>JAVUPR010000137.1:12933928-13572500 GCA_036785695.1 Gentiana straminea
CCTTGATCCAGACTGACATGATTGGCCTGTATCTGGCCCCTTCCTCTGCCTTTTGAGCCAATAGGGTATCCATATTTCTTATAGCACTTTTCAATTGTGTGACCTTCTTTGCCACAATATGTGCACTGTGGCCTCTTGCTATTTCCAGTATAACCCCTTCCAAGACCTCTTCCTCCACCTCTTCCATAGGAAACATTAGCATGAGAAACTAAAGACATAGAATCTTGATTATCTTGCTTGAATCCAGTTGCTTGTGTACTCAGTATTGCCTTATCAGCTCCTAGATCTGCATAATTGATCTGACTCTCATGCTGCAATGCCATATTGAATACAGTGGAAAGGTCTGGTATAGGTTTTGCCATTAGAACTTGTGACCTTACATTGCTGTATGAATCATTTAACCCTTTCAAGAACCTGATGATTTTGTCAGTTTCATCCTGCTCTTTATAGACCGGTTTAGCAGCACATGTACAAGGTGGAGCAGGCCTTAAAACTATTAGTTGATCCCATAAACTCTTCAGTCTGGTGAAATACTGAACCACTGATAATGCACCTTGCTTTGTTGCATATATCTCTTCTTGGAGATTAGACAAACGGTAAGCATTACCAACCCCAAACCTGTGATCAAGATCAACCCAGATATCCCTTGCTGTGTCTAGCCAAAAAATGCTTTGCTGAATAGAAATATCTACAGAATTGACAAGCCAATTCGACACCATGTCATTACACTGGCACCAGATTTCATAATGCCTGTGATTTTCTGGTGGTTTAGGTAATGAGCCATCAACGAATTTTAACTTGCCCTTCATGGACAGGACCATAGAAATTGCTCTTTTCCAGCAGTGATAATTCTCTGCCCCTTTTAATACTGGCTGAACAATCACAGCTGAGGGATTATCCCCAGGATGAATATGATAGGGATTGACAGCCACAACATCTCCTTCATCAGCCATTACCAAGAAACAAATGAAAGTATACAAGAAAAGAAATGAAGATTGTAGTTCCACACTACAACTCAGAATTCAGAAATTGAATTACGATTCCACACCGTAATCAAACAAGAAATGAATTACGATTCCACACCGTAATCAAACATGAAATGCACAGCTGAAGATTGGCTCTGCTACCATGTTGAAAATAATCGAAAAACTGCAAAATTCTGAAGAATGTTCTTGTGAAGAAGATGAAGAAAGTTTAAAACCAAAAAAGGCGGGAAACAGAAATGAAAACTGCTATCATTGATTTTGATTGAATTTACAAGCCTTTTTTTATTCTGGATTACAATTGGAAGTATATATAGACTACCTAACTATCTAATCAACAAACCAAGTTGGTTACAACCGCCTAATTGATTGCTAACTAACTCAACTGCCATCCATACGCAAGTGTTCGACCTAAGTCCTAAGAGGAAAAGAAACATATGTACTGATATCCATCAGTCTGTTAACTACACTCTTACTTGAACTTCAACATGGGCAACCAATTGGTGCATCAATTTCATAGCACATTAGATAAAATACGTTATCCCAAATGTCGATCGATGAATACTCATTGTATTGTGTCATTTAAAGCAAGAAAGTTGAATAAGATATTCATATTGTTCTCTTCCACAAAAGTATTGTTCTTCTTTTATAACAAACTGGTGTGAGAACCATAGTTTTAATTTCTTGTGTAATATTCCGATTTTCGAGAAAAAGACAGACGTGTCATTTTACGAAAAGGAAATATTATTATTCTGACTTCTCTTATTGGAATTAAGTTTTACGGGATATATATATATATATATATATATATATATATATATATATATATATATATATATATATATATATATATATATATATTCGAGTTTTATATAAATATATATTAAGAAAAATAGGTTGTTAAATGAAGAAAAAACTTATTTAAGGAAAAATAATTCTCATTATATGTAAAACCTATTAGAAAATCAAATTTTCTCCTCCTAATCTCCTTCTTCCTGCGTGTGGAAGTTTGAAAAGAAGGGCTGAGAGATTTCTTCCGTTTTCTAAGTCGAATCTCAACCGTTTTCAGATTCGAGTAGAGCGTTGGAATCGTCGTGAAAGGAGCGTCGTTTCAATACTCAAAGTTCAGAGCCTTGTTGAGGTATGAATTTTCGACCTAGATGATGTTCTTGATCGAGTTTAATGGATCTAAACTCTTAAACTCGTAGTTTGTTGTTTTAGAAGCGTGTGATCGTATCTAATTTAATTATAGATTGATCACTTAGGTTTCTGGAGAAAAGAGGATCAAGTTGCTGCAGTTTTTCTGAGTTTTGGCTTGGATTAGCTTGCTTATCAGGAAAGAGGGTCTTCCTACAAGTTAATTACGGTTTCGTAGGGTTTATGTTAGGATTGAATGTGATTTTATGCCAGGATTGTTACCTTCGTGTTGCCTAAGGATCTGTAGTTGTAATGATAGATAAAACCTGTGTTTTTATGCCTTTTTTCTGAGTATTATGATGTTGAACAAGTTTGAGAACGATTAGGGATCGATCAGGGGTCAAAAATGAGTTTTTGGAAGTTGCCGTGCTTGGTGCGGGCGCATCAAGCCCAGTGCGGACCCACTGGAAGGCATGAACATGAATTTTTACATTCAGAGAGTTAGTGCGAGCGCACCAGATTCGGTGCAGGCACACTGGAGCCCAATGCGGGCGCACCAGACCCAGTGCAGGTGCACTGGACTGGAAGAAAGTTGGGTTTTACATACACGAGGCTCAGTGCGTGCGCACTGAACCCAGTGTAGGCGCACTGGACCTCCTTTTTGATGAATAAGTTGATTTTTAGCTATGACATGAGTTTAAACATTGTTCTTTGACCTTATAACATTAATTAAGCTTGAACAAGTCTCGATTGAGGTTCCGATTCGTTTAGTTTCGGCACCGGATGTACTCATAAAGGGAGTTGAAGTTCGGATCCGTCGGAAAGGCATGAAATGGCTTGTGCTTTGATGAACTAGAGTTCATCAATGTCTGTGTACTTGATAGGATGTGACGTCTAGCTGTCTAAGTGAGGGAGTAGAGTTGATAAGGTGAGTTTCACTTTGAAAACCCTTAGGTGGCCAGTTAATACATAATAAAACTACATATGTGATAGTAAAAGATAAAACGTCACCTATTCTCGGTTAGGCACCAATTCATATCGGCGATGTGATACGTTCATAAAAGGTGAACAACGCTACTGGCTCAAAAGGCTGAAGGGTAGTGGAGGAAATTCATCGAACGTATATGCATACCGGGGAGATCCCGGGACTATCGGTGCTATTCACCGTAGTTGGCAAGTATATCTCGTGATGGATACACATCATGCATAGTGCCCTTGAGTGATGACGTAACCAAGATAAGCTGAGCTAGAAACGTATAGTCATGACATGTTGATGGAAATGAAGTGAACCCTAGATTGAGTCGGTCTCACAAAGATAATCTTTTAATTACAAGCCTTAATTAAATTGTAGCTTCTACCTCTTGCTATGTACAATGTACTTACCTCAAATGAATGTTTATTTATGTGTTTGGGGGAGAGAAGATGAACAGGTTGATCAAGAGATCGACGGGGACTTTGATGATGACGTTTAAAGACGCCGAAGTTGAAGAGTTTATTTATTCTTGTTTTCATTTATAGACTTGAAGTTTGTTTGGAAACTTTGTAATTTCCTTTTAGTTTTCCTTTGGAGGTTTTCGTACGTTTTGGTTTCATTTGGTTTTCCAATATAATAAATGTTACATTTTTTCTTTGGATATTGAGTTTCTATTCTTGGTTATTTGAAAAAAAAATACCCGAGTCTTTTGCTTAACTCGATACGACGTAGTAGATGCTTACGTATAAAGTGGAATTTATTTTATTTTATATGTGCCGAACGTTCCTTTTCCGGATAAGGACTCGGTGTCCGGGAACGGGGCGTTACATCTAGAGTGGAGAATGACAAAGAATTGTTTGACAGCTACTACAACGGTTATAGCACAACTCGACTAACGAGTGATTTGATGTAGGTTACCATCGACTAAACCGAACATAATCAATGGCGCAAAGTGTATGATATCATTAGTTATATTGAGATGAGATCAGGATGAACCGAGCCCAGAATGACATTGTGGATAAGCGAGTCCTGACGAATCCATAGGGCATGCTCCGGATTAGGGCGAGAGACACCATCGGCTGTAAGAGTGGCGGCAGGACAGGGTTTAGTACCATCAACGAATCCCAAAAGGTCATAAGCAGTGAGGAGAGTGGTGAGTTGAAGTTTCCAGGTACGGTAATTGGTGGAGACGAGTTTCAATGGGGCATGAAGCGTTGAGTTGAGGGCAACGTGAGCAGCGGCCGGTTGGGGATTAGGAGGGACAGGCGTGGTGGTGGTGGTGTTTGTTGCAGAAGACCCGGAATCCTAGAGAGACATGGCTGTGATCGGAGGAAGGGGGAATCGGAAAATGCAGAGAAAATGGGAAGAGTGGATAGGGTTTCGGCTGGGGAAGACAGGAAAGAAAGAAAAGAAATTTTTTTTACGGAGGATTGGGAGAATTGAATTCTCAATGCTCTGATAACATGACAGAAAAGCGTAATGGGAAAAATATATTTTATTCACCCACTTGTTCTGTACAGTATATGAGTATATATATACACTTCACGGAATATTCTAGAGACTGTGTAACAAATACAAATAATAATTATTGTGAATATCTTA
Source organism: Gentiana straminea (assembly GCA_036785695.1). Classification (NCBI taxonomy): domain Eukaryota; kingdom Viridiplantae; phylum Streptophyta; class Magnoliopsida; order Gentianales; family Gentianaceae; genus Gentiana; species Gentiana straminea. The sequence goes on from JAVUPR010000137.1 coordinate 12,938,624, forward strand.
ATAGCTCTACCTCAGAAAATGATGCCCCCATTTTCGTTGGATGATTTGGTACCATCCAAGGTGAATATTCTTAATTGGAGGGCTTCTCGAGTTAGGCTTCCCACTCTTTTGAATCTCTCGACGAGAGGTATAATTCTCCCTAGTCTTCAATGCCCATCTTGCTCCTTGGATATGGAAGATGAAAATCATTTGTTTTGTCGTTGCCCCTTTGTTGTTAAGATCCGGACCGGTGATCACTACATCACAACATTCTTTTGCATGTGAAGCAAAAAAAAATTCTCCAAGATTTGGGATGCTATGAGGAAAATAACATGCTGGAGTATTAGAAAAAGAAAAAATAATCTCATTTTCAACTCAAAAACCGCGTCAGTGTAGGACATATTTGTTGAAAGCCAAACAATCAGCTTTGCATGGATCAACGGTCGATGTGACAAGCTTTCTTTAGATTGGAATAAATAAAAGTCGTATCCGATAGACGCTCCCTGTTAGGCAGATTTGACGATCTCTTTTGGAACATGTAGTTTACTAGTCTATTGTGTTGTTTGGAGTTGTATTGTTTGCTTCTGTGAATTCCTTTTACTTTCTTCATGTACTATCCTTTGATCTCTAGCATCTTGTCAGAGAATTCGCATCAATAAAATCTCTATTGCTGTTCAAAAAAACGGAAAAATTTGAGGGGTATGTATCAAACCTTTTTTCTAAAATCCAAAATAGGGTATTACTTGAATTTCTCATATATAGTCTGTCAGAATTATAACATCATAATGCATTGTTATTGATTCATATAATAGCTATTACAATATATAGGGCCTCGAGTGGCTTGGCCAATAAGCTAATAATAAAGATAAATACAAAATATAAAATACGACACGATAAATATAAATATATCTCTAATAGGCCCCCTCAAGCTCATGGGAGCGCAACGGACATGAAGCTTGAAACTTTGAGGCGTTGATGGCGGTCGGAGACGTCTTCAAAGGAGACAATAACCGGGGGAAGAAGGGGATGTCGGAAGAATAAAATCCTGGGACTCAATGGCGGGATATACCCTAAAGAAAAACGATGATCAACCTGTGTTAACAGGAGGGAGGGATATACCTTTGCAGAAAATAAAATATTTTGGGATATACCCATGCAGAAAATAAAATTTGTAGGGATTTACCCTTGCAGAAAATAAAATCAACCTGCGTTAACGGGAGGGAGGGATATACCCTAGCAGAAATTTAAAAGTGTTGGGATATACCCAAAATAAAAACGATTGGAGGGTTGTACCCTAAAATTTAAAAGGGTGAAAGAAACGAGTCGAGCCGAATTTTGATCCCCTTGAAATTGGAACCAAAGACCCACGGCTGCTGCATATATATTTGCATAAATAATGCGGCTGAAAAATATTACCCTTATTTTTCTTTTTGCCCGGATTGGACGTGACCTATTGGAGGGCATAGGGCCCTATGGAGTCAAATTTGGGGTGCTGCTGCTTTGGAAAAAAAAGAAACGACATGGAGGCGGCAGCGGGAAATTGGTTGAAGCTAGGGGCGGACATGGAGGCGGCAATGGGCAGAGATACATGAGCGGTGGCGCTTTGGTGGAGGTGCGGCGAATCTGAAAATAGGTTGTGGTGAGGGCGATGTTGCTGCGATGAGATGAGGGTGGGACTGACCATGTACATCGATAGATATATGTGTTTTGAAATGATGAGAGGTGTGGACGGGGGCGGATCCAAACCATAAGGGTGGTACTAAAAATAAAAATCGATAGAAAATATTTGTGAAAAAAATTATTTTGTTAAATATTTGATGAAAGAGAGTGTGTGCATGTGTGTTTTATATTTTTTTCCTTATAAAAAAGGCGTCCAAGATTTTCTTATATAATAATTTTGTCCTTTAGGACATATTTTCAAAACTTTTACAGAATGGACAAAAACACAACAATTTCTCATTCATCTATTATTTTTAAACATTTAATTTATATCTTTCAATCTACAATCACAAACTTGAAATTGTTTCAAATTTTTTTTTTTATTTTCATTATTTTTATTTTGAGACCACATTTAATATATTCCGACGTAATTTTTGAAAATTCATTGTCACACTGTGTGAAATTTGACAGTGAATCTCAAGAAAAACTATATAATGATATCGAATCATGTCTCAAAACAAAAAGCATGAAAAAATAAAAAAAAATTGGTGAAATTTGCATCAGGTTTAAAGATCTAGATCAAAAGATATGAGTGCTTGAAAATAAAGATTGAAAGAAAAAAGGAAAGAAAGAAAGTAGCAGGCGTCGTTTTAATTTTGATTTTTTGGTTTTTCTTATGTCCTTTTCCTTATAAAAAAATATTTGGGTGTCATGTTACATAAAAATATTCTAAAATGTGTCATTTTTCCTAATTTCTCTAAAAAAATCAATAGATCAGATTCAATGTCGATATGTGGTTGTGTTTTATTACTATGAGATGTTATCAAAATTAGAACATTTTATAATTTTTTTTGTAAAGTATTTTTCAAACATTAATAGGCGTTTACTACAAGTATTTGTTAGTACGTATTTTTTACCGTTTTTTATTTTACGGCTAATTTTTTACCGTATTTTTTAAGAAAATAAAATTAGTTTACGCATCCGTTTTTTACAACGTATAGTTCACGTTTTTAATTTTGAAACGTATGTAGAAGTCTTGATACATCAATCTCCTCCCTATAAAGTCAAATAAATACGAGAGGAAGACCTACACCAGATTATTTGTTGTTTATATATAGAGTCTCGACAGGGCCGGCCCTGATATTTTTTAGGTTTAAGGCCAAGTCCCCGAATTGAGCCTTTTAGTTGAAGTTGTTTTTTTATTTTATTTTAAAAACATACTTATTGTTAGATATTTTTTCATAAATAAATATTTTGGTTATCGTTTGAATACGAGTTGCCGTACAAATTAATGTTATCGCAATGAAACGAGGTTCGACTTGATATGTACTTACCTAAACCAATGCATGCATCAGTTCATGAAGGGATATGCATTTTCGGATTTTCAGATACATGCATTTTCGAACTGATATGTACTTATCCGTTCATGTAAGGGTTGCATGCTTTCATCCGGTGAACAGTGACAACAACCCTACCCTTTTGTGCAAGGAGTCCCTCCATTCGTTTATGGGGTACTTGCAGCCTATAAAAGGCACAAGTTTGCAAACGAAAATTCATAAGTTTGACAACATCATCAGAAAAACTTTGAGTGTCCTTGGGTTTGATTCAAACAGTGACACCTCCATTGTATCCTGAAAGAGATTTTCATTTGATTCTTTAGTGACAAATCGTGTGGGACGAAACATCTCCTAAAAGACAACGTTATTAATGTGCCTTTAAATTTCTACTTCTCTGTCAAATCCTAAGTACTACATTTTTTCCAACACTTATCGCGTTTTTTAACATCCGTAAATACAAAAAATTAATAACTTGTTTGTATGTCTAATTTTTTTTGGCCAAGTAATTTTTTTATTGGGCCTTTATCGATTGGAGTAAAAAAAATTGGACCTTTATAAAAAAAATTAACATATTATATTAGGTTGGATCGGATTGAATCTACACAGAATTATTTTTTTTCTTTTAGCGAAACATGTACCATTGGGCCCTCCCGGCACCGTTGGGCTTAAGACGGCCGTCTCTCCGGCCTCACATGAGGACCGGCCCTGAGTCACGATATATCAATCTGCTTCTTAAAGTAAAATAAATAGCAATCAACATGAGATACCGAACATACGATTGGCGAGATAGCAAACTCTCACAGATGGACGCACCCTACACTTTATTGTGGAAGGGTGCAAAACAGGTTGTGACTTTTATTTTTTTCCTTGTCTCGGGTCCCTTTCTCATAAAGGATTATACCCACACTACTCTTTCCACAGGAACTCATGGCTCAGTTACGATCGTGTGGATGGCTCTTCTCATCATGCGTTTGATATGGCTCAAATCCCTGGATGCACCCTTCATCACGTTGACGGGTGCAAAGCAGGTTGTCGAGTTTCGTATGCCTCTACCCTTTATTTTAACTATATGGATAGACTATTTTCCCGCGATTATTTATGCAGGATTCTATAACAGCGTCACCGGTGGATGGTCTAATCACCTCAAAAAACTTTTGTGGCTCAAATCTTGGCGCAATTTATTGGACACACCCTCCAAACGCAACTTGAATGGAGTAAACCATGACGAATGTTTTAGCCACCATTGACGGATCGAAGATCAGGTTCTACCATAGAAGAGCGGAACCCACTTGTTTTTTCGTTTGTAACTTTCTTTTTTGGGAGACTTTAATTTTCTAGAAGCGTAGGGTGCTGCACCTTTTCCTACTAGCCAGGATTTTCCCACACAGTGTTTGCCACTCATAGGTTTTTAGAGGGCAGGGCTACGCTTCGTCTACATATTTGGTATAAGGGGAGGGCCAGGACACGGCTTGTACAGACCTTATTTTTTTCTTAATAATTAAAAAAAGGTTTCGTAAAAAAAAAAGTAAAATAAATAGTTCTACGCCAGATTATTTATTCTTTATTTATGAAAGTTTTGATAATTCAATGTCCTTCTTAAAGCAAATAAATACTAATTGAAGAAGCCCTACACCAGATTATTTTTTGTTTATTTATAGAAGTCTCGATACCTCAATGTCCTTCGTATACAGTAAAATAAATAGTTAAAGCATCCCTACACCAGATTATTTATTGTTCTTTTTTTTTATACCAAAATTTTCTATGTTCCTTTTAAAAATGTACTCTTAAAAAAATTTATAGACCCTGATGAACAAAAATCATGCGTCCACCTCTGACAACGAGAATTACATTCGGAGAGGCAACAACTTCTTTTAGCTAGTAGGTTGGCTGGTTGGTCATCTCATCGCTTTACAAAGGAAAATTTAGCAATAGAAAAACAAGCTAAAAAAGAGCGACAATCATCCACAATGATGCCCTATGAAATAAGGAAATATAGTAGCACATTTACTAAAATCAATTGCTGTTAGTAAATATGCTACTATATTTCCTTATATCATTAAAAACCATGTAAAGTGTTGGGTCTCTCTCTTCTTATAGGCCCATACTTGAGGGGCGTGATATAAGGAAATATAATAGAACTCTTACTAACACCCAGGGGGGAATTTAATGATACGGGTTGTAAATTTGTCATATTTTACAATTACTAATCTTAATTTTATATATTATAGTTCAATGCGGGTAAATAGGAATCAATATATGAAAATAAGGGGTCGATACATATATAAAATGTGTACCTAAAAAAAAAAAATTTCACTGTAATATTTTTTTAGCGGGTCGGGTGACCCAATTATCCCTATGTGTAGCCGCCCCTGCTAACACCAATTGGTTTTAGTACAACGGTAACGCTTGATCATGATACCCAAATTCTCGTCAGAATAGGGTTGTGGTCTCAAAATAAAGAGCATGAAAAAATAAAAATAAAAAGGCGTCCAACATTTAAAATTTTTTATTCTATTCCCTAATTGATGAAAGTCTTTCTCCCCAATTCTCCCAAAGAATATTTGGTTCTTTCTCTGAAAAAAATTAATAATTCACGATGTTAGAAATCGTCCTGGTTGTATTTGTGTGTATTTCGGGTAATTGGACCTCTGAACGATGATCCAAATTAGCTTTTTGAGTGGGCCTGCAAAACAAACAGAGTATGAGGGGTCTTAGAGCTTGCCTCGTGGGGGACACTCCGACGATCTAATAAGTATATTGATAGATAAATTTCTATAAGACAATGAACGAAATTTTTCAAGAGTATGCGTATGATAAGCGTATGTCAACTGTACCTTGTAAATGAGGATTGAGATTGTTTGTGTATAAAATCTAGGCCCAAACCCATATAAGAGTAGGACCTCATTCCCAAAATCTAGGTTATGAGGTGAGGGAAGTTTATCACTTAATATGGTTGGTGATACAATAGCAAGTGCCTGATGTGGGACAACTTTAACACGCCCCATCAAGTGTGGGCCTAGGGCAATCTTAAGGCCAACAAAGAGGCCCAACAGTGGGACAATAAATGGGTGGCTCCGATACCATGTATAAAATCTAGGCCCAAACCATATAAGAGTAGGGGTCTCTTCCTCAAAACCTAGTTTATGAGGTGAGGGAAATTCATATCTTAATATGGTGGGTAATACAATAGCAAGTGTCCAATGTGGGACAACTTTAACACTTTGTACGGTCATCCCTCGTAGGGGTGAGTTGCTGCGCATTAAAGCCATGGGTATAGATGTTACCACACATTTTTTAATTGAGAAGCCTGTCATGGAGTACCTATAGCTCAGACTATAATGGAGCGGATATCTCAGAGTACGTCATCCTTGAGGTAGTTACAGTCGTTTTATAATGTGTGTGTGAAGTCTGGAACAATCGCTTTAATACTACTTAAATAGCATCATTAGGTGTAATGTGCGATAGAAAGGAGGTTAATTCGAAGGTTACACAACTGAATTCCTTAGAATTACAGTTCTGCAAATTTCCTGTCATTATTACTACTTCCCATCACTATTGTGACTTTCTCCTGTCATTATTGATGTTTGATCTTCTTCTTTGGTTTTCTTTCAATTCTTAGTTATATTAGCTTTTATGCATTCAATTTAGCTGAACATGGGGTGTAATCGAGCTGAGTCGAGTCGATACTCCATAGGGCTTGAGCTCGACTCAACTAAAAAAGTTTGGGCTCGAAACTCGGCTTGAGCTCGATCGAGCCACAAAAAGGCAAGATCGAACTTGACTCGCTAAGTACTCGATTTAGCTCGACTCGCTCGTAAGCTCGATTATTTTCTTAGAATTCATTTAATTTTAATGAAATATCTCAAGCTCGAGCTCGACTCGTCTAATACGCGACTGGAATAAAAAATTTTGAATTATAAAAAATCATATTTTATAATAAATAATAAATGTAAATTTAATTAATTAAATAATTATTTAATCAAGCTCGATAATCCCGTGAACTACTCGTTTACTATATTTAAACTCGAGATCGGCTCGGTTAATTATTCGAGTAGCTCGACTCGAGCTCAAACTCTAAAAAACCAAATCGAGTCGAACTTTCTTACAAGTCGAGTACGTGTAGCTCACGAGTAGCCTAGCTCATTTATATCCATAAGCTGAACTTCATGATTGGATCATGAATTCTTCATGCTATCAGAGCAGGAGATAATGAAAGTGTCTTTCACACACACACACACACACACACACACATATATATATATATATATATATTGTGTAAGTGATAGACTTCTTTGTTGGCATTGTGTACGCTTTATATGTCTTCCTGTGCCATGTTGACCCATTCTTGTTATAGACTCGTACTTAAAGGGTCGTGTTGAGTGATTAAGACGTTAATTATGTACATTCCCATCACTTAAGCTTTTGGGAGATTCCCAATGATGATTACATGCTCATAACCCACAGGATCAAACATGTCTCTGATATCATATTGATTTATCATATCACCCAAAAACTTAAGCTGATTGGAGGTATATAATTAATATCTTAAATACTTCAACATAGTTTGTGGATTTGTACTCTTGGGCGGATCTTGCTAAGAACACCCTAAATTTTAAAGGAAAAAAATAATTGTTTTAGTAATTGTAATTGTGTTTTAATTTTCTTTTTTTATTAATTAAGTGTTATGGTCTATGAAGCACATACAGACACATACGTCTCACGACACGGACATGTCGACATGTAAAATTCAAAAATTTAAATACACGACATGTCAGCGACAGGGGCTGGAGGAGATGAACCATGCGTTTGTACAAGCCGAAGGATAATGGGGGGTTGGGTCTCAAGCGACTGGAGGAGATGAACCATGCGTTTCTGGGAAAATTAGTATGGCAACTGCTTACGGATGAAAACTCTCCGTGGGTCGCCCTCTTGATTGAAAAATACGGGAACCCCTTTGATGCCCCTAAATCAGGAGCCTCTTTCCTATAGAGAAATATCTGACAAAATACAAGAGACCTACAGGGAGGTTTCGATACAAATGCGAATACAATCACATAGAGCCCTTCAGGGGATGTGATATATTCAGTGCATAGCGCTTATTTGTTTCAATTGAAGGGTCAGAACGTTTTACTTCAGACTTCGGATTGGAAACATATTTGAAGCTTAAAAGGTCCTTCGAGATACAGTTTTCTCTTGTGGCAGCTTTGCCACAATTCCCTCCTGGTCAACAGTTTCCTAGCTTATCGCCATATATTGAGTTCCTCTCTCTATCAAATTTGCCACGAGATGGAGGAGACCCCACTGTCAAATCTGCATGCCATCCGAGACTGTAAATGGCCATGCCGCGGTTGGAAGCAAATCCTCGTGCCTTCCCAATGGGAAACTTTCTTTGCCACCACAAATGTTCAAGATTGGGTGATGGAAAATATTACGCCTTCTCCGATAGCTCAAGCCCTGGAAAACGGTGGCCTTATCTCTTTCGTGGGATTGCCTACGGGATTTGCATTGGCGAAACAAGTTGACCCACACCCCAGATATTGTTTATCCACCTATTCAAGTTTTTATTTCTAATGCAGTTAATCGTTCTTGGAATCTTCGGCTAGCCTGGGCCATTGATATAGACTAAGTCTGTCTTTTGTAACACTGCGGATTTTGTTCCCAATATTTAATAAAAGTTCTCCTTCGAAAACAAATGATGCTTTTTCTAGGCGGTTTTATAGTAAATTTCCAGACAAAACAGCCACAAAAGTTCCTAGCCGGACTGGAAAATCTGCCGGTAAATTAAAGGGCCTAAAAGCTTTAGTAGCAAGGAAAACTCAACGGATTTTAGGCGTCGGATCAAACCGCCGCAGAAGAAAAAAAGGGAAAAAAAAACTTTAGCGGCGGATAGGCTTGGTGTGGTGCCCTAAATATCGCATCCAAAATATAGGATGAAATCAATATAGGTAAAAAACATTAACAATATAGCAACTCCATCTGTCGTTAAAACATTATTCCATTCATAACTAAAACACACCGAAACATCGAACGAAGCCAGTAAACCATCTTGCTACACAGAGGTAACATCAAACAAACAAGTGGTGGTAGTACAGTACAACAAAATCATGAAACAGAGAGAAAATAAAAAAGCGTGAAGGAAAAACAAAATATTAAACGACGAAGCTCCGATGGAGCTAGAGAGATACACATCTCACAGCCATCAATGTACGTAGCGGCATTGCTTCCGGAGAATTCTTGAAACACAGACACACATGCAATTATTGAATATTACAGCAAAAAATCAGAAATATCTCAAAACATTTATGCTATGGGACTTCTTCGTGCACAACGCAAAATCTGTGGACAAAGAAAAAAAAGTATGAGATATTAGAAAATCGTTTGAAACACGCCTGCTCGTCATTGCAAGTAAAACCCACAACATACGTACAAAGATTGCAGTGCTAAGAAGAAATATATTTCGGAATGTAAAACATAATTGATCGAAAGATAAAGTTTTGATACCTCGGGAGTTACTTATTTTCAGCAGGATCAATGCAAAAATATGGTTTTTCATAAGTACAAATGCAAAACGATACGATCATCCGATTCAATATCCGGACATATTGCATCTCTCTCCTCATCTGTCTCGCCTTCTTCACAAGGCATGAGGGTGGTTCTAAAAACATCATCAGCAGCTGGGCAAATTAGGATTTTAGTCCTGTAACTTGGCCTATTTTGGGTTTTTGTCTTGCTTCTGCTCCAGTGAGGAAAATGGTCCTCTAACTTGTTTTTTTTGGAAAAATAGTCCTATCCGCCGGAAATAGCTGACTAGGCACCGGAATCTTTAAAAAACACTTATGTGGCAGCCACTAGGCTGCCACATTGAATCCTATGTGGCTGTGGATCCCATTTTACTTTAAAAAAATGATTTCTCCTTCCAATTTCCCCCAATTTCATCCACCCAAATCTAATTCCTAATTTACTACTTTACATCTCCCGTCTATATATTGGACGGTGTATATATTTTGTAGAATGAAAATATAGGGAATGACTTTCCACATTTTTCATTGAAGGTTTTTAGTCATACTAAGATGTTTCTTTGTCATTAACATTTTTATAGTAGTAAGAATATTTCTAGATGCTTCCATTTATTGTTTTAAGTCCTCACTAACAGTTTCCAATGTTTTATGTATATGTTATTTTGCCAAAACCATGTACACTCACAATCCGTTGGCTCTCTATATATTTTGATGCTATGTTATTTCTATTGATCAAAATCACCAATGTACCAGTAATTAAATAACCTACAACATCTTGAAATGAAGGTTTCGGTGAGTCGGTGAAACATATGACACTATAGCTAAAATTTCATAATGGACTCTATTGGTTATTGTTGGAGTATGATAATAGGCGGTGCAACTCTATTTAAGTACTCGCTCTCGTGCTACTTGTGGTGCAAAGCCAAAGGAGATTTTGCTTCCTTTTGGTGTGCTAATTTTAGTAGGGTATAAATCGAAAATAATTTATTTGATGATGAATGTGCTGATATTGAGTTGATATAAGTTTCCTTTATATCAATAAATTTGTTTACACGAATGGACCTTTAATTGAGGGAAAAAAAAGAAAGGGGGGGGGGGGGGAAGTGACATATGAAATTTCACGTAGGATTAGATGGGAGATGCAAAGTAGTAATTAGGAATTAGATTTGGATGGATAAAATTGGGGGAAATTGGTAGGAGGAATCCCTTTTTTAAAAGTAAAATGGGGTCCATAGCCACGTAGGATTCAATGTGGCTGCCACGTAAGCGTCTTTTAAAAATTCTGGTGCCCAATCAGTTATTTCCGGTAGATAGGACTATTTTTCAAATAAATAAACAAGTTAGAGGACCATTTTCCTCACCGGAGCAAGAGCAGGACTAAAATCCAAAGTAGGCCAAGTTAGAGGACTAAAATCATAATTTTGCCTCAGCAACTGCAGACTTCATAGCTGTAAATATAAATATGTGTGATTTGTTATATGAAAATGAGTCATTGACAAAATGTGGAGGCGGATATATTTCATGGTTTATGGATTCGAAAAACAAAACACTTTGAAAAAAGAAAAGAAAAAATCGGTGTCGATAAGGCAAAAATATCTAAATAAACCGCTTCACGCAAAAAATTGATGTTTATTCGACCGAAAAGTGCTATAATAATTAAAATTCACCTGACATGACAAGAAAAATGCATACAATGAAGAAGAAGGTGAACCTAGCCATCAGCTTCATCATCCCCGGCCTTTGGAACACAAGAATGATAACAAGATTATTGGAAATGTTAATTTGTGATTTTCATAAGATGATCGGACGTCGATATATATATATATATATATATATATATATATATATATATATATATATATATATATATATATATATATATATATATTCACGTTCTCGATACATCAAAATTCCTATCTTTTTTTTTCTCCTTAAAGTAAAATAGGTAGTTGAACAAGTCCTACGCAAGATTATTTAAAGTTCTTTGTTTAACAAACATCTACAGCCTCATATTCCGACGTAATTTTTGAAAATTCATTGTCACTGTGTGAAATTCGACAGTGAATCTCAAGAAAAATAATATAATGATATCGAATCATGTCTCAAAACAAAAAGCATGAAAAAAATGGTGAAATTTGCATCAGGTTTAGAGATCTAGATCAAAAGATATGAGTGCTTGAAAATAAACATGGAAAGAAAAAAAGGAAAGAAAGAAAGCATCAGGCGTCGTTTTAATTTTGTTTTTTTGTTTTTCTTATGTCCTTTTCCTTATAAAAAAAATATTTGGGTATCATGTTAAATAAAAATATTCTAAAATGTGTCATTTTTCCTAATTCTCTAAAAAAACCAATAGATCGGATTCAATGTCTATATATGGTTGTGTTTTATTTACTATGAGATGTTATCAAAATTAGAACAATTTATAAATTTTTTTGTAATGTATTTTTCAAACATTAATAGGCGTTTACTACAAGCATTTGTTAGTACGTATTTTTTACCATTTTTTATTTTACGGCAAATTTTTTACCGTATTTTTTAAGAAAATAAAATTAGGTTACGCATCCGTTTTTTAAAACGTATAATTCACGTTTTTAATTTTAAACCGTATGTAGAAGTCTTGATACATCAATCTCCTCCCTATAAAGTCAAATAAATATGAGAGGAAGACCTACACCAGATTATTTGTTGTTTATATATAGAAGTCTAGACAGGGCCGGCCCTGACATTTTTTGGGTTTAAAGCCAAGTCCCCGAATTGAGCATTTTAGTTGAAATTGTTTTTTTTAAAACATACTTATTGTTAGATATTTTTTCATAAATAAATATTTTGGTTATCGTTTGAACACGAGTTGCCGTATTAATTAATGTTATCGCAACGAAACGGGGTTCGACCTGATATGTACTTACCTAAACCAATGCATGCATCAGTTCATGAAGGGATATGAATTTTCGGATTTTCAAAATACATGCATTTTCGAACTGATATGTACTTATCCTTTCATGTAAGGGTTGCATGCTTTCATCCGGTGAACAGTGACAACCTTACCCTTTTGTGCAATGAGTCCCTCCATTCGTTTATGAGGTACTTGCAGCCTATAAAAGGCACAAGTATGCAGACGAAATTTATAAGTTTGAAAACATCATCAGAAAAATTTTGAGTATCCTCGGGTTTGATTCAAACAGTGACACCTCCATTGTATCCTGAGAGAGATTTTCGTTTGATCCCTTAGTGACAAATCGTGTGGGACGAAACATCTCCTAAAAGACAACGTTATTAATGTGCCTTGTAATTTCTACTTCTCTGTCAAATCCTAAGTACTACATTTTTTCCAACACTTATTGCATTTTTAACATCCGTAAATATAAAAAATTAATATAGATTTTTGTCCAGAATGACAAAATTATCAAAAAATCGGGATAGAAGGACACTGTAATTTAATAAGGACAAAAGTAACAATTATGAAGTAACAAATATGAAGTAACAAATGTGGAATAGAGTAAATATGAAGTAACAATTGTGAAACACAAAGTAACATTAACACGTGAAGTAACAATTTTAAAGTAACAATTGTGATTTTTGTCCTTTATAATCATGAAAATGTTACTTTTGTCCTTCCAGACTCATTTATTAATTTTTTTTGTCCTTGTGGCCCCTTCCCCCAAATTAATATAACTTGTTTGTATTTCTAATTTTTTTTGGGCTAAGTAAATTTTTTTATTGGGACCTTTATCGATTGAAGTAAAAAAAAATTGGGTCTTTATAAGAAAAAAATAGATTTTTGTCCAGAAGGACAAAATTACCAAAAAATCGGGATAGAAGAAAACTGTAATTTAATCAGGACAAAATTAACAATTATGAGGTAACAAATACGAAGTAACAAATGTGGAATAGAGTAAATATGAAGTAACAATTGTGAAACACAAAGTAACATTAACGTGAAGTAACAATTTTAAAGGAACAATTGTGATTTTTGTCCTTTATAATCATGCAAATGTTACTTTTGTCCTTCCAGACCCATTTATTAATTTTTTTGTCCTTGTGGCCCCTTCCCCCCAAAAAAAAAACATATTATATTTGGTTGGATCGGATTGAATCTACACGGAATTATTTTTTTCTTTTAGCGAAACATGTACTGTTGGGCCCTCCCGGCACCGTTGGGCTTAAGATGGCCGTCTCTCCGGCCTCACATGAGGGCCGGCCCTGAGTCACGATATATCAATCTGCTTCTTAAAGTAAAATAAATAGTTCTACGCCAGATTATTTATTCTTTATTTATGAAAGTTTTGATAATTCAATGTCCTTCTTAAAGCAAATAAATACTAATTGAAGAAGCCCTACACCAGATTATTTATTGTTTATTTATAGAAGTCTCGATACCTCAATGTCCTTCTTATACAGTAAAATAAATAGTTAAGGCAGCCCTACACCAGATTATTTATTGTTCCTTTTTTTTTATACCAAACTTTGCTCTGTTCCTTTTAAAAATGTACTCTTAAAAAAATTTATAGACCCTGGTGAACAAAAATCATGCGTCCGCCTCTGACAAGTGACAACGAGAATTACATTCGGAGAGGCAACAACTTCTTTTAGCTAGTAGGTGGGCTGGTTGGTCGTCTCATCGCTTTACAAAGGAAAATTTAGCAATAGAAAAACAAGCTAAAAAAGAGCGACAATCATCCACAATGATGTCTTATGAAATAAGGAAATATAGTAGCACATTTACTAAAATCAATTGTTGTTAGTAAAGATGCTCAGGGGCGGATGTGCCCTTAACAAAGGGGGGGCATTCGCCCCCATCGGATCCGAAAAAAACACTATTATATATGTTGTGTATTTTTTTTACCCCCCCTAAAAATTTACACTCGCCCATAGTATCGCCCCCCTCACCCTGGATCCTGCGTCCGCCCCTGGAGATGCTACTATATTTCCTTATATCATTAAAACCAAGTAAAGTGTTGGGTCTCTCTCCTTTCTTATAGGCCCATACTTGAGGGGCGTGATATAAGGAAATATAATAGAACTTTTACTAACACACAGGATTTAATGATACGGGTCGTAAATATGTTATATTTTACAATTACTAATCTTCATTTTATATATTATAGTTCAATGCGGGTCAATAGGAATCAATATATAAAAATAAGGGGTCGGTACATATATAAAATGTGTACCTAAAAAAAAAATTCACTGTAATATTTTTTTAGCGGGTCGGCTGACCCAATTATCCCTATGTGTAGCCGCCCCTGCTAACACCAATTGGTTTTAGTACAACGGTAACGCTTGATCATGATACCCAAAGTCTCGTCAGAATAGGGTTGTGGTATCAAAATAAAGAGCATGAAAAAATAAAAATAAAAAGGCGTCCAACATTTAAAAAAAATTATTCTATTCCCTAATTGATGAAATATTTTTGTCTTTCTCCCCAATTCCCCCAAAGAATATTTGGTTCTTTCTCTGAAAAAAATTAATAATTCACGATGTTAGAAATCGTCCTGGTTGTATTTGTGTGTATTTCGGGTAATTGGACCTCTGAACGATGATCCAAATTAGCTTTTTGAGTGGGCTTTCAAAACAAACAGAGTATGAGGGGTCCTAGAGCTTGCCTCGTGGGGGACACTCCGACGATCTAATAAGTATATTGATAGATAAATTTCTATAAGACAATGAATGAAATTTTTCAAGAGTATGCGTATGATAAGTGTATGTCAACTGTACCTTGTAAATGAGGATTGAGATCCTTTGTGTATAAAATCTAGGCCCAAACCCATATAAGAGTAGGACCTCATTCCCAAAATCTAAGTTATAAGGTGAGGGAAGTTCATCTCTTAATATGGTGGGTGATACAATAGCAAGTGGCTGATGTGGGACAACTTTAACACGCCCCCATCAAGTGTGGGCCTAGGGCAATTTTAAGGCTAACAAAGAGGCCAACACTTGCACAATAAATGGGTGGCTCTGATACCATGTATAAAATCTAGGCCCAAACCATATAAAAGTAGGGGCCTCTTCCCCAAAACCTAGGTTATGAGGTGAGGAAAGTTCATATCTTAATATGGTGGGTAATACAATAGCAAGTGCCCAATGTCGGACAACTTTAACACTTTGTACGGTCATCCCTCGTAGGGGTGAGTTACTGCGCATTAAAGCCATTGGTATAGATGTTACCACACGTTTTTTAATTGAGAAGCCTATCATGGATTACCTATAGCTCAGACTATAATGGAGCGGATATCTCAGAGTACGTCATCCTTGAGGCAGTTACAGTCGTTTTATAATGTGTGTGTGATGTCTGGAACACTAGCTTTAATACTACTTAAATAGTATCATTAGGTGTAATGTGCGATAGAAAGGAGGTTAATTCGAATATTACGCAACTGAATTCCTTAGAATTACAATTCTGCAAATTTCCTGTCATTATTACTACTTCCCGTCACTATGTGACTTTATCCTGTCATTATTGATGTTTGATCTTCTTCTTTGGTTTTCTTTCAATTCTTACTTATATTAGCTTTTATACATTAAATTCAGCTTAACATGGGGTGTAATCGAGCTGAGTCGAGTCGATACTCCATAGGGCTTGAGCTCGACTCGACTAAAAAAGTTCAGGCTCGAAACTCGGCTTGAGCTCGATCGAGCCATAACAATGCAAGATCGAACTTGACTCGCTAAGTACTCGATATAGCTCGACTCGGCTCGTAAGCTCGATTATTTTCTTAGAATTCATTTAATTTTAATGAAATATCTCAAGATCGAGCTCAACTCGTCTAATACGCGACTGGAATAAAAAAAATTTGAATTATAAAAATAATATTTTATAATAAATAATTAATTTAGTAAATTTAATTAAATAAATAATAATTTAATCAAGCTTGATAATCCTGTGAACTACTCGTTTACTATATTTTAAACTCGAGATCGGCTCGGTTAATTATTCGAGTAGCTCGACTCGAGCTCGAACTCGATTAAACCAAATCGAGTAGAACTTTCTTACAAGTCGAGTACATGTAGCTCACGAGTAGCCCAACTCATTTACATCCATAAGCTGAACTTCATGATTGGATCATGAATTCATCATGCTATTAGAGCAGGAGATAATGAAAGTGTCTTTCACACACACACACACACACACACACACACACACACACACACACACACACACACACACACACACACACACACACACACACACACACATATATATATATATATATATATATATATATATATATATATATATATATATATATATATATATATAGTGTAAGTGATAGACTTCTTTGTTGGCATTGTGTACCCTTAATATGTCTTCCGTGCCATGTTGACCCATTCTTGTTATAGACTCGTACTTAAAGGGTCGTGTTCAAGTGATTAAGACGTTAATTATGTACCTTCCCATCACTTAAGCTTTTGGGAGATTCCCAATGATGATTACATGCTCATAACCCACAGGATCAAACATGTCTCTGATATCATATTGATTTATCATATCTCCCAAAAACTTAAGCTGATTGGAGGTATATAATTAATATCTTAAATACTTCAACATAGTTTGTGGATTTGTACTCTTGGGCGGATCTTGCTAAGAAGACCCTAAATTTTAAAGGAAAAAATATATTTGTTTTAGTAATTGTAATTGTGTTTTAATTTTCTTTTTTTATTAATTAAGTGTTATGGTCTATATATGAAGCACATACATAGACACACACGTCTCACGACACGACACGGACATGTCGACGTGTAAAATTCAAAATTTTAAATACACGACATGTCAGCGACCGGGGCGGATCCACGTGACCCAATGGGGGGTCACCACTCAAATTTTTTATAAAAAAAATTTGCGAAACGGTGCCGTTTTGGTAAAAAATAAATAAATTTTTGACCTAATTACCCGCCCAACCTGGTTCCGACCCAGAAATTTTGACCTAATTACCCGCCCAACCCGAATTTTTTAGGGTTATAATATTTTTGTGACGGATGACCTCTCTGAATTTTGACTCTGGATCCGCCACTGCAGCGACACGTGTTATATATGCTATTAAAAGAAATTTTACTTGGGTCTTGTGGATTAAAACAAATGTGATGGTGTTTCATTGCTAACGAACTTTGTAGTCTTCTCTGATATAGTGTTTCCTTTTAATAAAATCCTAGCTGTTTAAAAATAAAATAAGTAATAAAAATTTATCATTAGAACATTATTCCATAGATAACTTAGACACACAAAAACATGAAACAAACAAGTGGTACAGTACAACAAAGTCATGAACCATTACAATTTACAAGAGGTATAAGAAACGATGAAAATGAAAAATTGCAACTACCACAACGGTTATAGCACAACTCGACTCAACGAGTGATGTAGGTTACCATCGACTAAACCGAACATAATCAATGGTGGAAAGTGTATGATATCAGTCGTTATACCACAACCTAATACACAGTCACAGCCATTCAATACAGTAGAAAATCGGCTAAATTACAATTTTGGTCTTCTAACTAGACACGTTTTTCGATTTTGGTCCTGGTTTTTCTCCGGCGACAATTTTAGTCCTGTAAGTGGTCTTTTTTTGCAAAAATAGTCCTGAACACCGGAAAGACCACTTACAGGACTAAAATTGGTCTTTTCCGGCGATAATTTTAGTCCTGTAAGTGGTCTTTCCGGCGACAATTTTAGTCCTGTAAGTGGTCTTTCCGGCGTTCAGGACTATTTTTGCAAAAAAAAAGACAACTTACAGGACTAAAATTGTCGCCGGAGAAAAACCAGGACCAAAATCGAAAAACGTGTCTAGTTAGAGGACCAAAATTGTAATTTAGCCGTAGAAAATCCGAGATATATTGATCCATTAAACAAGTGCTGTGGATTAATCTTGTATTATGCATGGGACTCCTCCTTCATGCCCTACACAAAAACTGTGGACAAAACAGGAAAAAAAAATATATGAGAATTTACATGTTGAATCATTTATATAAAAACAAAAAAAAAGATATTAATGCTACTGCATACCAGAACCACCACTGAGACATAACGAGTGACACGACATGCTTCTAAACCATCACGACGATATACGACCTATGCTTAATTAGGGTATATATATATTAACTTACATCCTACTTTAGGATCAAAGCAAATATATGGTTGAATGGAAAGACATTGACAATGAACAGTACTGCCGTCAGCAGCGGTTTTATCTTCACACAGTGCATTTCTTTCCTCTTGTGTATCTGCTACACAAATGCTGACGGTGGCTCGACAAACATCTTCAGCAACTGTGGACTTCATAATAACTGCTGCAAATATATAAACATGCATTAATTTATGAATGTTTTATAATTATGAAGCACTAATTATGGATGCAACATTAATTACTATAATATAAACTTACCAGACATGACAAGAAAAATGCATATAATGAAGAAGAAGGTGAACCTAGCCATCATCATCATCCCTTTGAACAAAAAAAGGATAACAAGATTATTGGAAATGTTTGCGATTTTCAAATGATGATTGGAGGTCGATATATGTAGAGATAGATAGAGTGTGTGTGTGATGGATCCAGCAAATGCAAATTATTTAAAGGGCGGTGTTAGTTTTTAAAACAGATTATTATTTGTTTATTTATAGAAGTCTCCATACATCAATTTGTCCTTCTTAAAGTAGTAAAATAAATAGTTGAAGAAGCCCTACACCAGATTATTATTTGTTAATTTATAGAAGTCTCGATACATCAATGTCCTTCCTAAAGTAAATAAATAGTTGAAGAAGCCCTACACCAAATTTACCATTTTTGTTTTTCCATTCGGTTCGTTTTGAGGCCTCGTTTGATGTCATTGCATTGTTATTTTGATAGTGAATTTCGAATAACAGTACATTTCGATAGTGAATTTTAAAAAATTAGGCCGGAATGTGATCACGATGGTCTCAAAATAAAGAGTACGAAAAAATAAAAAAGGTGGATCAGTTCCAGCAAATAGTCTAGGCTCTCCTCTACTACTGGGGACTTCATTGATGAAAATACAAAAACATTTATTAAACAAAGTCGATCTGGGAAAAAGGAAATCAAAATTTTGAATTCCGATACGTTCCCGCGTTGTTTTCCTAACATAAACATCATGACATTCTAGGATAGGCATAAGGCTATATCGCGACGTGTGGGCGGTCAGTAAAAGTGAACAACTCTACTGGCTTATAAACGGCTGAATGGTAGAGGGACTTCGCCGAACGTGTGCACTATCAGGTTAAACCCGTCGCGATCAGTGTGATCCACTGTTAGGTTGCAAACGATATCTCATGGCGGATATACACCATGCGTAGTGCCCTTGAATACGGATTAAACAAAGATAAGCTAAGCTAGAAACCTATAGTCACGACATGTTGATGAGCATGAAGTGAACCCTAGAGTTTGAGTCAGTTTCTTAAAGATAACCTAATAATAATAAAGTGAATATTTGTGTTGTAGAACTTAATTAGTCATTAGCTTCTTCCTCTTCACTAAGTACTTTGTACTTACCTCCTTTGTATGTTTGTTTTGTATGCATTGTGTGGTGAGAAGACGAACATGTTGACCAAGGTTAGATGACGGCCTTTGGTGACGTCGATGCCTTGATGGTGCTTTTATATTTGTTCCATGTAAAAGTTGTAATAGACTAGTGGTATTTATTTTCAGACTGTTTGTACTTTATTCTAAGACCTTTGTAAGACAGGTTTGTAATCTTTGAGACTGAGACATCGTATGTTGTACAGTTATTTCGTTGTTGTAAGCTACCTATTCCTATCTTTAGAATGCTTGTAATCTACTCATAGTAGCATTTACGATTTTATCCGAGTCTTTTGGGTTTCCGTTTGCTTTATTTTATTATGCCGACGTAGAGGCTTGCGTATAAGGTTAGATTTATTTAATGTTATATGCGCCGAGCGTTCTTTTCCGTATAAGGGCTCGGTATCCGGGAGCGGGGCGTTACAGGTACGGTACAACAAAGCTAGAATTAAAAAAAATGAAAATAAAAACCCAATGCAGCTAGTGATAAACATCCCACAGCCATCAATGCTTCAGGGAAAAAAAAGCAGAAAGTATATTAATATTTTGATCCATTTACCATTGAACCAAGCATATCTATCTCAGAATGAATCTTGTATATATATATATATGATTGGACTCCTAATGACGGAGCCAGGTTGATTATATATATTTCGACGATTGGGTGGGCTTAATTAAAAAGTTTTGATGACTTAAGTTGAATTATATTGATTTTTTGGTGTAGAAATTGTTTTCGCCGGGTTGTCTTAGCCCTCCTCAGCCCTGCATTAAGCTCCGTCCTCCTTCATGCCCTACACAAAAGCTGAGGACAAAACAGAAAAACGTATGAGAAATTAAAATTTGTGTTTTTAAACAGAAATCTATCGATATAGGACACGAGTCACACGACATGGCGATATAGGACCTATTAATTAATGGTGTAGAAGCATGGTTGAGGGCCGTAGCATTACCCGTATGTGTATATATATATAAGGATCTTTTACTCTCGTTATTGAAGTAACTCAAATTCACTCACATCCTCTCTAGGTTTTTAAACAAAAATCGGCTCATTCACAGGTCTTTGCAAGAAGAAAACAAACGATTAATGTACAAAGATTGCAGTACCAAAAAGATATGTTTCGGAATGTAAATAAAAAAATAAAAAACATGAACGATAAAGATTTGACATATAGGGATATATAATTACTTACCTTCTGCAGGATCAAAGCAAATATAGGGTTCTGTAGTAAAACAAAGGCAGTCAACAAGAACTCTGCCATTAGAATCGTATTTAGTTGGACACATCTCGTCCTTCGGCTCCCCTGTCTCTTCATCTCTACAAGGGATAATGGTGCCTTGACAAAAATCTTCATCTTTCGCTACTGCAGACTTCATAATCTCTGCTGTAATATAAACATATATTTATGATTGTTATATATTTATGACACACTCGTTATTCGATGCAAAATTTACTCTATAATATAAAAACTCACCTGGCAAAATTAGGATTTTAGTCCTCTAACTTGGTCTATTTTGGATTTTAGTCCTATTCCTGTTCCGGTGAGGAAAATGGTCCTCTAAGTTGGTTTTTTTTTGGATTTTAGTCCTATCCGCCGGAAATAGCTGATTGGGCACCGGAATCTTTAAAAAACGCTTACGTGGCAGCCTAGTTAGAGGACTATTTTTAAAAATTCCGTTGCCCAATCAACTATTTCCGGCGGATAGGACTAAAATCCAAAAAAAAAACAAACTTAGAGGACCATTTTCCTCACCGGAGCAGGAGCAGGACTAAAATCCAAAATAGGCCAAGTTAGAGGACTAAAATCCTAATTTTGCCCCTGATGACATGAGAAGAAAAATGCATAAAATGAAGAAGAAGGTGAACCTAGCCATCATCATCTTCATCATCCCCTTTGGAACAAAAGATTAATGATAACAAGATATTTGAAATGTCTGTGATTTTCACAATATGATCGGACGTTATATATATATATATATATATATATATATATATATATATATATACACACACACATCAATTTCCTTTTTTTTTTCTTAAGTAAAATATATAGTTGAACAAGTTCTGCACATTATTTATTGTTCTTTCTTTTACCAAAACTTGCACCCTCTATAAGAAGAGAATTAGAGAATCGCCAAAAGAGTACCATACAAAAAGAGATATTAGACTCCATCTATCAGGCCAAACAATCTACCATTAAAATTATTGAGAATCAGGAAAAATGACATATTTTGGAATATTTTTAAGTAACATGTTGGGAGAGAATGCCCACACTTAAGAGGGGTGTTGGGAGAGATTGCCCACACTCGTAGACATATTGCCAACACTAGGGGGGTGTTGGGACAAGATTACCAATTGGTTGTAGTACAACGGTAAGCGCTTAATCTTAACATGGTATCGGAGCAAGAGGTCATGAGATCGAACCCCGGTATTGACATTATTTAAAAAAAAAATTTATGCAAGTGTTGGGAGAGATTGCCACACGTGAGGGAGGCGTTGGGAGAGATTGCCCACACTCGAAAAAAAAAATTGTGCAAGTGTTGGACTGATTGCCAATACTTGAGGGTGTTGGGACAGATTGCCCAAACTCTTAAAATGATAAGAAAGTATGATAGCACATTTACAACCATCAATTGGTTTTAGTACAACGGTAAACGCAGATTGCCAATACTTGAAGAGGGGGGGGGGGGGGTGGTGATGAGACAGATTGCCCACACTCTTAAAATGATAAGAAGATATGGTAGCACCTTTACTATTGAAAGTTGGGTCATTTGACTCATTAAGACCAATAGTTGTACTCTTTTTCACTTAGTAATTAAGTTTTTCCATCGGGGTTTTTAAGTTAAAGATTTTTAACGAAGCATCCAGGGCCGGCCCTATAGTGAGGCCAGAGAAACCGGTACCGCGGTATTAAGCCCAACGGTGCCGGGATGGCCCAACGGTACATGTTTCGCTAAAAGAAAAAAAAATCATGTAGATTCAATCCGATCCAACCTAATATAATATGTTTTTTTTTCCGATAAAGGCCCAAAATTTTGTTCTGATAATGCTTTCAAACTTGTATAAAATTCATATGCATAATATGCCTTTTTATAGGGTGAAGGAAGCCCAATTCGAACTGAGGTGTTCCTACATGAAAAGGTAAGGGTTATCACCATTCGCATGCAGAGGTACATCAGTTCAAAATTCAGAATCTGAAAAGGAGCATGGATTCGAAAATGCATATCCCTTCATCAACTGATGCATGTATTGGTTTAGGTTTTAAAGAATTGTGTTAGAATTAAAAGAATTCCGGTATCATCATTTTTCAAAAAAATTGAGAATATCAATTGAAATTGTTGTAGAACTATCTTTATGCAAACACATTGTTATGGATGTTTATTTCCCATAGAAAATTGGCATTGAAAAACACATTTAAATTTAACCACACACAAAACTAAAACAATAATGAAAATAAATGGTTCTTAATATCTTTAATTCTTATTCGAAGGACCAAAACGTGAACTACTATGTACAATAAATAGTGGCATGCTTAAGGTCGAAATAACATGAAGAATAACCCGTTCACGTAGAACAATTTAAAAGAAAATTTATCTTATGGTAATTAGATCTATAATCTATTGTTATAAAAAATTTAAACATGAACCTACATTAACCTTTTTCTATGTAAATAATATGTTACTTCGTTTAATGTTGCTATATGTCTGGGATAGATTCATACTCATACTCATTACCATCCATCATACATGAAAATCACCACATTGCATCATAGATATAAAAGAAAATTAACATTAAGTCAATCTAACAAATTACCCAACACTTCAGAGAATGGAATGGCACCAATATTGATTTTCATTAACAAATCTTTTTTTTCCTCAGCCAACAATGGACGTGCAGTGAGATCAACTCATCAGCCAGCAATATGCATACAATGAGATCAGAATATCTCTTGAGACCTTTCTCGGGATATTGCCGCTGCCACAACATTGTCACTTTTACACCATATTATTTCAATCATGGTGTAATAAAAATGTATGAATTAACCGATTTAAAATCCAACATTCGTAGGTTGAGCCAATCATGTATGGCTTTCGTTAAAACGACCAACCTCAAGTGGTCGAACCATTCTTTCAAATGGTTGCACAATTCATACGGATCTATCACCGTCAAATAATCATAGTCGAACCCTTTTTCAAACGGTTCCATAATTCATATGGATCCATAACTTATGCGATCTTTCACCAATATGTGGTGGATTTTGTAAATGAAACAAAAAGACAAGAAATAAAAATCCGGTTAGTCGCTCCAAGTGCAAAGCTTGTAGTAAAGCGGTTATTCCGGGTCGATCCCACGAGGAACGTGAGGTTGAATGTGTTTTTAAGTTTAAGCTAAAAGTGTCACGAATTAACAATTTAAGGTTTATCAAATAATGAGGAGAAAGGCAGACGAACAAGGATTCACAATTCAAGAAAGCAATAGAGGCTTCTAATTTCCTACGCATGCAAATCAACTAAAGGCCAAGATTAACCTATACCCAATGCAAATTACTAATTTCTTAGATAATTTGTTTATCAACTTTTATCAAAGATTGATTCTTCAAGCACGATAGGTATAAATTCTTTCGAATCTATTATCTAGGTTAACAATTTGATAACTTTCGTTTTTAGACAAATTGATTAAACTAAATACTATTGCGGTGATCTAGAGTCCATTCAACTATCGTCAAACGAATATCACAGGCTTTATCTATCGATATCAAGCACAAAATAAACGCAATAGAAATCTAACCTTTTGTTGATTGCAAACGCAGAAAAATAAGAAAAACCCAAAACACCTCTTGAATTGCTTCACCCGTTCGTCCAACCCGAGAGTTTAGCTACTCATAATAATCTTGAAATCAAAAGGGTGTTTTGATTGCATAAAAAAAACGAAAAACAGAAAGAACAAAGCTGCTGTTGAAATTCGGCCGTCAAAAAAAAAAAAATGTATGTCCTAGGGTTTGGGGTCGTCTTGCTTAAATAGGAAAATAAATCGGCTAGGTCAAAAACTAGGTCGGTTGCTCGTTCAGTCGGCGTTGGACGCCCGTTCAGATTTTCAAACGCTCGTTCGCTTGTTGTTGGACTTCGAGTCGGGCCGAGTCTTCCTCAGACGCCCGTTCAGATTTTCAAACGCTCGTCTACCATGGACGCTCGTCCAATATTCTGGAAGCCAGTTCAGCTGTTCAGAATGCGATTTTCTCATCTTTATCCCTTTTTCCTTCAATGTAATTCGACTCTCATCTCTTTGTGATCATCATTTAAGCATCAACACGTACCTATAGCACATTAAAACATCGCAAAACGTGATAACATCCAAATAATCATAAAATCAAGATTAAAACACCAAAATAAACCAATTTTGTGAATAACTCATTAAAAACCTCGCTTGCTCAATAAATCCATTTAAACGCTCATTTTCTATGCAAATTATCCAGACGTGGGGGAAATTGACATAAAATATATACTTATAAAACGTATAAAACCACCCTTAACAACTCCCCCACACTTAGCTTTTGCTCGTCCCGAGCAAAACAAAACAAGAACATACTATCAAGAATCCACATAACCTGACACGAGATATAGTCAAAATCATGACAAGCTAGTGTTCAGCAAATCGACCTCACTCGGTGATGTGTGTGCAGAACCTACTAAACTTCCACCGATCCTCCCTTGATATAATACATCAAGCACTAACAGTTACCCGGTCAACTAAACGAAAACTTCATTCTATCTACAGCACTTACCTAACA
The DNA here is from genome assembly GCA_036785695.1 of Gentiana straminea. Taxonomy (NCBI): domain Eukaryota; kingdom Viridiplantae; phylum Streptophyta; class Magnoliopsida; order Gentianales; family Gentianaceae; genus Gentiana; species Gentiana straminea. The sequence continues at coordinate 12,964,435 of JAVUPR010000137.1, forward strand.
AAAACTAATTACCAAGAACATAGTAACTAGCTCACAACTAAATTCCTTTACTTAGTACCAAGAAAATACCTTTCGGGTCTCTACTGGGTTTAGATCAACTTGACTTAGAATTCCAAAAAAAAACATATATTTTATATTTCCTATCGTCGCGTCTCAAAAGTATGACACTCTCCCCTACACTAGAGGCAGTCACCCTGAGATCACTCAATCCCTTACTGTCCAAGGTAAACCACACTCCCCAATTGGGGCAGTATCCAAATGGACTCGAGGTGATAGATATAAACAAAATTCCCGCAAAGAAATTTTATTCATTTATTATTTATAGATATATATATTTTTATAAACTCTTTGGAAACTCTCGGTCAAATATATTTCTAACACATTCAAGACTCTCAAAGTTCTCAAGAACACTAAGGTATTGAGATTCTAACTGTGAGTATAGCACAAGTTCTTAACTTTCATTAATGCTAAATGAGTGTTATCTGTATCAAGAATTAACTTCCCTTTAACTAACCGGAAACTATTCTATATTTGGCTCTTCATCTAATAGGTTCGTGAAATGAAGTTCAAGTGAGTATCGACTTACCAAATCTATTCTCAGAACATGATATGACTACTGATAACAACTAAAGGTGCCAGATTATAAAACTAGCATGCCAGTGAAATGTTACTCAGGACTAAACAAAAATTTTTGAAAATTGAAGCACTTTTCATAGAAAATTAAAACTAATATGAGCAAATCAACGTAGATACATAAATCATCTATCCCCTCCCCCACACTTAAACCACAACATGTCCTCAGGTTGTGCAGAATTAAAAGGAAAGGATAAAGAACTTAGCTGATTGTAATTCGAATGGGGAAATTCGGAAGTGTTGCAACTCAAATCCGAGTTGCCGACGAAATCGAGATCGTGGACCATCCACCGGAAAACTGATATCCTCTGAAACTCACAATTACTATCGCAACTATCCTGCACACTTGAAAAACAAGACAAGATCTCGGGGAACATAGGGGGACATAACATGGCACAATGAAGATAAAGAGAATGATAAAGTGAAATCGAATCAACCGACAAGCGTAATCAACAATTACCCTAATTAGAACTAAACGAAACAAATAAATCAAAGAAAAGAACAAAACGAAAATAACTAAAACAAATAAGGATATCTAGGTTGCCCCTAGTGGCGCTTTTGGTTAATGTCGTTAGCTCGACATTCAATTCGGAGTTTAACCCGGGTCGGGCCACTTTGGCTTTGTGCCGGTCATCTTATCAACAGAATTCTTAACAAAATTACGACTACAGAAACAGCAGTGAAAATTCGGGATCCGACCCACCCATTTTTCCCAGGCCTGCTTGATCTTCTTTTTGACTGGGGCCCTTTTCCGCACTCTATTTTTCTGTAAAGCCACTTCCTTCCAATATTGTTCCATGTCCCAGCTTCCGGCAAAAACTTCAGCTGGTGATTCAGCACTATCATCAGAAAATAGGTCTGGGGAGAACTCATCGCAATCATCAACTTCTGAGGTGATACAACCAAGCAAATCAAGGAATTTAACAATCTCGGGTGATTCCTTCGGTTGGCCAATGTAGTGTTTGCATCGTTGACCATTGACCTTGAAAGGCTGATCACCAATCCCCTCAGTTCCAAAACGCCGCTAGAAAAAAAAAGACGGGACCTCAAATGGACCGGACCAACGCGTCCTTAGCTTTCCGGGGAAAAGATGCAGCCTGGAATTGTATAGCAGTACCAGCTCGCCTGCATGAAACTCTCTTTTCTTGATCTTTTTATCATGAAGGAATTTCATCCTTTCCTTGCTTATCCGTGAACTCTCATAAGCTTGGAGTCCGAACTCGTCTAATTCATGTATCCGTTTGGAGCCTACGTTCTCCACAAGCTTGGGAGTCGAAGTTTAGGAACTTAGTTGCCCAATAAGCTCTATGCTCTAATTCTACTGGCAAATGACAGGGCTTTCCATAAACCATTTGGTATGGTGATGTACCCATAGGGTTTTTGTATGCGGTCCGTAAGCCCACAGTACATCATCCAGCTTCAGACTCCAATCTTTTCGATGGGAGTTGACCGTTTTCTCAAGAATTTTCTTTATACTCTGATTACTACGCTCAACTTGCCCACTGGTCATAGGGTGATATGGTGTGCCACTCTTATGCTTAACACCATACTTAGCTAACAAGGCTATCCAGGGGTTTATTAATGAAGTGTGACCCTTCATCGCTGATCAGAGCTCTAGGGCAGCCAAACCTCGTGAAAATGTTTCTCTTCAGAAATTTCATGACCGTTTTATGATCATTCAGTGGAGTTGCGACAGCTTCTACCCATTTAGATACATAGTCTACACAGACCAGAATGTATTTATTTCCGCATGAAGATGGAAATGGTCCCATAAAGTCAATGCCCCATACGTCAAACACTTCACACTCCAAAATGGGTTTAAGCGGCATATCATACCGCCTGGTCAAAGTGCCGGTTCTCTGGCACCTATCACAGCCTTTGCAGAAAGCTTCAGTATCTTTAAAGATTCTGGGCCAGTAAAAACCACATTGAAATATTTTGGCAACGGTTTTCCATGGATTGAAAATGGCCACCAGTGGGACCACTATGACATTGCTCAATAATATCCCGTTGCTCGGATTCGGGACACACCGGCGAAGCAACCCATCCTTGCGGATCTTGAACGGATATGGTTCTTCCCGGACATAGTACTTTAGATCGAGAGAAGAACTTCTTCTTCTCCCCGGTAAGAGAATTCGGGATTCGGATAGCCGAGAATGAAGGTAATTGACAATCGAAGCATACCAAGGGGGTCGGGAGTGAGGACATCCATATTCATAATGCTCTCGAAGGGATAATAAAGATCAATGTCCCGGAGATCTTCCTCGCCCATCGGCAATACTCTCGAAATATGGTCCGCTACGGTGTTCTCACTACCCCGTATATCCTTGATGTGAACATCGAATTCTTGTAGTGTAAGAATCCACCTCAGCAGTCTCGGTTTAGCATCCTTCTTGTTCATCAAGTAACGCGAGCCGCATGATCGGTCAAACAATCACCTTGGCACCAAGCAAATAGGCGCGGAACTTATCCATGGAAAACACAACCGCTAACAGTTCCTTTTCCGTAGTGGTATAGTTTGCTTGGGCTGGATTCAAGGTGTGACTTGCGTAGGAAATAGGTTGGAATTTACCATTAATCCTTTGCCCCAATACAGCACCAACAGCGTAATTGGAGGCATCACACATTAGTTCAAATGGTATGTTCCAACGGAGAGATCAGGATAGGGGCAGAGGTCAAACGCTGTTTAAGCTCTTTAAAGGCACTTTGACAGTCATTATCGAAATTGAAAGTGACGTCATCTTTCAGTAAAGTTGATAAAGGTTTAGATATTTTTGAAAAATCTTTTATAAATCTCCTATAGAACCCCACATGACCGAGGAAACTTCTTACTTCTTTCGTGTTTCTGGGGTAATTCATCTTTTCAATGGCTTCTATCTTAGCTTTATCAACCTCTATGCCTTCAGCGGAAATCCTGTGACCTAAAACAATCCCTTCGGTCACCATAAGATGGCACTTCTCCCAATTGAGAATCAAGTTCTTCTCCACACACCTCTGCAGTACTTTGTCTAGATTTTCAAGACAGTCCGTAAACGATGTGCCAAATACCGAGAAGTCATCCATGAACACCTCCATGCATCTCTCCACAAGTCCATCAAAGATAGCCAACATACATCTCTGAAATGTAGCTGGCGCATTACAAAGTCCAAAGGGCATTCGCCTATAAGCGAAAGTACCATAGGGGCAGGTAAAGGTTGTTTTCTCCTGATCTACTGGGTCAATAGGGATTTGGAAATAACCTGAATAACCGTCCCGAAAAAACAAGAGAAAGCATGCCCCGCCAAACGTTCCAACATTTGGTCTATGAAGGGGAGAGGGAAATGGTCCTTCGTGGTCACCTCGTTCGCCTTCCTATAGTCTATACAGACTCTGTACCCAGTGACTAATCTAACAGCTACCTCTTCACCTTTGTCATTCTTTTCAATGGTGATACCTCCCTTTTTAGGTACTACTTGAGTGGGGGACACCCAATCGCTATCAGCTATCGCATATATGATCCCTATATCCAACAAAGCCTTAATGATCTCTTTCTTCACTACCTCCCCGCATGTGTGGGTTTAAACGTCTCCGTGGTTGTCTTATACTCTTTGCACCTTCTTCGGTTCTAATCTTATGCATACGGACGTCCGGAGATATTCCTCTTATATCACCTACCCGCCAACCGAAGGCTTTCTCATTTTTCTTCGTAACGTCAATTAACTCAGCCTTCTTCTTCTCGCGCGACAGTTTAGAGGAGATAATCGAGGTAAGCGCTCACCTTCTCTCAAGAAGATATACTTCAAATCGAGGTAGAGGTTTTAGAACAAGGTCCTCGGGAGGTTACTCTAAGTCGGTCTTGGCTTCTCCTTGTTTTAGGTCTTCCTCGCTGATAGGGTCAAAAATTCTTGCCTCAAGCAAATCGACTTCTTCTGAGGGGGAAAGAGTTCTTTCAGAGAGCACCGTGTCCTCTTCAACAAGCTCTTCTCCATAGGCAGCCTCTAGCTCGTCCAGAGTGTAGTCTGTGAAATCGTCTGACGTCTCAATCACAAAACCTGAGGGGTTTTCAGAAGGTGCTCTGAGAGCTTTAACTACACTGTAGCGTACTTCCTCATCCCCAACACGTAAAGTGACAAATCCTGCGTCGCAATCTATAGAGGCTCTGGCAGTGGATAGGAAAGGTCGTCCCAGGAGGAGGGGGGTATCTTCTTCTTTAGTGTCCAAGACGTACCAATCCACAGGAAATGTAAATTTGTCTACTTGGACTAGAAGGTCTCTAAGCACTCCGCCGGCTCTCTTGAAAGATCTATCTGCAAGCTGGATACTTATGGGGGTAGGCTCCAGTAGATGGTCTAGGTGTAGTCTCTTGCAGACAGATAGAGACATCAAACTAATGGACGCTCCTAAATCACACAGAGAGTTTGGGAAACTTAAATCCTTGATCTGCAGAGTTAAGACAAACTTTCCCGGATCGCTGTGCTTCTTAGGAATTTCTCCGTCATTGATAGCGGAGCATTCCTCTCCCAATCTTTTCTCCATTTCGTCTAACTTCTTCTTTGAAGAAACAACATCCTTCACAAACTTGGCATACTTAGGCATCTCAACCAACACTTCAGATAAAGGCAAATTTACTTGGGTGTTTCTTAGTAGGTTGAGTACCTTCTCGTACTTCTTGTCTTCAGATAATGAAATGTTTTGCTTTCTTGGCGGAAATGGGAGCTTATTCAGTTCTTCTTCGGAGAAGACTTTCCCGGGGGAGGAAGCTCTTATAGCTTTGTCCTCAAGATCTTTCCACCTCACCACTTTTTCAGTCTTTTTACTCGTCAGGGGATCATCCGCCTGAGTGACTTTCTCAGGTTCATCGTTTTGGTTTTCAATCACCTGAAATCTTTCTCCAGCTTCAATCTTATTTCCATATTTCTCTTCATCCAGGTCAGGGGACTGCGATTCTTCCCCTCCTACCGAATCAGGGGTAGGAGGGTTTACTCGTTTCCCTGGTTCTGTCTGTAACCAGGGTGTTGTTGCAGTTGTGTACCGGATCTCAGATTCATAGCATTTGACTCCTCTTGTTCATAGGGAGTAATGGGTGCGAGCTCGGTACGGTGGTTTGTTCTTGCTTCGGCTTGGGCCGATGCCCACTTTTAGGATTCTTTTCTCGTAAACCGGGTAGCCGACCTTGAGGTCCGGCGCCTAATTGTTCGGCCTAGTCGTCCTAACTCGTCTTTCTAAGTTCTTCATCGTCCTCTCGTTGCTCTTCATACTCGCCCTTGCAGGGGTAGCACCATAAGTTGAGGAGTCCTGATTAGGGCGGTTTTGCTGTGAGTTTTGATTAGCGGGCCAGGTTGGATTTGTTCTTGGTTGAGAATTTGAGCTTTGACCCGAGTTGGGGTTCTGGTAGTAGGCATTGCGAGAGGTGTTCTGTCCCAAATTTTGATTGTAGCCCGAATTCTGAGTGCGGTTTTGGTCATGATTCCTATTCTGGTTGTAGTTCTGACCTTGAGAGTTATTCTGGTTTGAAAATCTCTGGTTCTGCGGGCCAGAAGAATCGTATCTCTCATTTCCACCATTCAAGGGGCAAGTTGCAGAAATGTGACCTCTAAGTCCACAGTATAGCAGTTCACGTAATCATACCGCCTCGTTTGTTGGACAAGCGTTGACTTGAGGGGTGTATCGACAATGGTCACCGATGTGACCCGGTCGATATCGATTATCACAAGAGAATACTTGTGAATTCGTTGGAGAGAGGGCGATTTTGATTTTTTGTCATGGTCAAAGCGAGAAAGTTGAGCTGCGTAGGCTGCAATCATTTGACCATGATTCGGTTGTTGACTTCTTCGATTTTAGGTGCGGCGGGGGCCGTTGGTGATTGATACGTAGGTGCATAGTTGTACCTAGCTATATCTTCAAATAAATCCCACCCTTGCTGTGGGGTTTTCTTCAAGAAGACTCCTCCAGATGAGGAGTTGACCATCCCTTTTGTGGACTCATTCAGACCACTAAAGAAAGTATGGACCCTTCTCTGCAAATCCATTCCATGATGGGGGCACTTGTTCAAAAGAAGTTTGAAACGCTTCCATGCTTCAAAGAAAGATTCATCACTCAGTTGATGAAAATTTGAGATCTCGTTAAGACATTGAGCTGTCTTAGACGGAGGAAAATATTGGGCCAAAAATTGACTTTCGAGCTGGGCCTAAGTTTGGATAGATTCAGAAGGGAGAGATTTAAACCATTCCATTACTTCTCCACGGAGTGAGAATGGAAATAGTTTCAGCTTAATGATGTCTTGACTGACATCCTTAATGCGAGTAGTATCGCATATACCCAGAAATACATAAAGATGCGTGTAGGGGTTCTCAGATTGATACCCATACAAAGTTGATGCATGCTGCACCATCTGGATGAGAGCCGGTCTTATCTCAAACGGGGCTGTAGTGGTAGGGATAACCACAGCCGAGCGAATGTTCACATCACCGGGCGTAGCATAGTCTGCCAGGGTGCGGTCGGCTTGAGCCATTGAAACAGTAGTTTCTTCCTCAAAGAAAAGGTTGGAGAAGAGATTATCTTCAGAAGAGTTTTCACTCGAACTCTCTTCTAATTCCTCTTCAGGAATCGGAATGGGCTCGGGAACTTTTCGTTTACGGTTTACTCGAACTACGTCTCGTTCAAGCTCAGGCTCAAAAATTAACTGTCCTTGTTTACTTCGTGTTTGCATACAACAAAGTCAAACAGAGACACTGAATCAGGAGGACAGACGGGCGTCCAAGGTCCTGGACGGGCGTCTGCCTGGAATTTGAACTAGACGGGCGTCTGGAAGCCCAAACGCTCGTCCGATTAGTTGACGAACTGGACGGACGTCCAAAGTGGATGGACGCTCGTTCGACAAGTAAAAAAACGGTTCAGAGAAAAGAAGCTATTCAATTCAAAAACGAATGATCTACCTAAACTTATGCTAAAAACACATAAAACCGTGCCAGTTCCCCGGCAACGGCGCCAAAAACTTGTGGTGGATTTTGTAAATGAAACAAAAAGACAAGAAATAAAAATCCGGTTAGTCGCTCCAAGTGCAAAGCTTGTAGTAAAGCGGTTATTCCGGGTCGATCCCACGAGGAACGTGAGGTTGAATGTGTTTTTAAGTTTAAGCTAAAAGTGTCACGAATTAACAATTTAAGGTTTATCAAATAATGAGGAGAAAGGCAGACGAACAAGGATTCACAATTCAAGAAAGCAATAGAGGCTTCTAATTTCCTACGCATGCAAATCAACTAAAGGCCAAGATTAACCTATACCCAATGCAAATTACTAATTTCTTAGATAATTTGTTTATCAACTTTTATCAAAGATTGATTCTTCAAGCACGATAGGTATAAATTCTTTCGAATCTATTATCTAGGTTAACAATTTGATAACTTTCGTTTTTAGACAAATTGATTAAACTGAATACTATTGCGGTGATCTAGAGTCCATTCAACTATCGTCAAACGAATATCACAGGCTTTATCTATCGATATCAAGCACAAAATAAACGCAATAGAAATCTAACCTTTTGTTGATTGCAAACGCAGAAAAATAAGAAAAACCCAAAACACCTCTTGAATTGCTTCACCCGTTCGTCCAACCCGAGAGTTTAGCTACTCATAATAATCTTGAAATCAAAAGGGTGTTTTGATTGAATAAAAAAACGAAAAACAGAAAGAACAAAGCTGCTGTTGAAATTCGGCTGTCAAAAAAAAAAATGTATGTCCTAGGGTTTGGGGTGCTGCTGCTTAAATAGGAAAATAAATCGGCTAGGTCAAAAACTAGGTCGGTTGCTCGTTCAGTCGGCGTTGGACGCCCGTTCAGATTTTCAAACGCTCGTTCGCTTGTTGTTGGACTTCGAGTCGGGCCGAGTCTTCCTCAGACGCCCGTTCAGATTTTCAAACGCTCGTCTACCATGGACGCTCGTCCAATATTACGGACGCCTTCATTTGTTCGTAATGCGATTTTCTCATCTTTATCCCTTTTTCCTTCAATGTAATTCAACTCTCATCTCTTTGTGATCATCATTTAAGCATCAACACGTACCTATAGCACATTAAAACATCGCAAAACGTGATAACATCCAAATAATCATAAAATCAAGATTAAAACACCAAAATAAACCAATTTTGCGAATAACTCATTAAAAACCTCGCTTGCTCAATAAATCCATTTAAACGCTCATTTTCTATGCAAATTATCCAGACGTGGGGGAAATTGACATAAAATATATACTTATAAAACGTATAAAACCACCCTTAACACAATATTCATGCTTCAATCCCTCATCAAGATGATGACGGAGAAATATAATGGCTTTTGCATTGTCTTGATTTATCTATCAAAACCGATGGGTTCCAAATGCATTTTAACATTCATGGCACATAATAAATAATTTATCCCCGATATCTTTAGGGGTATGAAATATTGTTTGATAATGTTAGTCATTAAAAAAAAACTAGAAGAATGCAAAAATAAATTCTTACCTCTATAGGATTAAAATTGGATTTATCCAATAAAATTTTACCTCTGCCTTGGAATACTCCATCGGTAGATCTGGTTCTCTGCTTGGATAGGAATACTCCAACGGTAGATCTGGTTCTCTGCTTGGATAAAATTCCTCTGGCTTGGAATACTCCATCGGTAGATCTGGTTCTCTGCTTGGAATACTTCATCGGTTGATCTGGTTGAAATACTCCATTGGTAGAGTCTCGTGCTGATAACGTGTTATTAAACTAATAAAAGACAGAACATGAACAAAGTACTGAAGCGAAAAAAGAAATGCTTGTGTATTATTTCACTGTTATAATTGGGGTATTTATAGTTGAGATTATAGTATGAATCCAATACAATAGATAAACCAGAAAATCTTGTAATTAATTGAATAATTGATAAACATATTATTATCTTTTATAACATAATTCACGTTTTTAGTATTTTCGATGAAAATAAAATTAGTTTAAGCATCCGTTTTTTAAAACGTATGATTCACGTTTTTAATTTTAAAACATATGTAGAAGTCATGATACATCAATCTCCTCCCTATAAAGTCAAATAAATAAGAGAGGAAGACGTGCACTAGATTATTTGTTGTTTATATATAGAAGTCTCGTCTCGATATATCAATCTGCTTCTTAAAGTAAAATAAATAGTTCTACGACAGATTATTTATTCTTTATTTATGAAAGTTTTGATAATTCAATGTCCGTCTTAAAGTAAATAAATACTAATTGAAGAAGCCCTACACCAGATTATTTATTGTTTATTTATAGAAGTCTCGATACCTCAATGTCCTTCTTATACAGTAAAATAAATAGTTAAAGCAGCCCTACACCAGATTATTTATTGTTTCTTTTTTTTTTATACCAAAATTTGCTTTGTTCATTTTAAAATTTTATAGACATATATTGGTGAACAAAAATCATGCGTCTGCCTCTGACAACGAAAATTACATTCGGAGAGGCAACAACTTTTTTTAGCTAGTAGGTGGGCTGGTTGGTTGTCTCATCGCTTTACAAAGGAAAATTTAGCAATAGAAAAACAAGCTAAAATAGAGCGACAATCATCCACAATGATGCCTTATGAAATAAGAAAATATAATAGCACATTTACTAAAAACAATTGTTGTTAGTAAAGGTGTTATTATATTTCCTTACATAATTAAAAACCAAGTAAAGTGTTGGGCCTCTCACTCTTCTTATAGGCCCACACTTGAGGGGGCGTGATATAAGGAAATATAATAGAACTTTTACTAACACCAGGGGCGGCTTCTGAAATTTAATGATACGGGTCATAAATTTGTCATATTTTACAATTACTAATCTTAATTTTATATATTATAGTTCAATGCGGGTAAATAGGAATCAATATATAAAAATAAGGGGTCGGTACACATATAAAATGTGTACCTAAAAAAAAATTCACTGTAATATTTTTTTAGCGGGTCGGGTGACCCAATTATCCCTACGTGTAGCCGCCCCTGCTATATTACTTGCTTTGTGCTTGTAAGTAATACACTGCTGCAAACCCTAAGTATATCAGTATGTAACCGCTTAACTTAGTGTATGGCATGCACGTGAGGATTGGAGTTAGTGGTGATATACTTAAACTATTAGTCCGTGGTGAACTTAATCAGAGTTTAGGGTCTCATGATTAAAACACCAATAATGCGCCTAGAACACCTTAGGGTGTGATAGTCTTATCCGGACTGTCGGTAGAGGGTACCTGAGTGGGGCATTTATATATGATGGCATTCATATAGGACTGGACGGATTTAATCTGGGTTTCTCGATATAATTCCGTAATCGAGAAAACTTATTAAATCATTAGATGATCATATATGGATTGACCTTAATCCTGAGGTGATCACAGGGTACTGCTTCTCTCGGGGTAGTGTTTGATGTGTTAGTTAAGGATCACTTTGATATGTGATCTGAGTCACTTCTCGTTGGCACTATTCCCTGATGAGTGAGTAGTTTTGTGTTTCACAGACACGGAATCCATTCCTTCATGCGGGAAGTAGAGAGACAGTCCACTTATTTGTTAGCCCTAAGAAAATGATCGATCCTGGGAGTTCATATTAGACTAATTAGCTACTAGTCCGGCATGTGAACTAATTGATCACTAAGGGGTTAATGGTAAATAAGGATAATATATTCTGAGTCGGGTTTACGGAGACTTCCCAAACAGATTGGACAGTCTATGGAGGGTTAATCCGTATGTAATGATTATATCAATCGACGCTTATTTACTCATATGATTGAGTGTAAGTATATATCTATAATTGGTAGAGTTCAGTTTCGGGTTTATGGTGGCGTAATCCCGGAATTAATAATTTAAGTGTAAATATTCTGTTCGATGAATATTTTACTTAATCTATTGGAGCTACTGGTTATAGGTCCATGGTCCCCAACGTGGCTCCTAGAATACGAGTATTTTCTTGTTATTGGGCCTCAATGATAATTAATTGGCTAGGCCAATTAATTGATATGCGAAATATTATGTAGCTGGGCTAAATAATATAATACACAGAAAAGACATTTTCTGTGGGCCTAAAATCCAAAGGTGTGGCGCCTCCCTCTCATAAAATGCAAGAATTGATTTTCTTGTGTGATTAATTATTTACTTGGTAAGTAATTAATTAATAAAAGATAATTGATTTGTAATTGATTGATTGATTAATCACAATCTTTTATAAATGGAATTAACTTTTATTGTGATTTCTTTTTAATTATTTATTTAATTAATTAGAAACTTGGGATTTACTCTCCAATATAAAGAGAGTTCTTCCAAGACATATGTGATATGAAATTTTCGACATACACACATAAAATAGAGAGAAAAACTTGTTTCTTGTCTTGGGTTTCTGGTTGAAGAAAAACTTGTAGTTTTTCTTGATGCATATCAAGGAGGTTTCAATTCCAATGATCGTGTCCACCAACCGCCGTTTGGAGAACACGTTGGAAGATTGTGGCTACTCATCCAACTATTGGTAAGTAGATCTAAACCCCCATGTAGGAAGTTTAGATCATTTATTTATGATATGTAGTTTATAGATCGTGATCCATCCGCTGTGCAAAGATCTATTTTTTTGTACAGATCTGAGCTCCTACATCCTTCAAAGGGTTCCATATGCTAGTGCAGTGGGCAGTTTAATGTATAACATGGTTTGTACTAGGGCTGATTTGGCTCAAGCAGTCAGTGTTGTCAGCAGGTTTATGGCTCAACCTGGAAAGGAACACTGGAAAGCAGTAAAAATGATATTTAGGTACCTCAGGGGTACATATAATATTGGACTCATTTATGGAGGTGGTACTCAATGTTTTGTCACAGGAAACTGTGATTCTGATTATGCTATTGATATGAATAGCAGGAGATCTATGATTGGGTATGTGTTTACTTTAGGTGGTTCTGTGGTAAGTTGGAAGGGAACTTTACATGGTACATTGACATTATCTACTACTGAAGTAGAGTTTATGACACTGACAAAAGCAGGAAAGGGGGCAATTTGGTTAAAGGGGCTAGTCAATGATCTTAGTCTGCATCAAGATCAAGACAGGGTGTATTGTGACAGTCTTAGTGCAATATGTTTGGCTAAGGACCAGGTTCATCATGAGAGAACCAAGCACATTGATGTTAGGTACCATTTTCTGAGAATTGAGGGGAGGGTTAAAGTGGAGAAGATCAGCACTGATGTCAATCCTGCTGATATGTTCACTAAACCAGTTCCAAAGGGCAAGTTTCAGTTGTGTCTGGACTTGCTAAATATCCAAAGCTGTTAATCTAAATCTTGGAATACTCAGCTGAAGGTGGGGGCTCTGCTGAGGTGGAATCTGGCACTTGGTTGTGCATCTGGTCAGTTTGCATGAAGTTGAAATCAAGGTGGAGATTTGTAATTGTTACTTATACTATGCTGCTGAAGTTTGGTGTGGAAGCTATAGTCTGGTGTTCAGCTGGGGCAGGTCAGCAGGGTTGATCAACCTGCTGGAGTTGAGTCTGCTGGGTTACAGTTGACTTGAGGAACACGTCTGCATGGTCTTTCCGTTTTGGTGAAGTTACTTTTGGGGTGTTTCAGTCATTACTGGGTTGACTGTTTTGACGGTTAGGGTTTGATTCCCAAGGCTATAATTATCATCTGTATTAATTGTAACTTGTAACTTTCTCGTTATAATAAAATAATTCTCGTTTGTCCGTGGAGTAATTGGCACATTTCCGGAAACTACGTTAAATCTGTGTTCTTCCTGTTTCTGTGTTTGTTTACTTGTTAATTGATTATCTTTACTCACAATCACGATCACTTCTTGATCGATCCGTAATAACATATATATATATATATATATATATATATATATATATATATATATATATATATATGTGTGTGTGTGTGTGTGTGTGTGTGTGTGTGTGTGTGTGTAACATTAGAAAAACTAGGCAAAATATTCAAGGACAATTTATTATTATTATTATTATTATTATTATTTTTATTATGGAAAATTAGGGATAAGGACACAATCTAGAATATTTTTAAGTAATAGAAAAACTACATATTTTTTATAGGGAGAAGGACAACTACATAATTTTTATAGTGAGAAGGACAAACAGTGAATCCCGAAAATCAGTGAATCTCCCCAGTGAATTCCGAAATCAGTGAATTTTGACAGTGAATCCTGAAAATCAGTGAATTTCGACAATGAATTTTAAAAATTAGTGAATTTCGACAGTGAATTTCAGCAGTGAATTTTGAACAAAAGTGAATTTCGACAGTGGATAAATAGTTTTGTCATTTATGCAAAAGTTTCAAAAGACTGTCCTTCTACTCAATTGATGAAATCTTTTTTTGTCCTTCTCCCTCATTCCCCCTTATTATTATTCAATAAATTATAGGGGGAATGAGGAAGAAGGACAGAAATATTTCATCAATTGAGTAGAATGACAGTCTATTGAAACTTTTGCATAAATGAACAAAACTATTTTTCCACTGCCGAAATTCACTTTTGTTCGAAATTCACTGTTTAAATTCATTGCCAAAATTCACTCTCGAAATTCACTAATTTTGAAAATTCATTGTCGAAAGTCACTTATTTTCGGGATTCACTGTCGAAATTCACTGTTGAAATTCACTGATTTCGGGATTCACTGATTTTCGGGATTCACTGTTTGTCCTTCTCGCTATAAAAATTATGCAGTTGTCCTTCTCCCTATAAAAAATATGTAGCTGTCCTGTAACTTAAAAATATTCTAGACTGTGTCATTATCCCTAATTACCCATGATGATGCTAAATAATGCACCACTGGTTTACCAGGTCCACGTGTAATCTAAGGGCGAGTCAAGAAGAATATGCATGACTCGAATAGTAGTAAAGATGGTGTTTTTAGTGTTTTATGACTGTGTCCAAGAATGTATCTTGGATTGCCCACGTTGATGACGTAGATCAAGTGATAATAAACCAATACTAGCAAGAGGACTATGTGCATCGTAGTATAACTATAGCGAATCAAGATCGATCCCACAGGGAACCAATTGTGGATCATTTATATACAAACAATTAATTATTCATATCAAGGACACGAAAGCGGTCTACGACCAACAAAAGACAAGAAAAGGTAAACGACACGACTCGACACAACACAAATAAAGACACGTAATTAACCTCCCCAATTATCATGTTATCGTTTGGATCTAGAGATTCTATATAATTAAGCTAGACTCGACAACTATTAATCCGATTCGTATTTCTTTTATATTGGCTACGGGAGTCATCCCCTAAACTAGATCTAGCTCCGGGTAGGCCATCTAGATCACTATGCTACATCACGTGACTTCGCTTTTTAGGCCTCCATCTCATATGACTCACACGCTTACAAAACTAGGGATGCCGATATTAACCGTATTTCTCACCTAGGAAACATTCCCGTGATTATCGCGTACTTCCTAAGCGATCGCATCAAATATAACACGGTCTCCGTCCCATTAACACTAACTTTTTAGGTATCATGTTAATCTACGATTTACGTATAACTAAGTGCTAGCAATTCCCAAATATAACACGGATCTAGATCTCACCGAAAGTCCCGGAAGATCAATTCATCGAGACCGACCTAGGAGTACTATATTGGTATTTCCTAATAATACGCTAATTAAAAACGCCGCATTTCCCTTTTCTTCCTCATTTCACTTCTTCAGACGAGCAACGTAGCCGTAGCCATACCTACTAAGATAAAAATTCTAGGTGGACAATCACACCATAAAGACGTGGCTAGATTGACGCGGCGAAAACCTAAATCTTAGCGTTTCTACATACGTAACGGATAAAATAGAGACTCATAAAGCAATTATATTGATCTACTAAAAACACGGTTGTCGATCATACCAAAGTCAGTCATGGTGAAGAGTTTCCCATTCCGATCAACGTTCAGCAAGAACGGAATGTGAACCCTTATCAGGACATGGTTAATGACGCATTACGTGATAGGATTGATCACGTAAGAGAAGAATTTCTTAACCAAGAGGAGAACAATGAGACACCAAACCCTGAAGTTGCATCGTTTTTTGAAATGCTGAAAAACGCAGAGGAACCTGTATGTGATGGAAGTAGTGTCTCCGTACTGCAAGCGGCTTCTAGGTTGCTCACTTTGAAATGTGATCACAACCTCTCTCACAAATGCGTTGACGGGGTTACCGGTTTGATAGGAGATATTCTTCCGAAGAATAACTTAATGACCTCGAACTTCTATCAAACCAAAAAGTTGTTAAAGGCATTAGAGCTACCCCATGAGAAAATACATGTGTGTCCCGCGGGGTGTATGTTATTTTGGGAGGAGGACGCGAATCTGGACAAGTGTCGGAAGTGTGACCTTGATCGATATAAACCGAAAACGAACGCAAGAGGTCAACGTGTGCCTAACAAAGTGATGACTTATTTCCCGATTGGACCTAGACTCCAAAGGTTGTACGCCACGAAACATATAGGCAAGGAAATGAGGTGGCACGCGGAAAACCCCGGGACAAGCGGTATAATGGCCCACCCAAGTGACGCCGAAGCTTGGAAGCATTTTGACCAAATGCACCCCGAGTTTGCTAAGGAGCCTAGAAATGTGCGGTTAGGACTTTGCACGAGATGGTTTTGCACCTTTTGGTAATTTTGGGAAGAACTACTCTTGCGGCCGGTCATGGTTACACCATACAATCTTCCGCCCTGGTTGTGCATGAAAAGACGGTTTATATTCTTATCGGTGCTTGTACCGGGGCCGAAAAATCCGAAAGGAAACCTCGATGTTTATTTGCAACCATTGATTAAGGAGTTGAAGCAAATTTGTGGGAAACGGGGTTGTTTACTTACGATGTATCCACAAAACAGAATTTTCATATGATGAGGGCTGCACTAATGTGGACTATCAATGATTTTCCGCGTATGGCATGTTATCCGGGTGGACTACGGCTGGTGTGAAAGCTTGTCCCTATTGTGGTGATGGAAACAAGTCGTTCGGCTCAAACATAGTGGTAAATGCACTTGGTTTGATTGTCATCGGCGTTTCTCCCCGAAGACCATATTTTTCGCAACCGATAAAGGTTTTTTGAAGTCCAAACAAGTATGAACACGCGACTCCACCCCGTAGATTGAGTGGTGAGGAGGTATGGGAATTTGTACAACACCTACCAAGCATCATTGATGGCTCGGATTCGGACTTGAAACGGCTTAAAAACTCCAAGAATGGTTGGTGGAAAAGAAGCATTTTTTGGGATCTTCCGTATTGGAAAACATTGTCGCTTCGACATTGCCCGGATGTGATGCATATTGAGATCATCGGAATATTTCCGTCGCTATTTGTTATTTGCGACGGACTATACATTTTTTGCGACGGAAATTATAATTAAAAAATAAAATAAAATACGTTATTATCCGTCGCAAAATCCGTCGCAAACAATTTGCGATGGTCACCGGATAACGGATCCGGGCGTGTGGATCCTTATAGACGAGGAATCCCCACTGCCTCATATCGTATCCTTATATCTACATCGTTCGGTGAAGAACGAACAACCTCAAACGATAAACAATAATTGGGGACTTAATTACAAAGAACAAAGAAGAAATTAATACAAGAACTTACATTATAGCAGAACTTGTATAAAAACCACTTTGAGGAAAACTGAGAACTTTATTATAATTCGAGAGAATTGTCTAAGGTGTCTTGTGTGTCAATGGCGTGTATGATATGCCTTTATTTATAGGGGTTCAAGCTAATTAAGAGATATACTTCAAAATATCAAAACAAATAAGAGATAACTCTCGGCCGATCAAAAAAGAATAATGCCCCCCCCCCCCTTCCATGCGCATCCTCTATTGGCGCCACTCTTCGGATTGGTTCGCCGGCTCTTGTCATGCCTTACTCCTCTTTTCGTGCTTATCCGATCTTTATCTTCAATATATTCGGATTTTCTTTGGATTTATCTTGAGATTTAATTCTTCCATTTGCATTTATCCTCCAAAATTTATCTCAATCTACAAAATAAATATTTATCCCAAAGTAAATCATATTTAAATAATAAAAACGGATAAATACCAAGTTATAAATAAAAACAGATAAATACCAAATTATCTCTTTTAAATAATAAAAAATGGATAAATACCAAATTATAAATTATAAATCACACAACATTAATTAATCAATATAACACTTGATTTAATTATAAAATATATATTATTAATCTCGATTTAAGGTCAACGTTGATGACTTTTACGGGTATAATTTGACCGTCATCAACTACCCCCCACTTAGACTTTGATCGTCCCGAACAAAGCATCAATAAGTCATTCCCCAAGACAACATTTCTCATGGTCAAATCATACTTATACAAGAAACTCGAGTCAACTCATACCATTCATGCTCATAAGGTATCCATTATTCGCTACTCGCTATGAATCGAAGTGATGTGTGCATGTGCATTTAGTTCTATATATTCGTGGGAAGATTAAAGTTTATGCTACTTCGCAGTCTCAACCTACCAACATCAGTATTCCCACTTCTTAAGCCTCGCAATGGGTAAAGACATGGTGCAATAAGCAAGAGCATTATCTAAGAGGTTTTTGGACTTGGAGACCGAGAAAAATACTCGAAGCCTCTTAAAAGTTGAATTTTTTCATTTTCATATTTTCAAGCATTAACACATCTCAAGAAAGAAACTTGCTTTAAAAGTAAATTATGCATCGCAAGAATCCCCTTTCACGGATTGGTCAATAACGTTGAATATTACCACAAGCGCGAAGCTACTTTGGTAATGTTACTACAAGCCCAGTGCTTAACATTTTGTCAAAACACAGATTATTCTCAAGCTTATTACTCCGCTTTGATGGCTAGAAGATAAGAATACATCAGCAGATAAATATCGACTCTAAGTCTGCATAACCAATCATCTACGCAATGTACACATAATTTCTTCAGTTATTATGATTCGTGCGATAATAGTCGATTCAAAATTGAGTAATCGAATAATAAATAACTACTTGCAGTGGTTGGCATGAATATCCTTAAATTTACATTCACATAAGTATAAAATGATCACGTACTCATGCAACTTGGTTCCTTTCCTATCAATTCTATGTATAGGAACTCACAATTCTAAGGGTACGAGATAATTAATTTGGCATTTGTTCAATTTTTTTTTCCTTTTTCACCGTTTCATTCAATTTTCAATTATAACACATCATGGCTAAGTCTCCTACCCCCCACTTAAACATGGCATTGTCCCCAATGACAAATAAAAATGAGAATTTAAGAAAAAGACTTAGCTCTGGAAACGGCTCTCAAGTAGATGCAGAACATCGGAGTAATCTAAGCACGTCGTGGAGAAGCAAGTGAAAACCTGTTTTAGCAAACCAAACAGAAAATCCACGAAACCGTTAATAACATGTCAATGGAAGTTATAAAATAATGTGGCAGTAATTAGATATAAAATATCCAAAAACAAATTAAGCCACTTTATTCCATACAACCAATGACAAGGAAAACCAAAGAGTTAAAACGACTCGTTCAGACACGAATTCTAAAAAAAATGATATATATAGACGCAAAAAGAAAAATACTAAATAGAAAGAAAAATAAACAAGCTACAAAAGATTGTAGTCTTCATCTATAATCTCCACCGCTTAAATATTCTTACAACCGGGTGGAGAAGACAAAGATAAAAAAGCATTACCCCGTGTGGGAGAACACGAGGTTTACCGGATTGATAAGGTATTTAATCCAGCGTAAAAGAGAAACTTGGGAAGGTATAACAGATTGAATGTGACCTATTGGCTAAAGATAAAATCAAATACTTAGCGCAAAAACTTCTCGCTTGCATTGGATATCAACAACTTAGGGAGATGTAGCTACTCCTCGAAATTACTAATTACCCAATTTAGCACATGGAAGAGCTCAACGTCATCAACAAGGTCGGATCGGTGCGATATTTAGAACAAAACTCATCATCTCGAAATGCCGGAATAGGCGTAAAACTATAAAAGTGTGAAATTCAAAACTTCCGGTAGAAAGATAAGTTGTATTTTGATCGAACCAAAAACTTTTAAAATCGAGCTAAGGTCAGAGCTACACTTACCCCAGCTAGGATCATGAAAACCAAAATGATAAATATAATCATTAAAACTTAGCAATATTTCTAATTCCGCAACACAAGGGTATTATGTAAACAAAATGGAGGTTAAGAGTATGATGGGCAAGAAAAAGATATACATAAGGATGGTAAAAAAAGATAAAGGGTGGGTAAGAAATTGTGTTTTGGGTGGGTATTGGTTAAGGGTTGGGTTAGGGTGGGAGAGTGAAATAGATGGAAAGAAAGAGTGGGGATGAGAGAATGGTTAGAAATATGAATTGCGAGGCAGATTGGTGAGAGAATAGAAAGGGTTGAAGGGTAAAAAAAAAGTATAAAGGAAAGGATAAGGATAGTTGCAGAACGAATTGCACACAACTTTGGATTTTCACTCGGATCGCCATTCTAAAAAGTTTTGGAAGTTGACCAAAATTGTTCTTGTTCGCACCAATCATTCTCTGTTACATTTTCAGTAATTCTCAAGCTCTCTTAATGCTTCCATCTTAAGGTTGATTGCTAAATTTCCTTTTCTTTAGCAATTTCTCGACTCTCCTAAGAAACTCTAATTCACGTGGCCTATATTGAGTAAAAAAGTTTTGCACATCCTTAGCCTAATGGCCATCGGAACACGGCAAAATAAAAAACCTCAACATATGTCACGTTACTCTTATTTGACTGAAAGAAAACAAAACCTAAAATCCTAAAAAAAAGAAATCCTAAGAGTTTTAAAGAAGTAGTTCTGAGTTTACAGTCCTCAGCTCGACTTTCCAAAAAAGTATCCTTGTCAGTCATCCTTCACGGCTCGCCAGTCTTTGACCCTCCGAGCACTATAAGAGGTGGGCTCATCGCTTTTGCGGATTAATACCCTTCCCTTGGTTGTGAGACCTAGGAAACGACATTTATCCATACCATTTATACAAAGCTTTCACCTCGGCTCTCGTTTTAGGAACTAGTGAATTCTAGGAAGATTTAGTCCTAAGGACCCATTTTAATCACATCCTCTATAATGCTGCTTCATTATCCTCTCTTAAAACTCAACATCTTCTTTAGATTGAGAATCCTTAAAAACTACACAATCGTTGCTCCCATGGCCACTAGAAGCAATCTCATGCATAGGACAA
Source organism: Gentiana straminea (assembly GCA_036785695.1). NCBI lineage: Eukaryota > Viridiplantae > Streptophyta > Magnoliopsida > Gentianales > Gentianaceae > Gentiana > Gentiana straminea. The sequence continues at coordinate 12,985,267 of JAVUPR010000137.1, forward strand.
TGAGATTTTAACAGAACTACGAGGAACTCTTTATTCACTGCTTCCTTCAACTACTACATGTTTCCTTACACCCTCTAGATGAGACAGATTTGGGGCAGAACCTTCCACACTAATAAAATAAAACTTACAAACCAACTCCGGGCTAAGATTCTCATTCAGGTTCATGTAAAGACTAACTTATGTTCAAAAAAACAAAAGATAGTAAAACATAAGCAAAAAAGGTAGTACATTGCCTTCAACATTGTACCACGAATAATTCGAACCTTAATATTTATTTTCTCGGAGCCATCTTGGTGTTTTAAAGGTGTTTCTTCCATTGCTTTCCCATCGTAGATTCGTAGTTCCACATGTTGTTGGGTTATTTTCTCAGCGCCCATGAAAAATTACTGACTCAGATTTTTGCTTCCCTGGTTTCTGCAAACAAAAGAAAAACAAAAACAAAACAAACAGACCGTAGACTGATTTTAACATGGTTTCCCATGCTGCTATTAGACCTACGGATTAAACATACAGAGATAAACAGACACGCGAAATTCCAGAGAACAGAACCAGCTCGGCGCCGGCGGCGGCTCGGCCCGCGGCGCGAGAGGCAGTCTCGCTGGGAGCGAAACCAGCTGTTCCAGATTCTGGAATTTTTACACAGAGCAGACAACCAGAGGGACTCAAAAACGTAAAAACAGACTCTAAAACAGAAAAATCGACATGAATAAAAAATTATTTATATATAAAATTGACCGTTGGTTCCCCGGCAACGGCGTGAAAAACTTGATGACGTAGATCAAGTGATAATAAAATACTTGACCACCATAAACCAATACTAGCAAGAGGACTAGGTCCATCGTAGTATAGCTATAGCGAATCAAGGTCGATCCCACAGGGAACCAATTGTGGATCATTTATATACAAACAATTAATTATTCATATCAAGGACACGAAGGCGGTCTACGACCAACAAAAGACAAGAAAAGGTAAGCGACACGACTCGACACAACACAAATAAAGACACGTAATTAACCTCCCCAATTATCATGTTATCGTTTGGATCTAGAGATTCTATATAATTAAGCTAGACTCGACAACTATTAATCCGATTCGTATTTCTTTTATATTGGCTACGGGAGTCATCCCCTAAACTAGATCTAGCTCCGGGTAGGCCATCTAGATCACTATGCTACATCACGTGACTTCGCTTTTTAGGCCTCCATCTCATATGACTCACACGCTTACAAAACTAGGGATGCCGATATTAACCGTATTCCTCACCTAGGCAACATTCCTGTGATTAGGCGTACTTCCTAAGCGATCGCATCAGTCTCCGTCCCATTAACACTAACTTTTTAGGTATCATGTTAATCTACGATTTACGTATAACTAGGTGCTAGCAATTCCCAAATATAACACAGATCTAGATCTCGCTGAAAGTCCCGGAAGATCAATTCATGAGCCGACCTAGGAGTACTATATTGGTATTTCCTAATAATACGCTAATTAAAACAGACGAGCAACGTAGCCGTAGCCATACCTACTAAGATAAGAAATTCTAGGTGGACAATCACACCATAAAGACGTGGCTAGATTGACGCGGCGAAAACCTAAATCTTAGCGTTTCTACATACGTAACGGATAAAATAGAGACTCATAAAGCAAATATATAGATCTACTAAAAACACGGTTGTCGATCATACCAAAGGCATCTATAGGTCACCGGATAACAGATCTGGACGTGTGGATCCTTATAGACGAGGAATCCCCACTGCCTCATATTGTATCCTTAGATCTACATCGTTCGGTGAAGAATGAACAACCTCAAACGATAAACAATAATTGGGGACTTAATTACAAAGAACAAAGAAGAAATTAATACAAGAACTTACATTATAGCAGAACTCGTATAAAAACCACTTTGAGGAAAACTGAGAACTTTATTATAATAAGAGAGAAGTGTCTAAGGTGTCTTGTGTGTCTATGGCGTGTATGATATGCCTTTATTTATAGGGGTTCAAGTTAATTAAGAGATATACTTCAAAATATCAAAACAAATAAGAGATAACTCTCGGCCGATCAAAAAAGAATAATGCGCCCCCCTTCCATGCGCATCCTCCATTGGCGCCACTCTTCGGATTGGTTCGCCGGCTCTTGTCATGCCTTACTCCTCTTTTCGTGCTTATCCGATCTTTATCTTCAATATATCCGGATTTTCTTGGATTTATCTTGAGATTTAATTCTTCCATTTGCATTTATCCTCCAAAATTTATCTCAATCTACAAAATAAATATTTATCCCAAAGTAAATCATATTTAAATTATAAAAACGGATAAATACCAAGTTATAAATAAAAACAGATAAATACCAAATTATCTCTTTTAAATAATGCAAAATGGATAAATACCAAATTATAAATTATAAATCACATAACATTAAATAATCAATATAACACGTGATTTAATTATAAAATATATATTATTAATCTCGGTTTAAGGTCAACGTTGATGACTTTTACGGGTATAATTTGACCGTCATCATACGTATCCTGTGTATTGTCTAGGAATCAAGCCCTACGTAGTTCCTGGAGTAGTGTATTTATAGGCATAAGTCCACCTTCTGCCCTAAAACTTAGGGCGGTGTTGTGTATTGACATAAATAACCCTCACTAGGTCTTGCCCCTTGTCCAAGTAACCCCCTGGATATTGGGCTTGTGAAATCGGGCCGGAACCCTGGTCTCGATTCGAATGACACCGATATGGGTGTTCGAGATGATATACTTCCAAAATCTGTTGGGCGCTGCTGTCGTTATCGACATGTCACGCATTCGACCCGACGTGTGTAACAGAGGTTTGGAATTCCCCACACGCCAGCTGGACCAATTAGATAATTCCACGTGGAGGGGTGAAATCCCATATCGTCATAAGCCCCCCAGATCGGAGAGAAGCTATCCCGTATGCCGAGGTCGGATCTGAAAGTTTGAATTATCTTTTGGATACGTGGCCTTATTTCGGCGGGAATACAATTGTCTTCCAGATCGATGTAGGCTGTCATAGGGTGACGTCACACTGGATCAGCATTAATGGGTGCAGGAAACGAAGCGTCCCTAGTGGTCCACGCGGGGTTTCTGCCCTTGATTATCGTGCCTCCACCCCTATAACTGCCTCGTATTCTGCCCTTTCAAATCATTTTGAAGATTTGCATCATATAAGGAGTCCAAGCCACTTAAGTCTCTCACTTGCCATTCCAAATCTCTGCTTTTTCTGAAAACCCCAAGTAAGCCGTAATCTTACTCGAATTCTTCCTTTGTATTTTTATTTCTCTGCCTTTTCTCACTTCCATGTCTAGTAGTGAGAGCGATTCTCAAAATAGGGAAGAACTTGTTGTGGTAGAAGAAGAATCGGCGGAGAGGACAATTTCTGAGCAACCACTTGGTTCCGGTGAGAGAGTAGCCGGAGAGGAAGAAGATGGAGGAGAAGAGGAGTCGACTTCTCGATCTGTTGCCACCAAATGCAAAACTAGGATGAAAGGTCAAGGGCCTTACGGTTGTATATCCAACCTAACCCAGGAAAAAACCAAGGCCGTCTGTCTAAAGTATGGTATCCCCTACTCGTCTGAAAACGTCAAAGTGTCCCATGGTCGATTTCAATATGCATGTGACCCTCCTCCTGGGTTCTGTACCATATACGAGGCACAACTGAAAGAGGGATTAAGGTTTCCCTTCGACCCGGCCCTCATAGAAATCCTCCGCTACTACCAGATCAGCGTCCCACAACTTGCTCCAAATGGAATTAGGAGCGTTATGGGATTTGTATTGTCGTGTCGAATAGCCAAAGTCGAATTCACAGTTCGGCTATTCAAACAGTACTATTCGATCCAAGGCCTGCAGGATGCTGGGTGGTACACTTTCCAGAGGCGTCCCCCGGTCTTGGAGTTTGTGAGAAGAGTGACCTCGTCTCAGGGCGAGTGGAAGCCTCATTTTTTCTTTATCCGTCATGGGTTAGAGGACGTCGATATTCACACTTGGTATAAGAGGCCTAGAAAATGGCATGATAGGCTCGACTCTGATGCCCCCAACGAGTGTAAGATTCTCGAGAGAATTATCCCCGATGTCGCAACTCGAAACCTACATTCTTTATACCCTTTTGCTGATATCGAGACGGCGGGCCCGGGTGCTTATTTGGAACTCGATGAGGAAGTTCGAATATTGCGTAGGATTTTTATTCATTCTGTCGAGCTGCTACACTTTGTATTTTTCTTTTTCTATACTTGCTTCTGTTTTGACTGTGTATTAATGTCGATTTTCCTATCTTTGCAGTGGAGTTCTTTTCAAAGTTGGAGGCAGTGGGCAAAGTGTCTGACCCTAAGAGGGTTGATCCCAAGGAAATCCAGCGACTAGCTGGTATCGGTTCGAAGAGGCCGTGTTGGGCACAATCATCTCTGGGGGTCAAAAAACTCCGGCCCGAGCTTCTACCCCTGTGTCGACATCCGACATTCTTAGAGAACAACCAGACGAGGCTCGGGTGACTGAGCAGACTGAGGGGGGGCTCGTCTCAAGAAAATGTCAGAAGACAACTGAGGTGAGACATGGAGCCGGGAAGGAAGCTCGCAACCTCCCTCCTCAATGCTCAAGTGGCATCGAGAAGATCCCCGGCATAAGTCTTGCCGAAATGGAGGCCATGGCTCCTGAGGAGCTGAGTGATTACTATTCAAAAATCATCCAAGCTGTAAGTCCTCACTTCACTCTTTTAATTTGGTGATTTCTATCCATTCCTCGAATTCACATCATTCTCTTTGCAGGCTCGGCTAACGGCCAAAGTGGCTATAAATAGGATTGAGTCTTAATCCGCTGTCTTGGAGGAGCAGAGAGAAACAATTGCCAGACTGACCTCCGATATCGAGAAGCAGAAAGCTATGGTGAACAAGCTGAATGATCGGTGTGTCAAACTTGAGTCTGACTTGGCAACCTCTCGAGACGAACTGTCCAGGGCGCGTAAGGACTTAGCCGGCAGGGATGCTGAGCTTGCTAAAATAAAATCGGAGCTCGAGGAAGCAAGAGCTGAACTGGTGGGATCCCTCAAGGCTTGAGATGACCTTCAGTTCGAGGTCGACAGCTTCACGACTCGCCTGGAGTCGGCCAAAAAGGATTTTCTGGCTTCTGCTGAACTTGAAAATGACCTAACATTGCTGATGAGTCAGGCTATGAAGGACGGATTCTCGAATGCTCTCGACCAAGTCAAGGAGGTCGTCCCAGATTTTGAAGTATCCAGCATCGAGAAGGCCCACTTATACGATCCTGAGGCCATCCCTCATTATGGTCGATACTTCACAGAATTCAAGGCAGGCGTTTCTCTGCATGACAAGTACGTTACTCCTGCGATGGATGGGGACGGAGAGGATCATGTCGACTTGGAGGAGCCAGAAGACCCAAACGCGTCCACATCGAATCAGCCTGCTGCCTGATCTTGTTCCTTGTTGTTGTTTTTGAACAATTTTTATTCAATTTGGTTGTAATAACCTTTCATGGAATTTTTATTTATTCGAGACGAATATTCGATTCGATCTCAATTTTTCATTTTGATTTTATAATTTTAATCTATGCTTTTTCACTGAATGTCTTTCGTGTCGTGTTGTTGATTGTTTGTTTAGGGTGTAGTCCTTTGAACTTAATTTCCTTGCAAACGTTGCCTTGTGGGGTGTAGTCCTTTGGACTTAATTCTCCTGGGCCCCTCGAAGTGTAGTATGAGTACATGACTCATTGTACACTTGAATGAGTCGACTGAGCATTGTGCTGCCTTATAGGCTTGACTTGGCTACTTGGTCGGAGCTCGATTTGACCGTCGTGCCTCGTCAGGCTTATGACCTCGTCGAATTGAAATCTCCTTATTCGACTGTCGCACTTCGTGGTGCTTATGAACTGGTTGAATAAGGTATCCGTCGTGGGATCCTCCAACTGCCTCGCATCGTGGCTTATGGGCAGGTCGGGAGTGATATAAGCACTGTCATTGACTTGCCTTTATTCACTATCTTATTCCAACTCCCTCGTGTCGAGTAATTGTCGTTGTGGTCGAATTTTGCTCTTTTCCATTCTCTAGACTTTACATGAACTTGTAAGTAAAGCATAATTTGGAAAGAAAATCACTTAGATAAAAGCATCCAGATCAACGATCGTATCGACTTATTACAAATAATTAGAAAAGTAGAACCGCGAATGAAATAGAGAAACAAATAGATCAAACATAGTATTTTCTGAGGTTGGTGGCGTGCCAAGTTCGAGGCACCGTACTTCCATCTGACCTGCCAAGTTGATACGATCCCTTTGGATGGACTTTCAGGATCTTATAAGGACCCTCCCAATTCGGCTCAAGTTTGCCTATTGGATCCTGCTTGCTGGCCTCGTTTTTCCTCAACACGAGATCACCTACTTGGAAGTATTTATACTTCACTCTTGCATTGTAGTACTGCGAGATCTTTCTTTTGTAATTAGCCATTCGATGCCCAGCGATCTCTCTTCTTTCTTCGACATTGTCTTTCTCTTGTCGTAGATCGGTGGCGTTTGTCTCGACATTGTAGGCCAAGACCTGAGGTGAGGCTAACCCGATCTCAGCAGGTATGACGGCTTCACATCCGTAAGCCATGGCGAAGGGAGTTTCCTGCGTGGCCGCATTGGGTGCTGTTTGATGAGAGATAAATTTATGATCATTATTACGACATTTTACCCCAATATTGATACCATTTTGAGCATTATTGTATCAAATCAAGTCAAAATTCCTTAGTTTTATTCAAATGTATAAGTAGTAGTTATTATATAAATTATCGTATTTTTATAAGTTTTTTATTAGTTTTTGTACCGGTTTAGTAACCGGTGTGTCGTGTCGGATTTACGTTTGGTATTTTGGTGGTTCATTGCAGGATTATATATTGACCAAGATTCCACGTAACGACATGTTTTGAAGCCTAAAAGATGGATTTTGAGGGAAAGAAGAAAATGCCACAAGCTTACGAGTTCAACGGATCAAATTATTTTTCCTACGCGCTTCTACCGTAACCTGTTTTCGACGGAGATTTGACCCGAATTAGAGGCATTTTCTGGAGAATAGTTCTTGACGAAAGTTGTATATATTTAAATGAGCTTTCCAACGCATTTTGAATCACGTCAATCGGAGGTCTACAACTCAAGTTATGATTTTTTTACCGAACAGTTGATATCTCGGGTCGAACCGGATATTTTTGGCTCAACTTGTTGCATGTTACTCCATGTGCTAACTAATGATGATGATGATGAGTCATAACAAACTCATCAATACCTCCCACATGCTTGTAACAAACTTGGCATATGCTTAGCATATTCTCCAAAAATATCTCCCTCAAATATCACCTCCCTCATTACAACCTCCCTCAACTCCCCCTATAAATACCTCCCCATATCCATAAAAAATCCTTGCCCCATCTTGGCCACTCTTGGCCAAGATCTCTCTTCTCCACCTCCTCCCATTTCCTCCATTCCCCTCTTCTTCATCTTCGTTCTTCATCTCTTTTCTCGTTTTATTTCATCTTTGGGCCCGTATATACATATGTCTATGTATGTATATATGTTTTTATAAATAAAAGTAGTACTGTTGTAATGCTCGAGAGAATTACCGAGAAAGTTGTTATTTTCAGAGAATACGGCTTTGATTTGCACTTAACGGGTAATTTTATCAAGTTATTACTTTTGTTGTTTATTTATATCTATCACTATGTTAAACTAAAAATATGTCTACCCAAGATATGAATCTGAATTATTTAATCTTTTGGTAAAATGAATGATCGACTCTGGTAATCATGATTAAAACTAATTATAATGAATCTTTTTCTATTTTGCAACGTATTGATAATAAATTCGGAATGACGTAATCAATCGTGATGAATACCACATATAACCTGGCGATGAACTGACCAGAGAAGTCAGGATATGAGTAAAAATAGAAAAACCGGAGGGTAAAAATGGCCGTCTGATTAACGGAACCCGATTTCCTACCCGGGGGTAGATTTGTCCTGGAAAGATGAATCTTATTGAAATTTGTACTCGAGATCTTAATAATGTTAAAATCACAGTTTAATTGAAACTACACCGTTTGTGTTAAATCGATCCGCTTGACAACCGGAGCCTCTTGAATAACATCGGCCGTCTGACGAACGGAATAACCTCTTTTATCCGGGGTAGATTTGTACTCGGTGCACTGTTCGGACTAACTAAGTTTAGCATGGGGCGTTGTGGACCTTGGATCGATGACATTTGACATATGACAATATCATACGCTCGTGTGAGGAGGAGTTGTCTAGCTTAGGAGTACACCGATTCATATATAATTTACACCTTGAATAAAGGAAGATCTCGTCTCATTTATTTCTACTAAAAGATATTGATTCAAGTAAAGTATTCTTGGCTAGATCCAAAAATATATATATTATCTATTTTTATATTTATATATTTATTTCTCGCTTTACTAACAATCTAACTACTAACATAATCTAACCCAGGAAAAAGTAAAACTGCGACTTAGATCGAGTTAATAATAGCTTCTTGGTGTTTAACCCCACTTAAAAGAATTACCATGTTTTCCCGAGGAATACGACCGACTCACCGACTAGAGCTACAATTTGACCCGGTACACTGCCGGTTAGGATCTGTATAGCCTAGGTAATGTCCGTCAGCTTTCTGGCGCCGTTTCCAAGGTTAGGTTTAGGTCTGTCACTGTTCGATACGACCATAGAATACTAGGCAATTGAGCTGCCCAATCTCGACCTTCATCTTCCAGTCGCTTCTTCAAACCAAACTTTATCTGCCTATTTGTTTGTTGGACCTGCCCATTGGACTGAGGTCGGGCCACCGAAGTTGTTCTGTGCTCGATCTTGTACTCTTTAAGCCAATGATGTACCCTTTCATCTAGAAACTGAGTCCCATTGTCTGAGATCAGATACTTCGAAACCCCAAACCTGCATAAAATATTTTCCTAGAGAAATTTTTTTATGGTCGAGGCCCTGATGTCGGTAAGAGCCTTGGCCTCGACCCACTTGGTGAAGTAGTCAACTGCAACCACTACGAATTTGAAATTGCCCTGAGCTCGGGGTAAAGGGCCAACTATGTCAACTCCCCACTCATCGAACGGCCATACCGACTCGATGGCATTCATTTCCTGTGCTTGTTGGTGTGTCACCACGTCATGCACTTGGCAAGCTCTGCATCCCATCACCAGACGATTGGTATCTTTTTGCATCGAAGGCCAAAAATAACCTGCTAGTTTACACTTCCTTGCTAACATTCGAGCTCCACTAGTGATTGCCACAAACTCCCCGATGTATTTCCTCGAGCAGATATGCCCCCTCTTCCTCCGAGGCACATCGCATCCATGGGGTCACAAAAGATTTACGATAGAGTACGTAGTCAAACAGAGCATACCTGGAGGATTGTAGTCGAATTTTTCTGGCCTGGGACTTATCGGACGGTAGGATTCCGTCCTTCAAGTATAAAGCTATTGGGTCCATCCATGTCGACCCTTGAGTAACTGGCTGCACATCAACCTCGTTGTAGCTCCGTTCTGCTAACATTTCGACTAAGACCTTCCTTTTTGATTTGAAATTCGATGCGAGTTTGGACAACGCATCGGCCCTTTTGTTCTCGCTTCGAGGTACCTGTTCGATGTGAACTGTTTTAAACTTTGACTTCAACCCTTGAACCACTTTCAAATAACTCTTCATAGCCTCCTCTTTAGCTTCATATTCGCCTCGTATGTGATTGACTAGGAGCTGAGAGTCACTAAATACTATGAGATTCTCGACCCCTAACTTGGATGCCAGCTTCAGACCCGTAATCATGGCTTCATACTCTGCCTCATTGTTGGTGGCCTTGAACTCGAATCGAAGCACATAGGGAAATTATTCTCCCTTCGGACTGACCAATAGCAATCCAGCTTCTGACCCCTCTTTACTGGACGCTCCATCGACATGGATGGTCCACTACTCCTCCGGTGTCTGTTTCTCCTGCTCTAGTTGAATAGATAAACCCTCGGCAATGAAGTCGGCCAGGGCTTGATCTTTAACTGCTGTCTGAGGTAAAAACTCGATGTCATACTCAGCTAATTCGACGACCCACTTTGCTAATCGACCCGATGTCTCGGGTTTAGCCAAAATTTGTCTCAACGGTTGGTCTGTGACCACATCAATGGGGTGTGCTTGAAAATAGGGCTTTAACTTCCTTGATGCGTGAACTAAACCCAATGCTAATTTCTCTGCAGGAGTGTACCTGATCTCGGCTCCATGTAGCGCCTTACTCACAAAATAGACTGGAACCTGTCCATGCTCCCTTTCTCGAACCAACATGGCACTTACTGCCTCCTCACAGATTGCCAAATAAACCAATAGCTTTTCTCCTTCCCGAGGTGAAGACAGAGTTGGTAAATCAGATAAGTTTTCCTTCAGGTCTTCAAATGCTTTTTGACACTTGTCATCCCATTGGAAAGGGCTTGCCTTCTTCAATATCTTGAAAAAAGGTAGGGATCTTTGCGCTGATATCGATAAAAAAATGGTTGAGGGCCGCCATCCGACCTGTCAATCGTTGTACCTCTTTGATGTTACGAGGTGCAGGCATATTCTGGAGGATGTCGATCTTATCTTGATTAGCTCGAATTCCATCTTTCGATATCATATAGCCCAGAAATTTACCCGATCAAACCCCGAAAGTGCACTTTTTTAGGTTGAGCTTCATACTCGCAGCTCAGAGCACGTCGAAAGCCTCTCTGGTATCGACAAGGAACTGTCTCATGGACTTGCTTTTGATTAACAAATCATCGACATAGACCTCTATATTACGACCTATCAGTTTCTCGAATATCTTGTTGACCGCTCTCTGATAAGTGGCTCCCTCGTTCTTTAGACCAAACGGCATCGTCATGAAACAAAATGCACCGAACTCTGTGATGAAAGCGGTCTTTTCCGAATCCTGGGGGTCCATGAAAATCTGATAGTAACCCTTGTAAGCGTCTAGAAAATCGAAGACCTCGAAACCCAACGTCGAATTGACTAACTGATCAATTTTAGGAAGGGGATACGAATCTTTAGGACATGCCTTGTTTAGGTCCGTGAAGTCCACACACATTCGCCAGCTCTCATCTGGCTTCTTAACCAAAACTGGATTGGCTAACTGTCACGGATTTTATCAACACAAAATAAACAAGTAATAATCCGGTTAACCTCAAGTATAAGGATCGTAGTATGGAGGCTAATGCCGGGTCGATCTTACGGGGAACTAAACGATTGTGGTTTCTAGTTTTTATCTAACTAACCTATGTCACGATTACTAAGCTAAATAACGGATAAAAATAAACAAATACCGTAAATTAAACTTTAACTAAAACGTAAAACGGGACGTAAGAGATGATCTAAAGCCGGGGAAGATACGGGTGCGAACCAATTTAAACTAACTAATCTAAGATGCGGATAAAAGTAACTAACTAGACAAATTCAAGCTTTTAAGGATTTAAATCAAGTTTATAACGAGCAAACGAGGATTGATCCACCTATCCAACAAGCATTGATTCCCTATCTCGATTATAGTGCGTTTTTATTCAGATTGTGATTCACCTTACCTAGACATGAACCCTAATTCCTTAGAAAGTTCATCTATCAATCTATTATCTTCCGATGTAAGATTAACGCGTTTAATAATCAAAGGTGCAAACTTTGTGTTTATTACCTAGTAATCAGACCTATTAACTTCCGTTATTATAGATTCGAATTACTATTCTTATTCATGGTGATCTGGGGTTTATTAAGACTTCCATCAACAATAAACAATCAACACATGCATATCTTCCGATATAAAAGCAAATTAAACATGAATAAACATGAATAAGAAACAACCTTTATTAAAAACTCACAGTATGATCGAAGAAAACGAAATCAACAATTGTTGGACGGCTTCACAATACTCGTTTGATGAAGCTTTTAGCCTCTCGAACATCCTCGCAACTCAAATTTGCGTAAAAAATACATAAAAAGTAACTAGTGTTTAATCTAAATTAAGAGCATGAAAATAGGAATAAAAAGATGAAAAACGCAGCCTAAAGCCGCCCCTAGGTTTAGGGTTTTGAATAATGTGTGTATGATGATCTTTTGTGGAGAAAACGACCGACTATATATAGATTTTAAAGTCGGTTCGCTAAGTCGGCCACCGGACGCCCGTCTGAAACCTTGAACGCCCGTCCACTCTTCAATAATACTTCGAATCGGGCCGAGTCATGACCAGACGCTCGTCCATCCAGCGTCCACTCCAGCGTCCAAACTTCCTGAATCAAAGATGACATCCTGGACGCTCGTCTAACTGCATCAGACGCCCGTCCACTGGACGGAGATACTGGACGCCAGTTTGATATGATCGATTTTGATTTATTGATCTTTATCTCTTCTATCTCTATCCCACTTTTTCATTATCTCTTTTATCATCAATTAGCTCGAACTTAATCAACCTTTGATCATCTTTTGAGCCTCCCACATGTATCTATAACACATAAAAACATCGCAAAATGTAATAATGCTCAAATAATCATAAAATCACATTTAAAACACACAAATCAACCTAGTTTGCGATTAACTCATTTAAAATATCATTTGCTCAATATATCCATTAAACCCTCGTTTCTTGTGCAATTTAGTACAATTACGGGGAAAAATATCATAGAATATAGCATTATAAATCGTATAAATTCACCCTTAACAACTCCCCCACACTTAAGCTTTTGCTCGTCCCGAGCAAAACAAAACAAAAGTTAGGCTCGAGAGAAAAACAGCATCTAAACGTGCATAACACATATCCAATAAATCGAAGTTCACCCTTGTGCGTGTGCATAGCCATAATAAACTTCCACCATATCCAAACTCGAGAAACTCAAAGCAAAACTAGCTAATACCCCCTTGTAGACTAGTAATAAAGGACACTCATAAGATGCACCCTACAAACGTGATATATCCCGAAAAGAATGATCGAATATATCTAGGGCCTTTCGAAATACTCGAGAGGATAATCCCTACAACATATCTATCGGTTTATACGGGGATAAGACAAACGATAACCGAGTCTTATATACATTTCATAACACTTTATCGTTGATTTAACTTTTCACTTAAAACACACATCGAATGAGCTCTTGCCCCGTCATAGCGAGAATAGGACATTTCGAGATAATACCCTACCTTACTCCAATCATAAGGCGCTTCTTCTCGATCGTCGTGAGCTTTTAGTCATCATAGTGGTATAGGACATACGTGGTATACCCTATCTCACTCAAATCATCGACTAGCTTTCGACACACACGAATAATTTCATATTAATTCAACTTTTTCACTTGACCATAGCTACGTGTTGCTTATCACATTCAAACTTCTAGATATTCACAGTATATCATACTACGGAACTAAATACAAACTATCATAAATCTCACGATATATACGTAGCACTAAGCACATGACTTACGAGATAATCAAAAACTACTAATCCAAAAGGGGTATAACTTTATAAATTAGCTCATCATTCACTATGGCTCGTGAAAAAATAGTGTGTGAAACATCTAATTTACCAAACATATGATATATAGCATAGATGACTATCGAAAACAAAGAACATTAACATGTATTGCCTACTCGGGACAAAACAAAAACAACAGTGTCGGAAAATTTTTAAAAAGTTTCAAAAATTTTAGCTCATTTGCATAGAAACATTACGAAATAAACAAATGTGTAGATACATATCGAAACATTCCCCTCCCCCACACTTAAAAATCAACATGTCCTCATGTTGTGCAAAACGAAAGAAAAAAGAAAAAAACTTAGCTGATTGAAATCGAAACTCGAATCGTTGGTCAGGCCGGAGCCATCATAATAATACCACGAATGTACAACCAGACAATGTAGATACCTGCACATCTTAGACAACATGGAACCATCTCGGGGAAAACGGGGAGTCATACCAACATGAAAAGAGATATCAAAAATAAAGATAAATCAAAGTGAGAGCACTCAATACATCCAGAAAGTTGAAACACAGTTGACATGAAAGTACGCTCGCCTTATGGCTTACAAGGTCCCTCGAAAATAAATAGTAGCAATATCAAAATTACAACGAACCGTAGAAGTAGAAATGTCAATACAAAACAACCAATGTAAAAATAGACAAAATAAGATCAAGGTTGGCTCGGCGCCGCAGAATCATCAGCTGGAGGATCAGAGGAGGGTCCAGAAGGTGGTGCCGTAGCCCTAGCTGCCGAGTCAGGCTGCTCCTCATCCGAAGATGACTCAGAGTCGTGTAAAGCACCCGCAATGACCCGCTCAATCTCATCGCAAAAAGATAATCAACGGAGCTCGGATTGAAGGTTCTGTCATCCCTCGGTTGCCGGCCCTCACGATGCACCGAAGAATCGTCAACATGTTGTCTCGTGTATCCCGAATATCACCGAGCCATTCCCGGAAACTATTGGCCATGCTTAACCGCATCCCGACGGCGGGAGATAAAGGAGGAAGGGAGGATGCACGAGGTGGTGCCGATGAACCAGCTCCGTAGGTGCCTCCGGCTCGAATGTCCCGAGGGCTTACTCTTTTCCCTCCGTATGTGCCTAGGGTTCTTCGGTTTATGATCCGCCCCACACTCGGCACACCGGCATCGAGACACAAGCGTGGATCAAATGAGGTACGATCAAGCTCCGTGTATAAACCTTCGATTGATCGAGATCTCGTCGTACAATGCTTGTCCCACATCCATATTCAAGCCAAATGTCAATGCATACAACACTCCCTGTGTCACCTATATGAAAATGTGTCAAGTTGTTCTTAGGCAACAACCGATTCGAATGAAACGACACCGGACCTTCCGTCCTCCGTCCAAAGTGCGTGGTAACCAACTCCTTCCGGTCTCCTCCCGGTTTCAACGTCCAGCCACATCCGGGCAAACTCGCAATCTCAACTCCTCCAAAGGATCCGTCCCAAACTCGTCTATGCACAATCTCCTCCTTATAGTCCCGACCCTCGAAAGCCGCTAAGTTGTATTTCCGATTAATCACCTCCGGGGTAAAGGGAACTTCCACCCCTCGAACCACGACTACCTTTGCCCCCAAGTCGGTTTCCGAACAGTTTGCATAAAATTCCCGAACTAGGGAGCTATTCACCGGGGTAGTCGGGATTGTCATCAAGGCTTCCCATTTCCTATCCTTAAGCAACTTAACGAACCCCGGATCGACCTTCGCCTCCAAAATAGCCCGCGCAACCAACATGTTTCGCGAAAAATAGTGTTTGGTATAAACTTCATGAGCTCTAGGGTTCACGAAACGACGAGGCAATGGCATCGGGGCAACGGTTTTAGACTTCTTCCTAGGAGGGGCGCCCTGTGTACAACCGGCTCCTCTTCCCGGGTAGTATCGACAGTCTCCTCGGCCACAGACGAACCTCCACCTCTCTCGAACTCTCGGCATTCGTACTAAAGGCACATCATCATCCGTCTCGACTCCGAGGTTGGCTCATCTCGTAAGGTCGCCCTAGTTTGGGTGGCTCAGGGGTTGCTCACGAATACTCACACCCCGGTTAGGATCAACTAAGGTGGGGTCAATCTCTTTACGCTTCTTCCCCGCTTCCCGGGCCACTTCCTTACCATGCCTCTTCACAACTCGCCTTCTTATGAACCATTTCCACGCCTAATCTAAACCAAACAATCCAAATGTGCACAAAGGATACCCGTTTATCATCCAAAGCGGGATTTCAAATCAACCAAACCACAAACCACATCCATAAGCATCACCAAACAACCCATTCATCACCCATCACAACACCACATCACCAAAACAAAGAAAGAAACACCAAAACCGAGAAAAAAAACAAATTAAGGTGTCATTCAAGAAAACGAGCCGACCCAAAGATCGAACTCACAAAAACGTGAATGAAATCCAGAAAAGTTGTTACCAACTTACCAAGTAGGGTGAGTAGATGCTGATCGAGATGAAGATTAGTCCAAACAACACCAAATTGGCTCCCAAAATCGGATTTTTCGCTCAAAAAGTCGGACTGAAGTGGGTCCTGATTCTCCAAAAATATCGTGTGTTGGGGGATTTGGTTATGAAAATCAAAGAGAGTGTATCAAGGGCGGCCTATAGCACTTTGAATCGCTCGAAATGGCTTAGAATCGACGATTGTAGGGCAAAAGGAGGGGGAGAAACCGTTTTTGCGTTTTGAAATTCTGAAAAAGTGAGGGTTCACTCGATGATGGGGTATATATAGACAGAGGTTGGACGCTCGTCCAACACAGTGGACGGGCGTCCACCGGGAAATCGAGATGAACCGGACGGGCGTCCGGTTTATTAGGACGCTCGTCCAAGATTTGAAATCACATACAGGATGGGAGGGAATAAAGCAGACGGGCGTCCAGGCTTAGTGGACGCTCGTCCTGAAATTGGTCAAGGCGGACGGGCGTCCAGAGTTCTGGACGGGCGTCCACGCAATTTAAGTGCAAAAATCATAAAATTCCCATACACATCAAATTCAAAACTTGCCCTTTCGTATTAAACTTAAATAAAACTTCAAAAATATAAATAAAAAGCAAATGAAGTACAAAATTACTAATAAATAAAAACAAATGGAAAACAAGTGGGTTGCCTCCCACTCGCCGCTTTTGTTTTACGTCGTTTGCTCGACGAAACATCCTAAGAACGCTAGTCATCATAAATGTCCGACCAATCGATCACTCGAATGAGACGGCGGAGCATGTCAATCGCCGGAGGGAAATCATACTCATCTTGTAAACCCCGGTCCTCACCGCCTACATCAACACCTCGAAAGTGCTCGGCTTGCGCACTAGCGCTAAATCTGTCGGCATCGGATCATTGAGGATGGTGTAAGGACGTCCTAGAGCCGCCCGTAACTCCTCGCAGTAAAGTCTCCACCTCCCGAACAACGGGGAACAATAAGAACATAGGTGACCGTCTTGACGCGGGTACTAATGTCAAAATCTACGTGCAAAACGATGGTTCCTCCCGGTCCGTCATCTACAAGTAATGAGTGGAATCCTCCTAAGGAAAGGTAACTCCTCCGTCGAACACCGAAATCCATATCTAGAAAGCACAACTAAGCGACAGATAAAAACAAAAACTTAATAAGGCTAAAAGCGAATAAACCTAAATACTAACACTATCAAAGCATAAAACAAAATAACTAAAAGAACGATATCTAGGTTGCCCCGCTAGTGGCGCTTTTGGTTAATGTCGTTAGCTCGACACATTGTAAGCTCTCACTGGATCGGGCCATTTAACCTTTCGCGCGACCACTACCTCGTTTAAGCTCGATCGTAGTGTGGGCTGCGAAACGACATCTCACACATGGGGTGAAATCTTTGAAAGCTCTCCAAACCTTCTTAAGTCTCCCCATGGTTGTGTTCTTTCTCCTCGACTCCTCCGATGACGCTTAAGTTGTCGCTCCCTCTCTAACTCTTCCATATCGCACTACCTGCTAGAACTTCTTCAGACGGATCACTACCGTCATCCTCGGAAAACAAGTCGGGTGATAACTCGTCAAATTCTTCGACCTGAGTAACACCACATCCGAGAATATCGAGAAATTTAACAATCAAAGATGTCTCTTTAGGTTCACCAATATAGTGTTTGCATCTTTGACCGTTGACTCGAAACGGTTCACCACTATAACCACGAAGTTCTAGAACGCCTCCCGGAATGATTTGGAGAATCTCGAAAGGGCCGGACCAACGTGTCCTTAACTTTCCAGGAAACAGATGTAACCCGGAATTATACGAGAAGAACTTGTTCGCCGACATGAAATTCTCTTCTCTTAATCTTAGCATCGTGGAGTAGCTTCATCTTATCCTTACTAATCCCGGCACTTTCATAGGCACGGAGTCCGAATTCGTCCGGCTCGTATGTAACCGCCGTAGTCGATGCTTCCCACAAGATTGGGAATCAAAGTTCGAAACTTTGTAGCCCAATAAGCTCTATGCTCTAACTCGACAGACGGATGACATGGTTTCCCGTAGACCATTTGATATGGTGACGTACCCACGGGGGTCTTATAGGCGATTCGATATGCCCACAAGTACATCATCCAACTTTAGACTCCGGTCTTTCCTATGATCGTTAACGATCTTCTCCAGGATTTTCTTAATGCTCGGTTGCTCCTTTCAACCCGACCACTAGTCATCGGATGATACGGTGTGCCAATTTTATGACGAACACCATACTTCTCAAGTACTTTCTCTAGGGGTCGATTGCAGAAATGCGTCCCTTCATCACTGATCAAGGCACGTGGACATCCAAACCTCATGAAAATATTCTTCTTTAGAAATTTCATTACCGTTTTATGATCATTGTGAGGAGTGGCTTGGGCCTCCACCCATTTAGACACGTAATCCACGCAGACTAAGATGTATCTATTACCGCAAGATGATGGGAATGGTCCCATAAAATCGATACCCCAGACATCAAAGACTTCGCATTCGAGGATGGGTTTTAAAGGCATGTCAAAACGCCTTGTCAGAGTACCGGTTCTTTGGCACCTATCACAAGCTTTACAGAAAGCTTCCGTATCTTTAAAGATCGTAGGCCAATAGAAACCGGATTGGAAGATCTTAGCAACGGTTTTCCACGGACCAAAGTGACCTCCTGTGGGTCCACCGTGGCACCGCTCAATGATGTCACGTTGCTCGATTCGGAATACATCTCCTAAGCAAACCATCTTTACTGAGATCTTGAAAAGATAAGGTTCATCCCAAACGAAATATTTTAAATCCGAGAAGAACTTTTTCTTCTCCCGATAAGACATCTCCGGATCGAGATAACGGCCATGAAGGTAGTTTACAATGGAAGAATACCATGGAACATCGGGGAGCGGCCATCTATCAACATGATGTTCTCAGAGGAAAGTAAAGATCTATATCATCCGGTTCATTCTTTTCCTCGGTTAACATCCTAGACACATGATCCGCTACTACATTCTCACCGCCCTTTTTGTCCTTAATTTGAACGTCAAACTCTTGTAGGGTCAATATCCAACGTAGTAAGCGCGGTTTGGCCTCTTTCTTAGTCATCGATAACGCAAAGCGGCGTGATCGGTCCACACGATCACTTGAGCTCCTAACAAGTAACTACGAAACTTGTCCATAGCAAAGACTACGGCCGGTAGTTCCTTTTCGATAGTAGTATAGTTAACTTGAGAGGGTTCAATGTGTGACTTGCGTAATAGATAGGTCGGAACTTTCCCTTGATCTTTTGCCCTAGAACAGCACCAACAGCATAGTTTGATGCGTCGCACATAAGCTCAAATGGTAGGTTCCAGTCAGGCGATATAAGAATCGGAGCAGATATTAAACGATCCTTAAGCTCCTCAAATGCTTGCTTGCAGTTTTCATCAAAATTAAACTCAACGTCTTCCTTTAGTAAAGTGGACAGGGGCTTGGCTATCTTGGAGAAATCTTGAATGAACCTCCCATAGAAGCCGACATGTCCGAGAAAACCTCGGACTTCCCGAACATTCTTAGGGTAACTCATCTTCTCAATAGCTTCTACCTTGGCCCTATCTACTTCTATACCTTTGGCGGAGATCTTGTGGCCAAGAACTATTCCTTCATCTACCATGAAATGGCATTTTTCCCAATTAAGTACTAGGTTCTTTTCCACACATCCGGATAACACACGATCAAGATTGTCAAGGCAATCATCAAAAGACCGACCAAAAACCGAAAAATCGTCCATAAAAATCTCCATACACTTTTCTACAAGCCCGTCAAAGATGGCCGCATACATCGCCGAAATGTAGGCGGGGCATTGCAGAGACCGAACGGCATTCGTCTATATGCGAATGTACCGTGGGCAGGTGAAGGTGGTCTTTTCTTGGTCGGAAATTTGGATCAATGGGTATCCGGAAATATCCCGAATATCCATCTAGGAAACAAGTAAAATGCGTGCCCCGCCGTACGCTCGAGCATCCGGTCAATGAATGGAAGGGGAAAGTGATCTTTCATGGTTACCTCATTGAGCTTTCGATAATCGATGCGGACTCGTAACCGAGTAACAAGCCTCAATGCAATTTCCTCTCCCTTCTCATTCTTTTCAATTGTAATTCCACCCTTTTTGGGAACTACTTGAGTCGGGGAAACCCATTCACTATCCGCGATGGCATAAATGATTCCCATGTCCGAAGTTTAATGATTTCCTTTTTAACGACTTCTTGCATATGAGGGTTTAGCCTTCGCCGGGCCGTCTCGACACACTTGGCGCCCTCATTCGTCTTGATCTTGTGCATGCGGATGTCGGGAGATATTCCCCCGATATCTCCTACTTGCCAACCAAAAGCTTTTTCATTTTTCTTCAAGACGTTAATCGGTTTCATTTCTTCCGTACGGGAAAGCTTTGCGATATGATTAAAGGCGCTTGTCGCCTCTCTTAAGAACACATACTTAAGATGTTTAGGTAACGGCTTCAACACCAAATCCGCGGGGGGACTTCTAAACTAGACTTGAGACCTCCACTTTTCAACTCAATATCATTGAGTTTACTCGTGGTCCCACCGCCAAAGCTTCTCCTTCCAACAAACTCTTCCTCAAAATCACCGCTAGTTGATCCGATTCACCCTACCATGAGTATTCAAATTATCAACTAATCGCTCATATTCTCGCTTCTACATGACCATGACTTGCTTATCCATATAGTCGGTGAAATCATCCGTCATATAATCAATGGAAAAGCCGGTTGGAGGGCCAGAGGGTACTTGAATGGACTTTAAGACATTGTAACTCACCTCTTGGTCACCAACTCGGATAGTCACTTGCCCACCATCGCGATCGATGAGAGCTCGAGCCGTAGATAAGAAAGGTCTTCCTAGAATCAAGGGAACGTTTTCGTCTTTCTCTATATCTAAGACATACCAATCAACCGGAAAGGTAAATCGATCAATCGAACCAAAACGTCTTTTAGGATTCCCGAAGCTTTCTTAGAGGATCTATCCGCGAATTGTAAACTCATAGTAGTGGGTTCTAGAAGACTTTGTAAACCGAGCCGTTTGCATACGACATTGGCATAAGGCTTATAGAGGCACCTAGATCACACAAAGAATTTGGGAAGACTAGACCTCCCATCAAAACTCGTAAGTACAAATTTGCCGGGGTCACCTCTTTTAATTGGTAAGTTTTCATAATTAATCATGGAACAATCCTCACCAATCGCCTTTCCATGCTCGCTAATTTCTTCTTCGAAGACACAACATCCTTGATAAATTTCGTATACTTAGGCATCTCGACTAAGACATCCGACAATGGAAGATTCACCGAGTATTTTTCAAAAGGTTTAGCACCTTTTCGTACTTCTTATCCTCAATCAAAGGAATGTTGCTCTTTCTCGGTGGAAATGGAAGTTTCTTAAGGTCATCCTCGAGAAAACCTTTTTCGAGGATGCACCGATGCTCTGTCTTCCGCATCCTTCCAACGAACAGCTTTTTTCGATTTCTCGCAGTCGGGGGATCGGCCTCCGACTTTCGCTTGCTTTTTCGGTCCTCAAAGGATCGGCCACTTGAGGATCACCAAATTTTTCACCTCTCGGGGGATCGGCCACCGAGTTTTCTCTTGCGATTGAGGGGAGTGTAGGTGCTCGGCTCCCCTCCCCGCCTTATCAATGGCGGGAGGGGCTAGTGGTTTCCCGGATGGGAAGGACCACTAACTTGAGTACCGCTCCGAAGATTCATTGCACTGGCCTCCTCCTTACCGTATTGAATTGACGGCACGAGGTCGGTACATTGGCCTTTGTTCAAATCGGCCGAGCAACTTGACCACCCTTCGGATTCTTCTCGGTGGCGGCGGTACCGCCCGGGGGGTCTAGAAGCTAACTGCTCAGCCAGTTGCCCAATTTGTCTCTCAAGATTCTTCATCGATCTACTTTGCTCTTCCAACTTAGCCTCAAGACTTGTAGGTTGGGGGGGCCTTGAGAGTTTTGGTGATTTGGAGCATAGGGCTGGGCTGGGCCGACTTTGAAATTGAGAATTTGAATTGGAAGGCCAATTCTGATTGAATTTTTGCGTAGGATTGGAAAAATTCGAGTTTTGATTCTGATTAAACCCAGGGTTTCTATTGAAATTCTGATTCGAATTAAAATTTGAATTGGGATTGAAATTTGAAGATGGATTAAACCCTTGGTTTTGAAAATTACCCTGACCTGGAAACTGATTGAACCTTTGATTGTTCTGGCCATAGAATGCATTCACTTCCGCATTCTGTCCGTTCATAGGGCAGAATTTAGAAGTGTGCCCCAACTCGTCACAATTTTGACATGGACTTGGTTGTACCGTCCATAGTCATGAACAGCATTAACTTGATAAGGTGCAGGGGGATTAAATTGACATTGGCCATTCATATGGCCGGTCCGACAAACAATTTTCGCAATACGAGAACCCGAGGGTTCGCGGAAAAGAGGAAGTTTGATTTATAGGATTGGAAACTTGAGGAGAGGCCATCTCGCTTTTGCGCAAAGATGGCAATCAAACTTTGTAAATTGACTTCCTCAACCTTGGGAGGAGGAGGTGCTCGAATTGCTTGATAAGAGGGGGCATAGTTATATTTGGCAATGTCCTCAAACAATGCCCATCCCTCATCGGCGTTTTCTTCGAAAGGCCCCGCCGAAGAACTATTGACCATGCCTTTTGTAAGCTCGGTCAATCCACCGAAGAATGTATTGACTTGCCTTTCCGGTGGCAAGCCATGGTGGGGGCATTTTCTAAGAAGGGACTTGAATCTCTTCCAACACTCGAAGAAAGATTCATTCTCTTTCGATAGAATGTGAAAATGTCATTTAAGCACCGGGTGTCTTTGAAGGTGGAAAATATTGACTCAAGAACTCCTTTTCGAGTTACGCCTGTGTGGTGATAGATTCGGAAGGGAGAGAGGTGTACCACTCTTTAGCCTCTCCTTTCGAGAGAAAAAGGAAAAAGTTTAAGTTTAATGGCATCCTCACTTACTCCTTGGATGCGTGTAGTACCGCATATCTCTAAGAATGTGTGTAAGTGGGTATGCGGATTCTCCGATTGGTAGCCGTGAAAAATTGATGCGTGCCGCATCATCCGGATAAGTCCCGGCTTCACTCAAAAGTTTGTGCAAGAATGGCCGGAATAACAATAGCCGGGTTGACCTTGACTTCGCCCGGCATGGCGTAGTCCGCCAATGTACGTCTATTATCGCCGGCCATTATCACAAAATCGGTGATTTCTCTTGCTAGTTGTTCTTCAAGATCTCGCTCGGCTCGTCGGCCCGAGAACCGCGAACGGAAATTCGCCTCGTTTGGCCGGACTATGGTTCGCTCGGGGTCGTGGGTGTATATTAACAAACCCTTTTGACTCCGAGTTTGCATAAACCGGACCAAAAACAAGTGGAACAAAACCTAAAAACTACGAAGAGATCAAAGCCTAAACTAAAAATTAAAAGCCTAAAGAGAGGAAAGGAAAAGAAGAAAGGAAACAAAAGTGTTAAAGAAAACAATACCGGACGGACGTCCAAAAGATTGGACGGGCGTCCAGATGAAATTGAGGTCGGACGGGCGTTTAGTAATGTAAACGCTCGTCTGACAGACAGAATACCTGAACGGGCGTCCAACAGAGATGGACGCTCGTCTAAGTGAATAAAACAGAACAGAATTGATAATTTCCCAGCGGACGGGCGTCCAATATCCCAGACGCCCGTTTGCTCACGGGAAAACTTAGAACAGAACAGGAATTTGCAGAAAAAGGAAGGAAGAACTTCAAAAAAACTTACTAAGGGAAAATTTTAAACCCTAATTATCTACTTAACAACTACCTAAAACAATTATCAACTAAAAACAGGAATTTAAAACGGATTAAAACAGGAAAACGAAACAAAAACAAACAGAAAACAAAAAGGAAAACGAAAATAAAAACTAGACAACCGTCCGGTTCCCCGGCAACGGCGCCAAAAACTTGTCACGGATTTTATCAACACAAAATAAACAAGTAATAATCCGGTTAACCTCAAGTATAAGGATCGTAGTATGGAGGCTAATGCCGGGTCGATCTTACGGGGAACTAAACGATTGTGGTTTCTAGTTTTTATCTAACTAACCTATGTCACGATTACTAAGCTAAATAACGGATAAAAATAAACAAATACTGTAAATTAAACTTTAACTAAAACGTAAAACTCGGATGTGAAGAGATGATCTAAAGCCGGGAAGATACGGGCCGCGAACCAATTTAAACTAACTAATCTAAGATGCGGATAAAAGTAACTAACTAGACAAATTCAAGCTTTTAAGGATTTAAATCAAGTTTATAACGAGCAAACGAGGATTGATCCACCTATCCAACAAGCATTGATTCCCTATCTCGATTATAGTGCGCTTTTATTCGATTGTGATTCACCTTACCTAGACATGAACCCTAATTCCTTAGAAAGTTCATCTATCAATCTATTATCTTCCGATGTAAGATTAACGCGTTTAATAATCAAAGGTGCAAACTTTGTGTTTATTACCTAGTAATCGACCTATTAACTTCCGTTATTATAGATTCGAATTACTATTCTTATTCATGGTGATCCGGGGTTTATTAAGACTTCCATCAACAATAAACAATCAACACATGCATATCTTCCGATATAAAAGCAAATTAAACATGAATAAACATGAATAAGAAACAACCTTTATTAAAAACTCACAGTATGATCGAAGAAAACGAAATCAACAATTGTTGGACGGCTTCACAATACTCGTTTGATGAAGCTTTTAGCCTCTCGAACATCCTCGCAACTCAAATTTGCGAAAAAATACATAAAAAGTAACTAGTGTTTAATCTAAATTAAGAGCATGAAAATAGGAATAAAAAGATGAAAAACGCAGCCTAAAGCCGCCCCTAGGTTTAGGGTTTTGAATAATGTGTGTATGATGATCTTTTGTGGAGAAAATGTACCGACTATATATAGATTTTAAAGTCGGTTCGCTAAGTCGGCCACCGGACGCCCGTCCGAAACCTTGAACGCCCGTCCACTCTTCAATAATACTTCGAATCGGGCCGAGTCATGACCGACGCTCGTCCATCCGGGGCCGTCCACTCCAGCGTCCAAACTTCCTGAATCAAAGATGACATCCTGGACGCTCGTCTAACTGCATCAGACGCCCGTCCACTGGACGGAGATACTGGACGCCAGTTTGATATGATCGATTTTGATTTATTGATCTTTATCTCTTCTATCTCTATCCCACTTTTTCATTATCTCTTTTATCATCAATTAGCTCGAACTTAATCAACCTTTGATCATCTTTTGAGCCTCCCACATGTATCTATAACACATAAAAACATCGCAAAATGTAATAATGCTCAAATAATCATAAAATCACATTTAAAACACACAAATCAACCTAGTTTGCGATTAACTCATTTAAAATATCATTTGCTCAATATATCCATTAAACCCTCGTTTCTTGTGCAATTTAGTACAATTACGGGGAAAAATATCATAGAATATAGCATTATAAATCGTATAAATTCACCCTTAACACTAACCAATCTGGGTAGAATACCTCCTTGACGATTCCAGCAACTAACAATTTATCTACTTCCTTTTTTACCGCCTCCTTCCTCTCAGGGGCGAGGTTTCTCTTCTTCTGCCGTATTGGCTTCTTTTTTGGGTCGATATTTAGTCGATGCACTGCTATATCTTCCGAAAGGCCTGGCATATCATCGGCCTTCCAAGCGAACACATCTCGGTATTCGACCAGGAGGTCGACCAAGGTTTGCATGTCGGGGTGTGGAATCCACTTCCCGATCTGGACCCCTTGGCCTTCTTCTTCTTTCCACACGCGAACTTCTTCCGTCGGGTCGACAGAGACCCAGCTTCTGTCTTCCTCTTCCTCAGGAATTAGCTCTTCGACTAGCACTTATCCGACGCATTTCCCTTTTATCGTAACCAAACTGCAATTCCTGGCCACCTCAACGTCT
Source organism: Gentiana straminea (assembly GCA_036785695.1). Taxonomy (NCBI): domain Eukaryota; kingdom Viridiplantae; phylum Streptophyta; class Magnoliopsida; order Gentianales; family Gentianaceae; genus Gentiana; species Gentiana straminea. The sequence goes on from JAVUPR010000137.1 coordinate 13,011,259, forward strand.
CCTTTTACTTCATGGGTGCCATACCAGGTGGGAAATTTCATGCTATTGTGGAAAGTAGAAATAATGGCCCTCAGGTCGTATAAGGCGGGTCGACCTAATATCGCGTTGTAACCCGATGGGGCCTTAACTACGACATAAGTCATTTCCATTGTTCAACCCTTTTCTCCATCTCCTACTGTAGTTAGTAAGGTAATCGACCTGACAGGGTGGATGGCTTGCCCTGTGAATCCGAACAAAAGAGTTGATAAGGGTACAATGTCTCCATCTCTCAACGTCATGGCTTTGAAGGCTGAGTAGTAGAGGATGTTGACGGCACTTCCACTATCGACACATACCCTCTTTATCAGGCCTCAGCTTATCACTGCCTCTATCACCAAACCCTCACTGTGACTGTGGGAGCTTGGAATATCATCTTTGGGTCATAACCAACCTCTGTCGTGAACCTAAGTTTCTTCGATTCCCTCGATCCGTCTGTAGACTATCGACTGGATCGAGGTCGATCTGACACGTGCTCAGCAACAATTGTATTGACACCATATCCGATGCGATTATCCCCGTAGGGGTCTCGATTCTGATCTTCCCTACGATCGTCCCTGCGGTTATCTCTACGAGTCGGCTCGGGTGACTTATCCCGACGCCTCTGATTGTCTCGACATGGCGATCGGTCTCTCCCCCCGTTGTAACTCTTTCTCTTATATTCTCGACGACCCTTGGGCTCGTCCTTCTCTGATCTATCGACCACCTCATCTAACCGACCCTCTTGAATACATGCATCGATATCCCTCTTCAGGTCGAAGCACTCTTTAGTGTCATGTCCCACATCCGTGTGATAGTCGCAATATTTGTGGGTATTCTTTCTCTTTTCTAGATCCTTGGACATCGGCTTGGGTGTTTGTGCGATATTTTTCTTAATCATGATGGCCAGCACTTCTCCTCGAGATCGGTTGAGAGGGATGAAGTCTCGGTCTTTTAAATTTCCCTTCTTTTCGAGCCGATCCATGATCGGTGCGGTCATTCGAACGAATACATTCGACTTTCCTTCCTCGCTCCGCCCCTTAGGATGACCCTTGGTCTGGCCTCGGGTGTCATTCCTCGAGTTGAGGACAAGTGAAATGGTGTGCAGGCGCACTACCTCTTCACCTTGGCAAAACTTGTGGACTATGTTCACACATTCGTCCATGTCATTGGGCATCTTCTTAGCAAGCTTGTCGTATAACTTCATATTGCGCAGGCCTCCGACAAAGGAATTGACCTGAAGTGCATCACTGGCATTGTGCACCTTCATGGCTTCGAGATTAAAACGCCTCATAAAATCAATGGTTGATTCTCCTTTTTCTTGCTTGATATTCATGAGGTGAGTGGCACTGAGGTGGAACTTCTTGTTCCCGATGAAAGCATCTCGAAATTTCTGCCCCAGCTGTAAAAAACTAGCAATGACCCAGGTCGTAGCTATTGAAACCCCTCCCGAGCTCGACCCGTAAGCAAGGTATCGAAGGCACGACACTTCATGGCATCGTTGGCATTCCTTAATCTCATCAATGATATATATCGATACATGTGATCCTCTGGGTCTGTAGTTCCATCATAAGGTTCCATCTTCGGTGGCTTAAAGGACTCAGGCATCGAAAACTCCTCTATCTCGGAACTGAAGGGTGACTCAAGCCATTCCGTGACATGATCCTTACCTACGATGCGATTAAACTATTTCCGAATGCTATCCTTGATTTGCCCTTGGTGCTTTTCAAGCCCAGGACGCTTCTTAGCACTGGTGACACTGACTTCTACTTCGTCTTCGCACTCTTTTCAAGGATCAACAAGTTTCTTTCCCCTCACATTCTCGGGCTCCTTTCGACCCGGTGGATCTAACAGGTTATGCTCATCAGGGGTGTTATTGATCCCTTTATCTATAAATGCAGATGCCACCACTCGTTTCAGGGCATCTACATCCAAAGACGCCAAGTGATCGGCCATGTCTTGGAACTGTGGGGGAAGTTGGGGCTTTGGTGGTTGTGCAGTTGCGGGCCTAGATCCAGTGGGGACTTCAGGTACTAGGATTTGTACCCCTGCTGGATCCAAATCCGTGTGTTCTTCAGTCCGTAGGTTCTTGCTACTCATTGGTTTTTGTCTCCTTGCTGGTGGTGCCATTGAGATATCCTTACCAACCCACCCGTAGAAGACCCTCCTTCTAGCGCCAAATGATGATGCTAAATAATGCACCACCGGTTTACCAGGTCCACGTGTAATCTAAGGGTGAGTCAAGAAGAATATGCAGGACTCGAATAGTAGTAAAGATGGTGTTTTTAGTGTTTTATGGCTGAGTCCAAGAATGTATCTTGGATTGCCTACGTATCCTGTGTATTGTCCAGGAATCAAGCCCTACGTAGTTCCTGGAGTAGTGTATTTATAGGCATAAGTCCACCTTCTGCCCTAAAACTTAGGGCGGTGTTGTCTATTGACATAAATAACCCTCACTGGGTCTTGCCCCTTGTCCAAGTAACCCCCTGGATATTGGGCTTGTGAAGTCGGGCCGGAACCCTGGTCTCGATTCGAATGACACCGATATGGGTGTTCGAGATGAGATATTTGCAAAATCTGTTGGGCGCTGTGGTCGTTATCGACACGTCACGTATTCGACCCGACGTGCGTAACAGAGGTCTGGACTTCCCCACACGCCAGCTGGACCAAATAGATAATTCCATGTGGAGGGGTGAAATCCCGCATCGTCATCCCATAAATTATATAATCATGCTTATACAAAAAATAAACTACATAATCATGTCGCTATTTTAGTTTACATTTATCTATTGGCGTACATAACACGGTTTTAGACTAATGTATTGTTAAGACGTTTTTTTTTTTCTTCTGGGATCTGGGCGGTATTTTTTTTTCATTGACCACCGCGATGCAGCGACAACCGCGATGCATTGACCACCGCAATGCAGTGACATCAAAATTTTATGCAGTGACATTAGCAATCATACATGAATGACATCAACAATTTATGTAGTGACATCGGCAATCATATATGTAGAGACATCGCGATGAAGAGACACTGCGATTCAGTGGCCACCCACGATGTAGAGACACCGCGATAAAGAGACACCGCGATGCAGAGACAATCGGGATCGATGCATTGATCACCGGGATGCAGTGACATTTGATGAAGCAACACCGTGATGACATTTGAGTTTTTTCCGACTTAATTTCATAAAATCGATTTCTTTTCTTCATAAAATCGACTTTAAATGGCTATATCTATTGATATAAAACTACGATCAACATAAATCTTTCACCTTAATTCATATTTTTATGCAGTGACATCGGCAATCATATATGCCGTGATATCAAAATTTTATGCAGTGACATTGGCAATCATATATGCGTGACATCAACAATTTATGAAGTGACATCGGCAATTAGATATGCAGTGACATCAATATTTTATGCACTGACATTAGCAATCATATATGCGTTTCATCAACAATTTATGCAGTGACATCGGCAATCAAATATATGCAGAGACATCGCGATGAAGTGACACTGTGATGCATTGACCATTACGATGAAGTGACACCGTGATGCACTGACAACTGCGATGCAGAGACACCGTGATGAAATGACACCGCGATGCACTGACAACCGCGATGCATTGGCCACCGCGATGCAATCACCACCCCGATTAACCATATATGCAGTGACATCGTGACATCAACAATTTATGCAGTGACATCGGCTATCAGATAAACAGTGGCGTCAACATTTTATGTAATGACATCAACAATTTATGTAGTGACATCGGCAATCATATATGCAGAGACATCGCGATGAAGTGACACCGCAATACAGTGCCCCACCGATGTAGAGACACCGCGATGAAGAGACACCGCGATGCAGAGACAATCGGGATCGATGCAGTGATCACCGGGATGCAGTGACATTTGATAAAGCAACACCGTGATGACATTTGATAGTTTCCGACTTAATTTCATAAATCGATTTCTTTTCTTCATAAAATCGACTTCAAATGGCTATATCTATTGATATAAAACTACAATCAACATAAATCTTTCACCTTAATTCATATTTTTATGCAATGACATCGGCAATCATATATGCAGTGATATCAACATTTTATGCAGTGACATCGGCAATCATATATGCGTGACATCAACAATTTATGAAGTGACATCGGCAATCAAATATGTAGTGACATCAACATTTTATGTAGTGACATCAGCAATCATATATGAATGACAACAACAATTTATGCAGTGACGGCAACAATTTAACCGAGCCGATCTCGAGTCTTAAAATATAGTAATCGAGTACCTCGCGCGCTAATATAGCTTCATTAAATATATTTGAATAATTATATTTATTAAATTTATCATACATTATTGATTTTAATAATTCAAAAAGTATTATTCAAATGACTATATCTTTTGACATAAAACTACGATCAACATAAATCTTTCACCTTAATTAATATTTTATGCAGTGACATCGGCAATCATATATGCAGTGACATCAACATTTTATGTAGTGACATCAGCAATCATATATGCACTGACATCAAAATTGATCATTTCTCAAAGGACGGAGATGGGGGCATCGACCCCATCCCCCAAAAAAATTGCATCCATCCTTAATTGAAAAAAATCACTAAGACATGGACCACAAGATTCAACACTCGGTGCACACCTGTGCTTGTACCATTTTTGTTTCTCTTTTATGGACTTTTAGCATGGCAAGGCGAGCCTAGACAACACTTGGGTGCCTTTGGTCTCACCTAGCACCTTAACACCTACATTCACGACTCGAACCCATGTCCTCTAATCACAGAAGGATAATTTTTACAGCTGCAAACTCCCCTTCCATTTCAAGAGAAGTATGCTGTCATAAATATTAACAAGACATCTTATATTTTCCTCTTCTTTGAGTCCGAAATATTGGCCTTCACAGAGTTCTCCTAGTATTTAGTTTAGAAATTAAACTTATCATGCTAAATTTTCTTGCCCAGTTTATCAGACTTCATTTCCTAGATCCTCTTATTCATACAACATTAAAACATGGGATGTGATTGTTCATGGTTCCGACATTACCTCAACAGACAACTGGAAGCAACACAGTCAAGAACCAATTTTTTTCCCTTTGATTTACTCTAGGATTAGTGGCTCGAAAATGATATTGTCAATCCGAATTGAAGTTGTAAAAATGAAAGCTCAAAACAGAAAATGGCGCAAAATCTGATCTTAAATATTACGCCATGATGTGTTTTGATCACCTGTGCTAACGAATGGAAAGTAATTCGGCAATTTCCAGATTGAGATTAATTTAAAATTGAATGAAAACTCACGGTGATCACCTGGAAATCATGATTTCGAAATAGAATCGGATTTCGAATCGAAGTTTGATCGGCAGAGCTCACGAGAGAACTGAAGGAACAGTTGAAAAGTTGGCGATGAACTATCATCTGATTTCTTCGAGAACTGGCTACCGGAATCATTATCCCAAATAGACTCAGCGAAATCCGACAAATCTAATTCCGAAGTCTCCGGCAAAGAGACTCAACAAAATCCAACAAATCTAATTCCGAAGTCTCTGGCAACGAATCTGACAACAGCGCTGAAAACGCCGAGGACAACGGCCTATTTAAGGTGGATTCCGGTCACCATTTTGGGGAAGAGGGAGGGGCTGGGGCTGGGGCTAAGATCTATAATATTTTGGGTGTAAAGATGATCAACAATGTCTTGAACAATTCCTGCAAAAATAAAAGATTTGGATCCTCACAGTTTCACGATTATCGCTGTCCTTCTTAAATTATTCAACCCTTATTATTTGTCCCGGGTTTCACGAATATTTAAGTGAGATACTAAACTGTGAGTAAACCTTTAACTCTGGACAAAAGAGATTAAAGAGCACTTTGGAAGTTTTAAGATATAAAAATGAAAACCAAAGATGCTTTCATATGTTCTATATTTTTCAACAATGTAAACTTGCTTTATATAGCACTTGGATGTCTAAAAGAGAGCAAAGAATTCGTTGTTAAGTGATAGACACCAAATCAAAAGGTTCCATTTGGTTATATCCACTTAAAATGACCAAGAGACACCAATAATTCAGTTTTAGGGCTACGGACGTGCGCCTATGGACTGTTTTCTCCAAACCGAGTTTTTATCATTCGTAAGCTCGTTTAAGGACTCTACTTGCTTATTTTACATCCGTATACTCGTAAAACACTTATATAAGCGTGCACTCCGCACCTCCGTACTTATATCATAGCGTTACGAGCATAACCATCTTTGCACTAAACCCCAATAACCTTAATGGCTTGTGATTATACTTAAATCACCAACAAGATCGGCGGTAGTCATCACAGTCTGGCGGCCGGAATCGGCCATTGAAGCTACCAGGTAATGGACGATGTGAATGGTACGCCTTTTCTTTCTATTTTTTTTCTTGTTGGACTAGAACTAAGGGTAGGGGTAATATAGGAAACTAATATAAAATGTGTCTTTATAAACGATGATCTTTTTTGGATGTCCTAAATGCTTAATTAAGTCCCAAAACACGTCCTTATAAACAAATAACACAAATTTTAATTCAAGAGGCGTATTGATGAAAAAAATTAAAAAAAAATAAAAAAATAATAATAATAAATCGAGAGACGTAAATTTTATTTTTTTTTATTTTAAGAGAGACGTAATTCTACTCCTTAGAAATGGAATGAATTCTTCCTCCAAAAAAAAAAAAAATAAATAAATAAATGGAATGAATTCCATATATTACTCGTATTTTTTCAGGCATTAAACCCAAATCAATGATGAGGCCCAATTCCGATATCAGAAAAGGAATGGTGAGTCACCGCCGCCGCCATCTTCCTGAAGAAATAATCGAGGACATTCTTGTTAAGTTACCCGTGAAATCAATCATCCGTTTCAAAACCGTAAGGAAATCATGGTTGGATCTCATAACTAGTGATCGTTTCGTATTCAAACATCTTATCAAAAGCGAGGAGGAGAGTTTTCTTGCTATGTGTTTCAGAGGCCCTGATGGATTATCGCCGGATCCTTTAGACGTATATCGATATGATGATGATCATCGTCATAATGTAAAATCTGAATCCGATTCCCCACCGCCGATTATACAACATTGCCGGTATTTCATTTCGAGCTCCCGCATTCCGACCCCAGCAACCGCTTTTTAGTGCATCTGGTAGGTAATTGCTATGGCATACTGTGCTTGGAATATCATTATAATATTTTGTTGGTTAATCCGTCTTTAGGAGAGGTGAAAAACATCCCGACCCCGACCCCACCATCTGTGGAATTGGATGGAGATCAGTATTGGTGCAAATTGGTTGGATTTGGATTTGATAATATGACCATGGATTTTAAGGTTGTTAGAATAACGAGTTTTCAAAGACAACAAAAAGGTGAAGTATATAGCATAAGAAGATCAGCTTGGAGAAAGCTAGATGATATTCGAATTCCTTTAGTCCGTTATTCGAATTGTTCCACGTTCTTTAATGGGATCCTCCACTTTTGTGTAGCGCCTGACGAAGGATTTAGATTCGTTTGGCAAATCCTCACTTTCAACCTAACAACTGAGTCGTTTCAGATGATGGAAATTCCTCAAGAAGGTTGGTGCAATAGTCTAAGTGTAAATTCGGCCCGTCTTTTTGTTTTGAACCAAGAGGAGTCTCTTGCTTTTGTTTCATATACATACCGTTTCTATGACAGGGAGAGCAGCAACTTTTTGAATGTATGGATAAGGAATAATCACGAGATTCAAGGAACATGGACCAAACTCTATTCGATCGCACATCTGCATCAACTCAAAAAACCGATTTCTTTCTGGAAGAAGGATAAATTACTTTACGAAACAATAGATGGACAACTCATTTTGTATGATCTAATCAATCAGCGCGGCTCCCTAGTTTTCGATATGTCAGAAATTCACCGTTACAGAAGCTTGAACCTTTCCTCGAGTATGCATTCCTCAAGTGTGCAGGTGGAAGTATGCGGGTCAAGTTTAGTCTCAATCAACATGTGAGGAAACCACCGAAACCGATTCTCCGGTCAAAATCATTGCAAGGGGGAGATGGTTTTATGCATGGGTGATGAAACTACAATTCTAATTTCTGAATATATACAATTTTTCTATGAAGTTCTGTGTCTTTTAATTTGTATTGATGTTGGACGAATTTAGTATGTTGAAGATGCCTGGATTTCATTTATCAAATTTAAATATTCATGCATTAATTGTGACCTATTATGTAATAATACATTTTGGATTGTTTATTGATTGATTCTGATTGATTTTATGTAATATTACGATTCTAAACATTTATTGTATTCACACACTATAAATACCCTCTTATACCTTTGAATAAGACACAAGCACTTTTATTTTCTTCTATACTTGTACGTATCAGTTCATGAAGAGATTCAAGGATTTTCGAACCGTTTATGCTTCAATTCAGAATTGTTGCATGCAAAGCGACACACCTCATGAAATCATGAGGTACAGTGTTTGGACGAACTAATATGATCATTCCGTTCGTGTAGAGATACATCACTATGTTTATGGGTTACTTTCAGCTTACAAAAGGCACAACATATGCAGACGAATTTACACACATACAACTCACAACATCATCAGTTTTTTTTCCAGAGTGTCCTCGGGTTTGATTCAAACAAGTCACTATTTGAATCAAACATGCTCTATTGTATCCGGGAAAGATTTTCATTTAATCCCTGAGTTACTATTGTGTGGAACGAAACATCTCTTAAAAGACAACGTTTCTAACATGCCTTGGAGTTATTTGTAATCTGTCAACATCCTAAGAACTAATTTTTTCCAATAGTTTAATTACACGTTATCAGCATAAGGCTCTACCAACAGAGTATTCCATTTATTGGCGTTTCTTCGGTGGCGTTTCTTCCGTTGTTTAGGATGGTGTGTTGAAAACTATCTTTGATCAAAATTTGTGTGTTGAAAACTATCTTTGATCCAAATTTTCGGTTGCCACATACAAGGGTAATATTGATTCAATATTTTTTTTTCCTCAATTTTTTTTTTTCTTTTTTTTTTTTAGATTTTTGCTATAAAAAAATAGGCACATTTACTAATAAATCAAACTAAAATTACACACATGATTAATATGGACAAAATTAATTTAGAGTTTGATAATACCCATATTTTATAATTATGTGCATGTATTTTTTTTTCGTAATTGGCAGTTACAACCAAAACTCAAATAAAGAAAAGTAAATTGTGGCAATTAAAGGGGAAGTAATTATAGGACATTGTATACATTTAAATCTAATCTTGAATTAAAACTATTATTCTAAATTTAGTATGAATTTTTCAATAAAAATATCTAAGTTTCAAAAAAAATAAATTTAAAATTAAAATTAAAAACAAAAAAAAAAACAGAATCATGAGTAAGCTTCTGACTTTTAAAGTGTTTGCATTCATTGCATAATTAGGAATAAATTTGCAACATTGAAGATATTTTCATGAAAAAAATTGAAACATTGAAAATTTTAATAGAAATGACCCGGAAAAACTCCCGCGCTCTGTTTCTGTCACCAAATAAATCGTCGGAAATAAGTAGGAATCATTTTATTTTTATTTAATTTTATGAATGCGGTCAATATTCGTCGGTATTTTGTCGGAATATTTCCGACTGATAGTATTGGTCGGAAGTGTTCGTCGGAAACGCGCAAATTTCTTGTTGTGGTTGTGACTTTGCGTTTCATAGATGGAAAATTGTGGTGTGGTTGCTATCTTTATTTTCATACCAATTGGAATGACTTTTGCACTGCTTGTCCGGATCGTGTGTGACGTTACAAATCCGATTGATTGTGGGATGCTATTAAAAGAAATGTTGTACGGATAGGGGCGAACGCAGGATCTCGGACGACGTGACCGATAATTCTAAGAAAAATTGCAATAAAAAATGTTTATAATAATGTTTTTCTTTCTGTCCGATACGATTGAAAAAAAAAAAAAAAAAAAAAAAAAAAAAAAAAAAAAACTATACATTGCAAAAAACAAGACTTTAGATTTCGCTTTATACGTTAAAAAAAGCCTATATATCGCATGATCAACACATTACCCTTCTACTTCTAACAATAAAGATTAAAACACTACAAACAATGTTTTTTTTTAAAGAAAACCAATATTCCGAAAGCGATTAATATTTTTTTAAATATATCACTTTGATAATAATTATGTATATTTATTTACATGATAAATATTTTATGTTAAATTATCGGATTACTATAGATGATAAAGGCTAATATAAATTTTATGGGGGGCGAAAAAATACATAACATACATATACAGTAGAACCTCGATAAATGAATGTTCAATAAATTAATAACCTCATCAAATGAATAATTTTCTCCGGTCCCGACTTGGGCAAAGGGGCTAAATGAATAACCTTGCTAAATGCATTAACGAATAAATTTTTTTTAGTCCTTAAGGACCCTATGTAAACATAAATGAATAATCACTAAATTCATTTAGCCCCTTTGCCCAAGTCGGGACCGGAGAAAATTATTCATTTGACGAGGTTATTCATTTATTGAACTTTCATTTATCGAACTTTATATATTATATATATATATATATATATATATATATATATATATATATATATATATATATATATATATATATATATATATATATATATATATATATATATATAATATACAAAAATATTTCATCCAATCAACAATTGTCACATAAGAATTCATTTCTTCTCAAAAAATATATCTAAAATTGTTTGTTTTTGCCTACCCCTAAAATGCATCCCATCCTTAATTTTTTGCAATGCATGCACAACTTTTGGAATGTTTTACTCGTGTTGTAGCAAGTAATTTTGTATGGTGACTACTGTCTGAAATGCTTCTTTTGATGACACATTTGGTATGACGCTACTATCATCTGGTTCAGGATCATTCTCATCATTTAGTACGGACTCAATAATTTCTTCGTCTGTAGGCGATTCCATAACTGCATCATTCTCGTTAGGATAGTTCAAAAGATGTTCGACGTCCATCAAATTTCTAAATACATCTGTACATTAAAGGTAAAAATACTAATCATAAGAACAAAAAATGTAAAAATATTATCTAAATGAATAAATATTCATGTATCGATAAATGAATAATATATTTATTTATCAATAAATAAATAAACTCGCTAAACGAATATTTTTTTCTGGTCTCGAGGGTATTCATTTTATCGAGGTTCCACTGTAGTAGTTTTTTTCCGGATCCGATGGGGGGCGAGTACCCCCTACCATTTGGGTGCATCCGCCCTTGTATATGGATCTTGTAGGTTAAAATAAATGCGATGGTGTTTCATTGTAAGTCCTTGGACGAGGAGTCAGCGTTTGTTGAAATTCAAGTGTTCTATTTTGCGTGGATTAACGGAAGATGCTCGAAATGAAATTTGTAATGGAATTCTCGAAAGAACAACCCTCTTGTTGTTGAAGATGTTAGCTGGCAAGCTGCTTACACTTTGTACATATCAAATGCAGCAGCAGTACAGCAAAACGGAAGCTGTTAACCCTCTTAGTCAATAGTTCGAACACCTAGGGACTGAAACAGTTATTCTGTTAGTTGGTTTAGTTAAGTTAGTTAGTCTGTTATTCAAGCTAATAGTTAGTTCCCTCAGCCTCCTAGATAGTATATAAGGCTGCAGATACTCTTGTAATCCTCAGATTGAAGAATTAAAGTTTTCTACATAGAATATTGTATTTGCTTTCTTTTTCTTGTTACAGGAACTAAGTTCCTTAGTTCTCAATTCATTTTTTGTTCTTGTTTCATCAATGTTGATGAAAGTTATCATGGTATCAGAGCATTAATCGTTGCTTCTGCATTTCCAGTTTGCTTTCTTGGATTCTTTTTCCGTATCTTTTCTTTTCTGGTTTCCATGGCTGCAGTCAATCAAAATAAAGAGATTAAACTTGCAGATCTTACCTTGCATCCAAATGAGAATCCAGCTTTGGTCTTGGTCCAGCCACTTCTGGATGGACACATTATCACATGCTGGAGAGAATATATGCTCACAGCCCTATCTTCCAAGAACAAGTTGTGTATCATTGATGGATGTATTAAGCCTTTGCTTCCAAATCATTCTAGTTATTCTTCTTGGCGTCAGTGCAATAGCATGGTTAAATCTTGGTTAGTAAATTCTATTTCAAAGTCTATTACTCAAAGTATCATGTATTATAGAATTGCTAAGGATGTTTGGGATGATCTAGAGGAGAGATGTGGAGGTGGTGATACTTACACATTGTTAGATATTATGGAGGAAATCCATAATACTAAGAGTTTGTTGACATGCCTGATTCAGAGAACCACTAAGAGTTTATTGACATGGCTAAGAGTTTGTTGTTTCAGTCTAATGTTTTCCAGTTGCTTATTGGATATATTGTATCTTGAATGATGTTAATCTAATCAACATAATTCCATCTCCTATAATCAAGAATAAGACTCCACATGAATTTTTGTTTGGTTCCAAGCTTGATTATGATAGTCTTAGAGTTTTTGGTTGCCTAACTTATTCTTATAACTTTGCTACTTATGGTGATAAGTTTGCAGAAAGAAGTATCAAGTCTGTTTTACATAGGTAATGCACTTAACACATCCCTGAATTCCTTTAGTAGGTTCGTGAGCTATTGCTTATGTTGGCTAGGGATCCAAAAATCGATGGACACACTTCTGGATGGACACAATTATCACATGCTGGAGAGAATATATGCTCACAGCCCTATCTTCCAAGAACAAGTTGTGTATCATTGATGGATGTATTAAGCCTTTGCTTCCAAATCATTCTAGTTATTCTTCTTGGCGTCAGTGCAATAGCATGGTTAAATCTTGGTTAGTAAATTCTATTTCAAAGTCTATTACTCAAAGTATCATGTATTATAGAATTGCTAAGGATGTTTGGGATGATCTAGAGGAGAGATGTGGAGGTGGTGATACTTACACATTGTTAGATATTATGGAGGAAATCCAGAATACTAAGCAGGGTAGTTTGTCTGTCTCACAGTATTTTGCAAAGTCGAAAACTCTTTGGGATCAGTTGTTAGTTTTGACACCACCACCTGATTGTGATTGTGGTAAAGTTTGGTTCAAGAATTATAATGAATGACAGTATGTAATCAGGTTTTTAAAAGGTTTAAATGAGAATTTCACCACTATACAGTCTCAGGCTTTGATGTTAGATCCTCTCCCCACTGTTACAGTTGTGTTTTCAATGGCTATCAAACAATAAAAATAGCAGCACTATGGTAATAGTGGCAGTAAAGTGGTAGAATATGCTGCTCTGTTTGGTTTGCCAGAACAAGTAGATAAATCAGTAATGGTTGTTCAAGGGCAACAGAATGTTGCATATAGAAAGAACTTTAATAATGGGAATCAGAAGCCTCAATGCTCTTACTGTGGCATGTTAGGAGACACAGTAGATAGATGTTACCAAAAACATGGATTCCCTACAAAATTTCAAAGAAAAGGGCAGAGGTAGAGGCAGATCAGGTTTCAATCCTTCTGCAAATCATGTTGCTGCTGATTCGTGGGATCATGAAACAAATAAAGAAGTTTCAACTGACCCTAAAGCTCCTATAACACAAGAGCGGTATCAACAGATCCTATGTGTTCTCAGAATGGGACAAGATCAAGCAGCTCCAAATGTGAATTCAGTGGTTCTCAATTCCGGTCTTGCAGAAAGTTCAGGTACTCCTAACGGTACAAGATTATGTGATTGGACTGTGGAGTCAGGTGCTACAGATCGTATACTATTTGACCCTTCTCTCTTTAGTACTAGCAAAGTTGTTTCTGGTTTATCAGTCAGTTTACCTAATCGGAAAGTTGCTATTACACACATAGGGCAAGTGAAAATTAATAAGTTTTTAACCCCGAGTAAAGTGCTATGTGTGCCAGATTTTACTTTCAAACTCCTTTCTATTAGTCAATTGATTAGATCTTCTGTTTTTATTGTTAAGTTTTATCAAGATTATTGTGTCATACAGGACATAGTGACTATGTAGAAGATTGGTACAGCTTTTTTGCACAATGGTCTTTATGTACTTCAAGCAGATAGTACTTGTTATTCCTTTGATGTCCCTGGTGTAGCTCTCAAAGATGACACTGCTAAGCTTCTTTGGAATTACATAAAGGGGCATCCTTCTGATCAAAGATTGCATGTTCTACACACACACAATAAAGCTATTTATGCTTCTGATAGTTCTGTTTGTGAGATTTGTCCTTTGTCCAAGCAAAAACGTTTGCATTTTCCTTTAAGTACCTCTGTAACACATGATTTGTTTGATATTGTTCACATGGACATATGGGGTCCTTATAGGGTCCCAGAAGTGCATGGTCATAGGTTTTTTCTCACCATTGTAGGTGATTTGACCAGATTTTGTTGGGTTTACTTGTTGAAAACTTTGGTGCAAATGTTTTGTAATCTGGTTGGTACTCAATATCATAAGAAAGTGAAGGTTCTTAGAAGTGATAATGGTCTTGAGTTTCTTTTACTTGAATTTTATGCTGACAAATGTATTGTGCATCAAATAACTGTGGTTAAAACACCACAGCAGAATGGTGTAGTTGAAAGGAAACACCAACATATTTTAAATGTGGCTAAGAGTTTGTTGTTTCAGTCTAATGTTTTCCAGTTGCTTATTGGATATATTGTATCTTGAATGATGTTAATCTAATCAACATAATTCCATCTCCTATAATCAAGAATAAGACTCCACATGAATTTTTGTTTGGTTCCAAGCTTGATTATGATAGTCTTAGAGTTTTTGGTTGCCTAACATATGCTTATAACTTTGCTACTTATGGTGATAAGTTTGCAGAAAGAAGTATCAAGTCTGTTTTACATAGGTAATGCACTAAACACGTCCCTGAATTCCTTTAGTAGGTTCGTGAGCTATTGCTTATGTTGGCTAGGGATCCAAAAATTGATCTTGACTGTCAGATCTGCTTGACCTTCCCACAAGCATACTTTCTCTGTCTTGTCGTCCAAGGACCATGTTTCTTCATCTTCTGGGAGCTGCTCCTCTATGAAGATCTGTGTGGATATCGTCGTATCATTTATGGTGGACGCGTAGCAATTCCTGGACGTACCTGCATCACTCCTGATTTTCATGGAGCCTTCGACTGTAGGGAATTTCAAACTGTCATGAGCAGGTGAGATCACCGCTCGTACACCGATTAAGGCGGGTCGGCCTATAATGATGTTATAGGCGGACAGAGCGTTAACCACCCATACTCTACTGGTAGAGTCCGGGAACTGGGTGGTCGGCTGTTAAGGGTCAAATTGTAGTGTTTTTAAGGATATGTTTCACCTCAATTTCCCCCATATACGTATGATTTTCATAGAATTCGAGGTTTATAGTGAAATATTGAGTGAATGGTGATTTAAAGAGTTAAATATGAAAACGTATCAATTTATACGATTATTTGATTGTTTTATATGGTTTTGGATATTGTTACGTTTTTGTGGTGTTTGGATGCAATGTAGATACATGTTTTTGACTTGGAAGAGGATAAAGATGGAGATAAAGCTTGGAATGAAGCTTTCAAGCAGCCGAACTTCCGACGCAGTTCTTGATATGATATACACTGATTTGACTCTCGACCTCAAGAGAAGAGTTGTAGGGATTGAAGAGAGGATTCTACAGGATCTTGAATCACTTCATTCCGACTTACGAGGCCCGAGATATGAGCGTTACAAGTTTGGATAATGATGCTGAATTCAAGTAGAAAATCCCGAAAACGACTCGTAACACGACGGGCTAATCAAAAAGGCGTTTTCTGAAGAAGAGTCCTTAATGAAAGTTGTAGAGTTTTCCGAGAGCTTAATTATGACATTCGGATCATAATTTTTGAAGGTCTACAACTCAAGATATGAATTTTAGAAGTTTCATTCTAAATTCATGCATTGAGCAGCCGACATACTCCAAATCCTAATTAAATAAGGAATTCATTCGGCCGACATCAAGCATGCAACCCTAATTGTATCCCAGCCGCCTTTAATTCATATAAATATGCGCATGCAATATCCCATAATTCATATACATTAATTCCGGCCGCAATTCACAAGAAGGGGGCGGCAACTTCTGGGAGCAAGGCCGGTCACCCGAGCCTTGTGCTCGGGTGATCCGGGGTTAGATTAGGATGTAGTTTTTTCGTTTCTTTCGTTCGTTGATTCATGGATTCATCCAAGTGTCCAAACTATGTGAGTTTGTAATTTTTGCAATTTATTCAATCCTTTTTATTTCATGATCTTTAATTTAGTTTTGTATCTTTTCTATGTTTATGATGCCATGTGATTGAATCGGAAGATTAGTTTACTATTGATAGTTACAACATACGGAAGTTGAGTAACGTTAGATCACCATAGAAAGATAGGATCTTTAATCATTAATGATGACAAGTTAATCGGTTAATTTTCTAGGTTGTTAGATTCAATTATACGAAAGTAAACCTGAATCTACACCCGAGTTTTGTTTGGTAAATCAGTCTCAACACTCGAAAGATGAGAGATAGATAATTGAATTCACCTAAGAAATTAGGGATTCATAGCTTGAGAGATAAATTCGCTAAGAGATTAGGAGTTTATGTCTTGTGGAAAGGTGAAACCACAAATTGAATTAGAATCATGAATTGAACTAGGATTGAGATCACATAGGTTTGTGCATTATTTGATCCCATGTCTTTAGATTAGATTGTTTATTTTATTCCTTCGGTTAGATTATTAGAATTATTTTTTCTGTTTTTGTGTTTTGTCTTTCGTTTATTTGTTTTCTTGAGTAGCAATTGGTAGAATTAATAAATTAGATTCAACATCCCTTTTCCCTGAGGATCGATACCCGTACTTATCCAACTTTACTAGCAACTACCCGGTATTCGGCCGGTTAGGAGGTAGTTTTGCAAGGTAGTATAGGTTTATAAATTTCTTTTGTTTTTAATGATGCAAAATCTCTCCAACAAAAGTGGCGCCGTTGCCGGGGAATAGGTGTCATGTTGAATCTAGTTTTGTTAGTTCTCGATTTTGTTACGTTTTATTTTTGTTTTTAATAAAAGTAGCGTATACCAAGTTGAGAGTTTTTATTTTGCCGTGTTTCGATGACCGTTAGGTTAAGAATGTGCAAAAGTTTTTTACTCAACTTGTTTTACGTGAAGTTTATATGTTTATGTGTTACCTAGTCTAACCCCCGTGCTTAATTTGATAAAGTCGCTCTTGTCGTGATCCGTGTTGCTTGTGTTGTGTTCATAAGTATTTAGGGTTTTGCTGTGTTTTTCTATTTGTCCGTGCATTCTTGTTGTATGGACGAGCGTACGTTCTGTTGGACGCCCGTCCGTTCTTCATCTGCAGGTGAACGAGTGTTGGGAAGTATTGGACGCTCGTCCGTTCAAATATTTTCAATCCTGTTCTGATTTAGAGGACCAAACGAGCGTCTGCAAGGTGGAACGCCCGTCCAGTTCTGAACGCTAAGTGAACGTTCGTCCGGGGTTCAGTCCAGGTTCTAAATTTCTTGATTTTATTTTCAATGCTTTTATTTGATGTGGATTTTTCATTCGAGCTTCTGTGGCTAATTGATTTTTACGTAGATGTCCTGAACTTATGTGATTTTATTTTTCCATCTATGAATCCATGTTAAATAACTGCTTAACTTTTATATACATGATTCATCTATGCAAGTTATAGTTACTGTCGGTTCTCGTATGCTATAACTGGTCTTCGTGTTAATTAGTAGCTAATGTCGGTTTCCGTATGCTACATACCGCTGTGATGAATCTTGTGAGCTTTGAGACTTATGTGCTTCCTTGTTATTTTTATAACTCATTTGGGTAGTAACTCGTCGGTTTTCCGTTGCTACGATGGAAACCTTATGAGTTATATCTCGTTTAGTATAGCTAGCTCGTTGGTTTTCCATAATGCTATCACCTTTGACGAGTCTTAAGCGCGTCTACACTGCATGTAATGAACAGCACTGTCGTTTATCGTAACCTGTCATTATCTGGTAGACGTTTATTATATACATGTCGTGTTGCAAATGAGTGGGCTAGTTTTCTTTCTTTTATTTTTTTTTATTTTTGCATATCATTTAGTTGCATGTCATCTAGTTGCATTGTTTTTCTATTTTTCTTTTATTTTTCTTGAGTGTAGTTAACTGTCGGTTTCCGTAATACTACCTCGTTTTTTTTTTAGTTTTCGCATAGGCCGTAGTCACTTTGTAGAGTTGTCGGGGTCAACTTGCTCGGCTCGAGCTGTCGAATTTATTTTTTTATTTATTTTATTTTTAGGATTGCATATCATGTAGATTGCATTGTAGTATATTTTCATATAGTTGCACCTAGCCTACGACTTTGTAGTATTTCATGTATAGTATTCAATCTTTAGTTGAGCTTAAGTTGAAAAATCTCTATATCTCCTTTTCCATGTGCTTTATATATGTAATCTTTTCTTTTTCCCCGTAGACTCTTTTTGCACTGATCAAGTCTGCAGGATACTTTCTATAGATATTGTGCACTTTCACGATGTATTCAGTTGTCCTGTGATGCTCACGTCATCGAGCTATGCAAGCAATCCTGGTTCTTGTTGGTTCCTCCAGGATTGCCGCATCCAATCGGCTAAGTTCTCTAATTTATTATTTCGTATAACTTGAGGACAAGTTGCAATCTAAGTGTGGGGGAAGGGATAGATGATTTATGTGTCTACTTTCGTTTGCTCATATTTTTAGTATTTCTATGAAAAGTGCTTAATTTTCAAATTTTTTGTTATATCCCGAGTAGACAAAGGCATATCTTTGCTTGAGTTTATATCATTTTTGCTATATTCTGTATATTTAGTAATTTTAGTTGTTTCACCCGACACTCTTTTTCACATGCCATAGTAAATGATAAGCTAAATGTTGAAAGCCTACCCCATTTTAGTTGGAGATTTTTTATGATTATAGCATGTTTCTTTGCTTATGTACAATTCTTGAAAAGTTTAGTAGTTTGTATTCTAGGATTAAAGTATGACATACCGTGAATATCCGTAAGTTTGAATGTGATAAGTGAAACGTGATTAAGTCTTTGCAATAGTAATAAATTGTTTACTTGAGGTGTTATGCTCGGTGGTCCGTGCTACTAGAAAATAATCTTTTCACGCTTGCCGACCGTAAATCTCTAAGTAAACATAATTGTAATTGTGTGTGTCGGAAGCTGGTTTATGATTTGGGTGAGGTAGGGTGTACCACGTATGTCCTATTCCACTATGATGACCAAAAGCTCACGACAGTCAGTTTATAGCTGCCTTATGATTGGAGTAAGGTAGGGGATTATCTTGAAATGTCCTATTCTGCTATGATGAGCAATAGCTTATTCTGATGTGTGTTTAAATGTGAAATCAATTGAATCAACTTAAGAATTGGTATGAAAAGAATGAAATGAGACTTAGTTATCGTTAATCTTATCCCCAGTATAAACCGATGGATATGCTGTAGGGATTATCCTCTAAGTATGTCGGAAAGGTCTTAAATGTGTTCTATCATCTTTTCCGGGATATGTTCCGTTTTGTAGGGTGCATCTTATAAGTATCTTTTATTACTAGTTTGAAGGGGGTATTAGCTAGTTTTGCTTGAAATATTCGAGTTTGGATTTAGTGGAAATTTTCTATGGCTATGCACACACACTCGGGTGAACTTCTGATATATTGACTATATGGTATATGTGTTGAGATGTTTATATTCTTTCCGAGCCTTTATCTTGTTTTGTTTTGCTCGGGACGAGCAAGGTTTAAGTGTGGGGGTGTTGTTAAGGGTCAAATTGTAGTGTTTTTAAGGATATGTTTCACCTCAATTTCCCCCATATACGTATGATTTTCATAGAATTCGAGGTTTATAGTGAAATATTGAGTGAATGGTGATTTAAAGAGTTAAATATGAAAACGTATCAATTTATACGATTATTTGATTGTTTTATATGGTTTTGGATATTGTTACGTTTTTGTGGTGTTTGGATGCAATGTAGATACATGTTTTTGACTTGGAAGAGGATAAAGATGGAGATAAAGCTTGGAATGAAGCTTTCAAGCAGCCGAACTTCCGACGCAGTTCTTGATATGATATACACTGATTTGACTCTCGACCTCAAGAGAAGAGTTGTAGGGATTGAAGAGAGGATTCTACAGGATCTTGAATCACTTCATTCCGACTTACGAGGCCCGAGATATGAGCGTTACAAGTTTGGATAATGATGCTGAATTCAAGTAGAAAATCCCGAAAACGACTCGTAACACGACGGGCTAATCAAAAAGGCGTTTTCTGAAGAAGAGTCCTTAATGAAAGTTGTAGAGTTTTCCGAGAGCTTAATTATGACATTCGGATCATAATTTTTGAAGGTCTGCAACTCAAGATATGAATTTTAGAAGTTTCATTCCTAAATTCATGCATTGAGCGACCGACATACTCCAAATCCTAATTAAATAAGGAATTCATTCGGCCGACATCAAAGCATGCAACCCTAATTGTATCCCGGCCGCCTTTAATTCATATAAATATGCGCATGCAATATCCCATAATTCATATACATTAATTCCGGCCGCAATTCACAAGAAGGGGGCGGCAACTTCACGGGAGCAAGGCCGGTCACCCGAGCCTTGTGCTCGGGTGATCCGGGGTTAGATTAGGATGTAGTTTTTTCGTTTCTTTCGTTCGTTGATTCATGGATTCATCCAAGTGTCCAAACTATGTGAGTTTGTAATTTTTGCAATTTATTCAATCCTTTTTATTTCATGATCTTTAATTTAGTTTTGTATCTTTTCTATGTTTATGATGCCATGTGATTGAATCGGAAGATTAGTTTACTATTGATAGTTACAACATACGGAAGTTGAGTAACGTTAGATCACCATAGAAAGATAGGATCTTTAATCATTAATGATGACAAGTTAATCGGTTAATTTTCTAGGTTGTTAGATTCAATTATACGAAAGTAAACCTGAATCTACACCCGAGTTTTGTTTGGTAAATCAGTCTCAACACTCGAAAGATGAGAGATAGATAATTGAATTCACCTAAGAAATTAGGGATTCATAGCTTGAGAGATAAATTCGCTAAGAGATTAGGAGTTTATGTCTTGTGGAAAGGTGAAACCACAAATTGAATTAGAATCATGAATTGAACTAGGATTGAGATCACATAGGTTTGTGCATTATTTGATCCCATGTCTTTAGATTAGATTGTTTATTTTATTCCTTCGGTTAGATTATTAGAATTATTTTCTGTTTTTGTGTTTTGTCTTTCGTTTATTTGTTTTCTTGAGTAGCAATTGGTAGAATTAATAAATTAGATTCAACATCCCTTTTCCCTGAGGATCGATACCCGTACTTATCCAACTTTACTAGCAACTACCCGGTATTCGGCCGGTTAGGAGGTAGTTTTGCAAGGTAGTATAGGTTTATAAATTTCTTTTGTTTTTAATGATGCAAAATCTCTCCAACAAAAGTTCGGCCGAACAAGTTCGGCCGAACAAGTTTTTACCACCCATACTCTACTGGTAGAGTCCGGGAACTGGGTGGTCGGCCGAAGGTAGTGGTGAGAACAATCGTTCCCTCCGGATGTACAGGGGGTCCAGCAAACCGAACATCGGGGTTAATGCCGGTGTCATATCAGAATCCTCTAGCTTCATGGATTTGGATGCAAAGTAGTACAACACGCTTACTGCGCTCTCTGTGTCTATGCAGATTCTTTATACCAAATTTTTGTCAACCACGGCCTTGATTACAAGGCCATCGTTGTTAATTACTAGGGGAGGGGGTCCTTAGCACCGTAAGTCACTTCTCTGGAAAAGCGCTGCCTTTTGTGAGGTATTGGGGAATTAATGAACATACCTTCCTTTTCTTCAAAGATCTGGTTGTTGGCCCCTCCGGAGATTGCCTGGTTGCCGGCATCGATGGAAACGGGTGGAAACAGGTCCATAACTGTCATGGTAGCGCCGCTGATTGTTAAACAAATTTCCAGAAAGGCTCTCCTTCTAGCGCCAACTGACGATGTTGGAATATCGTCGGATAATAAATCTGGGTGGTTTTTCCTTTAGTGACAAGCTATTTAACGGCGGAACCCTAAAAGCGATGTGAAATGAGGGGTGTTTGGTGGTGGTTTAGACTGCACTTGAGAAACTATATCTCAAGCTGCCTACGTATCCAATGTGTGTATTGGAATCAAGTCTTCGTAGTTTCTTAGGGATTACTTATATAGAGGGGCTTATGCCCTAGCAATGCGTGTAGCGTGTCCATATTGGACTCTAATTTCGTGTTCCCTGAGGAATAGATAATGATGATTTGATCTCCTCGATTTTAGGAGATAATCTTGATGAATAGAATATAGGATAGGAGCCTTTATGGCTGACGATTCTTTCCATGTTTATCTGATTAGCTATGCGTGTGAGAGATTTGGTTTGAGAAGGATTTAGGCTGAGCCATGAGGGCTCGGTTAGGTTTAGGCCGACCCTCCGTGGTCGGGGCCGAACAGGATGAGATCCAGTTCGGACTTATGGGGTTCTTTTCCCCTCTAAGTATAGACTTCTTCTCTTCATGTTTTGGCCGACCTGCAGAGGTCGGGAGAGAGGTCGAGCTTAGCCAGCTCGGGTCTTAGGGCTCCTGGCCCTTAAAGTGGACTCCCTTATCTTCATTTATTGTTGAATTATTGTGGGGATGACACGTGGCGAGGTACTGGTCTGACCTCCGTCACAAGTGCTTATGGTAGCTCGATGTCGAGAATAATCTAGTTGTTTGAATACTTATCTTATTATTTGTATTTATTTAATTATTATTTGGAGCCTAAGTTATAAAGGCCTATATAATTATACACACTCCATTCGGTTTAATCAATGAAATACGATTATTCTAAATATTGATATAGTATCAGAGCATGTCATTTTGTCTCTCTCATTATGTAAATTCTTCTCTAAACCCTAACTATTTTCAAACAAGAAACAAACCAAAAAAAAAATCACAACAGCAAATTGTTGTGCGTTGTTCGACGTTGGGTGGGTGCCGTCGACCTTTGTTGCTGCCGTCTGCCTGATGTCAATTGCTCCTAGTTGCTGTGGACAGGGGCGGCTACAGGAATTCTTGGACACGGGTCAGGGATCGATAGCGGCACATCATACTACAAGTTTATAATCATTAATTTTATAAATCCAAATATTATTACGGGTCAAATGTCAATATTCAAAAACATTAACGGGTCAGTTAATAGGTGTTTGTCTATAAAAAAATTAAATAGTGTAAAAATTACATATGAATTTTTTTATTTTTGGAGGTCAAGTGACCCAAATGCCACCATTTGGAGCCGCCCCTGGCTGTGGATGAACTTTTAATTAAAATACAAGTTTGATTATTATTCCACAAATCTTTTACAATTTGGTGAAGATGAAATTGCATCGACTTTGCAACGCTGCATCATGCATCAAAACAAGCGACATGCGGACTCTTCTCGGCAGAAGAAGAAAATAATTTATTTTAAAAAATAATTATAGAAAAAAAAAAAAAAAAATATATATATATATATATATATATATATATATATATATATATATATATTGCCAAGAAGAAAATAATTTATTTTAAAAAATAATTATAGAAAACATATATATATATATATATATATATATATATATATATATATATATATATATATATATATATATATATAAAATTTCCGACGACTACTGCTGTTCTGCGCCATGTTGATGTTCCGACCCCTCCATCGCCGACAACAATAGACTTCGCTTCCACCGCAGCCCATCACCGCAGCTCTAATCTTTTTCGAGAACGGGGGCGTCGCTACCATCATGATGCTGCGCCCGTTTCATGTCAAATTTGTTTCAGGTCAACCATATTGCTCCATCATGTCCCTATCGCTATGGATCCTCTCACCTCCCGTCCTCTCGGTCACCACCACCTCGGACTTCCCAGTCATACGCGGCTTCTTTATACACACACCCCGCGACCCCGATTGGATTGTGGATACAGGGGCCACTCGGCCCACTCATCATCTCACTTGGGACCTTCGCCATCTCATTATTTCGTCTACACCTTATTCCGGGCCCGACAAAGTCCATGTAGACGACGGTTCAGGTTTACCTATTACTCATTACGGTTCTTCTTCTATATATTCCCATTTCAAATCATTTCATTTATCTAATATTCTTGTTACGCCTCCCATCACCATAAACCTCCTATCTGTACATAAATTTGCTTCAGATAATTCTGTATATTTTGAATTTCATGGGTCTTACTGTCTTGTCAAAGATTACTCCGGTCACACCCACCTTAGGGGATTTGTAAAAGATGTCCTATATCACTTCTCCACCCCACTTCATGTAACGCCCCAAATTTTACAAGATGGATAGGATTCTATACGCGTTTATTTATTTATCGTTTCGTTAAATATAATTATTACTTGAAATATATATATAACAAAATATATACGTGTACTTTATGTATTAGGGAGATGTCATATTTTGTAAATTACACAATTACAATATAGGTGGTCGTATATTACAAATATGTATAGAATAATTTTAAGTATATTAATGCATAGGAGTTATATAAGTTAATGAGCTGCTAGTACATCGTTGTCAATACTTCCGTTTAATATAGTAGTAGTTTTAAGCTATAATAATTTCTATCCTTTAAATATATTTATAGTTTATTATTTCTCCCAAATTAACTGAAGAAACCGTCGGCTATTTAAGTTCTCGTAGTAATGCCTTTTACTATATATATATATATGGGTTGAACACATTCTTTTCTCCTTAATAAAATTACCAAACCAATATATATACATATATATATATATATTTATTTTCACCGTCTTTGAATCCTCTCCATTTCCACCATAACCCACTGTTAAGCCACCCGAAGTAGCCATTTCTGCCGCCAATAAACACCTTATAAGCTTTTCCTTAGCCATTCTAGTTTGTAGACCAATCTCACTTATCACAAACGTAAATACTTATAAGCAGTACAAAGGTGGGTAATATTTTTTTAGTCAAATGTTTTTTTTCCGGTGAATCGTCGACAACCATTACCGTGGAACCTGAAATCATCACCGTTCTACCACCTGCCTTGTGATTGATCAACCATTTTTACCATGGCTATCTTCGCCGCACACCGTTGTGCAATGACTATGCTAAAACAAAAAAAAACCACCTTTTTATCAAACACAACACACACGCGGAATCAACTCGTCATATACAATCCAGCATCTCGTACGGAACATCTATCAATTCAATTCAATGCACTATCCTCTTCATCGAATAAACATCACAGCTGTTTTTGAAGCATTAGAAAAGGAACGATTAGCAATCTGTCACCAAACTCGACCAATTCGCCAAAAGAACTGAACTACCGTACCGTTTCGATAACCACAGGGGTTCTTGATCGTTTGATGTGATTCGGGTTAGGTCTATATCTACGGGACATGTTTTGACCTAGCCTAAGAATAATTTATGACTCGGGCCGGGTTTGGGGTTTTGGTGAAGCCGTGAAGATATGGGCTGATGGCTGCACTTGTATAGCAGAATTAGATAGAAATGGGGAGCAGTATAGCCTTGAGTAATAGAAGAGAAAAGAATTTATTACCAATAATATGCAATAACATAATGGGTATATTTGGAGACGTGAGGAATGGTGAGCTAATAGCTTGGAATTTCATATGGAATCATGAAGCAAATTGGATATAATCGACACTACACATATTTTATCAAGTCTTCTAAATCAATGTGAGTCTTTTATTTTGATATAAAGCCAAAAGTGTGTTTTATATTATTTCCAAGCATTTTATGTATAGTGAATATAACTTTTAAACTCAGAAGTCGTTTTCGAACAATTTCTTAAAAATTACTAAAGCAAAATGTTTAATTAATAATCGACTGTTTTGAGCTAGTGCACATCTTTTAAACAATAAAATGATACTTGGAATACTTGCTTGCTCGCTCGCTCGCTCGTGACACGAAAGTGTCAAGGCTCTGGTGGCTAGGGAGATTAGAGTTACTGCTCTTGGAGAACGTCTAGTCACCGGTCTCGGGGCCTCTTGACTCGAAGTCTTTCCGACAGTAGCTAGAGTGCTCACTCGTAAGAGTGGGGACGGTACCTTTTCCCCGAAGATTCATGCTACAACCGGGAAATTAAGCAAGGGCTGACGGTTGGTGCGTGGGTCCTAGGGCATGGACAGGGTTGGCTGGAGCCATGTAGGAGGTTTGCACGGTGAAGGTTGATTCTTTTCCCTGACAATCGGCCGGAGTTGTCAGGCATGGCTAGTCTCGTGAAGTGCGGTTGAAATCCATGGTAAAATTGGCGTTTGAGCGGTACTTGACTCATCGGCTCGGCCAAAGCTGGTGTTTGTAAAATAAACTCGACATGTTTTTCCTTAATGCTCGTGCACTATATAACTTTTAAAATTGACTTATTATTATTTTTGCTCTGTCTTTTATTTTTATTTTCAAGAATTATTTACTAAATCGTTTTGCAAGATTAATAAAGGTTTCCGCTGCAAATTTTATAAAAGTTGTTTTTATATATATAATATAGTATAACACTTGCACACGTGGCTCATACCAGCCCTTTGCTGACGCCTCGCTTCCCTTGTTTCTTTGTCTCTTTTGTTTTTTTTTCTTTTACAAATATATGTACAGGTTTTGATCAAGGAAAAAGAGAAATTGTATGCGATGTTTGATCGAGATTCGAAGATAAAAGAAATTAATGTTTTGGATGATACTTCATATAATTTTGAGAGCTAATGTAATTTTTATGAGTTGTAATATTGTAATGAAGATATTTTTTGAATTGATGTAAAATAACTTGTGGATTTATATTGTTAAATTGTGGTTTTAGATGATTATCTTGGGATTTCTAGTCTTAGTATTGAAGTCGCGGCGAGAGCTTCGCAACCCCTCCTAGAATGACCCCAGTGGACCTAGGGGTCGGGAGTAGGGTATTACACTTCACCCTCCCCATGCTCCAGCTCAAGCTCTAGCCTCCTCCCTGACCCCTCAACCATGTGGCATCAGTGCCTTGGTCATTGTTCTTATTTTATACTCCGTCAAGCCTTAAAACGCATTCCTACCTTCACTCCTACTAAGTCGTCGCCTTCTGTCTGTGCCCCGTGTCAGTTGGCTAAAAGTCACTGCTTCCCGTTATCCACTTCTGAATTCACCACTACTGCTCATTTGGACCTGATCTACTCCGATGTTTGGGGCCCCAGTTCTAAACCCTCAATTTACAGTTCTCGTTATTATGTCAGCTTTCTGAATGACTTCACAAAGTACCATGGCGCTATCCCCTGAAACATAAATCTGATGTTGAAACTATCTTCTCTGGCTTTGTTGCTATGATTGAACGCCAGTTTAATACCAAACTAAAATCCATCCAAACTGACTGGGGTGGTGAGTACCGTCGCGTTTCTACTCTTCTTACCTCTCTTGGCATCCGGCATTGCCTTTCCTGTCCCCACACCCATGAACAAGTTGGTTCCATTGAGCGCCGCCACCACCAAATTGTTGAGGTCGGCCTCTCCCTTCTTGCCCAATCTAACCTTCCATTCCCTTATTAGGAGGTTGACTTCACCACCGCCACTTATATCATCAACCGTCTTCCTACCAAAGTCCTTAAGGATAAGTCTACCTTCGAAATGGTTTACCATCGGTGCCCTGACTATACATTCTTTCACGGCTTTGTCTGTGTGTGTTGGCCCTATCTCCGTCCTTAAACCACCACAAAAAACAGATTTCTGCTCTTAAGCTTGCATCTATCTCGGCTATAGTCCTTCCCACCACGGTTAGAAATGCCTGGACCTTGCCTCTGGCCGTCTCTATATTGCTCGCCACGTGGTTTTCGATGAATCCGTCTTCCCCTATACACCTTTGCCCACCAAACCCACGACTGATAATCTCACTGTCCCGCTTTCTGTCTTTCTGCCAGCACCTACGCAAAATCCACCTCCCATGTCGGCTCCCTCCAACCCGGCCTTACCCCATCCAGCTCCCGCTCCCGAGCCTTCCCCACCCACCTTCTATGCGTCCACTTCGGCCTCGGCCTCTCCAGACTCGTCTCCTTTCCCACCTTCTCCCACTCATACCATGGCTACTCGAACCAAAACCAACTCCCTCAAACCTATCTCTCGGCCTGACTTTATCCGTTACCCACTTCCTAAAGCCCTTGTTGCTTCTACCGACTCCCTGGACCCTACTTATTATACTGAAGCCTCCAAACACCCAAATTGGCGTAATGATATGATAGAGGAAATTGACTCGTTGTTGAGTAACCAGACCTGGGATCTTATTCCTCCGCATCCTCGTATGGATATTGTTGGCAATAAATGGGTCTATCACATTAAACGTCATGATGTGGGCGTTTTGAGCATCACAAGGCCCGCCTTGTGGCCAAGGGTTTTCATCAGGCCGAAGGGGTTGATTTCACTGACACATTTAGTCCGGTCCTTAAACCGGTCACTATTCGTCTTCTTCTGTCCCTTGCCATTTCGCAGCATTGGTCACTTCGCCAGGTACATATTCAAAATGCCTTCTCCATGGACATTTATTTGAGCTCGTGTATATGCAGCAGCTCCTGGGATTTGTTCACCCTGATTATCCGGATTATGTTTTCCGTCTTCACCGTAGCCTTTATGGCCTTCGTCAGTCTCCCCATGCTTGGTTCTCTTGCTTCACCGATGTCTTGACTCGGTTTGGCTTTGTCCGCTCCATAGCCGACACCTCATTGTATATTCTCGTGATGGTGCTCGTGTTTATATTCTGATTTATATGGATGATGTTATTATTACTGGCTCGTCATCTTCTCTTGTTAAGCAGGTTGTCTCTTATCTTGGTCGCACTTTCCGGTTAAGGACCTTGGTTCTCTATCATATTTTCTTGGCATTGAGGTGCTTCCTACCTCCGACGGGCTGTTCCTCACTCAGCACAAGTATATCTTTCAGCTTTTACAGCGTGCCTCTCTGGACAAGGCCAAGCCTTGTCAGACACCTATGTCAGCCTTTACCCGTCTTACACTTGACAATGGCCCTCCCTGCGCCGACCCATCGCTATACCGTACTATTGTTGGCGGTCTACAGTATCTCAGTTTTACTCGGCCTGATATTTCCTTCGCGGTCCACAAGGTTAGTAAGTACATGCATTCGCCTATCGAAACTCACTGAGTTGTCGTTAAACGTATCCTTCGGTATCTTAAGCACACCATATCTCATGGTCTCTTCTTCTCCCGCCGGTCCTCTATTTCGCTCCGGGCTTATTCTGACTTTGATTGGGCCGCTGACAGTGATAATCGCCGATATATTGGGGCATATTGTGTTTTCCTTGGTGAGAATCTCATTAGTGACGGCTTCAAAGAGTTGCACTGAGGCCGAGTACAAGACTCTTTCTAACACCGCCGACGAACTTCAGTGACTTTGCAATCTTCTTCGTGAGATGCAGGTTCCGTTATCTTCCCCGCCTACTCTTTGGTGTGATAATATTGGCGTCACCTACCTTGCTCACAATCCGGTGTTCCGTGCCCGCACGAAGCACATAGAGATCGACTTCCACCATGTTCACGAATTAGTTGCAGCTCGCAAGCTCGGGATCTCTTTTATCTCCTCGAAAGATCAGTTAGCCGATGTCCTCACCAAACCGTTGGCACATCCTCGTTTTGCCAGTTTGAAGTCCAATCTTCGTGTTCAGCCACTTCCTCCGGGATTGCGGGGGGCATGTCGAGAATAATCTAGATGTTTGAATATTTATCTTATTATTTGTATTTATTTAATTATTAGTTGGAGCCTAAGTTATAAAGGCTTATATAATTGTACACACTCCATTCGGTTGAATCAATGAAATACGATTATTCTAAATCTTGAAACTCGACAAGCATCTCCAGCAACTGTTATCTTCATAATACCTGCTGTAAAAATATAAACATGCATTTATGAATGTTTTATACTTTTATAATTTTGAAGCACTGATCTGATGCATTAAAAAAACAAAAAAAAATGAAGAAGAAGGTGAACCTAGCCATCATCATCATCCCTTTTTTTTTTGGACATCATCATCCCTTTGAACAATGAAATGATAACAAGATTATTTGAAATTATTGCGATTTTCACGAGATGATTGGAGGTCGTTATATATATATATAGAGAGATTGTGTGTGTGATATGGATCCAGCAATTACAAATTATGGGCGCTGTTAGTTTTTAAAACAGATTATTCTTAAATATAGAAGCTTATAGATTTCTGAATGCCTTTGACGACCAAAAAATTCAGTAGAACCAAAAACGTTGTCGCTATTCTCATTGATATATCTCTTACGTTACACCGGGTTTAATAAGAAGTCGATGAATGAAATGGTCGTCTCTTTCAATCCCTCCGTCCGTTCTGGCTTCATATCGACAGTTATGGAATGCGATGCGCCGGATGAGGTTTTCTTCTGTTGGTGCCTTTTATATTTATAAGATTCAGGGGCATGGAGTTGTGGTTACCAATTTCTGACTCCTTCAGATTTCTACTCCTATCTTTCTTTATTTTCTTTTTTTGAAAGGTACTCCTCTGTTTCTTGATCTATAATTATCTTGTTTTTATATGCTTTCTGTACTTGTTTATAGTTCAATTGTATAATTTATTTGTAAGATTTGTGTGCTTTATCATTTTGACGATGAAGGAAATTATCACTTTGAAGAAGGAAGAAGATCGAATAGCAAGGTTTTCGATCTCCTTGATCATTTATCATGATATGAAAGGCAAAGGAAATTCAATCTGAACATCTCTTAAGCAGCGAAAAGTGAAGGTTAGCAAGCAAGCATCTTAGCGGATATAGTTGTTGCAAAAAAATCAACACCTGAATCTATTTAGCCAAGTTGTGAACTTTATGGTAGTACACTATATATTTGTGTTTGATATACTCTGCCCCTTATTTTCGCGTAGATGTTTTGTTGGTTGTTTTGATGATGTTGAAAATGTCTGCATGTTCACGTAGTAAACTCTTGATTGCAACTTCTTATTATTTTTTCTTTTGCCTTTTTTCTACTTTGGTTTCTCGCGGATATTTTTACATCAAAATATCCGTTTGGTTGCTAGAGGGTTCAGTCAGAAAGAGGGGGTAGATTATGAAGATATATTCTCTCCAGTGGTCAGACATACTTCCATCAGGGTGCTGTTAGCAATAGTGTCACATCATAATCTTGAACTTGAGCAATTGGATGTGAAGACAGCCTTTCTACATGGAGATGTAGATAAGGAAATTTATATGACTAAGCCAGAGGGTTTCCAAGTTCCTGGCAAAGAAGGATATGTTTGCAAGTTGAAGAAGTCCTTATATGGACTTAAGCAGGCCCCAAGGCAGTGGTATAAGAAGTTTGACAGCTATATGATTCAGCAGGGTTATAGCAGGAGTCCATATGATTGTTGTGTGTATCACAACAAGTTGAAGGATGAATCAATCATCTATCTGGTGCTGTATGTAGATGATATGCTGATAGCTGCTGCAAACAAGTCTGACATTCAAGACCTGAAAAATCTGCTCAAGGCTGAATTTGAGATGAAGGATTTGGGGAATGCAAAGAAAATTTTGGGGATGTAGATCTATAGAGATAGGAAGCAGGGGAAGTTGTTCTTGTCTCAGCAGGGGTATATTGAAAAGATATTATCCAAGTTTGGCATGTCAGCAGCCAAACCTATAGATACTCCTATGGCACCATATCTACATTTGTCTACTGTGTTTGCTCCACAGTCAGCTGAAGAGTATGAATACATGTCAAGAGTTCCATATGCTAGTGTAGTAGGCAGTCTTATGTATGCCATGGTCCGCACTAGGCTGATTTGGCTTTGGCAATCAGTGTTGTTAGCAGGTTTATGGCTCAACCTGGAAAGGAACACTGGAAAGCAGTAAAAAGGATATTCAGGTACCTTAGGGGTACATCAGATATTAGACTCATTTATTGAGGTGGTACTCAATGTTTTGTCACATGTTACTGTGATTCTGATTATGCCGCTGATGTGGACAGCATGAGGTCTATAACTGGGTATGTGTTTACTTTGGATGGTTATGTGGTAAGTTGGAAGGCAACTTTACAGGGTACAGTGACATTATCTACTACTGAAGCAGAGTACATGACACTGACAGAAGCAGCAAAGGAGGCAATCTGGTTAATGGGGCTAGTCAATGATCTGAGTCTGCATCAAGATCAATCCAGGGTGTATTGTGACAGTCTCAGTGCAATATGTTTGGCTAAGGATCAGGTTCATCATGAGAGAACCAAGCACATTGATGTTAGGTTTCATTTTCTAAGAAACGAGAGGAGGGTTAAAGTGGAGAAGATCAGCACTGATGTGAATCCTGCTGATATGTTCACTAAACCAGTTCCAAGGGGCAAGTTTCAGTTGTGTCTGGACTTGCCGAATATCCAAAGCTGTTAATTTGAATCTGGGAATACTCAGCTGATGTTGGGGGTCTGCTGAGGTATTCAAATCCGAAGACAAAGAGGGTTTCTGGCACTTGGTTGTGCATCTGGTCAGCTTGCATAAAGTTGAAGTCAAGGTGGAGATTTGTAATGGTAACTTAAACTATGCTACTGAGGTCTGGTATGAAAACATGTTCGTGTTAGCAATGTATGAAGCATCTGCTGAAACCAAGTGTTCAGCAGGGGCAGGTTCAGCAGGGTTGATCAACCTGTTGATGGCAAGTCTACTGGAGACAAGTCTGTTGATGCTCAGCAGACTTGCTGAACACGTCTGATGTATGTTTGTTGGAGTTACTTCTGGGGTATTTCAGTCATTTACTGGGTTGGCTATTTAGTCGGTTAGGGTTGGAATCCCCAAGGCTATAAATATCGTCTGTATTAATTGTAACTTGACGTAACTTTCTGGTGATAATAAAATATCCTCGTTTGTCCGTGGAGTAGTCGGCACATTGCCGGAAAACACGTTAAATCTGTGTTCTTCTTGTTTTTGTGTTTGTTTACTTGTTATTCTTTTATCTTTACTCACAATCACCATCACTTCTTGATCGATCCATCATAACAAAAGGCTTAAGATCAAATCCCGTTAGATAAACAGATGTGTACTATTATCTTTCCCGGGACTAGGTCACACTAGTGTACTATGCCAATAGGAGCAGCTATATCATCCGTAGCATATCTTATAGAAGAAGTGATGCTCATAAGTAAAGGCCTGTTCGCATCGCAACTAATAGAAAAAAAACTACTTTTTATTGCCATTGGAAGCACATCACATTATGGCAGGATAACGTTTCCTAGTTTAATAAATCTTCCACCTATTTGATGCATTGCCCCACTCCAATGGGTTTCGAAGATAAAAATTCAATATGGGTCCTTAAATTTATCCTAGATAAATCCATGAACGGAGGAACAATACCAAACCCTGAGGATGCTCCAGAATCTTTTTTATTACTCCTTCGAGAACTACGATCATTAGCTTTGGAACTTAATCATTTCCTTGTATCTGAGAAGAACTTCAAGATTAAGAGGAAGGAAGCTTAATCGTAGGAAAAACCCATCTCATAAGTCATAAGGTGTATTGTCTACAACTTCAAGCTGTGAAACGGATCTCATAAGAGTTAAATAATTATGTCTTCTATGTAAGGGTATTATTGGTATTTCCTTTGTATGCCACCTAGTTGTGTATGTGTCCTATACACATATATTAGATGATGTAACAACCGAATCTATGGTAAGCAAGAAAGATTTTGCTTCTGTCCTTTTCTTATCTTGGTAGCAGAGCCTGCATGTTCGGCGTAACTACCATCTCCGATGAGCACCACCGCTTCTAGCTCATCCGCTGCCATGGCTGAGATTACCGGAGCTACGGCAGCTCCATCTCCAGCTCTCACTGCAGCTAACACCACTGGTTCTACAGCCGGAGCTCCAGGAATCAACATGCATCCGCCGGAATTCCACCCACTTCTTGTCGCACAATGTCGGCCCGGAGCTCCGTTTACTCCTTTGTATGGACGAGCTGGTCTTCCTCCTTTTAGTTTTATTCCAACAGGGGTCTTGTCAGAAGCTGGTTTGACATTAATCCTAGCTCAGATTCTTGGTTCGAATTTTGGTCAGATGGAGCTTTCATCGGGTATGTTTGTCCCTAACTACACTCAAATCCCTCATGCTCATTCTCTTGGTGCTGTGAACTTGAATCCTGTTTCGCATGTCCCTTTTGGTGGAAATCTAAATCACTTGCAGTGTCAAGTTAGACAGATCTAATTACTTGCTATGAAGTCCAATGTGTTGCCTATCATAAGAGGTCACCGTCTTGAAAGTCATATTCTCGGTGATGAAACTCCTTATAGGTTTGGAACAAACTCATTGTCTATGTCTCCTTCACCATTTTAGAGGCCTCAAACTTCTGAGGAATGAAGTATCACGGATCAGTTGTTGATTGGTTGGTTGATGAGTTCTGTGACAGAACAAGCCCTTCAAGAGGTTGTTGGATGCACCACTGCAAGAGAAATTTGGGTTACTTTGGAGACTCTTTTTAACAGTCAGGCTGAGTCCAAGATGCTGGAATACAAAAGTGCTATGACTAGGGCTACTAAAGGCTCTAAATCTATGATTGATTACTTGGCTCAGATGAAGTCCAATGCTGATAACCTGGCTGCTGCTGGATATCCTGTTTTTAAATCAGAATTGATCATGGCCACCTTAGCAGGTCTAGAAAAGGAATATGAAGCTGATATAGTCCATTTAACTGCTAGAGTTGGTTCTATGAATTGGCGAAGTCCAATCTCAGCTATTAACTCATGAAAGACTCCTTGCTAGGTTCAATGTTGGTGTTCACAATGATCCTGTTGGAGGCCCTGCTGCTCATTTTGTTAGCAAGTCAAATCCTAGAATGAATTCTGGTTCAAGACCTAACAACTCTTCCAGTTCCAACAGAGGTAGAGGTGGAAGGAGCACCAAGGGCAGAGGGGGTGGTAAAAACTCCAACAATAACAACTCCAATAGACCTATATGTCAATTATATGGAAAGAGTGGTCACATAGTTACTGCTTGTTGGCATAGGTTTGAGGAGGACTTTGTCCCCCACGCTCCAATAGTCATGCTAAAAAATAGGCTCATGTTGCCACTCCTCACAGCACTTTGGACTCTGCTTGGTATATGGATAGTGGAGCAACTAATCACATCATCACAGACATCAACAATATGCATCTTATTGGAGACTACACTTTCGGACAACTTTTGGAAATGGTGAGCAGCTATCTATTAACCATGTTGGTTCTTGCATCCTTCCCACACAAAATAGCACACCACTTCACCTTAAAAACTCTCTTCATGTTCCTAGCATGACCAAAAATCTTGTGAGTGTATCCCAATTAACTAATGACTATCTTGTAATCATTGAATTTGACAATCAATGTTGTTATGTCAAGGACAAGGACACAAAGACCCTGCTGCAAATAGGAGTTCTTAGACAAGGTCTCTACCAGGTTCATGTGCTTCAGAGTTCCAGACCAAAGATCTCCTTCAATCCAAGGAATAGTCAGATTTGAATAATACTTATTTGTAATGCTTATGTTTGTTCTACTATTTTAGACAAGAACCCTAATCTTTGGCATAAAAGACTTGGTCATCCTTCTAAATCTATTTTGAAAAATGTTTTGAATGTTTGTGATATTGCTTTTGATGATTCTCTCTTTTTGTGAAGCCTGTCAGTTTGGTAAAATGCGTTCTATGCCTTATGATAAGTCCTCTTTTCATGCTAAGTCTGATCTTGAAATGATTTACACTGATCTCTGGGGTCCTGCTCATGTTAGTTCCACTTTAGGGTATCAATATTATATCCATTTCATAGATAATTTTTCAGGTTACCTGGATCTATCCCTTGAAACACAAATCTGAGGCTTTATTTGCTTTTATATCCTTCAAAAAAATTGTTGAGAATCAGTTTCAAACCACTATAAAGTGCATTTAGTCAAACTGAGAGGGAGGAATATAGAATATTTGAACTATATCATAAAGACAATGGTATTGCCTTTAGACATCCATGTCCTCATGCTCATGGTCAACATGGTAGAGCTGAGAGAAAACATAAGCACATTGTTGAAATGGGGTTAACTCTTCTTGCCCAGTCTGCCATGCTTTAAAGTTTTGGTGGAATAGTTTTGAACAAGCTGTCCATATCATAAATGATCTTTGTACACATGTGTTGGATAACTTATCACCCACACAAGTCCTGTTTAAGGTCAAACCTGATTATACCAGGTATAGAGTGTTTGGACGTGCCTGTTATCCCAATCTAGACCCTACAATAGTCACAAATTTTGCTATCATTCTGTGAGATGTGTCAATCTAGGTGTAAGTTTGAAACATAAAGGATACAAGTGCCTTGATCAATCTGGTAGGATTTATATTAGTAGGATGTTGTTTTCAATGAATCTGAGTTTCCTTTTAAGACTAGTTTTGCTCAGGGTCTTAATAGGTCTATTCGTGTTGATCCTACTATTATTAACTCATTTCAGTTGTCTACTAGTGTTCCTGAGCGTGACAATAATCCTCAACCTGATCAGATTACTACTCACAATTCCTCCAACATCCAAAGCCATGATCCTGCTCACACACAAGACTTGAACCCTAGTCCCTATACCAGTCCCTTGCATCAACCTAAACTCGGCTAATTCCTTTCTCTAGTCCTCCCAATTCTCCTTCTCCCATGTCCACTCCTTATTCGTCCAATACCTCTTCAAATTCTGGAAAAAGTTCTAAGAATAATGCCACTTCCATCTCTTCTCAAAGTTCTGAAAGAAGTTCTGAGAATAATGCCACTCCTATCATTCAATTTGAAATAACTCAAGAAGCTGTGTACACCAAACCTGTAGGACACCCAATGCAAACCAGATCCAAAAGTGGGATCTTTAAGCCTAAAGCTTATCCTTCTCTTGTCACTCAATCTTGCCTCCCTGCTCACCTTTTTGAACCGGTTAAGGTGTCTGATGCATTGAGTAGTCCTCAGTGGAAGCAAGCTATGATTGAAGAGTTTCAAGCCTTGAAATAGAATCACACATGGGACTTGGTGCCAGCAACACCTGGACAACATCTTGTGGACAATAGATGGATATTTAAACTTAAATTGAAGCCTGATGGAACCATACTTAAACACAAGGCAAGATTGGTTGCTAAAGGGTACTTACAGACCTATGGGGTGGATTTTACTGAAACTTTATGTCATGTTGCTAAGGCTTCCACAATAAGAGTGTTTCTATATATTGATATCATGTTACAATGGTCCATTAGACAAGTTGATATTAACAATGCCTTTCTAAATGGTCACATAGATGAAGACATATACATGCCATAGTCTGAAGGTTTTAAGGATTCCAACAGGCCTAACTTTGTGTGCAAATGAACAAGGCCTTGTATGGTCTAAAACAGGCCCCAAGGGCATGGTTTGGTGCTCTCAGGTCTCAAATGCTGAGTTGG
The DNA here is from genome assembly GCA_036785695.1 of Gentiana straminea. NCBI lineage: Eukaryota > Viridiplantae > Streptophyta > Magnoliopsida > Gentianales > Gentianaceae > Gentiana > Gentiana straminea. Next base: position 13,048,766 of record JAVUPR010000137.1, read on the forward strand.
GGGTTCTCAATCAAGGGTAGATACTTCCATCTTTATTTCACAAACAGACAATCAAAGGTTATATGTCCTCATCTATGTAGATGATATATTAGTAACTGGAAATTCAGACAAGCTAATTCAGAAGTTTATACAAATGCTTAACTCCAAGTTTTCCTTGAAAGACTTGGGCCCTGTATCTTATTTTTTGGGTATGCAAGCTCATAGGGATGACACAGGATTGATATTATCACAAGAACACTATGCAGGGCAGTTATTGAAGAGACTAAATATGGAGAACATCAAAACTTCCAACATTCCTATGACTGCATGACACCATCTGAGTCATGATCAAGGTGAACCTATGAAGAATCATCTCCTATATGGGAGTGCTATTGGAGGATTGCGGTTCTAACCTCTACTGGACCTGATTTAACTTATGTGGTGAACTACCTAAGCCAATTTATGCAAAGACCTACAGATGAACACTGGACAGCTATGAAAAAAGTCCCTGAGATATGTTAAAGGCACCTTGCATTTCAGTCTGTTCATTCCAGCAGGTGGATCTATGTGTTTGCAGGGCTTCTCTGATGCTGATTGGGCATGTCTTCCTTCTGATAGAAAATCTGTTACTAGTTTTTATGTGTTCCTTGGATCCTCTTTAGTTTCATGGTGTTCAAAGAAACAAGCTGTGGTTTCAAGATCCGGTATAGAATCAGAATACAAATCTTTGGCTAACTTATCTGCAGAACTTGCTTGGACAGTCCAGCTTCTTAAAGAAATGAAAATCAAGATGTCTAAAACACTTGTTGCCTGGTGTGACAGTATAGGAGCAGCTTCACTAGCACAAAATCCAGTTTTCCATGCTAGATCCAAGCACATTGAAGTGCATGTACACTTTATTAGAGACAGAATTCTCAACAAGGAGTTGTCGGTTGGATATATTCCATCAGAGGCTCAAATTGCAGATACATTCACCAAAGCTCTAGCAGTCAGTCAGTTTAATAATTTTAAAAACAAACTAAATGTGATTCTTGGTACATATAGTTTGAGAGGGGGAGTTAAATAATTATGTCTTCTATGTAAGGGTATTATTGGTATTTCCTTTGTATGCCACCTAATAGTGTATGTGTCCTATACACATATATTAGATGATGTAACAACCGAATCTATGGTAAGCAAGAAAGATTTTGCTTCTGTCCTTTTCTTATCTATAAGTCATAAGGTGTATCTGAGAAATGTAAGGGTGGGATCATGTATCATAGTCCCAAAGTGGCCTTAAACCTTTATCATGCCTGTCTGTTGCTTTTGATTTCTTTCTTCATTGTGGTTCTGAATACCCTCTTATATATATAGGCTATTTTAATGTACGTACCTACTGCTCCACTTTTTATGCTTTTTGCACATTCGATCTCTTATACCTTGAAAACTCTCTTAAGGAAATTACAAGGCGCCCTTGCAACTTACCAATAATTAATATTGAAGGGAAAGAATCGTGCATCACGCAAGTGGAACAGATTTATCCAATGTAAGTAAATGCAATAAGTTGGAAACTCAAATTCAAGGTCCCCTGGTGCTATGCCGCAAGTGCTCTCAAGAAACACAAGCTTAAGAAATTAGTGCATAAATAACATCAAAAGTAAAGGAGGAATGCTGAAACTTTATAGCCGACAAACCTATGCTACTTTCATCTGTTATATATATACACACCCTATATTTCACCAATCCTCATTTTGTTATTACATGATCTATTTCTTTACTCGGATTCTATGAACGACAAAGTATGCCAAGTCATAACTTAATTTATGTCGATAGTCGGACTCCATAAACATGGCTAAATTACAATTTTGGTCCTCTAACTAGACATATTTTTCGATTTTGGTCCTGATTTTTCTCCGGCGACAATTTTAGTCTTGTAAGTGGTCTTTTTTTTGCAAAAATAGTCCTGAACGCCGGAAAGACCACTTACAGGACTAAAATTAGTCTTTTCCGGTGACAATTTTAGTCTTAGCCTGAGACCGGGCTCGAGTCGATTTTTGGGTAATTTTTAAAAAAATTCAACGGTTTTCAACACCGTGTTGTTTGTGTTATTTCACATTCAAGTGGTAACCACCTTAGTAGGACCCCGAACATGTGCACTGTGGTTTGATATTATCTTGAGTATGGAGTTTATTATTTTTCACGCAAGCTACACTTTGTGCACAATTTGATTACTACCACTTCTTATACCACTAGTCTCGAGACGAAATACGAAGGTTGCCTAAGTAGGATACGGGATGACGGTCTTGGCGTCTCTTTGACCCTACCAAAGCCAAATAAGCCTTATCCCGAACATTAGACCTTCGTAGCCCCTCTCAGCCTTGATAGAATGGTCTGGCCACCATTCGTTTTATAGCCGTTTTGTTACTTAGTCAGAAACCTACCTTGAGCTTTATTTATGGTCACATTCCCTTCATTCATACCCTACGAGTGGACTTAGTCTTTTGTTAGGCCACACTTGCTAAGGCAAGTGTGGGGTGGGGAAATGATGTCTTGTGATGGGTTAGTGTTTTCTCGGTTTGGAGCTATAAGGAGAAGAGGAGCTCATTTGGGCCTAGTGTTTGGGTTTGGCCCAAAAGGAAAAGAAAAATCTGTGAATTGTCTTCTTCCTTTCTTTAAAAAAAAAAAAAACAGAGAGAACTCATTCAATCAAAGTTCAAAATAAATTAGAAAGTTCTCAATGAATAAGAGTTTGGAGTTTATAAAATAAAGGGTTGGAATCAAAGTGATGAGCTCAAAAGTGTTTTTTTTTATGATGTTGGGGTTGGGATAGTGAGATAGGTGCTAATGTATTCGACCTCACTTTATGAAACTTGAAACATAGTTGAATTAGGCAATGAGTTCGGGTATGTTAGCATTCTATGGTTCCCAAAGTGTTTAAACTAATCAAAAAGGAGTTTGGGTGGTTTGTATGGAAGAGACAAGGTGGTACACTTGTTGATTAGGTTCACTCGTACTTCTCTTTCTCCAGTTCCCAAATTACCCTTTTCGATTAACCGGAATTACCCTAGCCTAACATTATAACCCTTCAAGTCCTACCCGATTGTGTCCAAACTTAGTGACCTTGATTAGTGGAGAGGGTTGTTGATATGAGACGGTTGGTAGACCTTTGGTCGGGATTCAAGCCCCGACAATCATTTTGAACACTTGGATGTAGATCGGCACCACACACTCTATTCTTTTGATAATGTTATAACCGGTATGTATATGTTCGTGCTCCTACTTTGTGATTACCTCGAGGGTGTGGATAGTAGCACCTATGTCACAACGTTGAATCCTTTGGTTTATTTTAAAATGCCTAGTTTACTCGAGGGCGAGCAAAGGCTAAGTGTGGGGTGGTTGATGGGAGTCAACTTTACGTGACTTCGGTGCATTAATTACCCCCGTTTACCACACTTTCAGCACAATTTTGGGTGAATTAGACCGTTTTCGGGGTGATATCGTGAGCTTATGGCACGGGGAGTGAATCCGTTGCTTTGATGGATTCTTACCCTTTTTGTTGATATTAACCCCATTCCCGAGCACTTTTACCCTCCGGAATTGTTTGGATGTTTGTGGTTGTTTATGATATTGAAGGGTATTGGTGTCTCGAGGACCCGGAAGGTGACGATTTGTGGTGAAAAAGCATGATCGACGTAAGAAGAGGCCCCAAAAAGGAAGAAAAGTGAAGATTTGGGGAAACAGGGGTTCAAACGCGCGTTTGAACCCCCCAAACGCGCGTTTCAGAAGTCCAGATTTGATTCAGAGTTGAAGCCCTCCAAACGCGCGTTTGAAATCACCTTAAACGCGCGTTTGAAACTTCTAAACGCGCGTTCCAAGTCACCCAAACGCGCGTTCCAGATGAAGAACAGTCAAGTCCCTGCCCAGAAATGATGAGTAACGCGCGTTTCAACTATGCGAAACGCGCGTTTGAAGATTCCAAACGCCCGTTCCAGCTCCAAAACGCGCGTTTGGACCGTTTTTCTGCAGATTTTTTTTCCCCCAACTATAAATACCCCCCTTAGACCATTTATTGAGATAGCTAGCTTTTCTTAGCAAAACTCTACCCATTTTCTTGCTCGGATTTTGTAATAGCTTAGAATACTCTCTCTTAGTGTAAATCAACAACATCTTAGCTTAATCTTTCCATTTCTTAGCTTAGATTTTCATTCCAAACACTAAGAGACCACCTTTTAATTACTTCTTTATTTTGTACTTTTTGGATCTCAACTCGAATTTCTGCAATTTAATGGTAAATTTATCCTTCCTTTTACTTGTTATGGATCTTATTTACTGTCTTGTGTATGTTTTAACTAGTATAATGTGTAGCTAAACTCCTACATAGTCGAATCATGTGAAATTTGGTGAAATCACCCTTTGGGTGATGAAATTAGGAGTGTGTAGTGCTTTTTATTGTTGTATCTTGCATGTTTCATGTTTTAGAACTCGTTATAACGGATTTGGGCTAGATTGATCACCTAGGTCAAAATCACACACATCAATCTTGAGAGTTGTTCAGATAGGGAGATGTGGGAAGAGGGTTCTAGGATCGCACTGTAGTGCGAGGTTACTCGTTTTAACGTTTAAACGGCTCTCGTGCATATCTTGTCTTGTTGATGAATCTCTCTTAGGAAAGGTTAGTTGACTTGGCATAAGGTGTTGGGGAAGAGTTGTTCAGACTTTGGCACCGGGATTAGGAGTACGTACCCGTGAAATTGAATGTAAGAGTTCGTTCGTTGTTGCACACTCCCGGTTTTGTCTTTCCTTGGGGTGAAACTAGCTATTTTGATCATGGTTCGGCTATGTCCCTTTAACTATCTTTAAAACCTAGTAGTTTAATCTTCGTTCGTTCTTTTATCTTTAGACTCGTTAGTTAGAATCACTTAGTGTCGTTGTAGTAAACAAAACTTTAAGAACATTGATCACCTAGACTAAGCATTACGTTCACTTTGGTACTTGCAAGCACGATTCCTTTGGGTTCGACCTCGTACTCCTGTAGCTATTCTAGCAATCGACCCGGTACACTGCCGGTTAGAGAGTTAGTTTACCCACAGTTTCGAGTCCTTTACAAATTGTTTTTGTTGGGGTAGATTTAATGCTCATCAAGCGTCTTTTAATTAAGGGTACGATAATTGGGTTTAATGATCTCCATCTTCAACCGATGCTTCGCATTCCCTTTCCCGGAGTTTTCTTATATGGATTTTTCTCATAGTATATCGGGGCACTTGAATCGTTGCTCATCCATGCTACAGCATTTTAATTTAAGCTTTTCCTCTTCCTTTTTTTTTTTTGGCTCCAACCCGTTTCTTTCGGCCCTTGATATGGCTGATTTTTCACCTGTATTCTGATGAGTTGATCTAATTTTTTTTTTAATCTATGAGAATTTCAGTGTGTATGGCATGGATCTAGATCATGGAAAGAGAGGAGTCATTGTTGCTGGTATGAATCGCTCCTTGATATTGGTCAATTTCTTTTTACCCTTGTATCTTAATAGCGATAAGAATGAAGGTATTTAATTTGCCTCCTCCATGCATGTCTTTCGAATTTCGCAATTATATTAGTACTTTTTAGGATATTCCAACTTTGCATATTTATACATATAGCATGTAGTTTGTTGTTTCCTTGTTTAGCAAATTATGGGAAATGCTTTGTTAGTTTGGTGTGTTTTCTCAGAGCTCGGGACATTTTGTAACGCTACTATCGGTGGTAGCTTCGAACGGTGCCATTTGTTTATTTGCTACTGTTTTTGGCCAAATAAGGTGGGCTTCGGTTCGGGGGTACACATTTTGGTTGTGTGGTTGCATCTTATTTTGTTCAATTAATTGCCGCGCGTACAGATATTGGACTAATAAACATTTAATTCTTACCCCGGCCCCGGGGAAAATATCTCTGTTCTTATGGCATTACTCCTGGTGATTAGATGGATATTGAATCCTAGCTATCATTCTGAGACAAATCGCTTGATGATGCTCAAAACTACTTAGGCTTTCGGCTTATAAAAGGAATTGGCTTAGATTAAATAATAGACAACCAACAAATGCATTTGTATAATGTAATGTATAATATTATGCATATTGTGTAATTACTTGTTGTATAATAATGTAATAATTTGGTAAAATAACTTGCGTGGTTCAAATATGTCGTTTAATATTTAATATTATGCATAATATTGTATATTAATTAATACACTTGATGTAATATAATATATTTATGCTTGCAATTTATTTAAGGGGTCAGAGCCCATAAAGACAAGATAAGATACAAAATGATTGAGAATGACAGTTACTACACGTGTTACTACATTTTTGTCCTTCTTAACTATTTTAGATTAAAAATGTGCTTGACAACCTTTAACCTTTTATTTAATACCCTCTTTAATTTCTTATTTAATGTCAAAAACCAAATAGAGGGCCATGACCGTGCAATGCACGGATTGCTACCCACTAGTTATTTGTTTATTTATAGAAGTCTCGATACATCGATGTCCTTCTTAAAGTAAATAAATAGTTGAAGCCCTACACCAAATTTACCAATTTTTCTTCATTCTCTTTGTTTTGAGCCCTCTCGTTTGATATCATTGCATTGTTATTCATGTGATTCATTGTCGAAATTCACTGAACGAATTTCGTTAGTGATTTTGATAGTGAATTTCGATCAACAATACATTTCGACAGTGAATTTTTCAAAAAATTACGCCGGAATATGATCACGATGGTCTCAAAGAGCACGAAAAAAATAAAAGGTGGATCAATTCCAGCAAGTCGTCTAGGCTCTCCTGGACTTCATTGATGAAAATACAAAAATATTTATTATTGTTATATATTTAGGATGCACTCATGACAAAATTAATGTCGATGCAACATGCGCTGAATTACCATTTTTCAAAAGTTTAACCTGATGGAAAGGTAGCTAGATATTAGTAATTTAACATAGTATCGAAGTGGGGTGTCACGGGTCGAAACCTCTCTACAAACATTGTATTCCGCTGAAAAGGAAAAAAAAATGTTTTCAAGTGTTGGGTCTCTCCCAAGAATATGATAGAGGCGTGTTGAAGGTATATAAAATGTCAATATATAGCAGTCTCTCTACATTTCTCTTCAATTGGTTTTTTCTCTTAAAGTAAAATATGTAGTTGAACAAGTCATGTTAGAGAAATGGCCCAATAGGCCCATGAATTGAGGGCTAGAACAATCAATTTTTGCGCTAATTTTGGATACGCTCTAATTTGATTCCTCTGGTGTTTCTTTGACATCATTAAAAACTATGTACGAAGTAGTTGATATTTGGATTTTGAATCACTTAATTCGAATATCGGATTAATGAAAAATTAATGCCCAAAGTTGGACGAGAAATGTGAGGGAAAGGAGTTGAAGGAGATTCAACTCCTCAATCCCACATTGGAGAAATGTGAGCATTTTGCTTTATATTTAAGCGCTTGTATGGATCATAGTTATCAGACCCGGCCCGGTTATTGATCCGGAAAAGACACCAGGTCATCGGGTCAGTGGTTCAACCGGTGGGTCACATCATATACTTAAAAATATAATTGAATATTAAAACTTAAAGATAAAATAAAATATGACAACCAAAATTATTTTCAAAATACTCCAATAAACACAATTACAAATTAGACAACCTAAAATGCTCAAATGATTATCTGTTGTGCAAGTAAAAAGCGCAAATAACTAGCCTTTTATTTAGGTAAGCATTGTAGCTACTGCTACAATTTCATACATTCCTAAAAAAAAACACAACAATACATTCAATCCATAATGAAAACAAGTTCATTCTCTTCACTTCAAGTTTTCGACCGTAAAAAAGTTCAAATACCCCTAAATACCAATAATTATTTCCGAAAATACAAAAAAAAAAATACATACTGCTGCTCGATTTTTTTTTGGTGAGAGGTCTGCTCGATGTTCTTTTTTTTGGCAAAATCTGCTCGATGTTTTGAGATTTATACTATTTAGAACTGAAACTTTTTTTTAGAACCGGCTGAGGGTGAATGAAATCCTGATGGCGAAAAAAAAAAGGCTGGGCTGATGGAAAACCGCCCGGGTCACTGGGTTGACCGGTCCGACCGCCGGGTTGACCGGGTCAGAACGGTTCACTTTCTTAAATGGTCGAATGCTTGACCCGGCCCGGGTTTGGGACCGGGTCACTGGGTTGACCGGTTCGACCGCCGGGCCGGGCCGGGTCTGATAACTATGGTTTGGATCCTTTGGATTGTGCCCTAATAGACAAGACTACTTTGTGAATGAAGGAGGACCTAGATGGCTTTTTGTTCCCCACATGCGCATGGTCGTCCGGCTAGCTTCGTTCGAGTTGTTGGTTTTTTTTAATTAACATTAATTAAGGAGGTTTGGAATTTTCCGGTGACGTGTGTAAATAGATTTTTGAAAATATGACATAATTAAGGTCGGCCCAGCCTAAATAAACTCCTTCTTACCACTATATAAAGAACCCTTACGGTTGAAAGTTAAGACATCGAATTTTCTCATCTTCTTCATTAAAAACATTCTCCATAAGTCATTCTTTAGTCATGTTGAAGAGAAGACGGGAAACCAGTTGCTCGCCGGAGCTCAAGTTTAATTTTAAAATGCATCTAAACTCGAGACGTGAAACCGTTGTATCTTGAGAGACAGTTGATGCAACTGTGGGCACGAGATCGGAGCAATATTGTTTGAAGGAAATAGTGATTACACTCGCGTCGGTTTTCTTAAAGTTCCCGATATCCGGAACCAACTGGTCCGACTAATCCGGAATTCGGCCTGGGTCGTGCCTGCAGAGTCGACTCGTACTCAGAGGTAAGGTCCAGGGCCGGCCCATGCTGTAAACAAAGGAAGCGGGGGCTGAAGGCCTAATAATTTCGGGGGCCCGAATTTACATGTTTCGCAATTAAAAAAAAACCAGTATAGATCCAATCCAATCTAACAAAATAGAATGTGTTAATAAAGGCCAAAAAAAAATTTAATTGGCCCAAAAAAATAACCTAATTCGACGACATAGTCGAAGGCCTAAAATTTTCCGGGGCCGGCCCTAGTAAGGCCTAGCAAGAGCTCTTTCAACATGGCGCCTCAGAGGAGAATCGAACCGGTGACCTCTCTAGGCATTCTCAAGTCACTTACCATTTGAGTCAAACTTCTTTATTTATTTTATACATGTACTTTATTTCTCTTCTAGATCAGTTTTGGTTCAGATATGTACAGTAACAAGTCTTGTTTTATTGAAATTTATTCAATAAATAAAACACCTCTTTTATTTTATTTTATTTATTGGTTTTTTATCATTCCGTAATCACTCTACGATCTAATTATTTCCCGGTGCAAAGAAAATCCACCGCCAAAACTATTTTCACATGTAGTTAATTGCCGGCGGATAAAACCACCACAAAAGTTCCTAGATTTTTCGGTCGGTAAATTAAAGGGCCTAATAAAAGCAAATACAACCGATTTTCTTCTTCATTAAAAACATTCTCCATAAGATCGAGCAATATTGTTTGAAGGAAAAAACTTAAAGTCCCCGATTTTAGCGAATAAAACCGCCGCAAAAAAACTCTAGCGGGAGAGAGGCTTGGTATGCTGCCCTAAAGTCTGCATTCCGTTTCAAAATTATAGGATGAAATAAATATCCTCAAAAGACAAAATCACATGAAACAAGTCCTTAAAAACAGTAACAATATAGCAACTTCATCGGTCATTAAAACATTATTCCATACACTACTAAAACACACACCAAAACATCGAACGAGCAGTAAACCATCTTTCTACACTGAGGTAACAGCAAACAAACAAGTGGTACAGTGCAATAAAATCATGAACCGTTATTTGAGGTATAAGAAACGACGAAAAAATTAAAAAAAGCGTGAAGGATAACCCATATATAAAACGACGAAGCACCGATGCAGCTAGAGATGCACATCCCACAGCCATCAATGTACATAGCAGCATTGCTTAATTTCCGAGAATGCTTGAAAACACAGACACACACGCAACCATTGAATATTACATCAGAAAATCAGAAATATCTCAAAACATTGTATGGGACTTCTTCGTGAACTGTGGACAAAGATAAAAAAAAATGTATGAGATATTAGAAAATCGTTTGAAATATGCCTGTTCGTCATTGCAAGTAAAACCCACAACGTACTACAATGATTGCCGTGCCAAGAAGAAATATATTTCGGAATTTGAAACATAATTGATCGAATGATAAAGTTTTGATACCTAGCTTGGGAGTTACTTATTTTCAGCAGGATCAATGCAATCATATGGTTTTTCATAAGTACAAATGCAATAAACGATACGATCATCCAATTCGATATCCGGACATATTGCATGCACCTCTCTCGTCAGCTGTCTCGCCTTCTTCACAAGGCATGAGGGTGGCTCTACAAACATCATCAGCAACTGCGGACTTCATAGCTGTAACTATAAATATGTGTGATTTGTTATATAAAAATGAGTCATTGACAAAACGTGGAGCCGGCTGTATTTCCAGGTTTATGGAGTCGAAAAACAGAACACTCTGAAAAAAGAAACGAAAAAATCGGTGTCATATGGGTGTATATATTTCAATAGATCCTTTATGTGCGGGCGGCTTCCCTTTCTCCATAAGGCAAAAATATCTACATAAACCGCTTCTCGCAAAATATTGATGTTTAATCGAGCAAAGTGCTATAATAATTAAAAAAACACCTAGGCCTGATCATGGTTCGGTTTGGGTGGTTTCGGTTCGAATTTTACATATAGTTATATATTCGGTTTGGTTGGCATATTTTACCACCCAAACCAAACCAAAACGATGTCGAACCCAAAGGTTTGGTTTGGGTTGGTTTCGGTTTGGATCCGGTTTTGGTTTCGGTTTCACAAGTCTAAACCACACATTATTATAACTCATAATTTTCAAGTAACTAATATAAAGTAAAAACAGATTAAAGGTACATCAGGGCTAATTACTTAATAACATCAGTGCACACAACATATTCAAAAGACACTTAATAACATATAGCAAATGTATATCAGGGCTAATTACTAGTTAGTTAGTTGTTATTACATATTACAACAGCAAGTGTACATCATCAATTCATTGATGGCCCTAATGAATACAACAAAAATGTACAAAAGTGGCTACTCAGTGCCTAATTAGTACAACATCTAACATACTGCTACTAGTCAAAGGAAACATCATTAGAGATTACTAAAATTCAAAGGAACTCATAGAATTTTCGTACCCCGGATGTTTAATTAGGGTTAGTAATAATGAGTCTTTATATAGGGTAGGTAATTTGGTTCGGTTTCGGTTTGGGTGATTTCTAATTAGGGTAATCTGAACTAGACCATTTAAATTTGGTTCGGTTTCAATCCAAACCGATTTGATCCATTTTTTCTTGGTTTGGTTTATTTCGGTTCGGTTTGGATTGGATTACGGTTCGGATTGGTTTTTCGGTTTTTTTGCTCAGGCCTAATTATTCACCTGACATGACAAGAAAAACGCATACAATGAAGAAGGTGAACCTAGCCATCATCATCATCATCCCCGGCCCTTGGAACACAAGAATGATAACAAGAGTATTGGAAATGTTTGTGATTTTCATAAGATGATCAAACGTCGAGATATATATATATATATATATATATATATATATATATATATATATATATATATATATAGAGGAAGGGTTTTAACCCAATTACCCGCTAATTGACACGGAAATTACACCGCAAAAACCGTTTTTCATACCCGGAAACCCGCAAAAAAATAAAAGAAAAATATTATTAAAAATTGCATCATGGAATAATGGGGAGTTAGAATGGAAGTTGTGGTAATAGTGGGTTGGTTAATTTCTTTTTATTATTAGTGATAGTTTAAAATTTATTTTTATAATTTGTTTCACTCTTATGCATAGGGACGGGGAAACAGGGAATAATGGGGATTTAGAATGGAAGTTGTGGTAATAGTGGGTTGGTTAATTTCTTTTTATTATTAGTGATAGTTTAAAATTTATTTTTATAATTTGTTTCACTCTTATGCATAGGGACGTGGGAAACAGGGAAAATGAATGTGCACTTTACGTGGGTGTGGGGGGAGAGTGACATTTATAACCAATGCAAAAAAAACATCAAAACTAAAAATAAAATAAACAAATTAATTCCACTGTCTTCAATTCCCACTATATAAACACTACATTCCTTCGCCAAATCCCCTCAAATCACATTCCTAAATTTCAGTCTGAATACAACAATGGTCACTTCACCGGAAATTGTCGTGTACGTAGATGACACACCAAGATCCTGTGCCAAAAATTTCGACCACATGCAATTTTTAGAAATGATTGAAGATTGTTTCATTCTGGATTTTAATCCTTCATCTCCACGTCCACCTGCAATTATTTCCATGACAAATATTCAACACATGTCCGACGTTGAGAAAACCGAAATAACTATGGTCCGACCTCGACAAAAAAGGGTTTATGTCCATACCAATGCACCGAAGGATGCTCTCCCCTACCGGGGTCCGCAAATGATACACATATGTCCCCTCCGGAGGAGAGCGAAGACCGTGTCATTATTGATTTTCGGCCTCGCCTTTCTTCTTTGCTCGGTCGACATTTCGATGATTCGATATTTATGTTGTTGCCGAAAATGGGCGGGTATATTCCTCTGCCTGAATGTTTGCGTCCAAACTGCATATGTTTTTTTAATAATGTTGTTAATATCTTAAAATATTGTTTGTTTTTTAGGTGGCATGTAGAGATTACCCTCATTCCAGACACGCGTGTGTCACGTACCCTTTTCGCATGTCGCCTCATGACCACTGCTGTCAGCTGGTATTCATTCTATAACTTTATTAAATTTTTTTATATTTTTATTAACGATGTGGTGGTAGTATCTTATCCTGTGTTGCTGAGACATTTTTTTGCCATTGCAGTGTTATTGTTTCGTTTGTGATATGCCCGCTCCTTGCAAATTGTGGATTGGTGTTAACGGACATTGCCACGCTGTGGACACGAAAGCATGGCAGGATAAACGACATAAAACTAGAAATAAACGTCTACATTTATAAGAAATGTTGTAATTTACTTTTATGTTGTGTACTTCTTTTTCCTATTTCATTTCTTTCAGCTTTTAATGTAGTGTTTTCTATTGAACATCCGGATTTCATTTTATGTTCCTTTATTAATGTTTAATTTAATGATTTATCCTTTCAATTTTGTTTTTGTTTTTTGTTTCTTTTCCTTCAACGGCTGATGAGTCTCAATTTCCAGTGGAACAAAGTCTTCCCGCAATGAGTCTTTGTTAATGGTGTCTAATTATTTAAAAAACGAACCTCGCTCTTATGTAAATGAGTCAACGTTAAAAATTTATGTCCATCGTGTCTTATCTAAATAGTATCATGTAAATTACAAAACAAAGTATCATTGAGTAAAGAAAAAACATAGTATGCACTTTCATTTACTTATTATCATTTTTTAAAAATAGACATAATAAATAGTATCATGTATAATAATAGTATCATGTAAATTACAAAAAAAGTATCATTCATTAAAGAAAAAAATAGCATGCAGTTTCATTTACTTATTATCATTTTTTAAAAATAGAGATAATAAATAGTATCATGTATAATATTAGTATCATGTAAATTACAAAAAACGTATCATTCATTAAAGAAAAAAATTAGCATGCAGTTTCATTTACTTATTATCATTTTTTAAAAATAGAGATAATAAATAGTATCATGTAAATTACAAAAAAAAGTATCATTCAAAAAAAAAAATAGTATGCAGTTTCATTATAATAAGTTAAACATTACAGAATAAATGGATTTCATTATGCGGTTTCATTATGCGGTTTCATTAAGTAAATGGATTTCTTGACAAATATACGTTAAACATTACAGAATTTCTTTTATCGTGTATACGTTAAACATGACTTATGTAAACACATACGCACATTATGTGTCAAAGTCCCATGTACACAACTCTCTTTATTAGTCATTAATTAATTAAATATCTATATAAAACCTTAAAAAAATTCTGATTATGTCCAAGCTTCATATTGTTTCCAGCCGCATAATATATTTTTTAATTTCGTTTTAAGACATGATTTCTCAGTTTTCTCACTTGATTATGTGTTCAATATATTTTATGTGTTGAATAAGAGATACTAATATTACTTCAACTACTTTGCTTAGTTTTAGGTAAGTTATATAACCCACTAACCAAAAAAGGGCAATGTGATGTAGCATATTCCCCTAAAAAAAAGGGACGAAAATAACTATAAAAAAAAGGCAAATCCACTACCCATTCAAAACAGTTATATAACCCACTAACCAAAAAAGGGCAATGTGATGTAGCATATTCCCCTAAAAAAAAGGGACGAAAATAACTAAAAAAAAAAGGCAAATCCACTACCCATTCAAAACTCGCCACCCCACTAACAAATATTCAAGCAAGATAAATTGCATTACCACGTTTTATTTGTCCATGGCTCCATTTTCAATTCACTCCCGCAAATTTTTGTTCCCATAACATCATTGTTCAAACATCTTACTAAGTAATTGTACTAAAATATGGTTACTCACTGCAGTGCAATACACAAGAATTTTACCTTCATTTCATACACTTGACTTTTTGATGTCGCCGATTTCCTACCGATGCTCATAATCTGCATTGTTGATTTGGTACCGCACTCACTTTATGCATTATTGATTGCTTCCATTACCAGGTACCTTCACCGTCCCACTCCTCCAATTTTTTTCCTGAAATATGTCTTTAACCATAATAGCCATGAGCCTTAATTACTAATGCTGAAAATTACTAATCGAACCTAATAAGTAGATAATTTTTTATCAACAATTATATATGCCAAAATTATAAGTGTTGCTTTAGTCTTTAGTTTTTCTTCTACGACTAATCATGCTAGTTTGTGCTACAACAGTGAATATAGTGGAATGATATGCAAATAAAGTGGAATGATATGCAAAATAGGTGAAGTGCACGATATAGCATATTATATGGTAAAATAATTAGCATGCAGAATTAATGTTTACTTACTTGAAAAAAGAGTGTATGATTGCGAAGGTTCCTTTTATTTAAATTTTTTTTTTTTTTTTGACATACTAATGAGTAAAAGATGCGGCGTTTGTTGTAGTAATGAACCTTAAACAATAAGGCGTATACATGTTACATTCATTGAATCTATATATTTCCTTGAATAGTGCATATATTTGGCTTACTTCTCTATAGTGCATATATACTTGGCACAAACTTATCGCGTTTTATTTGAAGGATTCGTAGAATGTTTTCCAGATCGGTTATATTATGTTTTTAACGCGTGACATTGTACTGTATGACATAGAAATAATCGCAACAATATTATGGTTTTACGTACGATATTAATGTTTGTAGATGACGAGAAGCGTAGATACTGTTCGATCGTGATGAATTAAGCTCCCGAGAAAAGAAAACCGACGAGGCTATTGTGAATGCAACGTCGCTTCCCGGTTAAACCAATTAGACAAACATTTCCAAAAATAACCCACTAAGCCTGCACACGAAATCATCCATAAATAGTCCGCACATACCCCATACATGAAATCATCCAAGATTGTTTTTATTTTTTCCCCTTCAGAAAATGACAAAAAAGAATTAGTACGATTGCATGTCTAAGGACCTAAGGTTTTATCCTCATCATTATCGATCTAGCTTCACTTCACTAAAGCCAAATAACTAGATATACAAATAAAAGTAACAAACCAATGTACAAAAAGATTGATTAGTATACAACTTAATCATCACACTTTCCTTTAGCAAAAGCAACAATTTTAGTTAAAGAAAAGTAACGTATCACTACGGATTGTTTAGTGATACAATTTTAGCATACCCGGCCCAATTATTTAGTCCCCTACCATACCTGCGCCAACCCGGCTTAGAACTCGGGTTGGACCTTACCCGATCCAAACACTGATACCATGGTCCGTTTTTTTGTGTTTCAGAAAGAGGATTTCTTTCATCATAAACCACTTCACGAAGAATCAGGGTGATGAAATCCCGAAATCTTCGTTCTTCCTCAGCCAATAAGGGCTTTGACCGGCAGCTGTCAATCCTTATCAGAATCTGCACATGAATTGGATGCTTTACTAGCAACATGTGTGAAAAACGTACAGAAATAGAGAGAGAAACGAGTTGACCTCAAACCCCTTCGTTGTAAACTATGATAGCAGTATCCATTTTATTTGGGTTTCAGAAAGATGGATACTTTCATCATCAACCACTCATCAACGATTCAGGTTGATGAACTACCCAATTTCTCACATGCGAGACTACAAGAAACCGGAAAAATGGAGTCTTTCATCTTCAAGCAAATCGGCGTTGAATCGGGGTCATGAAATCCCTGATTCATTTCCTTTCTCAAAAAGACACAAACGATTTCACCTTCAAACGACCAAACATTAACGCCTTCACGATTCTGAGAATCGTTGTGCGATTAATTGTTGAAAGTGATGGAGGGAGAGCATACCACAGAAAGAGGATAAGAAGGAGAAGAAGGGAGGAGATGGGAGGCGGTAATTTTTTGGCCGGGGGAGGCGGTCGGCCATGAGCTTTAGGGTTAGGAAAAACGGCGGCCTCAAAACTGCTAGGGTTGAGGGTTGAGAGGGTTGAGGGTTGAGTGTTCTTATATACTACAGATCGGGCTGAGCTTTAGGGTTAGGAAAACTCGGTTCATCCTTATAATTGGAGCTGGGCCGGGTACATATTTGTTGTCCAGTCGTATTAAATTACACTGCCATTATTTTTTTGTTTTGGGTATTTCAAAAAGGAGTGGGAAGAGTGAGGCAGTTTAAATAAAGAGTGGGATTGGGTAGTTTTTTGTGGGAGAGGTAGTTGTAGGAGGGGTGGGTTATCTTTTAATTAGTTTTATTTGTTTGAGATAATGGAGATAATGGGAAGATATACCATTAACTAAGCATAACCATCAAATTTACGGCATTCGACATTTTGACTCGTCTATCGTTACAAATTTTGCCTATCATTTATTTCTTCCATATTACTTTATTGCTTCCAAATCACTTAGGTTTTTCGCCAATAGTATGGCTTCCACACCCGTTAACTCACCTGAAAGAAAACGCCAACGGACCCTCATGTCGGGAGACAATCCTTTAAATGACGTCGTCACAGCGCCATCGGCTTCACATGGTAAATTTTTTTAATGTTTATATATAAAGTGATCGATACATGTGTACCTGCAGTAGCGTTTAATTTGCATTCTATTCACGTAATTGACGAAACTTTTATATCAGACTCTTTATACGGTGATCCCCTTCAGAGTATTCCCAATAAACCTACAGATGGAACTCATGACCTAGGTAACCTTCTTCAACATACATCATTCATTAACCCGTACAATGCATTGCTGTCCATTCTTATTATATTCTTTGCAGTGTCAAATGAGAACTTAATGGATGTTCCGATACTTATCGATTTCACTGATTCACAATCGATATCAGAACTTCCACTTCATTCACGAGGAATTACACACCCCGATTCAAATGAATCTGAAGGTATACTACCTTCGTTTTAATGATTTCCTTATTACATGCTTAGCATTACACAATATCTTTTCCCTACTCCGTATATACCCACAATTAACACTACATTTCGTTTTTTTCTCACTTCTTCAGATAATCATTTGGTTGATGTTGAAGTTATTGATGCATATGATGAACAACCTATCGTAGAAGGTCCTCATCCGGTTGCACATGTTTCGGCTACACATGCAGCTCAATTTACAGGTATCATACACTACTTCTAACATTTCATACAATATACGTTGTTGGACCATCTTTTACTTCGTTATGGTTGCTCATTTACTTAACAATATTCTATTTTCATTTATTTCTCCAAATCGTTTTTTTCCATTCCATTTTCACTATTGAGTGTTCACTAAAATGTTTAACTCTACATTTCGCTCATTATCCTGTTTGTACATTGACAGACACTAATTCGGTTGATGTTCAAGTTGCCACTGCTGGTGGTCATGTACAACCGATCATACAAGATCCTCCTTCGGTAGTACATGATCCGCATGATGAAGCAACTCCACATGCAAGTATGTTACATATTCTCTTAACAATTTTGTTGAATGACATAGGTTTGTATGTTTTCAACGTCTTTCGCTATGTTATTTCTTTACTTAATAAAATACAAAGATCTCTTATCATACCTTTGAGTAAGGCTACGGTTAAGGGGATGATTCGGTCTTTAATCACCGTCATTGATTTGTACGTAATCATTTATATGCATTGGATCATTTTTTAACTACACCATAATCCATAATTACGGTGTACTTCAATCCACCTAATCAAACATTTTAACATGTTTAACCATAAACAATAAAAATAATATACAAACCGCCGGCACTGAAAAACCGAAGATCACTGCACTTTTGTTAATCCTAGGGTCCCGAAAATACTTCCATGGGAAGATATCTACTATCAATGTCATCCTTCTAACGAATTAATTAATTTCTTTTGATCGAAATTCCTACATAATACAATGGTTAAGTCAACAGGAAAAATAATTTCTGCACTTCCATAAAGTGCCTGTTGCAGCAGTCATTTACGCACCGACCTTTAGCTCGCTCTTCCTCAATTTAAGCATCCATGGGTTTGTCTTGGACATGCGAGTTTTTTCCAGTAATTTATCAAATGCCACACGCCAACAGCTTCATGATTTCTCTACTTGGATTTTATCAATAGGTGATGGCACTGCCCCTGCCATATCACTATCTGATCTAGGGGAAACAAATTGGGTTAAAATACCCGATGATTTTTTAATTAGACACAGTACTACCGCATTGAATGAGTTGATTGACTTCACATACCCAAATCTTTCTGAACGTTACAGAGATACGACCTATTTGAAAGATCGTGCAATACTTGCTCCTAAAAACATCGATGTCAATATACTTAATGACATCATGTTGGCAACCATTCCCGGAGTTGGACGCACGTACCTGAGTGCCGATACTATTTTGGATGAGGAACAACATGACGTTGACCCTAACATAAATCCACCGGAATACCTAAATTCTTTAGATTTTCCGGGGATTCCAAACCATTGTTTATCTCTCAAGAATGGAGCACCTGTAATCTTATTGCGAAATTTGAATCAATCGACGAGG
Source organism: Gentiana straminea (assembly GCA_036785695.1). Taxonomy (NCBI): domain Eukaryota; kingdom Viridiplantae; phylum Streptophyta; class Magnoliopsida; order Gentianales; family Gentianaceae; genus Gentiana; species Gentiana straminea. The sequence goes on from JAVUPR010000137.1 coordinate 13,067,944, forward strand.
AATGTGCAATGGGACACGTCTCCAAATTACGCACCTAGGTGATAAAATTCTAGAAGCAAGAATTCTAACGGGGACTAATGTTGGAGATCGTGTTCTTATCCCGCGAATCACCTTTTCACCTCCACCTAACACTTCTCCGTTTCCAATAAAAAGAAGGCAATTCCCATTGAAGTTGGCGTTTTCCATGACAATCAACAAGAGTCAAGGTCGGGTCCGAAGAATGTGTGTATACCTACCAAACCCGAGTGTTTTCTCATGGTCAACTCTATGTTGCAATTTCCCGCGTTACATCACCTTCGGTCTAAAAATACTTGGTAGTTAACAAAAAGGACGACCCATTTGATTACACACAAAATATTGTATACGGAGAGAAGTGTTTGATTTTTAAGTTTTTATTTAGTTGTGTATGATTACATTGTATCCAAGTAACCTTTCATTGGCGACGGTTGTAACTTTACACAATAACCCGTGTCTTTTACACATATTCCTCGTTTCTGCGTTTCTTTGTGTTCACGTTTGTAACATTTGCTTCATATATTTTGTAATAGATCATGTTCCTTTAAGAAACATTAATGCATGTTTACTTATAACAGTACTATTGATAACTGTACTATCCCTTTTGATTAATTTTTTTTTCATTAATCATGTTCATTATATTTCATGTCGACATCAATTTTGTACGATTGGCTACTCAGAAGAACCTCCACATTATTCACCTCTTCCTTCTTTATATCCTGATAATTCACGTGATTGGTGCATCATGGTTCGTTTATTGAGGGTTATTGACCGACGCCCGCAAGCGTTGTTCACATTGTTCATTGATAAAGATGTACGTTTAACTTTCTACATTACTGCAATTGTTTGCCCTACGCGTTTCTGATTCGTTTTTCATTAACACTCGACCGTTTTTTAGAGAAATTTGATGCAGGGCATGATAACAGAAAAATCATGTTTTGATAACATTGGTATACGTTTATCCGAAGGAAATGTATACTGCTTATCCGGTGTATGTGTTGTTCCACTTCAACCCGGTTTTTACATTGCAAAGACGAAGTATCAGCTTCTTCTCACGAAGAACACAAGGATTTCTCACATGATGGAAGATTATAAAGGCTTTCCTAACAGAAAGTACAAATTGATGAAGCTTTCCGACATCGATGCTAAAGTGAATGACAGACGGCAATTAATTGGTATGTTACTAACCCAAAGTATTGATAATATGTCATAACATCGTAACTTTTAAAGTTTTGAATTTTGAATATGCAGATGTTGTGGGCTTCGTTGTCTCTGTTGGTCGGTGTCATGATCCTAAAAATATAAATCCAAATCGTGAAATACTAATAATCGACAAGTCGTAAGTTTAGAATTACACATTTTTAATGTTAACATCAATTTTTACGTTTACGATTATAATTTTGCATTGCTTACCCATTCCTATATGTAACTTAAAAATTCCACAACCTTCAATATCACAGTATGACCCTAATGCGGGTGACATTGTGGGGTCATTTCTTGTTGATGATGCGAGTGGCATACGTGAGGATAAAGTCTTGCTTGCATGTGGTTTGTACGTGAACGACTATGAAGGTTTGATTCATATTTTGTACATAAAAAATATGCACTTACAAAGTGAATAATGTTTATTTTCATTTGCTTTATAGGAACAATTTTATACACAACACAATTCACAAAGTTTTATGTGGATTGTCGGTCGGACTTATGCACATACGTTCTCAGTTGGTACGACAATATTTCTTACCTACACAATATACATTATACGAAATGTGTTATACTGTATTTTCTAGGGGATACAAGTTTTTTACTACAATGTCACAGGTATACGCATAATATACCTGCTCAACGTCTGGTTCAATGGGCAAAACGATCATCGCACAAATCCAAAAACTTGGTTTTGATAGCCAATGCAAATACCATTACAACATCAAACTTCACATTTGTGCCAAATGTACTACCTTTTATACATAACTAAATTTATATTTCATTTGTCTTTGTTATTATTCATTGTCATTAATCAACCACAACGTACATTGTGTTGTCACAGGTAACACATTTTCGCATTGTAGCTGCTGTTCAGAGTATATCTACAGAAAACATGTTTTACGAGTCATGCAATAATTGTAATACAGAGGTACATGTTGATGAAGGACGTTTAATGTGTTCTCGTTGTCATGCAGTCGTCACCTCTGTCGTGCGGTAAATAATCTATTGCAATAATTATTATTCATAATTTATCATTATTTCCATATTAAATACATGTTATTTTCTTTATTTTTGCAGTTATAGAGTTCGAGCTTCAATATTGGATGCTACCGGTGGTCTACCAATAGTCGTTTTGGCCGGCGTAGGTGCGTAGGTGAGTATCTTTTCCGCTCCCCACCTTTGTTCCTACATAATACTTTGCAAACGGTCATTTTTATTACCTTACTTTTAATACTTACATTTTAACTTGATTTTATTCTTTGCAATATCCTTAATTCAATTCCCTATCTTAATTTTTTAGGTGGATGGACGTCATCGTTTTGATCGGTACATACAAACAATATTGGGACGTTCTTACACTTTTGTTATACATGCTCCATCCAATCCACAACTTACCGAACCACCACAAACATTATTTATATTGAAAGTTGGCGGGGTGAGGCACGTGCTCAAGCTTTCATACGCATGTATAAAAGAAAACAAATAAAACGTAATAATTTATAGACATGTTTGCTAATCTATATTTTTATTGCTTTCATAACATTATTTCTTTTTACTAACTAACAATTCTTCAACAACTCTTTTCAGGTGTTAATTAAAATTGGGTGTCTCGGTAGTTGCAAGCCAAGAAAATTACGCTACATCGTATTTCATCAATGTCACGCACGTAGTTATCCCTTTTTTATTATGTCGAAACGTATGACCGATGTTACTTATCGCTACCTTTATTTTTATTTTTTTACCTCTACATTACATTTGCAAAATGTTGTTTCATCTTTCTTATTGATTGCAACGACACACACGTTTTTGCATTGAATTTTCAGTTTATAATCGTATCGGTGACGTTCAATACTCCCGTGCATTGCACGGGTTATTGACTAGTATATATATATATTAGAGTGATTAACTGTCTAATTACCCGATTTTCACCTATTGCCCGACCCAAACCCATTTCTAAATTGAAGGAAGAAAAAAAAAAGAGAAAAAAAAAAAGAAAAAAATATTTCTGTCAATCCTACAATCACTCCAACTATCTCTCTGCCGAATAAATAACCACCCATTATCCCAACAACACTCATTTGAAAATAACCACCCATTATCCCAACAACTCCTATTTGAAAATAACACCCCCCCCCCCCCCCCCCCCCCCCCCCCCAAACTTTATCTATCGCCGAATAAATAAAAATAAATAAACAAACAAAACAATACATTTGAAAATAACCACCCATTATCCCAACAACAACTGTTTCAAAATAACAACTCCCCTCCCCCCCCCCCCCCCCCCCAAACTTTATCTATACGCCGAATAAATGAAAATAAATAAACAAACAAAACAATAACAAAATAAACAAGTCCAAATCCATAAATACATTATTTTATCCCTCTCCAGCACTTCACCTCGCAAATGACTCTCCCCACTATCACATTTTCCTCAACCGCACCACACTCCCGGCAACATCAGTACATTATCTCTTCTTATTCACAAGACAAATCAACGTAAATTGTCTCTTCTTCTTCACTACACATTCGGGAAAAAAAACCTTCTTCAAATAGTTCACAGGAAATTGTGTGCTTATAGTTGAAGCCCCGAAATCCACAACTGCATCAACCCAAAATGGCCTCCTCATCGCTGTGTTCAGAACAACAAAAAATATCAGGTACGTTTTACATTTCCGTTACGAAAAAACTCATCGAACCCTAAATTGTCTCTTCTTCTTCACTACACACGTCACAGTAGCCTAGCTGCATTGAGTTGCAATTCACATTCGGAAAAAAAAAACTTTCTTCAAACAATTCACAGGAAATTGTGTGCTTACAGTTGGAGCCCCGAAATCGACAACTGCATCAACCCAAAGTAGCCTCCTCATCTCTCTGTTCAGAACAATCAAAAATATCAGGTACGTTTTACATTTCCGTTACGAAAAAACCCATTGAACACTAACTTTTTTCAAACCATTCTCAGGAAATTGTGTGCTTCGAGAAGAGAAACAACCTAACGAATTTTCAAAACTGTAAACACGTTGGATCGAGATCAAACCAAAACAGTCTTGATCATTATAAAATAGAATACCCATGTATATATGTCCTCAAACCCATTTATATATACCCATGAAAAAGGAGTTTTATGCATATATGAGTTTTACGCATCACTTAGCAGCCTAAAATGTCATAAACCTAATGACTAAATGCAAAACTTTTACCATAATACACTCAAAATCATATTATCAAATACGTTTTACATTTCACTTTTGAAAAAAAACCTTTACTTTCTTCAAACAATTCTCAGGAAATAGTGTGCTTACAGTTGGGAGCCCAGAAATCGACAAGTGCATTGAGCCAAAATAGCCTCCTCATCTCTCTGTTCAGACCAGCCAAAATCAAAATATCAGGTAACTTATATCACGAAAATGGTATTGTGTATCTATCTGCACTCACTTACAATTGTTATAGACTACCCTTTTTAATGCATCATTCCCTGCACACAGCCCTGTAGAGACATCTTTGCAGTAAAACTTAATAATAATAGAAAGATAACTTACATTTGACAAACATATAAAAAGCCATTCTCAATTCAAACTGAGAGTTAGCACTTTTGGTGTCACATCCAAATCTGAACTCACATCCATGAAATATGATTTTAAGCAATTGCAATAAACGTCGTCATACCGTCCAATTATGTGTCTTGGCAAGTCTCCTAGCCAAAGCATGTATACAATACGCAACATCAGCCCTCGGCCGCATCGGTGATGTGGCAAGCAAAATTTCTGGAAAAAAATACAGGTAAAACAACATTAGACCTTTTTGACAAAACAAAAACTCAAGTGGAAAATGGTCATATTTTCCTCAGACGAGTATGACCCATCTCAAAGTAATATGCCAACTCAAAAACGAAAATTCTTAATCAGAATTTTAACCAGAAATTATCGGATCTATTAATCCAAATAACAAAGGTATAATAAAAATAAAAATAAAATAAAAGGAGAGAACCCACTTCTAAGATGCCTTTCATTTGGTGGACGTTCAACATGATTGGTAGCCTTCACTATCGCCACAAACAAATCCTATCGAAAAACACCACAATTACACAAATCAAACCCCAACCTCACTTTCTAAAACCTTCTGCAACTTCAGAATTTCATACTGGGAAAAACGAACCTTGAAATCGCTATTAACTTGAACAAGTCCAACAGTGGTGTGGTCTTTAAGAGCGGCATATGATTTTCTCCAGGTCTGAAGGGTCCCCAACTTTTCCGCCTCTCTCTCTCTCTAAAACTTCGCCGTGGAGATCGCGCAACCTACAGAATATTCATTATTTACTCATAACTAAAAATCTGAAGGACAAGGAAACTGCATCCATCTTCTTTCATGTCTTTAACCTTGACACATTAACTGTCAAATTAATCACCATTTTCTCATAACACAAAATTTGACGGACAAGAACACTAATCAAAGATCTTTCATCTTTAATATACTGTTTAATAGCAATAATTACATCAATATCTCCTTTACTTAGTACATTATCACATTCAAATTGCATTCAGTCGGATGACAACATATTTTAATCATGAACTAACAGTTTCATAAAAATTTTGGGACATGCATTTGTATAAAACATCACCTAAAGTCAATTTTAATAACAAATTACTTTTAATCATAAATCCAATACAGATTAATTCCATTTCATCAAATTCTTAACTCAAAAGTCATGCATCTGTTTTTGGATATACTTAATCAAAGATTACTCATATCTACAACAGAAATTAATGACTTAATCACTCATTAACCGAAATAAGAACCTTCATTTCTTCACACTCGAGTAATCAGGGACGAGAAGAGAGCTGTTTTAACCATTATACCTGAAATGCATCAAATAAAACCCAAATAATCACGGAAGGTTCTTAGAGCCGGACCGTCACGGAGATGCCATGCCTGATGAACAGCAGCTTCTTCACACAATTGAGCATCGATCTTGCAGATTATGACCAAAATGTATTAAGACTGTTCATTTTCAAGAAGATAAGATAACAGAAACGAAACGGCTCAAGGGGATAACGATTTGAACAGAAAGAGGCTGGAAAGGTGGAGAAAAATGGCCGATTTTCATGGAGATTGGCTGGAGATTTTCGACAGGAGTTTAGGGATTCTAATTTTCTGAAGATGGGACAAATGATATGATATTGGGGACCCGGTTTTCAGGGTTTTGCTATTTATATATATACCGGGTCGGTATAGAAATTCGGGTAAATGGATAAATTGGGAGCTGGGCCGTTGATTGGGCTTAAATAAATTCTGAAGTTCGGTCCAGCAGAATTTATTAATTCAGTTTATTAATTAATAAGTATTTAATTAACAAAAAAATGTAATTATTTTAAGTGTGAAAAAATTAATTAAAAACTAATTAATCGATCAATTTATTTATTAATTTGTACACGCACCATCAGCGCCACGGTTTACATCACCACTACATGTTGCTTCTGTTTTGAAAGTAAATTGGTTTGATGCATGCACTCAAACTTTAATTATAAACGATCCTAACCAAATTAAGAAGCAACATAGGACCAACAATAAACATAAAAACAAACTTGGTATTCCTCCCCCTCTCCTCATCGATATTATTTTTGTTTCCCTTACATAGCGCTTCAATTACTACAATATCTACAAATTTCTACATACGCATATATCATTGTAAATATTTCATTAATGCCATTATGTTTTTGGTTTGACTTAAATAGCTTTTCAATTACGACAGTATCTATAAATTTCTACATACACAGATCGACTTTTTAAATATAACGTTCTCCGTGCATCGCACGGGTTTCCTACTAGTATATATATAAAGAAGAGCACTTTTAACCCAATTACCCGTAATTTTGACCCAAACCCGTAAAATAACCCAGTTTATACCCGACTCCGAAAAAACACCAAAAAACAAACAAATACCCCGCTGTAAAAATAAAATATACTAAATAAAACACTTAACAAAATATAATAATATCTACCGTTGATAATCTACGATTTTTCCAAAAAAAAAAAGAAACCAGCCGTAAAAACAAAATATACTAAATAAAACAGATACGGGATCACCATCGCATAAAACTCTCAACAAAAACACTTCCCTACGGAATCACCATCCCGTAAAACCCTCAACAGCAACACTTCATATCCCCCTTCCATGTGAAAATATCGGCCAGATTCACCCACCCAAAAATCCCTCAAATAAAACTCCTCCCTTCTGCTTGCACAAATATGGACGAGACGAGTCTGTTGTTTAACTACTTCCGTCAAACCAGGTAACAAATTTTGTTCATTTTTTTTGAATTGAATTGATAAAACAAATTCCTCTTGATTTTCCGGTTATATAAGGATCGTGGAGAAGTGAAAATCTGGTGTAAACTATTTTCCCATTTTCTGATGAATCTTTATCTTGCCTTTCGTTTCATGCTACATCAGTTATGATTGATTATTTTTGTTATGAAATTCCTGATCACAATTTTTTCTTATGGCTGGATGTATTTATTGTTAGGTTATTTTCCGGCGCGTGTTTTGGTCGGGTGGTGAGAATTATCTGAGGGGAAGGTTTTTTTTTTTTCCTCGCTCGATCAATTTATTGCAATTTAGTTTCTTATGCAAATGACTTATTTTTTATGCACAGTTGCAACTTGATATGACATTTCAAGTTGTCATGAAATTCCTAATCACAATTTTCTCTTATGGTTGGATGTGTATTTCTTCTCAGGTTTTTTTAAGGGGCGTGTTGTGGTGGGGCGGGTTGTGGTGGGGCGGTGAGAATTATCTGAGGAAAAGGTATCTCTTTGTACCCCTTAATCACTTTATTTGTTATTTAGTTTTTCATGCGAAGGACCCATTTTTTATGCTATATTTTACATATCTATGCCAAATCATCGGATAAGAGCACCACAATTGCAACTTGGAAGGACATTCTGCATTTTTACTTCTTATCATCTCTGATAGTGTGGCTATATAGATTTTTCAAGGATATTTGCTTGAGAAATATTTAGTGTAAGAAAAACGAATTCTTGCTATGTTGTTTTAAAGAAAGAAAGTGAACCAATATAATTTTGTTTTTATGTATAATGTTTGTTTGTTACTGCTTAACATAATCTATGGTAATGTGCCGCATTTTTTGTTCATTTAGGAAAGAAACTGAATTTCAAACAGCATTTTTTTTATGGGTGGTGTTACTTTTTGTCCGTGAGGTTTACTAATATTTTTTCCTATTTGTATTAAGCACGGTTGTAAAAAATGCAATAAAGATAGTGTTGATTAATGAATCAGACATGGAAGATCAAATGAGGAGATTTTAAGAAAAAATCTTGAGGCGTTGAGACGTTTCTTTCTGAATCCAGCTACAATATAAGAATGCAAAATTCTCTTTTACTTTCTTCATGGAACATCCAATATTTGCATTTTTGTATCCAACAGTGTTTTACAATGCATATATATATGTTCTTCATTTCATTTTATTCCAAGCATGTGAATGAGAGTGTTGAGGATTACTTCTGTCAGTTGAAGTATAAGGCCCTCATTGGTGGCATCACTATGGACCATGTTGCTATATATATATATATATATATATATATATATATATATATATATATATATATATATGTTTCTATATTTTAGCAAACTCGCGATTGCTAATAGTTCTTGCCAAATGATTCCGGCAATCTAAGTCATGCGAATCATCTTTGAGTGCTATCGTATAAACTCGTTTGCGGTTATACGTTGTTAGTTCTTCTCGAGGAGTGCATATTTTGCTCATGCATTCTTCTCGCTATCTCCAGGGAAAAGCTTGAGGAAAAAAATTCCATTGATTCGGGTCTCAAAATTGGGCTTGGCGTGATTGGGACATTTGGTACATTTGTTTGGTAACCATATCTTGACTCGAAGAAGCATGTTTCAAGGTAGAATCACTTTCATATTTTGTTATTTTTCTTTAGCCATTTTTGTTTCGATTCTCTTTTCATAGTTAACTTACAATGTTTCCTCTTGCATGCCATTGACAAAGTTTAACTTGAACTCTTAGACTTTTTAGAATTGTTCTTTTTGAAGCTCATACTATTTTTTATCAGAAAATGTTTGTCCATAATAAAATGGTCACAAGAAAGTGTTACAACGCACTTTCATACCATTGATCATTATGGGCCCCATAGAAATTAACATTGCTCACACAATGAACCTTGGTGTAAAAATATGTTTTCTATTTTGTTGTAACCATATTGTTGTTGAACTATCACTACTTTTTTTTTTATTAACATGGACCTTGAGTTCTTTGTTATTTTACTGCACCTGCTTTCGTTAGGTCAGATTTCATAAAATTTTCATTTCCTAAAACCTGTTGGGTTTGAACTTTTATATATATATTTTTTTATTTTGCTGAGGTTTTTCTTTCCTTCCCAATTTCATTGGTGAAAATTCCTATTTGGGTTGATGATCAAGAAGAAATGGTGTTTGATGGTGTTCGTGTTCGATTTGGCCCAACTTTGTAACAAAAGAGAAGCATGCAAAGTCAAATGAGGGTTGTTGATATTGATGTGAATTTTGTCCTTCAAGTTCGTGAGCTTTTTAGCCTATAGAAGAGAGCATTTGTGATTAATGTTAATTATGATTAGCTGAATGTTATTGTATTTTTTTAGGATAATGAAGGTTTGGCTCTTTTACATATTGAGGCATGAATGACGGTAATATGTTTTTTAGTTTGTTATGAATGATCGAGTGGAGGTAAATTTTATGTAGAATCTTTGTTGTACCGGTGAGGGTGGGGTGGAAAGTGTAGCGAGGGATAAAACCCTTAAACTATTACTTAATGGGAAAGAGTTGATTGTTTTATTTTTTATTTGTTTTATTTTTATGTTGTGCCTCAATCCAAAGTGTTCTCATTTCCCCTGTCCTAGAGTTTCGTAAATGACGTAATTCGAAGGTTATACGTCAGTGGTACAATTTGCAAATGTTGTTTGTACAATTTATTTTGCTTTCACACATCGGCTCAAAAGCAATATGTGTACATCTCAAAGACTCACTATAGTACTCTGCTATTTTCAAATTGAGCTATGTCATGGAGGCGGAGTTGATTTGTTTACAACTATAATACGGCAACACTATACAAAATTTTTATGTTTGTTGACGACCAATGATAATTTCATAAACATATTTCATAGTTGTGTATCAGTACCGATTCTTTGGTGTAGTGTAGGATATCTTAGGGTTGGTTTATCATGTTAAAGCATCCCGTGCATTATGCACGGGTTTGTTGACTAGTATATATATATATATATATATATATATATTCACAGTCTCGATACATCAAATTTCCTATCTTTTTGTTTTTCTCCTTAAAGTAAAATAGGTAGTTGAACAAGTCCTACGCGAGATTATTTAAAGTTCTTTGTTTAACAAACATCTACAGCCTCAATGGAGGAGTATAAAGAGAATAGCCAAACAATATACCATTAAAATCAAGAGTAACAAATAAAAGGTTCTTTCCAAAAAAATTTATATATATTTTCACAGTCTCGATACATCAAATTTCCTATCTTTTTTTTCCTCCTTAAAGTAAAATAGGTAGTTGAACAAGTCCTACGCGAGATTATTTAAAGTTCTTTGTTTAACAAACATCTACAGCCTCAATGGAGGAGTATAAAGAGAATAGCCAAACAATATACCATTAAAATCATAGAGTAATAAATAAAAGGTTCTTTCCAAAAAAAAAATTTACTTTTTTTTTTTTTTTTTACAAACGGAAACACACACAACCATTATTTCACCCCAACTGGGTAAAGTTACTTCTGGGGTATTTCAGTCATTATCTGGTTTGACTGTTTAGTCGGTTAGGGTTTGATTCCTAATGCTATAAATACCATCTGTATTAATTGTAACTTATAGCTTTCTCGTGATAATAAAATATCCTCGTTTGTCCGTGGAGTAGTCGGCACATTGCTGGAAACCACGTTAAATCTGTGTTCTTCTTGTTTATGTGTTTATTTACTTGTTAATTGTTTATCTTTTCTCACAATCACCACCAATTCTTGATAGATCCATCATAACAGGAGAATTATTTGTGTTTATTTTCTTATAAGAACAATATTCTGTATATATTTCAGTTGAGCGAATGACTTGCAGTGTTAAAGATCAAGCGCTTACCATTCTACTAGAACCAATTGGTGCCAGTAAAGTCGCAACTATATTTCTTTAGGCATTTTAAGGGTGTGGGCAATTTGTCCCAACATCCCCTCTCAAGTGTTGACAATCTGGCCAACACTTGCACAATTTTTCATTCAAAAGTGTGGGCAATCTGTCCCAACACCCCCTCAAGTGTGGGCAATCTACCCTAACACTTGCATAATTTTTTTTTAAATAACGTTCCAACCAGGGTTCGATCCCGTAACATCTGCCTCTGTGAGTGTAGCAAACTTGGGGCTTAAGCTTCTTTACTCTAAACCCTTAAGCCTGAATTATGTTGTGGCTTGTGGGTTTATGACAATAATGAGTGGTTAAGTTGCGGTGGTTTATCATTGAACATTAATTTTTGTAATTTTGAGCATTTTGGTTTTGATAAATGCTATCTCGAACTTTTTGATTATTCTGCTAATCCGTCACACAAAAACATCTATGTCATTGTTATTTGTTTCAATACTGAATTTCCGAGTACTTTGATGTTTGGTGTTTTTTCCATTCTATATATAATATTCATGTTGGGGTGTTGGGGTATAACCTTTTATTAATATTTCTTTCTTTCAAATGGGATATGCGTATATGTTTTTTTTTTCCCTGAAGAATTGGATGTTCATATGAGGTGAGTTTTCAATTTATTTTTGTTCATGGATATTCATATGAGGTGAGTTTTGTTTCAATTTATTTTTGTTCAAGAATTCCCAGGTTTATTTTCCAAAATAGTTGAGCTGCATTTGGAGACCGGAGAAGAAAACTGGTGAGTTATTTTAGCAATTTAGAATCAAAAAGATAATAACAGTCAGATATTAGAATATGGTTGTAAACACCATCACAGATAATATCCATCAGCAGCTCAACTTTAGTGAATCTGGTATATAAAGTTGCAATTGAAATTTGTATTCAGCTTTATCTTGGATTTCCATATCCATATCCAGCTACACACAACCTGATGCATACAACTTGATGCACTCTGTATGCGTTACGCAGGCAATACATTATCCTCAGAAAATGTAGCATTTTGTTGTTCTGTACCAAGGCACCATCCTTGAGCGTTTTCCATGTATATTATAAGCCATTAAAAATTATGTATTTACATTATTCGTGCAATTGTGTATTCAATTTCTTTGTCATCATGTATTTCATCACTCCAAAATCAACAATGATATCAATCTCTTCTTTGTCATGATATATTTCATCATAATTTTTTCAGGGCCATTTATTGGCACGGCAAACCCTTTGGTATATATATTCGCAGTTTCGATACATGAAATTTCCTATCTTGTTTTTTTCAAGTAAAATAGGTAGTTGATCAAGTTCTACACGAGATTATAATTTCTTTGTTTTTTTAAGGGGACATAACAAAAGAATCGTTGGAGAGCGATAGCCCAGGCTAAGACTCATACCCTAAGGATGTCTCGAAGCATACCATGGAATCGATCCGGGATCTTGAAATTCATCTCAGAACTCCTTTTTTCCGTCCTTTCTGTGCTGGAGAGAGGTGGCCCTGAAGAATATCCTAACCGTAGATTCATATATGTATTTTGGTTATACTTGATATGTTTTGTTCTGGCTAAAGTAAACTACGTAGTTGAGCAAATCCTGTTGGAGGAATGGCCCCATAGACCCATGGATTGGGGGATAGAACTTTCAAATTTAGCGCTAATTTTGGATGCGCACTGATGTGATTCCTCAGGAGTTTCTAACAGTGGCGGATCCAGAAATTTTATCCAGCGGGGTCCGTAAATATTTAACACATTAAATATTTTTTTTCACGGGGTCCGAAATATTTTTCTATATGTAAAATATAGAGTATTTCTATTTTTAACGGGGTCCGCGGACCCCCTATACTAAAGGGTAGATCCGCCACTAGTTTCTAACATCATTAACAACTACTTACGGAGTAGTTGATGTTTAGGTTTTGAATCACTTGATTCTGATATCGGATAAATGAAATATTAATGTCTAAAGTTGGACGACAAATGTGCGGGAAATGAGTCGAAAGAGATTCAACTCCTCAATCCCGCTTTGAAGAAATGTGAGTCTTTTGCTTTATATTTAAGGGCTTATTCGGCTCCTTTAAATGTGCCCTAAGAGACAAGACTACTTTTGTGAGGGAGGGAGGACCTATTTGGCTCTTGGTTCACCACGTCTGGCCAGCTCGGTTTGAGTTGTTGGTCGGTTACAATAATTTTTTGGACAATTTTGTTTTGTGAAATTAAATCCTTAGATTAATTTCAATTAACAGTACTAAGCCAGTTTAGGATTTTATGGTGACATGTGTAACATATTTTTGAGAATGTGACATAATTAAGGTCGGTTAAGCTTAATTAAGCTCATCATTCCGACTATATAAAGAACCCATGAGGTTGAAAGTTAAGACATCGAATTCTATCATCTTCTCCATTACAAACATTTTGCATAAGTCTTTCTTGAGCCGTGTCGAGCAGAAAACGGGGCATCTAGTTGTTCACCGGAGCTCGGGTTTAATTTTGAATTGCAGCTAAACTCGAGACGTGAAGCCGTTGTATCTTGGGAGACAGTTGTTGCAACTGTGGGCACGAGATCGGAGCAATATTGTTTCAAGAAAATAGTTATTAAACTCGCTTCGGTTTGATTTTTTTTCCGTTATTTTATACATGTACTTTATTTCTCTTCTAGACCAGTTTCAGTTTCAGTTCAGTTTTGTACTGTTACAACTCTTGTTTTCTTGAATTTTATTGAATAAATAAAATTCAGTACGAGACCAGAAGAGTATGTTGTAGCCACATGTACGATAAGTTTCCTAACAAGAGGAAGAGTATGCTGGAGGACTCTCAAACTGGATTCGAACCTGAGACCAGAAGATCTCAGGACCTCAGCTCTAGCCACTTGAGTTAGGCCATGTCGGCGTTTTTTCTTTGTTTTACCAATTCAAATTTGCACCCTCCACAGAAAGAAACGTGTGAAGAGAATCGCTAAAATGAGTTTGGATTCCAATACTTTAACATATATTTGTTTTTCCCGGCAATTATATGGTTCCCAAGTAAAAATTATTTCGTGGCGCAAATGAAAACCGCCTCCAAAACTATTTTTACATGTAGTATGTCTTATAATGAAATGATGTCTTTTTCCAGGCGGTTTTATAGTAAATTGCAAGGCAAAACCACCACAAAAGTTCCTAGCCGGACTGAAAAATCTGCCGGTAAATTAAATGGCCTAAAAGCTTTTTTTCTTTTGCTTAAAGCCTCCGGTATCCGAATCCACTGGTCCGACTAATCCGGAGTTCGGCCCGGGTTGTGTCTGCAGAATCTGACTCTTACTCAGGGGTAAGGCCTGACCAAGAACTCTTTCAACATGGCGCCTCAAAGGAGAATCGAACCGGTGACCTTCCTAAGTATTCTCAAGTCACTTACCACTTGAGCCAAACTACTTGGTTTAGGGCCTAAAAGCTTTAGTAGCAAGGATAACTCAACGGATTTTAGGCCTCGGATCAAACCGCCGCCAAAAAAAACAACAAAAACAACAAAAAAGAACAACTTTAGCGGCGGATAGGCTTGGTGTGGTGCCCTAAATATCCCATCCAAAAATATAGGATGAAATCAATATCAATAAGTTGGTAAAAAAAACATTAACAATATAGCAACACCGTCTGTCATTAAAACATTATTCCATTCATAACTAAAACACACCGAAACAACGAACTTGCAGTAAACGATCTTGCTACACAGAGGTAACATCAAACAAACAAGTGGTAGTACAGTATAACAAAATCATGAAACGGAGAGAAAATAAAAAAGCGTGTAGGATATATAACCAAAATATTAAACGACGAAGCTCCGATATATGGAGCTAGAGAGATACACATCTCACAGACATCATTATACGTAGCGGCATTGCTTCCGGAGAATTCTTGAAAACACAGACACACATGCAACTATTGAATATTACAGCAGTAAATCCGAAATATCTCAAAACATTTATTGTATGGGACTTCTTCATGCACAATGCAAAATCTGTGGACAAAGAAAATAAAAATTAGAAAATCGTTTGAAACACGCCAACTCGTCATTGCAAGTAAAACCCACAACATACGTAAAAAGATTACAGTGCCAAGAAGAAATATATTTCGGAATTTAAAACATAATTGATCGAAAGATAAAGTTTTGATACCTCGGGAGTTACTTATTTTCAGCAGGATCAATGCAAAGATATGGTTTTTCATAAGTACAAAGGCAATAAACGATACGACGATCATCCAATTCAATATCCGGACATATTGCATCTCTCTCCTCTACTGTCTCGCCTTCTTCACAAGGCATGAGGGTGGTTCTACAAACATCATCAGCAACTGCAGACTTCATAGCTGTAAATATAAATATGTGTGATTTGTTATATAAAATGAGTCATTGACAAAACGTGGAGGCGGCTATATTAATTTCCAGGTTTATGGCGTCGAAAAACAAAGCACTTGAAAAAAATAAAAGAAAAAATCGGTGTCGATAAGGCAAAAATATCTAAATAAACCGGTTCACGCAAAATATTGATGTTTATTCGACCGCAAAGTGCTATAATAATAAACATTCACCTGACATGACAAGAAAAAGGCATACAATGAAGAAGAAGGTGAACCTAGCCATCATCTTCATCATCCCCGGCCTTTGGAACACAAGATTGATAACAAGATTATTGGAAATGTTAATTTGTGATTTTTGTAAGATGATCGGACGTCGATATATATATATATATATATATTTTATTTTATTTTTTTCAGTCTCAATACATCAAATTTCCTATTTTTTTTTTTCTCCTTAAAGTAAAATAGGTAGTTTGAACAAGTCCAACGCGAGATTATTTAAAGTTCTTTGTTTAACAAACATCTTCAGCCTCAATGGAGGAGTATAAAGAGAATCGCCAAGCAATATACCATTAAAATCAAGGAGTAAAAAAATTAAAGGTTCTTTCCACAACAAAATATTATTAATACTAATTGGCTATGCCGGTTGTGGTCGAAAAATGACGATAAAAACAATCTAAAATGTTGATGAAAAAATTAATTATAGAATTTTAAACGCCGATTATGAGGTAATCTCTGTTGTTGTGGTTGACAATTTCAAAATTAAATATAAATAATAACGAAGTATTTTTTTTTTAAAAAGGTAAGTATTTTTTTTTTTTAAAAGGAAGTATGGATGTTATATTTCGAATAAATTATAAGGAGAATTAGAAATAATGACAACTTTTGGAATATTTTTAAAGCCTAACAATTTTTATAAGGAAAAGAACAACTTTCATAATTTTTATAGCCTAAAGACAAAACAAAAAATAAAAAATGCGCTGATGCACTATCACGTCGCCTGTATGCGTAGCTCCAGTTTTTCATTTATTTTTCTCTTTCCTACTCCGTTTTCAAACAATCATATCTTTCGATCTTGATATTCAAATGTGATGAAAATTTCACTGAATTTTTTATTTTTTTCATGCTCTTTGTTTTAAGACTTGGTTCGATATCATTACATCGTTTTTCATGAGATTCACTATCGAAATTCACTCAGTAAATATCCCAGTAAACTCCAAAAAGCAGTAAATTTCGTCAGTGAATTTCAACAGCGGATTTTTTGAAATCACGTCGGAATATGTTGAATGTGGTATCAAAATAAATAGCATGAAAAAAAAAAAAATTGGTGAAAGAATTTTCAAATTTGAAGTTGTAGATTGAGAGATATGGATTTTTTTAAAAAAAATGGATGAGAGAGAAAGTGTTGGTTATTTTTTTCTAATAATAGGCGCCTGATTTAAAAAAATAAAAATAAAAATAGTTTTGTCATTTATGCAAAAGTTTCAAAAGGCTCATTTCTACTTAATTGAAGAAATGTTTGTGTCATTCTCCCTCATTCCCCCTAATATATTCCCGAACGAACGCATGCGAGCGAAAAATTAAATAACAAATAAACTTTCTTTTAATAGGCTAATATGTTAAAAACCTTAGACCGTTGGAAAACCAGGAAATATTGGTGGTCGGGACTCGGGTGAGCCAATTCGGGGCGGCTCCATGTTGGTTGATGTGGGTCAACCGACACGCTAAAAAAAATTACAGTAGGAATTTTTTTTTAGGTAGACATAGATATGTGAGATTGAACCGTTTATTTTTTATATTGCTTTGTATTGACCCGTAATGAACTATAATATATAATACTAAATTTAGTAATGGTAAATTATGACGAATTTCCGACCTATATCCTTAAATTCCTGGAACCGCCCCTCGGGCTAATGGACTATATATATATGATCGGGTAGACTGGATTAAAACAATTAACTGTGTTGAACTGATTTATATAACCGTTTTTATACACCGAAAATGAAAACCGAGTAGGTTACGCCCACCCTTGCCAACTCTTGTTCCGTCCTTGATCGTGGCAATGACATTTGTGTGACTTATGGCTATTTAATGTTTTGGTCGGTGTCGGCCCTTCCATTAGACACCTTAGACTTTGTCCTTAGGCCTACATGTGCCTAAGGAATAAGGCCCCGTTCACCAACCCCCATTCCTGAAACTTTGTAAAATAAATAATCATAGATTAATTTTCGTTTGAAGTTTTAGATATCATTACACATTTTAATATTTAAAACTAAATAAAAATAAAAAATAAAAATATTGGAGAGGACACCGTGAACAATAGTTTGAGATGATCTGTGGTTGTGATGTACCATGTCGATAAAGCAAAAGAAGCATTATTAGAATATAAATTTAAAACATAATGGACGTGATAATTTGGGTTATACATCTTAGTTTAAATAAGGGCGATGCGTCTAAATGGTTAGTGGATCCTTTATGATTATTCAATGGGCGATGCTGACCCCAAGTCTTGATGAGTTACAGTTAGTACGAAAGCCGACGACTATCATATGACACTAAGTGACACATCGTGATAAACAATAACGGTGTTACGGTTAGTATCAGAGCCGACTACCAAAATTGTGCTACACTTACAGTGATCGAGTCAGTGGAGAATTTACAAATTCGATACATATATACATGACTTTAAAAAAAACACTATTGTTATTCCTTTTAGCAAGTGAGCTGCCCCCATTGGATATAAGGTGTAGCCGCCCCTAGACCGAGTTATAAGCTCGTATCATGGTAAATACGGTGAAGTAATAATGTCCGTGAAACATACAACATACCGAATAAAATAAAAGGGGAATCGGGGAGGAGAACAAAATAAATATTTCGTCAATTAAGAATAGGATAAGTTTCAAAATGTACAAAATTATTTTTTATTTTTTATTTTTTATTTTTTATTTTTTATTTTTTATTTTTTAATGCTATTGTCATTTCTTTCCAAAAAAAAAAAAATAATAATAAAACAACAAACTTTCTCTCTCATCCATCCTTTTTAAACACTTGTATCTTTCAATATAGAACTCAAAATCTGAAAATTCTTTCAATTTTTTTATTTTAGAATTTTTTTATTTTATTTTTTCATGCTTTTTATTTTGAGACCACATTCACTATATTCTGACGTAATTTCTAAAAATTCGTTGTCAAAATCACTGTTATTCAAAATTCATTGTCGAAATTCACTGATTTTCGGGATTAATTATCGAGATTCACCGAGTGAATTTCGAAAGTGATTCTTATGAAAAACGATGTAATTATATCGAACCAAGTTTCAAAACGAAGAGCATGAAAAAAAATATTTCAATGAAATATTTATAGCGTTTGGAGATCTAGATCAAAAAATATAAGAATTTACGAGAAAAAAAAGGTGAAGCAGCGTTACAGCACAGAAAATATAAGGTGATACATAATTTGTTTGTTTTTTTTTCGGGGCTTAATTTCTTGGAACAAAAGAATGATGTGAACTAAAAAGACAAAAATACATAATTTCTTTGGTTTTTTTTGGGGACATAACAAAAGAATGATATGAACTAAAAAAGGCCAAAAATACATAATTTTTTTGTTTTGTTTTTTTTTTTTAACAGGGGACATAATTTCTTGGAACAAAAGAATGATAACCAATTTTCGGAAAAGATTATTTAACCAAAATTTGCATCATCCACAAAAGAAAGGTATAAAGAGAATCGCCAAACAGAGTATCGTACAACCAAAAGAGATATTAGATCCCATCTACCGGACCAAGCAATCTACCAATAAAATCAAGGACTAAAAGAATAATTGGTTTTCTTGGACAAAGGAAAAAGTTACGTGTAATACCCCGCTTCCAGAACCGAGCGCACTTAACCGGAAAATGCGTCCTCTTCTCGTGATATATTTAGAGTAAATTGTAAAAGACACGTAAATCTGAGTAATAAAGAAGACGGTGAAAGAAAAATGAATTGTTGAGTCTCGGGAAGCAGACCCTCATGGTCTTGATTGACTGAACACAATAATGCTGGATTTGATGAATATTGATGTTAAAATTGAGAATGGAGATGCACCTCTAATCATGTTGGTGTCATTGCCGGCATCATATGAGAACTTTGTGCAATCCTTTCCATGCAAGAGAGTGTTAGACATATTTTAGTTTTAATGATGAGTGTCTGACAAGCTGTTATAGGCAATGCAAAAAGATGTCTAGATTTAATGTATAGGTTTACTAGAGTTTGATATTTGTATAGGTTTGATCAAACAAGCATTGTAAAGAGGTCAGCTGACCAGCTCAGCAGACCTATCTAGATTAAGTCTCAAAAGAGTGTCTATGACATGCTGAAGACTAAAGGCTGAGGGTTCAAACTCATTATTGAAGATTGAAGACTGAGGTTTCAAACTCAGTAATGAAGACTTAAAAGACAAGGGTATGGATGTTGGATAGGGGTGTAATCGAGCCGAGTCGAGTCGATACTCTCTAGGGCTCGAGCTCGACTCGATTAAAAAAGTTCGGGCTCAAAACTCGGCTCGAGCTCGATCGAGCCATAAAAAAGCAAGATCGAACTCGACTCGCTAAGTATTTGATATAACTAGACTCGGCTTGTAAGCTCGATTATTTTCCTAGAATTCATTTTAACGAAATATGGTAAAATCGAGCTCGACTCGTCTAATACTCGACTAGAATAATATTTTTTAATTATGAAAAATAATATTTATAATAAATAATTATCTAAATAATTATTTAATCAAGCTCGATTAAGCTCGCGAGCTACTCGATTACTATATTTTAAAACTCGAGCTTCTCTAGGTTAATTATTCGAGTAGCTCGACTCGAGCTCAAACTCGAAAAAAACCGAATCGAGTCGATCTCTATTGCGAGTCGAGTACGAGTAGCTCACGAGTAGCCCGGCTCATTTACAGCCCTAATGTTGGATGTAGTGCCCGAAAGACAATTATGCTTGTCTATACGGGCAAGTGGGAGATTGTTGGAAGTAGCGCCCGAACGACAATTTCTGTAATTGTTTTTATAATTAATAAATGACAAATTTATTCTTATCTTATTATTTGCTTTGTGCTTATATTTAATACACTGCTGAAAACCCCAAGTGGTATCATATGTAGCCATATAACTTAGTGTATGTCACACATAAGGATTAAGTTTATGGTGATACACTTGAACTATTAGTCCGTGGTGAACTTAATCAAAGTATGGGGTCTATTGATCAAATCACCATTAATGCGTCCAGAACACTTTGCGGTGTGACCGTCTTATCCGGACCGTCGATATTGGTTATCTAAGTGGGGCATTTATATATGATGTAGTCATATAGGACTGGACCAATTTAATCTGCGTTTCTCATATAATTCCATGATTGAGAAATCTTATTAAATCACAAGATGATCATATATGAATTAACCTTAATCCTGAAGTGATTGCATACTCATACTTGTTTCAAAATAGGGTTTGTTGTGTTCGTTAAGGATTGCAAAGAGGTGCGGTCCGAATCACTTTATGTTGGCACTGTTGGAAAGGTGTCCTAAACCCAATCGGGTTGGATCGGATCCGACGGGGTCGGGTCAATTACAGTCTGTTTAGTTCATGTAATAACTTTATTATGATTAATAAAAGCACTTATATTATTATATATTGTTTGTCTTCATATTATTTGTTGTATATATATAGTAACGTCCCTAGTATCAATCTGTGATAGAGAAACCATGATAGTGATTATGGTTGATGAGATCTCTAATCACTATAACAAGGTTGGTACTTAAATGTCTCTAGTCTTATATATTATCAAATGGGACATTGATAGTATAATCAGACTAGCACGTATTGGATGTCTTCTATCTTTTAGAAGATAGGGATAGATCTCGTCTATCGAAGTGTAGAGACACTTGGACTGTACGTGGACGTGTATTAGAGAATACGTACGTTAGACTGACCCACTTACATTAAGTGTCACACTATGTGGCGGTTGTGTAATTATCCTTTTGACCGGAGTCTTCATGGCATCACGGTGTGGATTGTCATGCTTTGACACTATTTAGATTTCTCCTAACCACGGGGCGATCATGCGATAGTGATTGAGTATGATATTGAAGCATGCGGATTATACATGATTGGTCGTCCGGGAATCACGTATCCTATGATTGGGATCGAATATCCTAAATGACCTTCTTATAAGGAATGTCTAGCTCTCGAGAATCTTTGCAAAGTGGGAGTAAATGTGTTATTCCGAGAGAGCGTGACATCCAGATTATAAGATACGATCGTCATTGTATTGATACTCGAGATACGATCGTATGGATATTATTACAACGATAGGATTGTAAGTTACACGGTAACTGCTTCACATGAAAGGTAGTAGTCATTGCTTTTGACTCGTCCGATGATTGGGGGTCACGGTGTGTTGCTAGACGCTATCCCGTGATCGTTAGGCATGAAGGGTATTTTAGTAATTTGCACTTTATGTCTACGGTCAACATATTCGGAAGCCTATCGGGTCACACACATATGAACATCGAGTCGGATTAAAATGCGGTTATAGTTGATAAGCAAATAAGGAAAGTTTATCTCTAGACTATAAAGGTTATAGTGGTAAATTAATATGGTGGTATTTATTTATTATGAATAAATAAAATACAAGATATTAATTATATATAAATTATGATAATTAAAGAATATTCCGGAAGTCAATCTTTTGGGATATGGGGCGCCACTTTTGATGTGTATAAGATACACTTGGATTGTGCACTTTAATTAATAAGATTGCCATAATATTAATATCAGATATTAATTGATTTTGGAAAAATAGATTTATGGTAATAAGATAATTATAATCAATATATGATATTGGCAAAATAAATTATAATTGAAGAGATAAATAAATCTAGAAGATTTTCTTTATTTTATTGGAATTTTTTTTTCTTCTCCTACACACTATTGGGGCGCCACTTATCACTATAAATAAGAGGTGGGTGTCAAGCTCTTTTGTACATCATAATTACAAGAGCTCATAGTTCTTGTGTAAAATAGAGAGCAATCCATAGTGAGTTTGTGTGGGAAGAAAAGGTCCAGTCTAGCAGCCGGAGTTTTTCGATAGCAATCCATGGAGGATTCCGGCAAGGGGTTCGTGTGGATTAGCGATAGAGGCCGGACGCGTGGACGGCTTGCGCATTGAACTACTCTCCGTTGGCGGTCAAAGCGATGATCTTATAGATCATCTGAGGTATAACCGTCAAACTACTTAACGTGTTTATTGCATTAAACGAAGAACGATCTAGAAAAGGAAATCAAATTTTAAATTTCGCTGCGTTAAACTAGTGATTTCCTAACAGTGGTATCAGAGCCAGACTTCGAGCTTAAGCAATAAGCATAATTTAAATGCGTAGTATTTAATCAATAGATGCAAGATTTAAATCACGAAACGTTGAAACAAAAAAAAAATTAAAAAATAGGGTTTATAGGGGCTCGGCCGACTGGCGGCGGCCCCCTCCCTCTGCGGCGGCGGCGGCGGTGGCGGTGGCCCTAGGGCTGCCGTCTGTCGGCTGTCCTCTTCCAATGGGGGAGATCGACCCTTTTCGTTTTGTGATATTTATTGTGCATAGATATCTCGTTTGTTTAGTTGTGTCGTATGGCCAACCAATGGTTCAAATAGTTTGGACCATTGGGAAACCATATGGCATATTGGCCTTTCCAAATTTTGATTTGGAATAGGCCTAGGCCCTTTCCAAATATTTGATTTCGAATAGGCCTAGCCTAGCCACTTCCAAAATTTTGATTTTGGAAAGTGGCAGTGCCTAAACCAAAACTATTTGGCCTTTCCAAATATTTGATTTGGAATAGGTCTCAGCCCTTTTAAAATATTTGATAACTTCCAAAATTTTGATTTTGGAAAAACTATTTGGCCTTTCAAATATTTGATTTGGAATAGGCCTAAGCCCTTTTAAAATATTTGATATGTAAAGGCCTAGCCTGGCCACTTTCAAAATTTTGATTTTGGAAAGTGGCCAGGCCTAAGCTAAATTTAGTTTTGGAAAGGAAATAAATAGGAGACTTAGTAATTTTAATTTTATTTTGAATAGTTCAAATTTAATTAAAATTGAAATCGATTTAAAATTAAATGTTAATTTTAATTTTCGATTAAGTCATATAATTAATTAAAAGTTATTTAATTATTTGATGTGATAAAATAAAAACGCATGAGTAGTTAAAATTAGAATTTAATCTTTTTCATAAGATAAAATTGTATGGATTAGATGTGTAGATATAATGTGATTATATGGACCCCGATTGATCATAGACTCGACCAATAGGATAGATGGGAATGTTTTCTTTATGTTGATTTTAAAATTGTCCTAGGCCGTTATGAAGAACGTGACCTAGTTTACTTTTTGCAATTATCCCATTCCCGTTAACCCCCCCCCCCCCCCGTGTGCGGCGGGTGTAATTATTAGATAAATTATTATGTAACAAGAATGGAGCAAGAAGTTGAAGACCAAGGAGAAATAAAGAACCCATTGGCGTACAACAATAAAGATCCTATTGGCGGTTGCAGATACCCTTAGTTTGTGACCCGCGGTTTCGTCGTTTGTATTCGAAACCGCACCTAGGAAAAGTCCATGATCATACCGGTTATTTTATGCGCGGAATGTTGTGTATGTTTTACTTTATATGATATCGTAGTAATATGCACATAGTAGATGAGACCATAATTAAACCAAATTAATTAAGTGAATTAATTTAAAATTATTCCCACGCCAAAAATCGAGCCAAATATTGTCTCCCGGTATTATAATGACGGTGAAGAGCCTTTGTTCGGATCCAACTGATCGACCACCGTCGGGAGTTGACCTACCATGGGTATATCGTTATTATCGATATATGATCATCACGAGATCTCATGAATATCGGGTTATGACTCGACTAAAGTCTTTCGGTGATTGGCCACCGTCAGGGCCGTCTGACTTTGGAGACAAGGGGTTGACTACCACATGTAGAGATGCGGATCGTCAAAGAGTTGACTAGTCAACCACTGGGAGTCGCATATGATGCGACTGGTAGGAGTACCTACCTTTCGAAATTGCCGAGATTGATCGACCACCGTCGGGGATTAAGGTGACTAGATTGGATCCCAGCCACTAAAGAATTAATTAAATTCTTGAAAGCCAATTGAGAATAGTTGGCTGGTGGGAGTAAAACCTTAGGAAATTTTTTAAGTGCAAATTTAGGGTTTGACATACATGCATTTTACTTATTCTATCTTTATTTATTGTTGTAGAAAATGTCAAACAAATTGAACCTTCGTTTTATCATCGAAAACAAGCTTGACGAAACTAATTTTCTCGATTGGGAAAGGAACCTCAAAATCGTTTTGAGGCACGAGAAAATTGGCTATGCCTTGGACGAGGCCCTACCCGAAAAGCCCACTGAGGGTTCGGCTGCAGATGCTGTCGAGAAGTATAACAAGCACTGTTCTGACAGTACTAATGCTACATGTATCATGCTTGCTTCAATGACACCTGAACTGCAGAAATAGCATGAGTCTATGGACGCCTACTCTATCATGGTCCACCTAAAGGAACTTTATGCTTCTCAGTCTCACACTGAGAGGTACGAGGTCTCGAAGGCCCTGTTTAGTTGTAAGATGGCATCTGGGACTGCTGTGGGGTCACACGTGCTTAAGATGATCGGGTACATAGAGAGGCTTGGGAAGCTGGGCCACAAGTTGGAACGAGAGTTGAGTATTGAATTGATTCTGCAATCTCTACCTGATTCATTCTCGCAGTTCGTGATGAACTATCACATGAACAAGATAGATTGCTCCCTAGCGGAGTTATTGAACATGTTGAAAACTGCTGAGGGCACTATAGGGAAGGGAAAGCAAGTGTTGCTGGTCACTTAAAGCATGGGCAAGGCAAAAGCCCAGAAAAAGTCCAAGAAGGCGAAGGCTGCACCTAAGCCAACGCCTAAGATAGCAAAAGACAAATCCAAGGATGCTTGCTTCCATTGCGGTGAGACCGGACATTGGAGGAGAAACTGCAAAGGCTTCTTGAGTACCAAGAAGAAGCATTCTGATGCTTCGACTTCAGGTATATCTATGATTGAGATCAACATTACTTCTTCTAAGTCTAACCACTGGGTATTAGATACTGGTTGTGGTTCTCATATTTGTACGAATATGCAGACACTAAGAAGAGCTAGAGATCTGAAGAAAGGAGAGGTGGACCTACGCGTTGGAAATGGAGCAAGTGTTGCTGCACTAGCCGTAGGAGTTTATTTTCTTTCATTGCCCAGTGGGTTAGTACTAGAACTCAATAATTGTTATTTTGTTCATGCTCTTACGAAGAGCACTATTTCTATTTCTGCATTAGATGTTGATGGTTTTTCATTTACGTTTGAGAATAAATGTTGTTCTTTTTCACGTGATGGAATCTTTTATGGTACTGGCATACTTAGCAATGGTCTCTACATATTAGATATAAATGTTGACGTACTTAATATAAATAATAAGAAAGCCAAAATAAATGACTTGAATGAATCCTACTTATGACATTGTAGACTTGGCCATATAAATAAAAATCGCATTTCCAAACTCCACAAAGATGGAATGTTGGATCAATTCGATTACGAATCATTTGACACATGCGAAGCTTGTTTACTTGGCAAGATGACAAAGTCACCTTTTAGTGGCAAAGGGATAAGATCCAATGAATTGCTTGAGCTCATACATACTGATGTATGCGGCCAATGTCAATCCAAGCCAAAGGAGGATACTCTTATTTTATCATTTTCACTGATGACCATTCTCGCTATGGTTATATATATACTTAATGAAGTATAAGTCTGAAGCCTTTGAAAAGTTCAAGGAATTCAGAAGTGAAGTGGAGAAACAACTAGGAAAAGAAATCAAAACGCTTAGATCCGATCGAGGCGGAGAATACCTAGATGGAGAGTTTCAAAGTTATTTGAAGGAGAATGGGATTCTACCTGAATGGACCCCTCCAGGTACGCCTCAAATGAATGGCATATCTGAGAGGAGGAACCGTACTTTGTTAGACATGGTACGATCCATGATGAGCTACGCAGTTCTTCCAAAATCGTTTTGGGGGTATACTCTAGAAACCGCATCCTATACACTGAACCGAGTTCCATCAAAGACGGTTGAGTCCACTCCCTATGAAGTGTTCAAAGGGAAGAAACCAACACTAGGTTACATGAAACCTTGGGGATGTCCCGTTTATGTGAAACGGACCATGCCTGACAAATTGGAACCTAGATGTGACAAATGTCTATTTGTGGGTTATCCTAGGGAAACCAAAGAGTACCAATTTTACCACCCTGAGGAACAAAAGGTGTTTGTTGCAAGGACTGGCCACTTTCTGGAGAAAGAGTTTATTCTGGATAGGGTCGGTGGAAGTAAAATTGATCTTGAAGAAATTCGAGAACCACTTACGGATAACAGTCCGTTGATGGAAGTAGAGGAGACATCACATACAAATGTGGCGCCACCCTCTACTGTAAACGCACTAGCACCTCGAAGATCCATCAGGGAACGCCGTGAACCCGAAAGGTACACCGGCGTGTATCTCATGGAAGATGAGGACCCTAGAACTTATGAGGAAGTGCTATTAAGGCATGACAAAGAGAAATGGCTGGAAGCCATGAATTCTGAAATGGAATCCATGAAAGACAACCAAGTTTGGATCTTAGTTGATCCACCTGAGGGAATAGTTCCCATAGGGTGTAAATGGGTCTTTAAGAGAAAGACCAAGATGGACGGTAACGTGACTACCTACAAGGCTAGGTTGGTGGCAAAAGGTTATAAGCAAAGACAAGGAGTTGACTATGACGAAACCTTCTCGCCTGTTGCCATGTTAAAATCCATTAGAATTTTGCTCGCTATTGCAGCATACCATGATTACGAAATCTGGCAGATGGATGTGAAAACAGCTTTCCTTAACGGGAACCTGTCTGAGGAAGTGTATATGACATAGCCTGAGGGTTTCACTACCAATGACGCCAGGATGGTGTGTAAATTGCAAAGGTCCGTTTATGGATTAAAGCAAGTTTCTCGGAGTTGGAATATTCGATTTGATGAGATAATCAAACAGTTTGATTTCATCAAGAACGAAGATGAGCCCTGTGTTTACAAGAAGGTTAGTGGGAGTGCCATTGTGTTCTTAGTGCTTTATGTAGATGACATATTGCTCATAGAGAATGATGTGCCTATGTTACAATCGGTCAAAGCTTGGTTATCCAAGAACTTCTCAATGAAGGACTTGGGTGATGTAGCCTATATTCTAGGAATAAAGATCTATAGAGATAGATCTAAAAGGTTGCTTGGCCTGTCGTAATCCACCTATATAGACAAGATGCTGAAGAGATTCAGCATGGAGCAGTCCAAGAAAGGATTGCTGCCCATGTCACATGGGGTCTACCTGTCTAAGGTAATGAGTCCTAAGACAGAGGAGGAAAGGGCACAAATGAGCAAAGTCCCTTATGCTTCGGCAATCGGGTCTATCATGTATGCCATGTTATGCACAAGACCAGATGTCTCGTACCCTCTTAGTATGACTAGTAGGTACCGGTCCAATCCAGGTGATGGTCACTTTGGATTGTTGTCAAGAATATCCTCAAGTACTTGAGACGTACTAGGGATATGTTCCTGGTTTTCGGGAATGATGATTTAGTATTACGAGGTTACACAGATGCCAGTTTTCAAGCTGACAAGGATGACTTTAAGTCGCAATCTGGATTTGTTTTCACGCTTAACGGTGGAGCAGAGAGCTGGAAGAGTTCCAAGCAGGAGACTACTGCAGACTCTACAACGGAAGCCGAATACATAGCAGCCTCGGAGGCGGCAAAGGAAGCAGTTTGGATGAAGAAGTTCATTACTGAACATGGTGTGGTTCCTTCCATTGAAGGTCCAGTGCCTCTGTACTGTGATAATAATGGAGCGATATCTCAGTCATAGGAACCAAGGTCTCATCAGAAGTCCAAACATGTGCTATGGCGCTATCACTTAATTAAAGAGATAGTAGATATATGAGATGTAAAGATAGAGAAAGTCCACACGGATGATAACATAGATGATCCGTTGACCAAGGCATTGTCTCAAGCAAAGCATGAGAAACATGTTCACTTGCACGGGCTTAGGCATATGGGTGATTGGCTTTAGGCCAAGTGGGAGATTGTTGGAAAGGTGTCCTAAACTCAATCGGGTTGGACCGATCCGACCGGGTCGGGTCATTTACAGTCTGTTTAGTTCATGTAATAACTTTATTATGATTAATAAAAGCACTTATGTTATTATATATTGTTTGTCTTCATATTATTTTTTGTATATATATAGTAACGTCCCTAGTATCAATATGTGATAGAGAAACCATGATAGTGATTATGGTTGATGAGATCTCTAATCACTATAACAAGGTTGGTACTTAAATGTCTCTAGTCTTATATATTATCAAATGGGACATTGATAGTATAATCAGACTAGCACGTATTGTATGTCTTCTATCTTTTAGAAGATAGGGATAGATCTCGTCTATCGAAGTGTAGGGATACTTGGACTGTACGTGGACGTGTATTAGAGAATGCGTACGTTAGACTGACCCACTTACATTAAGTGTCACACTATGTGGCGGTTGTGTAATTATCCTTTTGACCGGAGTCTTCATGGCATCACGGTGTGGATTGTCATGCTTTGACACTATCGAGATTTCTCCTAACCACGGGGCGATCATGCGGTAGTGATTGGGTATGATATTGAAGCATGCGGAGTATACATGATTGGTCGTCCGGGAATCGCGTATCCTATGATTGGGATCGAATATCCGAAATGGCCTTCTTATAAGGTATGTCTAGCTCTCGAGAATCTTTGCAAAGTGGGAGTAAATGTGTTATTCCGAGAGAGCGTGACATCCAAATTATAAGATACGATCGTCATTGTATTGACACTCGAGATACGATCGTATGGATATTATTACAGCGATAGGATTGTAAGTTACACGGTAACTGCTTCACATGAAAGGTAGTAGTCATTGCTTTTGACTCTTCCGATGATTGAGGGTCACGGTGTGTGATGAGGGAAAAATTCACTGTTATTATTATAACAATTTACCCCACTTCTGATACCATTTTGAGCGTTATTATGTCATTTTGAGTCAGAAATTCCTTAGATTTATCTAAGTACGTTATTAGTAAGTATTATATAAAATATAATGTTTTTACTAGTTTTTGTACCGGTTTAGTAACCGGAGTGTCGTGTCGGATTTACGTTTGGTGTTTTGGTGGTTCATTGCAGGATTATACATTGACCAAGATTCCACGTAACGACATGTTTTGAGCCTAAAAAGATGTATTTTGATGAATGGAAGAATTTGCCATAAGCTAACAAGTTCAAACGGATCAATTGTCCTGAATGCTTCTACCGTAAAATATCTACGACAGACATTTGAACCAACTTAGAGGCATTTTCTGGGGAAGAGTTCTTCATAAAAGTTGTAGATATTCAAATGAGCTTTCCAACGCATTTTGAATCACGTCCATTGGAGGTCTACAACTCAAGTTATGGCTATTTTATCGATAAGCGCCGCTATAGAAACGCCGGGAAAAGTGGAGATATTTTCCCAACTTGATATAACCAACTTGATGGTGCATGTGAGGACTCATCATTAAACCACTATCTTCTAAATGATATCCCACGCATGTGCTCTTATATATATATATATATATATATATATATATATATATATATATATATATATATATATATATATCCCTATATATACCCCTCCATATCCATCAAAAATCCTTGCACCTCTCTTCTCCAACCTCTCTTCATCTTGATCATCTTCTTCCCCCTCCCCTTTTCTCCATCGTCCTTGATCTCCTCTTTTCTTTTTATTTTTTATTTTTTGTTGTGATATATATATAGATCTATATATATATATAAATCTATCCTAGATCTTCTTCTCTTCATCTCCTTCATCTTCATTTTTTCTTCAATTGATCTTCATCACTATCTTCATCTTCTTCTATCTTCATTTCATCTCTTTTGGGGCTATATATATATATATATATATATATATATATATATATATATATATATATATATATATATATATATATATATATATATATACATGTCTATGTATGTATATATATATGTATATGTTTTCATATAAATTAGTTAAAATATCGTTGTAATGGGATAATTATCAATAGATTATTGTTTTCGAGCTTTTATTTACTTTTACGCACTATATATATATATATATATATATATATATATATATATATATATATATATATATATATATATATATTTACTTACGCATTTACTTACGCACTTATATATATATATATATATATTTACTTTTATGCACTTATAACTATATATATATATATATATATATATATATATATATATATATATATATATATATATATATATATATATTTACTTTTATGCACTTATATATACCTATGTATATGTATATATATAGTATATTTTCCTTTTATGTTGTTATGAATAGCTAAACTTATCATAGCCGAATCATGTAAAATTTGGTGAAATCAACATTTGGAAGATAAAATTGGGAGTGTGTTGTGCTTTTTATTGTTGAATCTCACATATTTCACGTCTTAGAACTTGTTATAATGGATTTGGGCTAGATTAGCTACCTAGGTCAAAATTCACACACATCATTCTTGAGAGTTGTTCAGAGAGAATGGTGTGGGAAAAAGGGTTCTAAGATCGGGAGGTAAAATATACCGGGGTTTTAGGTCGTGAATTCAAGCCCGCGCTCATCGGTGTTTTATTATCAACATAGTAACTTGAATGTGGTAGTCTAGATTAGTGTAGTTTAGTGTTAGACCCCGGGGTTGAACTATGAAGTGCCGGGTGGTTCTTGAGCCAACGATGACAAGTTGTTTCACGGAGTCTTTCGGGTAGACCATGGATTAGGTAAAGCTTCGGTTTACTGCTTTGACACATTCGCGTTAAGATGTTTGGTGTAGTACGTTGATGAGTATGAATCGGTAGTCACTTCGACCGAGTAATTTTGGACTTGTTTCCGTAACGAGGGTTATATCAAGCGTCTCACAGCACTTAATCATGTTAGGATAATCGGTTTTCTAAAAAGAGAATTAATTAACCTCGCATAGGATGTTAAAGGAGAGTTGTTCAGATCTTAACATCAGAATTAGGAGCACGCACCCGTGAGATTGAATGTGAGAGTTCGTTTGTTATAATGCACACTCCCGGTTTTGTCTATCCTTAGGGTTGAAATTAGCTATTTTAATCATGGTTCGGCTATGTCTTTTAACCTATCTTTAAAACCTAGTAGTTAACTTTCTTTCTCTCTTTTCTCTCTTTAGACTTGATTATTTTAGTGTCGTGTAGTAACAATCCTTCCAAAAACTTGATCGCCTAGACTAAGACACACGTTCACTTTGGTACTTACAAACACTTTTCCCTTGGGATCGACCTCGTTCTCCTGTAGCTATTCTAACAATCGACCCGGTACTCTGCTGGTTAGAGAGTTAATTTACCCACGGTTTTCGAGTCTTTATAAATATATTTTCGAGGGGTAAATTTAAGCTCATCAGTGTGTTGCTAGACGCTATCCCGTGATCGTTGGGCATGAAGGGTATTTTAGTAATTTGCACTTTGTGTCTACGGACAACATATTCGGAAGCCTATCGGGTCACACACATATGAACATCGAGTCGGATTAAAATGCGGTTATAGTTGATAACCAAATAAGGAAAGTTTATCTCTAGACTATAAAGGTTATAGTGGTAAATTAATATGGTGGTATTTATTAATTATGAATAAATAAAATACAAGATATTAATTATATATAAATTATGTTAATTAAAGAATATTTCGGAAGTCAATCTTTTGGGATATGGGGCGCCACTTTTGATGTGTATAAGATACACTTGGATTGTGCACTTTAATTAATAAGATTGCCATAATATTAATATAAGATATTAATTGATTTTGGAAAAATAGATTTATGGTAATAAGATAATTATAATCAATATATGATATTGGCAAAATAAATTATAATTAAAGAGATAAATCAATCTAGAAGATTTTCTTTATTTTATTGGAAAAATGTTTTCTTCTCCTACACACTATTGGGGTGCCACTTATCACTATAAATAAGAGGTGGGTGTCAAGCT
Organism: Gentiana straminea; assembly: GCA_036785695.1. Lineage (NCBI taxonomy): Eukaryota > Viridiplantae > Streptophyta > Magnoliopsida > Gentianales > Gentianaceae > Gentiana > Gentiana straminea. The sequence goes on from JAVUPR010000137.1 coordinate 13,100,907, forward strand.
CTTTTGTACATCACAATTACAAGAGCTCATAGTTCTTGTGTAAAATAGAGAGCAATCCATAGTGAGTTTGTGTGGGAAGAAAAGGTCCGGTCTAGCAGCCGGAGTTTTTCGATAGCAATCCAAGGAGGATTCCGGCAAGGGGTTCGTGTGGATTAGCGATAGAGGCCGAACGCGTGGACGGTTTGCGTATTGAACTACTCTCTGTTGGCGGTCAAAGAGACGATCTTATAGATCATCTGATGTATAACCGTCAAACTACTTAACGTGTTTATTGCATTAAACGAAGAACGATCTAGAAAAGGAAATCAAATTTTAAATTCCGCTGTGTTAAACTAGTGATTTCCTAACAGGCACTATTATGGGATGAGTGAAGAGTGTGTGTCTCACGGATATGGAATCCATTCCTTCCTGCGGGAAGTAGAAAGATAGCCCTCTTATTTGTTGATCCTAGAAATTGATCGATCGGCCAAGTTCGTATTGGTTGTGAACTAATTTATCACTAGTGGGTTAATAGTAAATAAGGATAAGATGTAATGAAGAAGGTTTACGGAAATATTCCCGCTTCGTTACGGATAGTCTATGGATGGTTAGTTTGTATGTAATGATTATATCAATGGACATTTATTGACCCGAGGCTTTGAGAATAAGTTATATCTATAATCGATAGAGTTCAGTTTCGGATTTGTGGTGGTGTAATTTCGGAATTAATAAGTCGAGTAGAAATGTTCTGTATGATGAATATTTTATTCAATTTATTGTAGCTACTGGTTATAGGTCCATGGTCCCCGGGTTGGCTCCTAACACGCGAGTGAATTCTCGTTTTGTGGAACCTCGAGAATAAATTAAATAGTTGGTATATTAATGAATATGCGAAATATTATTTAATCGGTAAATAATATGTAATATAGAAAAGACATTTTCTATTATCCGAATTGGTATTAAAAATGGCGCGACTTTATTTGATTTTGGGAAAAGAAATTTTCTCCTAATTAATTATAAAGTGGATAATATAATTATTTATGTGTTAAATAATTATAAATAAGAAATTAGTTTTCTTATTGGATAAATAGAAAATTTGTTTTCTTATTGGATAAATCATAAATGTTATATTTTCTTTAAAGGAAAAGATAAATTTGTGTGAATAAGATAAACTTTCAAACTATTGGTTATTAGCCTATATAAAGAGAGTTTCTCCAAACACAAATTAGATGAATCCAACGCCATTCTTTTTTAGAAAAAAAAAGGGACGCCACCTTTTTTTGAATAAAACTGATCAAAGTCCATCAGTCGTCGCTTGGAGATACAATCCGGAAGCCTGCAGCTTCTCTTTTGTTTATTGCGGCTCCTTCTTCTGTTAGGTAAATCTTCAACTTTCTTGTAGTTGATTAATTTATTATGTGAATTAAATTGTGGTAAAATCTCATGCGAATTTAACTCGTAGCTTCCGTTGTGCATTATCGAGCATCTCGATCGGTGCTGTGAATCAGATGTGACGATCCAATTATGAATCGGATCCGGATTCGGGTTTATGTATATCCAGCAATGGAATCATTATTTAGGTAAGTCTGTGATGGCCTAACTGATCTTGTATATCTTGTATTGAAGGTCTAAGTTCCCAAAAAGGAAATGTGATGAATGGGACTTAGTTATGTTTAAAATTGTGTACTCTAACTTCACAATTGAAAGTTAGATGAGAAGCAGTTAGCTGAAGTATTCAGACAAGAACACAGCAAACCTAGTTCAACTGACCTAATGTATTACTCAGCAGACTCATAAACAGACTATTAGCTGAGTATACATAAGTTTAGTTTAATTTATTCTATGGATTATTCTAGAAGATTAAATGGATATCAAGCATTGCATTATCCAGTCAAGCAATGATGGAGATTAAAAGAACGTTACAAGAATTTCAGAGCCAAATCAAATTTAGAAAAATCATTGGTTGACAAACTGTCTGTTAGAAGGACACTGGCATACTGTCATGATGTACAGCAGAGGGAATTTCAGGGGAATATTCAAAAAATCCATTAACGGTCAGATTCAAATTTCAAATTCAAATATTGGATTTTCACCTATAAATAGAAGACCCCTGAGACCATTTGTTCCTTCCATTCTCGAGTTTCGGTTTCGCCTTTCTATGCCTCATGCCTCATCTTCCGGGTTCACGAGTCACCTATTTCTTGCATTTCGCATGACAACCAACATACCGAGCGTAATTCCGTAAGAAAGATAGGGCTCGAATAGGGTCAAAAACACCGTAAAATGTCGAGGTTTTCCATCTATGTGACGGTTCACCTCAAAGTGAGAGTGCAATGTGATTTTACACTATAAATGGTCTAAAACTACCCAATATGAGCCAAAAGTGTTATAAACGAGGGTTAAAACATGCACCGGAGCATAGTAAAGTTGACCCTCATCAACCACCCTCCACTTAGCGTTTGCTCGCCCTCGAGCAAAATGAGTGTTTTAAAAGAAACCAAATAGTCAACGTTACACGCATAGATCAAGTCAATCACATATCAAAGATAACCGACAAGTAAATGAGTAAAATCATGCAACTTAACCTTACCTTATCAAGCAAGCAGGGTGTATGTGTGTGAATAGCTTCTCTTACATTTACCACGGTTTACCGGTGACGCTAGGTTATTGCGATTACACCATAGCTCATACTTCATAAGCATCTCCATAAATCGAGGTCAAACCGAGGCTAAGCAAGGTCGAGTAGGACTTGCACGGTTGTAACGTTAGGTTAGAGACAGAGCTAACCGAAGGGATTTATAAGAATAAACAAGAAAGAAGAGAAATACGAGCGAGCTTAACCAATGAGTGTAGCAACTCAAAACGTAAGCTAGCTACCCTCCATTAGCTCAAAACAACTATAGAAACATGATTTACATTGACATGTGCTATTTGATACTATGTCTCAAGCACCACTAGGCCACAATGAAAAACTATCATGTTCCTACGCTAATGACTCATCTCAAACACCAACATCACATAATACATCAAAACATAAGAGTCCCAACATACTTGGCTTAACATACGTGATTTTACCAAGTGTATCAGATTCTTTTTTTTTTTTTTTTTTTTTTTTTTTTTTTTTTGCAGGAAACAAAAGATTTTAATACACTTTTGCCTTTAACAGGGATCGAACCCTAGTCCCTTGCCACAAATTTTGGATGTCATTTTGGTTTTGCGCACCTCTAGAAACGGCGTTGAATAAGTTCTCAAACCATTCACTTTCAGTGAAAAAATCGAATATTCCGACAGGGTCAGTTCAAGTGGTTGTCCTCCGGCCAGTAGACGATGATGACGACAAAGGAGGTGAAAACAAAGTAGTAATTCAATTCTTCTTAACCTTAGGTTTCGCCATTTCTGTTAGTCGCACCTCATCCTCCTCCCTTGGGATTTGCTTTTCAATTGTTCCATGTTGTTATTGCTTTATACTCCCGAAAATTTTGAACTTGCTGTTGAAAGTTGAAATTATTTGCTTTCTCTTCTTGGTTTAACAGATGGGACGTTCATGGAGGCTTCCAATAGCAAGCTAACACTTTGCTCATCTCTGTAATTTACTTTTCATGATGCAGTGTAGATGGAGATGTCCCCTTATATTAACCAAGCATATCTACTGTTGCATGAATGCAAGAATCATTTCACAATATCACACTGAAAATGTCGTCTCCCAGCCCAATTCGGTCATCCAAAACGTTTGCCACTTAGTGTACGAATCATACAATCAGCGTAATCCAGGTACCCATTTCAAGCCCTCCAATTACAAAATCGATATCCCTTTTAATGCTGAATCATTATCCCCTGAGGAGGCGATAACGGTTGCTGCGTCTTTAGCTAACGAGGCAGGGTCGATGGTGGCGTTGAGTTTCTTTTATTGGGCGATTGGGGTCTCGAAATTCAGGCATTTCATGAGGTTTTACGTTGTTTTCGCTACGTGTTTGATAAATAATGGGAATTTGGAGAAAGCACATGAAGTTATGCATTGTATGATTAAGAGCTTCGGTGAGATCGGGATGTTAAAGGAGGCTGTAGATATGGTATTCGAGATGCATACTCAGGGCTTGCTTTTGAACGTTCATACGTTGAATTGTGTGTTGAATGTTGCTATCCAAGTGGGCTGTTTTGATATCGCTAAGAAGGTGTTTGCTGAAATGTGTGACAGAGGAGTGTGCCCTAATGCTCATAGTTTTGAGTCCATGGTTGTTAGTTATTGTAGAATGGGTAGAGTTTTCGAGGCTGAAAGATGGCTCGATGCAATGCTAGAAAGAGGCTTCCTCGTTGACAATGCTACGTGTACTTTGGTTCTAAGGGTCTTTGGTGAAAAAGGGCAAGTAAGTAGAGCGTTTTTCTTTTTCAATAAGTTTATTTCGTTGGGATTTACTCCGAATGTGATCAATTATACTTGTTTGATAAATTCTTTATGTAAAAAAGGCAACGTTAAGCAAGCGTTTGAAACGTTGGAAGAAATGGTTGGTAAAGGTTGCAAACCGAACGTGTATACTCATACTACACTTATTGATGGTCTTTGTAAGAAAGGTTGGACAGATAAGGCATTTAGACTTTTCCTGAAGCTCATTAGGAGCAATATTTATAAGCCGAACGTGCATACCTATACAGCTATGATCTCTGGTTATTGTAAAGAAGAAAAACTGAACCGAGCTGAGATGCTATTCAATAGAATGCAGGAACAAGGACTTGCTCCGAATACGCACACGTATTCGGTTCTTATTGATGGGTATTGTAAGTTTGGTAATATAAATCGTGCCAATGAGCTGCTGGACACGATGAATAAATCCGGTCTGATTCCAAATACTTGTGTATATAACTCTATTATGGATAGTCTCTTTAAAAGAGGAATGGCTAATGAGGGCTATAATTTGTTGAAAACGGGGCTTGCGAATGGAGTTTGCCCTGATCTGGTAACGTATACGATTCTCATATACGAAAACTGTAAGCAAGAACACATCAAGCAGGCCTTGGCACTTTTCGGCAAGATGGGAAAAGCCGGGATAATGCCAGATGTGCATGTATACACTACATTAATTTCCGCTCTTTGTAGGCAAAAGAGAATAGCAGAATGTGAACGTTTTCTTGATGATGCTATCAATCAAGGCCTAGTTCCAACAACCGAAACTTATACGTCCATGATAGCTGGATATTCTAGAGTCGGAAATGTTCCCATGGCCTTGAAGTTTTACCAGAAGCTCGTTCAAAACGGTTGTGTGCCAGATAGTTTTACGTATTGTGCTTTGATCAGCGGATTGTGCAAGGAGTCAAAGTTGGACGACGCTTTGACTTTATACAATACAATGCTGGACAAAGGAATTTCACCATGTGAGGTTACGCGGTTTACAATAGCTTTTGAATTCTGCAAAAAAGGTGAAACTTCCACGGCCATGACACTCTTAGACAGATTAGAGAGAAAGCAATTGGTTCATACACTATGTACATTGGTTAGAAAGCTTTGCCGTGAAGAAATGGTTGATGTTGCGGCCTTATTTTTCAATAAATTGCTAGACAAACAAGAGAACGTGGATCCAAATACTCTGGAAGCGTTTATAACTGCTTGTTACGGTAGTAACAACTATTCACTTGTTTCAGATATATCTGGGAAGATTAGAAACAAGAGAATTGGAGAACCAGCAGCTTCCATATGTTAACTTAAACTTGCTCAAGTAGTTAAACGAAGCTTACTTAATTCGGATGATTGATTAATTTGAGTGCCCTGAAGTCGGAAAAGAAACTGTTGCAGCATCTCCCTATGATCTCTTATCCAGGTATCCCTTGTTATCTCTTCTAAGATGCATTTGCAATGTGATGTTTTACACTGCTTTCTGTATTATACTTTTGCTTTTGTTGTTTGCTCGATTAATATGGTACATATACAGCTAAGCAAGTTCAACTCGAAGGCGTTGAATGTATAGCCTGCTTCTGATTTTTAGTTGTGGAAATTAGTGTAATGCCAGAGAATCACTACCAAAGCTGGATTCTTTTTGTTGTTTTTACTACTCCTTTTTTCACTTCTTTATAGTAAGAAAATCCGCAATACAGTTAGAGGTCACACCCTTATTTGCTACTAAACCCTATCAATTTTCACCAAACAACTCCAAAAAAAAAAAAAAAAAAAAAATGTGAAGTTGTTTGGAGACTGGAGAGAGGAGCAGCCCTTCACAAGAAACCGTCATGTCTACTTTCAAGAAATTGCATACCACTCTAATATTCCACCTGCATTTCCATCTCATTACGACTACATACTCCCTCCGTTTTTTTCTTAACAGTCGGAGAGAGAAAAATCACACATATTAAGAAAGTGATTAATGTATGTAAAATAACAAAATTACCCTTCATTTCTTGTGCATGGAAAATTGTAATAAAATTTGGGTTATTAAAAAAAAGGGTAAACCCTACCCCGAGGGTCCCCACTTCCCCTGTCCCACGGGATGAGTGGAGATATAAGTCAAGATCCCCCAGTAGCTCATCAATGGGCTTACCTTTTTGACAGGAGGGAATAATTCGCCTCTTGTGGAAATCGAACATCTAACCTCCCGCTAGGCTGCAATTACGCACTCACGCCCCTTGCCAACTGGGTTATGTCTTGGGTTATGCCCCTTGCCAACTGGGTTATTAAAATGAAGGATAAAGGTGGGAAAAAAAATAATAAATGCTGCATTGGAATTGTAAAATGACAGATAAATAAAAACGAATGCAAATTCTGAAAAGTGACGGTTAAAAAAAAGAAAACCGGAGGGAGTACATGTTTCAGCCGGTTGCAAGCCTGTATTGTCTGCTATAGATCTGACCTTTTGGGTTCTCTATTTTACTCTCTCTTTTTTCTGTCATTATTGTTTCTTTATTTGATCTCTTATTTAGTGTTGCAGAAAACGGGTAAAAGAGGCTGTGGCAAGAGACTGGAAAGAACCCTGCAGATGGGAAAACACTGCTTCGCCCTCTTTTGTCAAGCCACCGGAAAATTTCCTAGGCAAAGATTGGTATGATTATGATGCTAATTGTTATGAATACGAGGGCAAAGATAAACGAGGAGCTCCAGAAATTTGTTGATTCGGCTATGTTGTGACGTTCCATATTGTAGTTGAATGTTGATAATGCCTTGCTCGAGTATTTAGGGTTATCGGGATGTTTGGATTGTTTTAGACTTTGGGTTTAGATATCGGAATGTTTGACGATGATTCATCCAGGATGTAGAGCAATTCTAGTAGATTTTGTAAAATCAAGGTAAATCTGCAAAATAGAGATTCAAAACCCTCGGATTCACGAAACTAGAATCTCTACTTAGATTTGTTGAAACCGAATTTGTAAATGGTGCACTCTATGTATTTCTCTCGATACAGGTTTTCTAATTCAATTATATGTTATAGAGATTCTAATGTATTTTGAACATATCGTCGTGTTTGAGTTAGTTCGCCTAGCATGTTTATCAGTTTATCTTTGTCCATAAATAAACCGTCGATTCTGAGGTTTTACGCATATTAAGAAATTCATGATTTTTATATAATAAAGGCTAAATACCTTCTAATTGTAACGTCCTATCTCGGATACCGAGTCCATATTCAGAAAATAGAATGTTCGGCACGTGACATTTAGAGAAAACCTTATAAACCCTAAGTACATCTAACGTTAAAGCGTAAGAACAAACAATCAAAAGACTAGGCGCCCTCAAGGTCTCACAACAAAACTACTCAACTAGTAAACAACTGTTGTCAAAACTAAATCATAAATAATTGAATTCAATTGCTAGAATCCCGATCAACAACAATCGTGTCTAAAAAAGGGGGGGGGGGGGGGGGGGGGGGGGGGAAGGTTTACTCAAACAAACTACCAAAAAAAGGAAACTAAAACATAAACTCCAAAAGCTTCACTCCCAAGCATGATCTTCAAGCTCTTCCTCAGAATCATCAATACCTACATATCTTTTTATTTCAATGAAGGAGTAAGCTTATTGATAAGCTTAGTAAGAAGAAAGAAGATCAAAAGAGAGATTCGTAGTTGTGTATGCCGGGATACATGACATGATTTTACTGTATCCACTTTCACATATAGCTTAAAACAACACTTGAACATAAAGAAAGTCATTGTAAAGCACATGAACGATGCATAGAAAACATGTCAAGTTACTATATCGGTTTATCTTGCACATAGTTGTTCTTTACATTAACTACTTGCACTTATCATAATCATGTTCTTGTCTTTCCTACTTTGTGACTTCTTATCTACTTAGCTTTAAGGCGCGGGATACAGCTCGGCTAGCACAACTAACTATACCTCTAACATAGGACTTGCTCATGCATGAGTTACACTTATAAGCCCATCGCCTTAAGAACGGCTTGCCTCACACATTCCGATATATGTTTTAACTGTGTCCAAGGTATCCCGTACGATTAGTTCTTCATAAAGAAAAAACTAATAAGAAAATTTGGTAACACATAAAGCAAGTAGGAGCACGTAAAACACCTAAGTCCATACTGAAATCCATGTCTTAACCTAAGGTAACATACAAAGGCCATAGCACACCGAACTATCATCTTATCTCCACTATTAACATAAAACAGAACCCATAAACATAGCAAGAACTTAAAAATAACTTCATGGACACCCCGTTGTTGACCCAGATTGCCTAGAAACTAAGTATGAGGATTAGTCTATGCGATGTCCCGAGTGGAGGCCAGGGACAGTGGCCCGGGCTTCAGCTCAAACTCAGTTTCTGCACCCAGGACACCCATAAAACTAAGTCTAGGATCAGTCTGGACGCTTTCCCGGGTGAAGGCCAGGGGCAGCGACCCAGGCTTTAACTCCAGTCTTGGTTTCTGGACATAGGACACCTAAAAGCTAAGTTTGGGAGTCACCCCAGACGCTTTCCCGGATATAGGGCCAGGGCAGCATCCTAGGCCTTAACTCCAGACTTAGTTTCTGGTCTTACACTTGTCTGGCAGAACCCTAACACATAGTATGTCCGTTTTCCTTGCCATTTGACCATAAAAACATATTAAAACATCTCAAAACATAAACTTTAAAAGGAAGATGAAATCTTTTGATAAGAACTCCTTACCTCTTTAACATAACGAAAACGAACCAAACGGTGAACAAACTACGATTAACCTTCAAACTTTTGTGAATCTACGAATGAACGGAGAAAACCCTAATGTAAGAATTACAAATTCCACCAGGACTACAAATTAAACTAGGGTATATGATGATTACATTCTTGAGACGAAAACGAATTCAAAATTGCTCCTAAACCAGAATATACTTCGTATGCAGCACTTCGATCTGCAAAACCCCGAAAAGCAACAAAAATCGCTCCAGACGCTAACACTTGGGGCGCTTTCCCGAGTGCTCAGACGGGACAGCGGACGGGGCAAAGTACGTAGGCTCAGAAACGTAAAATATAAGTTATGGGGTTGCTTGTGGACCTTTTTATAGGTTTTTCATGCACTAGGTCGATTCTTCCAAGACTTAAAGGAAGAGAAAGCTTGGAATAAAAGGAAGGAGGTTGAGGGATTTTACAATAGCAATCCTTAATGTAATGATTGTTGATAAATGCCATAATTATGGATGTGTGACCGTTGAACCTGAGATATTTATGGGCTCGGTTATGAGCCTTCAACCAACTAGCCCTTGGTAGGCTCGAAATCTTGATTAAATCATAGGCAAGGAGAGAATGGCTTATAGACTAGGGCTTCACAACCTCATGGACTAGTCATTCGAGGTCTCATGAATGTCCTTGACTCGACACGTGTTGAGTAAGAGGTCCGGAGACACCCTCATATTTAGGCAACAAGCCTCAAGCTCATCAAACATCTGATACACCCTCTATGCATATCCTCTAGCCGAAAACAGACTTTTTTACATTTGAAGCACTCTTTTTTTATTCTTTAGTAACTTAGGCATCAAAAGGGCTTCACATGAAAACTTGTCTCTGTCGGCTTTTTTGCAAGTGTTTGAGGGCTTGTTGCTTCTTTGCAAGTGATCGAGGGGTTGTGAGAAGCAACGGCTCAAGAGATCTCGAAGGAACTTCAGCAACACTTATCAACATTGAATCTTTGATACTTTGATGATACTTCAGTATCATTAATTAATTGTAAAGTTTGAGGGTACTAGACTTTCAGAAAGTACACTTCAAATTATGGCAATGCCTTCAATTCAAATTTCATCTCAATAAGAATAACAATGAAATTAAAAATACATCATGTTCATGTCAAAATTTTGTTTATCCATTCTAAAAAAAAAATATCCATCCCTAAATGTGAAAAAGAGATGTGGAGGACAATCACCTAATAGTGCCACCAAGAATAGATGCAACTTTGCATGGACCAGCAGAAGTGGTGAAAGGTACGCCTTTGTAACACGCCACCAACTCATCGTTGGTCTTAAGATCCGGTTGAACCGTCTCCCACACTTTTTTCTTCGGGTTCAACACTTCATCTGGATTACTACCACCTTCAGAAATTCCTGGAAAACTCACCCTCTCACCAACACCTGCACTTTCAGGTGGCTCCACAAATTCTACCTGTTTTTTTTTTTTAATCATCATCCCATTAATAAAATTGGAACAGTAAGGATATATATTGCAAAATTCATGAAACAAAAAGGATCAAAACTGTCTTTGTTCGAGTAAAAAAAAAATCAACAGCAGAAGCGTGGTTCAAAAATACATCAAGAGCAATAAGAGCACGCAAAAACATAAAAACGTCAAATTTGCTCTCACCTTAGTGTCGTCACTGCTAGAAGCACATAGAACCATGGCATGAGATAGTATACCCCTCATTTTCACAGGTTTCAAATTGCAAAGAACACAAACCTTTCGATTCTGACACCAGATATCACAATCAAACAAGTTAGTTATCCTTAACCTCCTCAAGTGTGCGTAAAAATTGAAGGAATTCAGATAGTTTGAGAGGCGTAACCTGCATTTTCTCAAGAGGAATATACTTGACAAGGCCACTAACAACAGTTCGAGGTTGAGCTTCACCAACATCAATCTCTTCCACATATAAAGTATCGGCCTCAGGATGTTTTTTAGCTGCTGTTATGAGGCCAACACGAATATCAAGTCTACCAACACCATTTTCAGCTTCAGAGGGGATAGATGATGCATTGGATTTCCCCTCAGCAGGTTTTGTTGGCTTTACCTTTTTCGTATTTTTACCTGGGGTGGGATGAAAAAGAGCAATATTAAAGCAATGATGCCCATAAAAAGTGCAAAGTGGACAACCGAAGGACACAAGTCAATAAAAGTATTATTTTTTTTATAATAAATAAATAAATAAGTAACATTTGTAAGAAAAATTGACTCCCGATCAGAAAATAACTCGATTTAGGAAGAAAAAGAAGATTTTCGATCTCTAGTTTTTTTTTTTTTTCTTTTCTTTTGATTTACCTAAAGCTAGAAACTCAGCTATTGTGAGTTTCGCTTTGTTTTTTTGTTAAATAAAACTTTACTTTAAAAAAAAAATAAAAAAAAAAAAAAAAAAAAATAAGTAACATTTGTTCTTTTGAAACCATTCGAATTTGTGGGGGAGGAAATGAATCTTACTACAGAACCAAACGGTGTATATGTCGTTAGAAGGTCTGCTTGACTGAAGTCACTGAAAAATGGAGCAGCCCACATGAAACACCAATAATCTTAGAGCTACCACCATCTTTTAACATCTTAAAAAACACATATACTCTTTACCATATATGCATAATTTACAAGGAACGCAATCCAACAAGAACCGGATGACTGCAACTTTTTACCCTTTTTTGGGATGGTAAGTTAAGATGTTACCTGAAAGTTTTGCTTTGTTTAGCTGTTCAGTGATCTTCAACTCAGCTTCCTCCTTGACTTTCCTATCGGCTTGACTACCAGCAAACCTTTCTCTAAAAGACTCGACTTCCTCATCTTTCTGGATATGCCATCATCCCAAGTGTGAGAAAGCATGGTTAATAAAGCAAACAAATAATGAAAATATTCTTTCACAACAAGATTAAACGCTTGTACCAGCTCCTTGAATAGTGGTGCAGGAGTCCCAATCCTGTGACCAGCAGGTAAAATTTCCCAAGGCTTTTTGGCTCTTTCAACATCGCCTTGTTCATGAGAAAGTGAAACTTGCATGTCAAGAGGCAGGTTAAGCTGCTTAAGCACCTATTGAGTCCAAACAGAAAGTCATCTGAATTTGAATAACAAATTTACTATTAAAAAATAGCTCAAAACCAAAATGCTTTGAGACCACGCTCAAATCATGTACCTCTTGAGTAAAGGATGGCATAAACGGTTCTAACAGACAAGCTAGGAGATATACTAGTCCCGTGGAAGTTTTCATCACTATGGAACACAAAGGTCGATCTTGCTTATAGAGCTTCCAAAACTGGCTCTCCTGCAAAAAAGAAAAATAACTGTTGAAAACAAGACAAAGCCGGTTATCAAGCACAGAGATTCCATTAATGCCCTAGAGAGGGAATCATCAGTGGGACCCCATTATTAATGGCTCTTGATCATGTGCGTGGCTAAAGTGTGGAACTAAGGCTATACACGTATCACTTCAACCAAAAGGACCATCTCTATCTCAAGAATAAATGAAAATGAAAGATTGAGCAAACTATCAAAATCAAAAAGTTGCAAGCTTACTTGCAAATAACAATTTCCTTCACCAGAAATGGACATGGCAATCTTCAAACCTTGCTTTAGTTTCACCTAATCATCCAAAATAAAAAGAAAATCATTGTTGTCCAAGAATCTATCTATCAAATTTACGTTGCACAAGTATGCACAGAGTACTAGTGGAAGCCTAACCTTCTCCATGCTTTCTATGTATTGCTCTACATAATTGCCCACTTTTTCTCCCAGACCCTTAGTTAAAGGGTGTGATTCGGCACCCTCAGCATCAGGAATGATACTACCATATCCCGTGTCTGGACAATGACCAAATGAGTAAAAATTAGACCGTGAGTGGTCAAGGACTGTGACTGGTAAAGTTTCCTAAACCAACCTACATCCAAACAATGATGTAAAACCCCACCTGGATCTTTTGCAATGAAACTCAGGACACGATTAATGAAGTTGCCAAGATTGCTAAGCAGTTCACCGTTCAGTTTCGCTTGCAAATCGGCCCAAGTAAATAAAGTGTCTGATACCTACAGAACAAAATAGCAATGCGGAAATTTGAGACTGCTTTATCAGGGTGCTCATGTGCAGAGAGGCTGAGGCTCCAGTGATTTGTGAGACTTTTCTCTCCGAATAAATCAAGATAAAGATAAAGAGCAGCTGCGCAGAGGCATACCTCTGGTCTATTAGTCAGCAAATAATATCTCCATACTTCTACAGGTATTTTTGTATATTGGGCGTCATTCCCAAAAACTCCAATGCCTTTACTCTTAGAGAACTTCCCTGTATGAAACAGCCGGCAGACAGTTACTACAAAAGCTTTACAAGACATGTATAAAGAACAAGACTAGTTGATTAGGCTACGTTGTTTGCATTGTACAATCATACACTACAAGAAAATATTAACCTATAGAAGCTGTTTGTGGGCTGACCTGCTTCATAGTTCAAATATTCAGTTACACTGATCGTCTTCATCAAAGTCCAATTTTCACCAGTTCCAAGAAGTGAAGAAGGAAACATTACCTGAAAAAAAAAATTAAGTCATAGCTTCACAAACAAAAGGTAAAGGAGATCACCAGCAGACACGAAAAGGAAGAATTTCAAAATAAAATAGTCTAAAGTTAATTCACATACGGTATGAAAAGGAATATTATCCTTGCCCATAAATTGAAATAGCTCAACATCTTCAGGATTCTTCCACCACTTTTCCCACTCCTTTGTGTAGCATGCAGTGATTGACACGTATCCAATCGGTGCATCAAACCAAACATAGAATACCTAAAATATATTTGAGAAGGTTATTTTCATGGTCAATAAAAGCAATGATAAAACTAGAGATCCATGCTTACGATGAAGCTGGAGACAAAGAAACTGTGGATTCTTATATAACCTTGTCCTTGTACTTCTCATGTGGAACAGGGACACCCCACTTCAAATCTCTGGTAATGCATCGATGTTTCAACCCTTCTTTGAGCCATGCATGGGTAACTTGTAAAGCATTTTGACTCCAACCTCCAGCCACTGACATATTATTAACGTATGCTTCTAATTTCTCCTTCACCAAAGGGAGCTCCAAAAACAGGTGATCAGTATCACGGAGATGGGGAGTGGTACCACAGACCTTTAAGAAAAATACACGAAACTAGTGTCACAAAACATCAACATACCCATGTAAATTATATGCAGCTTACATGAGCAAACAAATCAAGGTTTCCATAAAAAATTCCCTTCCAAGTTAAGAATCTCAATATATCAACTAAAGATTCCTGACATATTTTCCTTCAGGAGCCCACAGAAAATATGGACGAACAAAATTAGCTCCGTTTCTTCCATATTTTCCCAAACTAGCCCAATCTTACAATTCAACGCATGTTTAGTCTCCACTGTCTATAATTTCAAGTCTTCTGTACTTCTCGTGATCTAGACACCATTTTTGCAGAAGAATGAAATATTTGGGACGAAAAAGTGTCGATGGAAAAAAGGCTTGACAGGGGCATGGAATCCTAATTTGGGAGAAACGTGAATTAAGTGGGACCATCAACAGATTAACCAGTTTCTTTGCGGGAAAAAAGAAATGAGTGACTCAAATCAATGTGTCTCAACTTCTTAAACAAGAGCTTGTTTGGTCCTCCAAAAGTTGAACATCTCCTAATTGTATATGAACTTCAATTTTTACTATTAATAACTTTTTTATAAAAGGTTCTACTAAAAGTCATTTTTCCTGTCAAGTTGACATGCCTCAGTTCTCTAACACAAAAGACACATGTTACTCCGCAGTCCGTTTATCTTAAGGCCCCAGAAGAGAAAATGAAGCTAAAGCTGCTCGTGAGCAGGCCTCACCTTGCATCTTGGTTCCACGAGTTCTGTAGGATTCAAAAGCTTTCCACACTTCTCACATTGATCTCCTCTAGCAGAATTGTTATCACAGCCTGTTGTAGGGCAATTACCCTCGACATATCGGTCGGCTAAAAATCTTTGACACTTGTCACAGAAAAGCTGCATCACAGAAGAACGTAATAAGACATGACCCGAACCCAAAAAAAAAAAAAAAAAAAAAACAGAACAAGGCTTTTTGTTCAAGTCCAAAAGATTTGCTGCAATCATGTAAACTAATGATTATCCCCATGAAGCTTTATACCTGCTGCTCTGTTTTCTCTGAAAGCAAATTGTTCTCCAACAACTTCTTAAAAATGGATTGACACACTTCAGTCTGTTCAGGTGTTGAAGTTCGACCAAACTTGTCAAAACTTATGTCAAACCAGTCATAAATGCCTTTATGAATAGCATGGTACCTAAAAGTCAATAAAGAATATAAGTATGATAAAAGAGACTTACTAGATGGAATGTAGTATGGAGAGAAACTTGTAGTCTCTTGCTAAAGCAATTATGTACGCAACTAATGAACCATCTCTAATTAAACCCGGAAAAAAAATTAAAGCAACAGAAAGCTATGAAGTAAGAAGTACTACTTCTGTCCCGTAATATAGGTCTTTTCGGAGTTTCCCACACAAATTAAAAAAGTGGATGAATGTCATAGAATGCCTTTTGACTATACTATCATTAATGCAATAGTTGCAAAGCAATAAAAAGAGGTTGTATAGATAATAAATTAAGGATAACATGAAGAATACGGGATAAATGCTCTACTGGTATTCTTAAAAATAAAACTTATATTACTAGACAAAAAGAGATAGCTAAAAACACCTATATCATGGGACTTTGGTAGTAATTTAAATCCATCAACCATTGATCATTCACCCACTGAAATATCCAATAGCAGTCCAATAGTTGATTAGTGGAATGGAGCAGATATACAAATGAAAATTTTACCATGGTACAGACCTTTTTAATTCCAAAATAAGTAATAATAGATTTATCATTGTAGGCCATGTGCATGGCAGATTGCAGATGGACGACTACATTGATAGCATTACTTACAAAAACCGGAAAGATTAAACAAACAAAACTTACTAGTCCTACTAGAAAAAGTTACGGCTGTACCAATTATGTAACGTCCTCGTCAAACATTTCAATAGCAATTATTAACAACATACTAAATCTCCACTGAACTCAAAATAAAAATTCCGGTTAACTGAGAATACATACAAGCACAAAAGGATTCTTAAGTTCATGCATGGGATATTATAGTGTATATACTCCTGTTAACTCCAGAAAATATAACACATGCTACAATTGGAGAAAACAAAAGCACAAAAAGAATATCAAAGAAGAGCCTTAGTTTATATAAAATTGAACCAAACTATTAACAAATTGAAATATATACTCATTGCATATCCTAGTCTTAGTTTTTTGCAAATCGAAACAAACTGTGAAAAATGTAAAAGATATACTTATCGCAGATCTCCTTGGGAGTGCAATTTTCCTCCAGAGCTTTAGTCTCGGTCGCAGTCCCATACTCATCCGTGCCACAAATGTAAATGGCATTATATCGTCGTAATCTACAATACCTGGCAAACACATCCGCACTCAACACACCTGTAGGAAAACGTCATTCCAATAAAATAGTTCAACATCCATTAAACAATGAGAAACAGCACAAAGCACATGAATAAATTGATGAAGTTAAGAACATTGTAAATGATTATGCACGCAAAACTTACCAATTTCAAGAAAGCAAAATTTCGAAACCTAACTACAATATGCAAATTATTCAGCTAATTTTCACGCACTTATAGCCAATAATTTTGCAGGGCAACAAAGATTGTAATGATCATTCACACCACTTAAATTTTATCTCCAAAAACAAATTCTATAGCCTAACAAGACAATGATAATTAAACGACTAATTATAGCCAATAATGAGCAAAATGATGCAACCTTCAATCGATAATATAGACACTGATTCTTTAAATACTTACAGCCGATAATATTGCCTAGGTGAGGAACATTGTTAACGTAGGGCAAGGCACTAGTGATGAGAATGTTTCGTTTCCCCGGAATCGGAAGCTTCGGAGAAGAAGGTGCTTCCCCCATCGATTCAGCAGATGAATGGAATAAACCAACAGTTAGAGGTTTAGCAGGGGGAGGATTACTGGGAGATTTAGACAGGAGTGAGTGAGCAGATGCGGTGGTGGATAAGTAATTGCGAGAGGGTGTAAAGGTGCGCAGCGGCGGAAGAAGGCGGCGCCGGAGAATATGGAAACGAGCTATGGTGGCTAATTACTGCTGGGACTGCTAAGCTTCTTTTAATCGAGGAAATTAGTCTTTAACCGACTTTAGATGGATTTTTTAGGTTTTATTCTCCGACACTTTGCATCAGTGTCTCTGAATAGAGTCTCTACTTTACAGACTCCAATATCATTTACAGAATCTCTACACATAGTCACCCGTACCAGAATCTCTACCGTACTACAATAATAAAGTAACTGGAAACCAAAATAATTATGACATATTTACAAAAACAAATACACATATAAATAATTTATTATCTATTATTATAGTGATAGACAATAAATATATTACCTTGTATGAATATTCAAAATATGTATAGAAGATCTTATTAATGAAATATTTGTAGAAAACATTTTTTGTGAATCGAAATATATATAATGTTAGAAATAGCAAAAACTTGAATCTATAAAAAAATTCAGATTGCGGTAGATATAGAGTATGATGTCCAATTTTATCCAAAGCGTTGAATAGAGATCACGTATACGATTTCGATGCAAAGACATTTTAGTTGGATCTGAAGCTGTATATACAGATTTACCACTTTTTACAGATTCTAATACAAGAGCTCTGATACAGATTATCGCAAAAATCGAAGTGAGCCGAGGTCATTTAATTCATTTCGGTTTGTTTAATAACACTCCTACTGGTTCGCTTTCAATTAATATTATACTATAAAATTTTCGATTCGGTTACGGTTAACTAAACAATTATTCGTAACTGAACTGAAAACCAAACCGAATCGTTAACCAAGCTAATGTTGTATTGTATATCGCTTTCCTCCATCGTTTTCAAACTGTCTCAAAAAATCATCATTTTTACCCTAATTCTTATTTTATAGTATTTCGTCTTCTTTCTTTTAAAGCCTTTCATGAACATCTTCCGACTAACTTTTGAGGCACGGTACCAGCATTCAACCTCGTAGAAGTCAAATGTAATTTTAGCATAGAGTTTGATGGGGATGCATAAAATAATTCATTTGACGAGGTTATTCATTTATCGAGGTTCTATTGTACCTTAACATCACCCTAAAGATTTAGAGGATTGACTCAAACACTAAGGCATTTTAGTTAGTTATGTTCATAATCAAATTTCCCATCAATTGAATGGATGGTGGAAGATAAATACAGAGCTAGATTTTCTAAAGAATACAAAAAATTTGCACTTTTATTGGCAATTCAAAAAGGACAGAGAAACATGTAACCCTTCAAAATTCTCTGATGAACTTGCAAGCCAAATATAATCTTTCTGAAGATTCCTACTGTCCTGCAATTTAGATTGCCAATTTGCACATATAAAGACTACAAAATTAAGCTAGGAATACTAGTACATTTAAACTAGTTGAGTTGAAATTCCATCTATGTAAAATTTTACTGGATATATTTCGGGATTTCGCCTTTCTTCAAGAGGGATAAAGAGTACTCAGCAGCGTCGATAAGTTCTTCAATGTTGTGAAGGGATCGCTCTTCAGCACCGAGCATGAAAATGGCACGCGCTTGAGCTTTCTTTTGTAGCCTTGCTGCTAAATTCAACGGTAAAGCAGGCGAATTCAGACTCCGTAAGATTTGTCTGTAAAGTGACAATACTCTCCCTCTGTTTCTGGCTAAATCTTCTGCTGTTGCCCAGAATATACCTTTCGCCGCCATCTACATTTCAAAAAAAAAAAAGTCTGTCAGCCATATAATCAAACACCTTGTTGCTATAAGCTAATGAATTCTTTCAGAGACATAATCAAACACCTTGTATGCAACAACTACAAAAACTCATACTAGAACCTAATGAATTCTGTCACACACATAATCAAACACCTTGCTTGCAAAAACAACCCTACTGCTCTAAACTAATGAAATTAGTATTAAATGTGCGAAATATACAGATGCCATAGAGGTGAAATGATGGATGAGGGCAAAAAAAACTTGGACA
Source organism: Gentiana straminea (assembly GCA_036785695.1). Classification (NCBI taxonomy): domain Eukaryota; kingdom Viridiplantae; phylum Streptophyta; class Magnoliopsida; order Gentianales; family Gentianaceae; genus Gentiana; species Gentiana straminea. The sequence goes on from JAVUPR010000137.1 coordinate 13,120,132, forward strand.
AAAAGGTGGGAATACATCAGCTAAAAGAGGCAAATTATTGAAATTCAGCTTGAACTGAACACGTTGCTCAAGGGGACGAAGTAACGAACCACTTGAAACAACCTATGTTTGTGAACCCTACCACTTTCTGAGGGGCCAAGAATTGCACATAGTAGTCGCCGGATTGAATAGTCCCAATAGAAATGAGGGGAAAAACATTGGAAGGGCTACTAAAATGTTTCCTTTATCAACTTCTCTTGTAACCTTTACCCACTCACCAATCTTTTTAAAACCCAACATTTTCACCATTACAACGATTTTCAATGGAAATTCAAAATGTTCCTCCATGTGACTCTTTCATGGATAGACCTTCGTATCTGTGCTAGCTTCACAAGCTCTATGTACAGCTCCCTCTTCTTAGTTGCAAAAAGTTTCAATAGCACTAAAAGGGCAACATGGTGCATGAACGCATCCGAGGAAGGATTGGACCATTTAGACCTACTGCATGCAACGTTACATTTCCTACATGTGGTTGTATCCACGGCTTGAAACTGTGGCGTCCGTTCAAAAGCCGCCAAGTCTTTCCCTTCATCTAGTTTTAGTAGCCCTGCAATCATGAATTTTTCCGGTTCACCTAAGCCCCAAGTGTGATAAATTATAATCTCACAACAAAATGTAATGCAATAAACACGTACATCACAAAATTTCAATCTAATCTCTTTTTGGGGAGGGATTGGACAAATTATATATCAAGAACTCTTAGCTATTTGCATGTTTGTAATAATCCTAAATCAAGATTCATGACTTAACCTAAATTCACCACTTATCAAGCTAAAATTTCGGTTCCTCTACAATGATAGAAAATCTCGACAAATAAGAATATTTTGATTAAAGCAACTAACATAATCAATTATCGACATTTCTAAGCTTCCATCTTCGTTTCATTTGGTTTATAAAGTACTTTTTCAGATAATAATACAACCACCGAATCACGAGCGCTCCCAACCAAATTGGTGAAATAACGAAGAAAATGAATATGAATCCTACAGATTTTATGTCCATCATAATACAATACATAGTAATGAGAAAATATGCAAGCCACAGGCACCGTACCTGTTACCTCGAGTATCCAAACGGGACAAATAATGCTGGAAGGTAATTAGGATTGTCATTTCAAGGTCAGTCAGCGTCTCCCTCCTTGTATCTCAAGATAAAATAGGTTTCACCTTCTTTACGGCAGAAATTCTTCTCTGCATACCTTCTTCAATTTTCTCACACAGTTGTACATCTAAACTATCTCCTGCCCCTATCGAATTCAGAGCACTGCGAACAAAATTGTAAGTATATGATCTTGGAATCGATCCTCGATTTACCAACTCGACAAGAAAATCTCGTGCCTCAAGTATCCTCCCTCTTTCACACAGAGAATGAATAATAGGAGTATACGAACTCGTAGTTGGTGTTCCATGACCCTGTTTATCCATCCTCCTCATCATCTCAATTGCCTTGTCAGTCTCGTTTACAGAACTGTAATACCTAATGAAAGAATCATAAGTGACCCTATTCGGCAAACAGCCTCTCTTCACCATATCATCAAACAATTCCAATGCCCTCCCAATTCTATAAGTCTTGCAGCAACCGTTGATTAAGCAATTATAAGTAACAACATCAGGAACAAAGCCCTTAAACAGCATTATCCTAAAAAAGTGATTTGCTTCCCACAACCGCCTCCTCGAGGCTTTTCTACACCCGGTTTCCAATGCATGTCTGCAGTAAGAACTGATCAAAATAGTATACGTAAACGTATCCGGTGGACACCGAAAACCAGGCAGCTCCATTTGTTCCAACAATAACTTAGCTTTCTTAAAATTCCCAACCCTACAAAGGGCATAAGCAATAGTGTTATACGCCAGAACATCAGGCTTACAATGAAACTTCTTCATCCTATAAAATGCAGCTAAAGCTTCATTCACCAATCCCTCTTCACCTAAAACCTTTATAATACATGTAACTGTAGCAGTCGTCACCCTCCCTTTTTTCGATTGTTGATTAAGAAACTCCCAAAGAGGTCTTAAGATATTCCCTTTCGCCAGTACAAGCGCCATCTCCTTACACGTAAGTTCATTGTGGCTAAACTCAAACTCCGCTTCAACCCAATCGAAGAATTCAACAGCTTTCTTTAAACCAATATATACTTTTTCTTGATCTCTATAAGCAGCAGGACCTAGAACAAGAGAACCATTTTGAGCTTTATAAGCTTCAAACCTTAGATTTCGCTGTCTAAGCGGAGCACGATGGCGAAATCCCTTTTGGCAGCCTATTGATCTTGGAGATCTAAACAGAAATCTCGGGATACTTCTGAGTACTTCAATCACGGTTTCCGTAGACCATATAGGAGTAGAGGATGAAGATGAAAGTGATGATTTGAAGGGCTGGTTTTTAACAATAGCTGCAAAGATTTGGTCGACAAAAGGTGATAAGGACTGATTGACAGGCCTTGGATTGAACATGAAATCCTAAATCAAACACACGCTACAAGATTTAGAGTTGCATCAACAATCCAAAAGGTAGCCTTTGCTAGAGAAATTCAAACAACCAAAAGAGTACCAATTGCTCAGAGCCACAATGTACCTTTTTCTATGAACACGCAAAGATTCCTGCTTTATATTAATTATCAAGATATACAAAATTCAGCAACAAGATAGCAAATATGTACTCTTCCATATGAGATTCATGTAAGTGAATTTACAACTAAAATCTAGTGCTGCACAAGCTACCAAAAGCACATTAAACAATTGAACAAACCGACAAATAGGTGAAATGCTAACTACCAAAGCACATTACGAGATTTCAACATATAAACAAAATAGTAGAACCCATTTCACTGGACAAAATAGGAAAGGAAAGGAAGGAATCTCTAGAATCGCCGAAGAGAAAGAAGCCAAAATCACAGATACTAAAAACGTCTCTACACTCTACTAATTGAAAGAAGATTATTAAGATTTCAGATAAAAAAACTTCTGAAAAATGAAAAGAAAAACACGGCAAGAAGATCATTACTTGTCGAATGGCATGTGACGGAGGTCAAGCAGCGGGAGAATCAGGACGTCGGCAGCGGCGGTGTAGTAATTCAGCTTCAGTCGTGGAAGTGTCTACTGTTTGGTAGGTGTGCTGATACTTAAGGGGCTAAAACAAGCCGAGTCACTCTCAAATAGCTCGATACTCGGCTCGTGAAATACTCGTTTAAAAAATATACTAAATCGGTCCCAAAATTAAAGTAATTAATTCTAGATATTTTCACACAAATTAATAAAGTGATTGAAGGTTATAAATCGAAAGTTAAATGTCTAAAATACTTATCGAGTATCATTAATACAATAGTCGTTAGTGCTGTTAACGAGCCAAGCCGAGTAGCTGATGTTCAAGCTCGAGCTCGTTTATTATCGAGTATGCTCGGCTCGGCTCGTTTACACAAACGAGCCTAAAAGCCTGTTCGAGCTCGGCTCGATAAGAAAGAAAAAAGTTCGAGCTCGAGATCAAGCTCGCGAACAGGCTCAAACTCGAGCTCGGCTCGTTCAACAGAATTTTTTTTTTTTTTTTTTTACAGATTCAGCCTATAGCCTTACAAGTTACAAACTCAACAAAAAAAAAAAAAAACAAATGCAGGGGACACAAATTTACGGACATTGATTATGAGCTTGAAGTTTGCCAAAACTCTAATATTAAGCCAAGAATATTGATCATTATCTAAACATCGTAAGTTTATACTGACTGAACATCGTAAGTGCCAAAACGACCAAAGCCCACTAGCTGAACCGCAACCAAACACAGTATAAACTAAAGACAAACAAACTCCAGGGGCAGCTTAAGAGAAGGATAAAATCAAAGGGCACAAACACATAAAAGGCAGTAATTTCACACACAAAATAGTCCTGAACTATTGTCATGGACTGTCCTGAACTATTGTCATGAACGAACTATTGTTTGCTTCGAATTTGACAAAAATGTTCGAATTTGACAAAAATGCAGCAAAGAAGCATGAAATAGTGTAAGAGTCGGATTAAAAATACTTCCCGACTTACCGTGAAGGAGTAGAAGACGATGGGCGGCCGGAACGGAGACAATGGACGTCGACGAAACCGATTGATCTCGTTATGCTACTATTGAAAACACGTTCTGCTTCTACTCAAAGAAGAGGTAGCAGCCAAGCAGCTGAAGCGACGGCGGCGGACTGAGGGCTGTGAGGGGAGATTGGATTTGGCGGTGAGTTGTGTGAGAGAGAACCGAGTCCGGAGGGAGAGGGAGAGGGGAGAGCGGCGGGGGTATTATGTTTTATCCGAAGGGGAGTCCGGAGGTTGAGGGCTGAATCTGAATGGCTGATAATTGATGGAGTGATAATAGATATTTGATATTTGTTTATTTTATATTTATTATTTATATTATATATTATATAAGTTCGCGAACACTAACGAGCGTTTACGAACAATTTCGTTGTTATTTCGTTTAATAAACGAATGAAATTTCGAGCCGGCTCGATAGCGTAGATGAACGAGCTCGAACGAGGTTAAACGAGCCGAGTTCGTGAACATTCGATTCGTTTAACAACTCTAATAATCGTTAAGTAATGAAAAATTGTTGGATTAATAATAAATTATAGGTAAAATAGAAAAAATGGAAATAAATGTTGTATTTATAATAATGACTTATATTGTGGAAAAAATCTAAAATTGTACGATGAGTTATATTTTGAGACGGGGGTAGTATTATTTTATACTTTTTTTACGAGCCGAACTTGAATATTTTGAAACTAAACATATTTTCGATCTCGAATTCAATCTTAAAAGTTTTTAAAATTTTATCGAGCATAACCTAACTGAACTCGAGAATTATTAAAACTTAATTGAACCGATTTTTTTTTTCTTTTCGATAACCTGTAATTTTTATTAATCAAGCACGAAATAATTACAAGGTTTTGTGCCTACCCCGACACCTCCAAAAAAAAAAAAAAAAAGATGTGCTCAATTCACATACCCCACATCCTCAAAACCCCCTAGTCCAGAAAACCCGATGTGAACTGTAGGAAAAACCGGATGCTAGGGAAAGAGTACGGTCCTATGTGCATTGGAATTAAACAACTAAAACAAAATAAGTTGGAGATGCAACCCCATTCAAAGCAAGAAATATGTGATTCGAATCGAATCATTTACACCCCTTGCTCATACCTTATTAACGAGGCGTAAACGAGCGAAGCCAAATCGACTAATAATTATAAACAAATTGAGTATATCATAAATTTCTCAGAGTTCAAGGTTGAGTTCAAGTACAAGTATTTTAATATCAAGCTCGAGCTTCAATTAAGGAAAATTAAAATTTTGTTCTATAATTATTTTTTTGACAGATATGAAATATACCCACACATTTTCTTTTTTGTCTTATTAAGATTCAGACCCGAAATCTATGGATTAAGTACCACAGTAATTACAACTCGACCTGATTAAAATTTTAGTTCTACATCAACCTTTCAAGTTATACAAGTCTTTCAATTACTCCCTCCGTTCCGAAATAACTGATGCAGTTGCCAAATGCACACAGATTAAGGAAATCATTTATTGCATTGACTTTTATATGAAATATACTATAATTCCCTCAACTAAAAAAACCTTTGAAATACGAAAGACATTTGGAGTACCAAAAATATGCAATTAATGAAGGGTAAAGTAGAAAAAATACATTAAATATTCCATTGAATTGCGAACTGCCTCAGTTAACGAATCTTTTTGATAACTGCATCAGATATTATGGGACAGAGGGAGTATAACTTAGAAAATTTCCAGGAATCTTTAACAACCAACTCTGAAACCATCATGTCAATTTTATTATTTTAACATCTTAGTTGGTGGAATCTTAATTTCCATGTGCATTGCAGTGGGGATATATATATATATATATATATATATATATATATATATATATATATATATATATATATATATATGATGTAGCGTGGAATATCGATTTGTGGTAACGGTGTCAATTTTGAGGATATAAGGTCATTATGTTATGGGTGATTCCTCCGGAGAGGTAAGGCGGTTATTTAGAACAAGGTGGCGGAATAAGCATAAAGTAAATAACAAAAGATTGGGCCGGTGGTTAGCGGCAAAAGCGGCGAGTTTGGTTTGTGTGTATTAATTCTCGTGTCCTCTTCTTTGTTACATATGATCCTCTATTTATAGACAAGCAAGTCGGTCTACTTGTTCACGATTAGACGGCCTAATGATATAATAAGAAATAACTTATACAAGTGCCATAAGTATCTTAAATAAATATCTGTATGCACTGAATCATGTAAATAGTCATGCCAGGCGCCCGCATGCGCTGTCCGTGGCGACGATAGCGTGGTGATGGCGAGCAGCGGGTACGATCTTGCCTTGACTGTAAGGAGAGGAAACCATATGATGGAGATACGTCCGGTTTAGAAGTGGCGGACAGAAAGGCGGCTAGGATCTAGCGACCAGCTTGCTATAAGTGGGTGCGGCTACATAGGCGAGGCCCATAATATTTGTATTGGGCCGGGTTGACAGGCCCAATCCATTGGAACAGTATCCTGTTGCGGGTTAGGTATATCAATGGCCCCCTACTCTGCGACTGGATGTGCCCGCCCAGGCGGAGAGTAAAAAGTATGTCGAAGAAGTGAATACCGCCTGAAGTTTGCTGTGCTTGCAGCGAACAGGCTTTGATCGCCGATAGTCGCTATATCGGGCTTAAACTAGTGTTTGAACGAAATCACCGTAAGTTCTTTGTGCATTGCGGCGAACGAGGCTTTGATCGCCGATAGTCGCTATATCGGGCTTAGTCGCCAACAACGCTCCGTTGGGCTTAGTTGCCAACAACGCTCTGTTGGGCTTAATGATGACCGCCGGTAGCTGGGCGACTAGAATTGAAAAGGAATGTACTAGTAGTTGAAACGTCGCATCAATCACGTGAGAGGTCGCGTACGATCTGAATCGCCGCCTATTCTGATTGGCTGCCGTTTCTTGGGATACGAACCGTCGTCAGTTAGACGTATCGTGGAGACAAGACGTTTCGAAACGTTTCAAATTTCGAAAATCGTAATAACTGTTCCCGCCCTTTTTCTCCTCTATAAAATGGGGTCCTCCTCCACCATTCACCACTTTTGGCGAAATTGACTCCGGCGATAACAAAACTCCGGCGAGAAGGCGATTTCCGGCAAGGTTTAACAGAGCTCCGATCAGGCGTTTTTCTCAGCAATCAGTCTACTTCTTAACTTCTTCCAACGATCAGGTACCAAAATCTCCCTTCTGTTTCCGTTTTTCACTTTGATTCCTTCCCAAAATCGTGACTTCGATTTGTTTTTCCTTGCGTTTTTGTGTGAATGTAGCCCTAGTTCACTTTGGTGTAGCGTATGATCCTGATATCATGATTTTTGAGCATAATGTATATTTATCCTCTTCCTGAATCCCCAATTACGCTTTGGTGTATGGTTTTGCTCCAAGATTATTGCTTTTCCATGATTTGCTTTGTTAGCTAGCAGTTTTTCTTGGCTCTGACTTCTAACAAGGCGTAATCGGGGTTGGATGCTCTGATTGCGCCTTCCTTGATTATCTGCGTTTACATGTTGACGCATCACTTATTCCTGTATGAATGCATATGTGATTGGGGGTAGTTTGCCTGGGATTTTTCTGGGTTAATGCTTGGGAAAAAGATAGGTTTTTCGGGTTTCTTGTTCAAAGAAGATAGAGGGGCGAGGTGTCGGGGTGTACTCGCTTTCACCTCGGCCTGACTATCATGTCTGGGTGATTAAACGTGTCCACCTTGCCCTTTTTCTTTTTCAGCATGTCCTCTGAAGATACTCAATCAAATGAGGAAGTTCGTGTAGTCGCTGGTTACGGATCCGGCGACGAGGTGCAGATGGTCGATGATTCTGACTCGATGAGAGCAAGAGAGGCAGAGCCGGAGGATGAAATCGCTCTTATTGGCAGTGGCGCCGCTGGGGGTGAGATTGAGGAAGAAGACTACGACGAGGATGCGGACAAGGCGGTGCTGAGTTCGTTGGGCAGGAGGGCCGCGAGTTCTTCTAGGGTTCCTGGAACGTCGACCGCGAGCAGGAAGAGGTCAATCAAGATCAGGTCCGCGGAAGTTACCGCCGAGCTGACTGCGCAAAAGAGTGTCGACCGCGAGCTCATATCTCAGTGGAGGGGAATGAGGAGCCTTACAGATTACACGTCGTCGCTGGTTATATATGACATTCCCTCTGATTATCGATTCGCGAGCATGGGAGCGGACAATGTGTCAAGGATTTGCGGCCGCGGCGAAGATTACATATGGCTCCACTTCGACCATTTCGTTGCCGGACTCAGGCCTCCCTTCGACCCATTTTTTGTGAAGTTTATGGAGAGAGCCGAGGGTGATGCCCTGCGACCTTAGTTTGGGAGTTGTTCGCGTCGTGACGTCCTTTATTATAATCAGCCGATTGAAAGGGCGCGAACCCTCATGGGCGCTTTGCTATACTTCTACTCTTTTTCGCGGAAAGGCGACGCCGGCCAGATTCAGCCACGTAGTCGCTCGAGTAGTGGTCGGCCCCGCTTGTTATTCGACCTCCCAGATAAAGTAGCGGACTGGGATAAGAGATGCATGAAGGTGGAGTCACGGGTGGGATGGCCTTTTGCGAAACTGCCGGCAAACTCTGTGACAACCGAACACCTCAAAGATATCAAAACCCAGGACGACGACGATGAGTTTATAGCCGAAATAAAAGATGATCTAGGCTATACTCGCAGGAACGAGGATCAAGCCCGCGCGTATAACTGGAGAGTGCTTCTTGATATTAGCGAACCGTATCTTCGGTTAGCGGGGCTTCCTGCCGCGGGGGTTGGCGATCCCTTTGCACCTGTCGATCCGTTGCCAACCCACCCCGACTGGTACGGGGAGTGTCATCATGCCATATGCCTACCATCCCAATGTACCACCTGTGGAGGCGACCCCTCTAAGCGAGCACCGAGTAGGATTCTTACTTGTTACTTTTTGCATCTGCATCTTTCTTTTTTCCCCCATATATTTGTCTGTTAATACGCTTCGTGCTTTCCAGGTACCATGGATAGATTGACTCAGCGCAACTCTCTGTCCCGGATGAAGACGGCTGGGGAGGTGAACGAGAGCGAAACGGTAAAAGTGCGCATCGATCTTCCAAAGGTCGGTCCCGACCGCCGGGGCGGCGGGCACCTCAAGCTCGCAGGTGAAAAAGACGGCCGTGCCACCGGTGAAATCTACTGCGGCTACAGCTGGGGCGAGCAAGGTAGTGAAGCAGACAACTCTCTCGAAGCTGCCACCTACCGGTCAAAAGAAAAGGGCCATATCTGAAGAGGCTGTCCGCACTGAAGGTATCGGCGGCGATCATGATGCTCCTCCCCCCCACAAAAAATCCAAAAATGATGAAGCCAGGGAAAAGGCCGCGGCGGATAGAGAGACAAGTGGTGAGGGAGGCGCGAGCTCGGCATCCGCTTCGATAAAGGCAAAAAGGTTGCCGAGGTGTCCGCAAGCCGCGGGCACCCGGATGACCATGCCGCCCAAAAACGTGCCCGTTGGTCCGGCGGGCTTCCCAGCCGTCTGGTTGGATGAGGGGTTTATGGGCCAACCCCTCAACATTTCGATGGCGAAAGCAATTTCAAAGGGGATCGCAGATGTTCCTCCCCTAAAGCACTTGAAGTAGGGCCTGCCCCCAAATGTTAACTTGGAGATCGGCCGCGGGATCGCGGATAGGGTTGTCCTGGCGGACCAAACCACACCTCGCCGTACTTTTGTTCCCAATGCCGAAGATTTGTGGGGTCTGTTCGGCACCGTTATGAGCACGGTAAAGTTTTCTTTGCTTTACCATATTTGTCTTTTGCTTTATTTTTCCAAGTTGATACTGACCTCGCACATCTCTTTCCTTTCAGTTCGGCACCGGGTTGGCCCAGTTCATAAATGACCATATCGAGACCATATCCCTGAGTGCTGATAGCGCTAAAGCGGCGGACGAGTCCAAGAAAGCATTGGAAAAGTCTCATGACGCAATGGCGCAGCTTCACGGCGAGTTGGAATCTGAGAATGACAAGGTGAAGCAGCTGACCGCAGAGAAGAAAGCGCTGGAGGGGGCGCTTGCCCAAGAGCGCAAGGCGCGGGTAGCGGCCGATAAGGCGCGGACGAAAGCCGATAAACCGCGCGGGCGTGCCGACGGACTTCGGGCGAAGGCGACAAAATGCGGATGAGGCCGAGCGAGAATGTCGCCCGATCGGAGGAGCTTGCACGGAGCGTGTGGCCAAAGCTCAAGAGTTATCCGATTTGATGGAGCAGCTTCAAGCTAAATGCGACGATGCTCAGAAGATGGCCGATAAGAGCGCCGAAGTTGACGACAGTTTTGTTATGGGCTTCGACCAGGGCGGCTATCATATTGCCCGTTGTTTGTGGGCCCGGGGTAGTGAGGATCCAGATGTTGAAACTTTGCGAGACTGGATTCTCACACACCCTTTCGATGAGGAACTAAGGGCTTTCCATGCGCGGATTCCTTATTCGGATAAGGAGCTTGAGGCCTATGCTCCAAAGCTTGCTCCTGATTGGGTCGCTCCTGCGGTTGTAGAAAATAATCTGAGAGAGTTAGTTCGTCGCGAGCTCGAACCGGTCGACGCTGAAGGTGGAGATGGTGGGGAAACTCAGGAGCGAACTGAAGATCAGACTGCTGAAGGCGTCACCCCGCCTGCTGTGCCGACTGAGGATGCTACAACGCCGTTTTCCGAGTCGAAGTCGACAGCTACTCCACTCCTCCCTTCACTCGCCAATATCCAAAATGAAGACAACCGCCCGGATGAAGCTTAGCTTTGCTTTTGTCCCGATCTCGCTTGTAAAATTCGATTTGACTTTGCCTTCACTTGATTTGTAATTTGCAACTTATTTTTACTTTTCCGCATAACTCCTCATTTTTCCATTTGCAATTTGTATATTGAAGTTTGCTTTCTGTTCGCCCATATTTGCTTGTTCGCCTCTGTTATTGTAATTGAGTCCGATCAATCCCCCTTGGGTTAGATAAGATTCCAAGCCGCTGGTGTATTTCAATTTGTGCCCCCTTGAATCTTGTCTAAGTCAATTGTTCAGTCGTTACTCGCGCTTCTAAATCTGATGTCAAAGATACCGCTTTTTGAAATTAAATTTCTGGAGGGTGGCCCCCTGTTTGATATGAGATTTGGCGGCGTGGCGTTTATTGAAAAAATTCCTCATATTGCCCCCACCTTTGCTTAAAAATTTCCTGCCTGAGTAAAATGCTGTATGAGGAAGGATGTAAAATTGGATTTATAAAATTTTGATCACCCCGCTAGATGATAAAAATTTACAAAGAAAGCCTAGACGCTCCTTATCGTCGATAAGAGGATGGCCATAACCCTATCCGATTATTACATATAGTATCTCTTAAGATTATCCGCATGCCAAGGCCTGTTGAGCTCGTAACCTTCAGGATTCTTCAGTACATAGGTTCCTTTTTTGATCTCCTTTGCCACCTGATAAGGTCCTTCCCAGTTCGCTGTAAGTTTACCCTTATCAGGTTCCATGCCCGTTGCTTTCCTATTGCGAAGAACGAAATCCCCCACTTTGAACGAGTGGTCGCGGATACGTTTATCATGCTCTCTCTTCGCTACTTGCTTGTAATTTAATAACCGCTGATAAGCCATTACTCTTTTTTCTTCTACCAGATCGAGATCGATTTGTTTATTCAACACATTATCTTTGGGGTCGTAAAGAGCGACCCTGATGCTTGGCAGGGCCATCTCGACTGGACTCATTGCCTCCGATCCATAAGTTAAAGCAAAAGGAGTTTCACCCGTTGGTGTTTTGATGGTGGTGCGGAGAGACCATAAGATGGCGGGCAACTCGTCTACCCACCCTCCTGCTTTTGCTTTATCATCCACACTTTTCTTTAGCATCTTAATTACTTGCTTGTTGCCGGCCTCGGCTTGACCGTTACCCCGTGGATATGCTACGATGATTGCCAATGCTTTACCTTGAATTCTCGCACAAAGGTTTGAAAATTCCGTACGAAAAGTGGACCGTGGTCGACACCACCGCTCGCGGAACGCCAAAGCGAGAGAAAATTTGATCATGTAAAAAGTACCCGCCGCTTTTGCGCTTATCTTAACCATAGGTTTTGCCTCAATCCACTTTGTAAAATAATCGACGGCTACTATGATAACTTTGCATCCGCCTCTTCCTGGTGGAAAAGGTCCGATTAGATCGAGTCCCCACATGTCGAAAGGCCAAGGTGCGACCACAATGCTCTGCTCGACAGATGGTAATCGGGGGATATCCGCATGTTTCTGACATTCAGGACATTCCCTGACTAGCTTCTCAGAGTCTTTAAGAATACTTGGCCAGTAATACCCGGCGGTTAAAACCTTTTGCGCCAGAGAGCGGCTTGCTGGATGTCCTCCGCACACACCTTGGTGAAGCTCGTTTAGAATTGCCAAGCTTTCCTCTTGTCGAACACACCGTAAAAGGGGCTTTGTAGCCGACCTTCTATAAAGAACTCCGCTAATGATGACATACCTCGCAGCTCTTCTTCTGAGGGTGCGTGATTTGTCCGCCTCATCGGGCAAAATGCCCGTTTCAATGTATGCTTGTATCTCATCTATCCAACATGCGACCACAGGTGATGTATCTATATCCATAATTTCCGCTGCTTCGATTGCGGGCGTCGCTAAATATTCGATCATGATGGAAGGATCCGCGAGCTCCTCCTCCAGAGAGAGTTTTGATAAGTAGTCTGCTCGCTCATTGTCCTCTCTTTTGATTCTGATAAATTCGCAATATTGAAAACCCGTTGCTAGCTTTCGGACAACTTTGCCGTATTTTTCGAGAATATCACAATGCGTGTCATAATCCCCGGAGATTTGTTTGACGATAAGCTGAGAGTCACAATAAACCTCCACATTCTCCACGTTTAACTCCTTTGCAAGTTTGAGCCCCGCTATGACTGCTTCATACTCGGCCTGATTATTCGTGGCGGCAAACTCAAACCTTAAAGCCTTTTCGATCTCCTCTGTAGTTCCCGGCTCCATTAAAATGACTCCGCTCCACAACCATTCCGACTCGATGCTCCGTCGACGTACAACGACCAACATTGCTCGGTCCGTTTCCCGACCTCTCGCGGGTCCGATTGGCATAGGCGAGTTTGGTCCTGGCGAGTTAAAACTTGTTTCTACGATGAAGTCTGGCAAGGTTTGCCCCTTGATTGCCTTCCTAGGTTGATATTGGATATCAAATTCGGTAATTTCGATTGCCCATCTGAGGAGGCGACCTGAAAGGTCCGGCTTGTGCAAAATTTGTCGTATCGGACTGTCTGTTAAAACAATTATTGTATGGGATGCGAAGTAGCCCCTGAGTTTGCGGGCATCAATAACAAGAGAGTAAGCTAATTTTTCAATGTTAAAATAGCGGCTCTCTACCGGACTGAGAGCTTTACTTACATAAAACACGGGATTTTGGAGGGTTCCGGCCTCTTTTACAAGAACGGCGGCGACAGCCCAATCTGAAGCCGCTAGATACAAAAATAACACATCCCCTACCGCCGGACTGACTAAGAGAGGTGGCTTGCCCGTATACTCTTTCGGGGCTTGAAAAGCTTGCGAACATTCCACGCCCCACGAAAATGTCTTGTCTCCTTTCGAATTTTAAAGAAGGGAAGACACTTTTCTTTTCACCGACTTTGCTATGAAGCGACCAAGTGCGATAATGCGGCCATTTAGCCTTTGAACTTCCTTGATCATTGTGGGCTCCTTCATATCGAGGAGAGCTTGTATCTTTTCTGGGTTTGCCTCGATGCCGCGACGGCTAACCATAAAACCCGAAACTTGCCCGCTCGAACCCCAAATGTACACTTTCTTTGGATTGAGTTTCATAGAGTGCTTTTTGACATTGTTGAGAGTTTCTCGAAGATCGTCGACGTGGCCCTGTCCTGTCGACTTCACCACCATGTCATCTATATAAGCCTCCATATTCCTTCCAATCTGCGAGCTGAAAACTTGGTTGACCATCCGCCGATACGTCGAACCCGCGTTTTTCAACCCAAACGGCATCATCTCATAGTAATAAAGGCCCCCAGCAGCTCTGAAGGCGGTCATTTCCTTGTCGGATTCAGCCATCCGTACCTGATGATACCCTGAGTATGCATCCAAGAAGCTCAACACCTCAAAGCCAGAAATCGAATCCACCAATCTATCTATTCGTGGGAGTTGATAAGGATCTTTGGGACAAACTTTGTTGAGATCGGTGAAGTCCACGCACATCCTCCATTTGCCGTTATGCTTCTTGACCATTACCACATTTGCAAGCCAGGTAGGATAAGCAAGCTCCTTTATGATACCTGCTTCAAGAAGCTTTCGTTCCTCTATCTTTACAGCTGCCTCTTTCTCGTACGAAAACTGGCGTGCTCGCTGTTGTATCGGCTTGACAGTCGAATCCACGCTCAGATGATGGAGGGCGACCTCAGTCTGGACCCCTCGCATATCTGTGACAATCCATGCAAAGGCACTCAAGTTTTCTTTTAGCAGCTTTACCAGCTCTTCTCTCTCAGCAGAGCTTAATCTAGCCCCAAATTTAATCTTTTGCTCAGGGTACTCCTCGTTGATGACTATCTCTACTAGTTCATCTTCAGCAGTGAAATCGGGCTCATCCCTGACTTGTAGCGTTTCACATTCCAACCCGCTTGGCGCTTGCTTGCCCACACTCCTGATCATGCTGACCATTCTCTCAACCTCCGTCACCTCGATCCGTGGTCTCTTAGCCTCAGTCCTCATTTCTCGTATATAATTGAGGACCGCCGCGGGCTCGCCGATAGACGTTCCAATCTGATCGCCAACATAAAACTTTGCCCGCTGATGAGGGATGGAAGCTACCATCTGAAATTGACGTAGAGCCGGTGTCCCTAAGATCATATTGTAGTTGGACTGTAGGTCGACCACCAAGAAAGCGACCTTTTCTGTTCTAAAAAGCGCATAATCGCCCATTTGTATGTCTAAATCGATGGCCCCCTTGACACTTACTTTGTGATTTGTAAACCCCTCAAGGGTGCCATTATGCGGCCTCAAACTGGAATCGCCGAATCCCAACTCTCTAAAGCAACTGTAGTATAGAATGTCACGGCAAGCTCCCGTGTCGATCATCACCCGTTTTACGCAGGCCCGGTTGATAACCGCTGATACACACAAGCACATGTCCTCAGCGCTAGTCGAAGTCACTAACTCACTTCGAGTAAAAACCAATGGGCTCTCATTTCCTCGCAAAACAGTCGGTTTTCCCGTATGTTTGTTAATTGAGTCAATGCGACTCTTAATCTGATTGTTGCTGGGCGGGGTCTCGGTTATCATCCTTATACTCCGATCAAACTGGCGGGTCTGTTGATTCCGCCTATCTGACCCCCCAGCGTTTTGTTTGTATCTGTCGTGCTGTCCGCGAGCAAGTAATTTTTCCACCGCTCGTTTAAACTGTATGCATTCCTCGGTCGTGTGACCCTTATCCTGGTGGTATCCACAGAATTTGCTAGCGTCGCGACGTGAGTCCGTGACCATGGGATAAGGCTCGGGTACTTCATCTCGAACCTCATTTAGCATTTGCGTGTAGGAGATGTTGATAGGGGTAAAATGCTCCTCTTTGAACTTACCGGGTTTCTTGATGTCCCGTTCATTACCTCTGCGGGTGTCTTTCGGCGGACTGCGCTCAGCCCTCTGCTTATTTTTACCCGAGGAAGACGCTCCTCATTACCCGCTCGTCGCGACGTACTTCCTTGTTGAGCTCAACATCTCTTGCAAGTTCGTTGGTGGGGTTAGCGCGAAGAATGATTTCAGGTACCCCGGACCCAACCCTGTTTCGAAGCTGCTCATCACGACGTTATCTGCCAGGCCTCTCATTAGCTCATAAACTTTATAGAATCGCTCGTAGTAGCTGCGAGTTCCCTCGTTTTCGCCCTGACGGACCTCATACAGATCAATGTGTGTTTTCTTTGGTCCCCCCACCGATCGGAACTCCGCTATGAACTTGTTAATGAGGTCGTCCCATGATGTAACCGAGGCCGGAGGTAGACCTCGAATCCATGATGCGGCTCTATCCTGCATAGACCCCACAAAAGCAATGCACCATGCATCCTCGCTAGGCGTACACAACCGATCCCGCTTTGAAAGGCGGATAGCCAGTCCAATGGATCTGTTATCCCATGATAATTGGTAAAGTTGGGATAATGCGTTCCCCCTCGCGGCGCTTCTTTCAAGATATCAGGATGAAGCACACTTGTTCCCCAGGTAGGAACAGCCTTTGTTCCTTTGGCCCCGCGCTGTAATTCCTCTATCTGCTTTTTCATTACCTCCAACTCTTCCTTATCCTCAGGAATGGATAGGTTCGCCGCATAACCCCCTTTTATCTGAGAATCCCCCTGCCCCTCCATGCGAGTGTAAACTGACCGATTATTTCTTTGTGTTCCGGGAGCTGCACCGCGGTCGTCGACCGTGGGCCCCAGTCGAACAAAAGCTGATCTCTTCCGCGACGTCGCATGACTGCTCCCCTGTGTTTTTGTTTGCTGAGCTTGAGTTTTTTGGGGAGCCGCTGTTAGTTGATTTTCGAATTGTGCGGGTTGGGGAGATTTGAATTTTCGGATAGGCTGAGGTGGAAGCCCTTCAGCGATTAGAAGCTCATTTCCCAACCGCATCTCCTCTACATACTCCATATGTGCCTGCAGGGCTAATCTATTCGAATTTGGCGGTACGGATGCCTTATGCGCTACCGTAACATTCAAACGAGAAGTTCCCGCCAAATTCTCCTCACGCAGGCGGCGGGCACGAGTTTTTTTCTGTATGAAATCCCTCGTATCCGGCGTGATATCCTCCCAAAGACCACCCCCAGAAGATATCACCTTTCGGTTTTCTCCTCCCTTCTTCATGGGGGTTCTGTGAATTTGTTTAGCTGGGGTGGTAGGGTTTATAGCTTTTCCTCCAACCATTTTTAGAAGAGTTTTAGGGGTATGTGCGAAATGGGGATATTTGGCTAGTAGTTTTGACGATTTTCTGAGCTGGTATATCTGGGAGTAAAGGCGATCGTTTAAGGGCTCTTGTTCTTTCGAATTTTGATGATTAAGAGCTGAGCTAGAGATTTAACCAACCTTTACGTTTATAGATGGACTCGAGTGCGAGTTTGCATGTGATGATGATGATGAAGGAGTTCCTTCCGGCTGTGACGATCTGAATGCTTATCCAACCTTGTCGCCGCCGTGAGATCACTCTTGCGGTGGAGCAAATGATCTTGATGAGAATGATATTGATGCTTTTCCCGGTAACGGAGCCAAGGCGATGTAGCGTGGAATATCGATTTGCGGTAACGAGTGTCAATCTTGAGGATATAAGGCTGTTATGGGTGATTCCTCCGGAGAGGGTAAGGCGGTTATTTAGAACAAGGTGGCGGAATAAGCATAAAGTAAATAACAAAAGATTGGGCCGGTGGTTAGCGGCAAAAGGGCCGAGTTTGGCTGTGTGTATTAATTCTCAGGTCCTCTTCTTTGTTACATATGATCCTCTATTTATAGACAAGCAAGTCGGTCTACTGTTCACGATTAGACAGCTAATGATATAATAAGAAATAACTTATACAAGTGCCATAAGTATCTTAAATAAATATCTGTATGCACTGAATCATGTAAATAGTCATGCCAGGCGCCCGCATGCGCTGTCCGTGGCGACGATAGCGTGGTGATGGCGAGCAGCGGGTACGATCTTGCCTTGACTGTAAGGAGAGGAAACCATATGATGGAGATACGTCCGGTTTAGAAGTGGCGGACAGAAAGGCGGCTAGGATCTAGCGACCAGCTTGCTATAAGTGGGTGCGGCTACATAGGCGAGGCCCATAATATTTGTATTGGGCCGGGTTGACAGGCCCAATCCATTGGAACAGTATCCTGTTGCGGGTTAGGTATATCAATATATATATATATATACTAGTGGGGTTTGCCGTGCAACGCACGGCAATACGGCCCTGGAAAGAGATTCATGAAAACGAATTTGAGAAGAAATTGAAGTTATGCATCAAAGAACAAGATGGTTTTTATAATGCTTAGGAGAAATGCTTCCGTTTAAGCAATATGAAATGGAATTCGGGTCAAGGAGGGGTAATCCATGTTGAAAAACTGATTGATGTCGACTCCAAAAAAAAATGCTTGATGCTTCCAAATGCACAATTGGGGGGTGGGGGTGGGGGTGGTGGGAGGGGGAAGATTAAAGTATAATGTACCTATAACAATGATCAATAAAAATGGTATAGCATGTACTACAAACTCTAGCATTTCAATATTTTTGCCTCCAGGCCTTCACTCACTTATTATGACTTAAGTATCTATCTTGTTATATGTAACAATTGGTGTGTATTAGTAAGAAGTTTGAAGTTAGACTATGTTAGAAATCGGTGCCGAGCTGCAGTCACGGTTTTCCATCAAAGGAACTGCATTCTGGTTGATAAGAAGCAAACGAGTGCTTCAGATACAAAGCAAAAGTAATTGAAAGTGATACCATATCGGAAATTTTGCTAATTCTAAAACCTCAAGAAAATGCTGAAAATAACATACCTTTAAAACACGAAATAGACACAAAAGGAAAAAGATAATTGTATGGTATGATCTATGATAGAAACAGAAACAAGCGTAACAATAACATAACCATCCAATAACATTACAAAGACATTGGAGTGCATTACCAAAACCATTACAAAATACAAACCAAAACATGTACTTTCTAGAAGCACAAGATGCCCAATTGCTACATAATAGTTGATGGACAAAAAGCAAAAGTCTGGAACATAATTAACCCGTGTAAGGGGTGTAGTTTTCATATTATAACCATTGGGTTTCTTGTACTTAAAAGTTAATGGTTGTAATACAAAACTAACCCTTTTTTTGATATTAAAGCACATGAATTTATAGCACAATTTATTATTACCAAAGATTCTTTTACCTGTGTAATGCTTGGCTCCATCGCAATGACTGAAACCGAAGTGGCTACAAGAGAAAACCCTACGATATTAACAATTATACTTTTCAACTAATTAAACCTGGTGCTTTTTCCTTTTTTGGAAAAGGTCTTCAAGAAATTCTCTATATCTAATCTACGTGAATATGAGTTGGGTTGCAGACATTTAGCAAGAATGATGGGATAGTTTTACTTGTTCGAAAACAATTATGTGCCTTGCTGATTGATGAAATTCCACCACAATGTTAAGAGCAGTTTACAGTATTTACGAAGTTAAATACATAGAACAAGGAATAAATTATTGCAAAAAAAAAAAAAACCGTACTTACTCCTGATGGTTGATTGTACATTCATGTAACTTAGTATGTTTTCCATTCACATCTCGTTCTCTCACTCCGCTTAACATCAATTATTATATCTGTGTACACAATATTTAGAAAATAACATATATTAATTAACTATAGCAAAGTAAGGAAAACATATATAATATTAATTAAGAAGAATATATATATTACCTATTCGATCTTTTGCCCCTGCCTTGGAAATCATGTCTTAGCAATTTACCAATGGGATGGTAGGATATATAGTCAATTCCTTTCTCTTTTTCCGTCACCGTACGTATAAATGTTGGTCTTGTTGGAGAAAATAGTGGAATTGAATTAAAGTGAATAAAAAAATGATTTTATAATCATTTTATTCAGACGACTTTGCAAGCTTAATTTGATTATATTCTTGTATAGAATATATACAATGTTTTGATAATTCCGAAAACTACGTAAGTCGTAGATGAATTCGGGATTTAGAATCATTCAATTCGGAGTACGAGTGAATGAGAAATTAACGCTTGAAGTCGGGTGTTTGAAAGAACTTTTGTTGGAAGTGGAAGTTGAAGAGTATTCAACTAAAGCCTGTACCACATTGGAAAAAGGGAGAAATGTTTTCCAAGTATATATGTGGGAAGAATGTTATATGTGGTATAAGCTCCTAGAAGAAGGAGAGATAGCGGGTTGGTTTTAGCAGTCAGACGTTCTGCTAAAATGGCCACACGCGCGCGCGCCGCCGCCGCCCGCCCGTGCCCGTTGACCTTGGTCTTGGCTTTGGGCTTTGGGCTTTGGGGAATGGGCCTGAGGGCCCTAGGCCCAGGCCTGTGTTAAACTTTTTATACAAAGTTAATTGGGCTTGGTCCAGTTCATATACATTCGATTGGTGAAGATTGAGTTCGGCTCGGTTCGGTTATCCAACATAGTTCGGTTCAAAGCAATAATTAATGGTTAATTCATTGTCAGAAGCGATGAAACTAACGTAATAAAGATGAGTTATGGTAATTCATTCATTGTCAGAATCGATGAAACGGCCGTAATTAATTCATATTATAACCATTGGGTTTCTATATATTAAAATATGGATTGAAGCTACATATACACTTTTTTTGAAATAAAGCACATGAATTTATAGCACAATTTATATATTACCAAAGATACTTTTATACGAGTTTGAAGAAGAGATTCGCAATGACTAGAAAGTTCGTTGAAGGTTGGCGTACAAGAGAAAAACCCTATACGAATAACAATTATACCGGGAACTAATTAAACCTGGTGCTTTTTCCTTTTTTGGAAAAGGTCTTCAAGAAATTCTCTATATCTAATCGGAGTTATTGCCACTGCCTTTTTTAGTAAATCATTTTTAGTAATTCGTTTTACCAATAAAATGGTTTAATTTATAGTTAATTATTTTAATCCCGTCACCGTACGTATAAATGTTGGTCTTGATATTCCCCAAGTACTGAGACTCACCATTACCACTATTTGCACATTACCACATTTTTTACTTCCAGTCAAAGGACGTATAAATTCATCCTAGACTCGACATTACCACCATTTGCACATACACTCTTAATTACTGCAAGTAGGATCTAATTAATGTCTCAAAGCAATCCTCCAGTCCGGTCCAAGTGAAGCCACAACCTTGGCAACAAGTTCTTCGCTTCCATTTGAGAATATCTGGTTTTTAAACCACATTTCAAACAGGTTATATAAAAATTGAATGCCAAAGTTTGTCTTTTAAAAAATTAGTAAAATGTAGCAGTATACCACTTTCACTTTCTGAATGGGTAGGCTATGTAGGAGGCTTCTTAGTATTAGATCAGGCTTTAGCATCTCGATCATAAGGTAGCCATTTTTCCGTTTGTGCAAATACTCCAACTTATCTTTGTGCAATATTTCCGTTTAAACATAATCATTTTACCCACTGACAGCTAGAAACCTCTAAGAATGATAGCTAGAAACCTCTAAGACTACGCCTAAGAAAGAACAAATATGTACACTTCCCATAAAAATATAAACCCACATCAAAAAATAAAACCCAAATAAAGAAAGGAAAGAGTATGAATGTCTTATCTGTCATTCGAAGTGGAGAAGCAATCTATCGACTATCATGGTGCGTTTCAGTGGTGTATACGGATACACCACTGAAATAAAGTACGCCCAGCAATGGATAGAACTGAAGGCGTCCACAAATACTCCAACTGGTCTGACCCTAAAATCGAACAAAGCATTCATCAATAACAAAAAACTTTATTTCCTATAAATAATTCATAAAAAGATAACAGAAACAGTAAAGAAAAAGAAATACCTGAACACATGGCAGAGACAAACAAACTTCGAATTCCTGAATGAAAATGAAAAGCATTTGAGGTAATTTTCACGAAAAGCCATTTAGCACAACCTGACATGTAAGAAGAGTACAATGGAAAATAAACTCTACCATCTGTAAACCTCTTGAACTCTATTCGATTGCAGAAGCATGCAGGACGCTAGTAGAAATCTGTAGATTGTGAGGAACAAAGGGTACCGAAGCAGAAAAAACAACAGAAAACATAGGGAAAAATTGAGCAAGTGATATTAAAGAAAGAAGTTCAGAGCAAGATTACACAAATTAGCAAAATTCTCGACAAAACCTACCAAACAGTACCAACTTTCTACTTCGATTGCATAGGTTCCTGACATAGATCTTTTAGAAGAACCGTAGCACCTTAAATTCGAATCATCTGAATGTCTTGATTAACGTATAAGATCCAAATCATCCGGTTCGTGAGATGAAAATCGGGATAAGAAGAGAGACGTTCACAAAATTTCTGGAGAAGAGAACAGAAGAGAGAGGAAGAGGCAGATGAGGCGGAATTATTTTAGTGAAGACTCAGAGCTATTCAAAAAGGGGCGGCTGGTTAAAAGACCCAATTGACCAAAGTTTTGGTTGCCTTAACCTGGCGAACCAAAGTATTGGCTTATTAGACCCAATCTTTTAATAATAGGCAAGATACCTATTATACCCTTTTGCAACTCCCCAAATCGAACCCAAATCACACCAATTGGAACACGAGCTCGAACTCCCCTAGCTCGAACTCCCCTCGCCGAACTCCCTCTTCTTCAACCCCCAAACTCCCTTGCCGGAGACAAGCCGGAATCCCGACGGAACACGAATTCGAGCCGGAATCACTCCCATTCGAACCCAAATCACACCAATTCGAACCCAAATCACACTTATTAGAACCCAAAGCACTCTCATTCGAACCCAAATCACTCTCATTCGAACCCAAATCACACCAATTCGAACCCAAATCACTCACATTCGAACCCAAATCATTCCCATTCGAACCCAAATCACCCATCCAAATCAAACCCATTCGAACCCACTCGAACCCCAAGCCCCTCAACATGCTTGAACTTATTACATGAAAAACGAGTTTGAGGAAAAGGAAGAAGAAAAAGAAGAAAGAAGGAATAGAAAAACGAGTTAATGGAGGAAGGAGGAAGAAGAAGAATAAGAAAGAAGGAAGAAGGAAAAAAAAAAAAAAAAAAAACGGGTTTGAAATGGAGGGAGTAGAAGAAGAGAAGAAGAAGAAAGATTGGAAGTAGTAGTATAAAAGATAAGAAGTTTGAATTTTGAGATTCAAAATTCGAATTTGGGAAAGGAGGGAAAATTTAGGAGAAATAATGAGTTATAATGTAAGGGCAAATCTGAAAATTCAAGTTTTTTTAATACTTTTTACATTTTTTCATTTTTTTTAATTCCCAAATTGTCAAAACCCGTTTAGGCCGATACTTTGTAAAAATGGGTTAAATAAGCCATTCTTCCATTCAAAAAACCCTACCAAAAAATCAGACGGACCTTTTTGCCGGGCCACCTTTTTCCTCTTTATGGGCCCTGCCAAAAAAAAAACCCAAATGCGAATTAATTTGAAAAGCAGGTGACGTGGAGTACTTGGTTGCAAAAATTGGATCCTTTTGTATAAATAATGATGATATATATATATATATATATATATATATATATATATATATATATATATATATATATATATATATCCAAAAGATAATATTATTTATCTGGGGAATATATATTACAAAGTAGTAGGAGGAAGAGAGAAAGAGAAGGATTCCTTCATTGGTTTCCCTGATATTTCTCTTGCAATCAAACTCTTTTGGAATTTTCCTTTTTTACTAAGGAAGCAAATATCCGCTTCTCTTAGCCATTGTACTAAACAAAAGTCATTTTTATTGCTAGACATTATTCCTGCAAAAATTCTCTGGTTAAGAAATCAGGAAGACTATTATCTTCACTTTTTTTATGAATAATTTCAAAATCAAAAGGGGCTAAATGTGCTTGCCATCTCGCAAACATCTGTTTAGAAACATCATGTTTAAAATCTTTATTAAACATAAACTTAGCAGATTTGCAATCTGTATTAATAATAAATTTCTTGTTATATAAATCATCTTGAAATTTTAAAACACATTTAACAATAGCTAAAACTTCTTTTGCTACTGCCGAATAATTCTTTTGACTATTATTCCATTTTCCTGAGTAATATCTAACAAGATATTCTTGTTTTGTATTTGGACAGATTTGTTTTAAAATCCCTCCATACCCAATATCTGAAGCATCCGTTTCCATAATTTTATCCCAATTAGGATTAGCTAACATTAGACAAGGTAGATTTATAACTTTTTTCTTTATATTTTGAACAGCAAGGGTATGTTGTTCAGACCAAGGTTTGGGTGATTTCTTTAATCTATCATATAAGATAGTAGTATCTTTAGCTAGATCTTTATAATAAGCAGAAACATAATTTAAACTGCCTAAAAATCTCTGTAATTGAGTTTTATCCAAAATAACATCAGGAAATTTAGAAGCAAATTCTATACTTCTTTGTATAGGAATAATATTTCCTTTTTCAATATTATGTCCTAAAAATCTTATTTTAGTTTGAAATAAAGACATCTTTGGTTTAGTTATAACTAAGCCATTCTGTATAATTAATTTTCTAAAAATATCTAAATGTTTGAAATGATTTTCAATCATTTTTGAAAATATTAATATATCATCAATATAAACTATAATAAACTCACTATAAGGAGTGAATATATCATTCATAATTTTTTGAAATTCTGATGGAGCATTCTTTAAACCAAAAGGCATAACTCTCCATTCATAATGTCCAAATGGAACATTGAAAGCTGTTTTATATTGATCTTTTTCACCTATTTGAATCTGCTTCAATAAATTTAGAAAATATAATCGAATTATAAAGTCTATCTAATAAATCCTTTTTATTAGGAATTGGAGATCTAATCCATTTTAATACCTTATTTAGAGGTTTATAATTAATAACCATTCTAGGTACACCTCTTTCTATTTCACTATATTTATTAACATAAAAAGCGGTACATGACCAAGAAGATTTAGATGGTTTTATCAAACCTTTTTGTAATAAAGATTCAATTTCCTTTTTACATAATTCTAAATATTCAGAATTCATTTGACAAGGACGAGCCTTGGTAGGAATTTTCTTTTCATCAAAATCTTCTTCATAAGGAAGATCGACTATATGTCTTTTCCTATCCCAAAAAGCATTAGGATGGTCACTACATATTTCAATAGAAAATTTATAAGATAAGTTATTTATTTTTTCTTTAAGCTTTGGATTTAGAAGCTTTTCTTCAATAGAAAATAAATTAACTTCTTGTTTTAAAAAGTTTAAATGCAAACTTTTATGATCTATAATATCCTTAATTTCATTTAAGAAATTAGGTATGAGTTTAGTAATAAAATTAAAATCAATTTTATTTCCTTCAAAAGTACCTATGATACCTTTATTATCAATTTTAATTATAGGATACATTTTTGCAATAAATGGGGTTCCAAATATAACTTGGCTAGTAATATTTTTTACAAGTAAAAAGCTTGTAGGAATACATATATTATTTTTACAAATATAAGCTTTAGGTATTTTAAACTTTATATCAAGTTTTTCACCACCAGCATGACTTAATGTCATAGTAGTTTTTTACAAATATTTTGTAGGAATTAATCCTTCCTGAATTACATTCATATCTGCACCACTATCAATTAAAGCGGTTAATTCTTGCATGTTTATAAGAATTATTAATTAATAAATTAATTTTTACATACCATTTTTGAGAAAATATAATACTTAAATTGTTTAAGAAATTATCTTGCTCAAATCCTTCAAATACTGAAGGTATATTTGGTATATCAGAAATAGGTTCTTTTCCCTTTTTATTATATTCAAGAATAGAAATTCTTTATTCTAAATTTTTATTAACATTTTTTAAATTAGTTATTTCTTGTTTCAAATATATTATTTCTTTTGAAAGTTCAACTATAGTTGTTGGTCTTTCAACAGATTGTCTTGCTTTAAGCATTTTTATAACATTATTCATGGAATAAGGTTCTTGAGAAGTTTTAACATCAAATTCATTATTAAAGGATGATGATGGAACTTCTGCCATATTATCAATTAATTGAGAACGAAGCTCAGAATTCTCAATTAATTTAAGAAATTCAACTATATTATTGTTAGATATGGAAATATTACATATCAAATATTATGTAATATTTATTTATTTCCGTGTATACATTATTTGTACACTTTATTTGTAAAAGGACATATTAATTGTGGTATATATAAACAATTAATATGTCAAACTCTAGTCTAGTTTACTTTATGTCATAGACATAACTTTTACTTTTACAAGCATGCTTGCCGCCCATAGCTAGTGGCCGCCCAAGCTAGCTAGTATCTCACCACAATTGTAACTATTTATACTTCTTCCATTTGATGAATAAACTAAGTTGAAGTTTACTCTAGTGTATAACACTTTCTCAAACTCTCTTCATGGTATCAGAGACTTAAACTCCTGAATCCGCTGCAAATTCTCAGTACCCTGCTGAATCAAGAATGTCTTCATTTGAAGCTTCCTACTCATCAAGTAAATCTCAGCAGACTGAGGTTACTGACTCCACTCCATATACAAATCACAGACTTGATTACAACAATAATCTTGGGTTGTCAAGATCTATGAAAAAGTATAACTCAGGACAAAGCAAGATGGAAGACTTGTCTGAGTCCAAACTCTCTCATCAGACTGGAATCACTGGTGATATTATGGATTCTCGGTTAGCTCTCTTCAAAGTTTTTCTCAATTGGCAGAAGGGTGATAACTCTCTCACAGACAGTGCCACTCATACCAAGAGAGGTATATCTCATCCTCCACTCAGTAATGTCAACTGGATAATTGATTCTGGGGCCTCATCTCATATAACAGGAAATAAAAACCTGTTATATAACTTTATGCCATGTCACCAGATTCACAACATTAAGACTGCTGATGGATCTATATCTCGTGCAAAAGGTTTTGGAAATGTTAAACTTACTGATAAGACCTACCTACAGGATGTCCTGTTTGTTCCAAGCTTAGATTGTAACCTTATATCTGTCAGTAAACTCACTGAAGACTTAAATTGGACAGTCACTTTTAAAGACAACCAGTGTATAATCCAGGATAGTTCTTCACAGGAAGTATTTGGGAAAGTTAAAGCCTGCTCAGGACTGTTTGTTGTCAACCCTGCTGAAAGATTGAAAACGAAACTGCCTCAGCAGCCTGCTCTCAAAAACTAGACAATATCATGTTATGGCATTATAGACTAGGACATCCCAGCTTTGGTTATTTAAAGTCTATAGATCCTGAGTTGTTTAAAGGTTGTAATATGAATGACCTTCAATGTGATATTTGTCAATTTGCCAAACTTACAAAGTCTGTGTATGCTAAATTACCTCACTTGCCATCCTCACCTTTCACCCTAATTCACAGTGATGTATGGGGACCCTCTAGAGTGAAAAGCATAACCGGGAAAAGGTGGTTTGTTACCTTCATAGATGACCACTCCAGAACCACTTGGTTATTTTTAATGAAGGATAAATCTGAAGTTGGATCCATCTTTCAAGAGTTTTACAACATGGTCTCTACTCAGTTTGACACTAAGATCAAGATTTTGAAGACTGACAATGCTCTTGAATATTATGAGTCTAATCTCAGTAATTTCTTGATGAATAAGAGAATTGTCCATATCAGTAGTTGTGTTGAGACACCTCAGCAAAATGGGGTTGCCGAGAGAAAGAACAGGCACCTACTTGAAATGGCTAGGTCTATCATGTTTACCTCAAATGTTCCCAAATATATATGGGGTGAAGCTATACCGACTGCCACATACTTAATCAACAGACTTCCAAGCAGGGTGTTAGGTTTCAAAACTCCTATCAAAACCCTACTGACCACTCACTCCTGCCCTCATCTGATTGCCCAATTGCCTCCAAAAATCTTTGGTTGCACTGTGTTTGTTTATATCCATGCCCAACACAGAAGTAAACTTGATCCCAAAGCTCACAAGTGCATTTTCCTAGGATATTCCAAAGACAGGAAAGGGTACAAGTGTTATTCACCTACTGAAAAGAAATTTTACAATTCTATGGATGTGAAATTCTTTGAAAGGACTCCATATTACGACAAAGAAACTGCTCGAGCCGATCAACGATGGAAACCTGATTGAGATTGAACTAAATCCGTTCCCTCAGCAAACCATTTACCCTCAGCAGCTTACTCATCAGCCAACTGCTTCTCAGCAGAGTCCTAACCCTCAGCAGCCAGCTGACATTGCGCCCGCTAACCCTCGGCAACCTGCGATTCTCGGCGACCGAACCTCGGCACCCTGCGACTCTCGGCGGCCTGCGATCCTCTGCAACCTCCTAAACCAGAGTCTACTGACCCAGAGCCTGCTGACCCAGAGGCTACTGACACTCAGCAACCTACAGACTCTCAGCAGCCTGCCGACATTGATGATAGGCCTATTGCTATCAGGAAGGGAAAGAGATCTTGCACTACTGATCATCCTATTCATAATTATCTATCTTATGATCAGTTATCACCTGTTTTTGCCATGTTTACACAGGACTTGGATTCTCACTCTATTTCTAAGAATATACAGGAAGCTCTCCAACATGATAAGTGGAAGGCAGCTGTCAAGACTGAAATGACTGCCCTCATGGATAATCATACTTGGGATCTAACAGCTCTCCCCAAAGGCAAGAAGACAGTCAGCTGCAAGTGGTTATTTACCATCAAATACAATGCTGATGGTACAATTGACAAGTATAAGGCCAGACTAGTTGCAAGGGGTTTCACCCAAACTTATGGCATTGACTACAAAGAAACTTTTGCACCAGTGACAAAACTGAACACTGTCAGAATACTGATATCTCTTGCTGTCCAACTTGACTGGCCTCTTCACCAATTGGATATCAAAAATGCCTTCCTCAATGGTGACCTTACTGAGGAAGTTTACATGAATGTACCTCCTGGTTTTACCAATCCTAACACTCAAGGAAAGGTTTGCAAATTGAGGAAATCTCTATATGGCCTAAAGCAATCCCCAAGAGCCTGGTTTGGGAAACTCACTACTGTGGTTAAAGCTACTGGATATCATCAGTGCAACTCAGACCACACCATGTGTTGGTCCCTTGGAAAGGCTTGGATAAGTTTAGAGGGGGGGAGGGTGAATAAACTTATCACTAAAAACTCGGAGTTAAAACAAACTCAGCAAATTTCAGCAGGTTACTGATGTCTCAGTAGACTGCTGATGATTCAGTAGGGTTTTGATGTCTCGGTAGCCTACTGATTCAAGTTTACTGAATATGTTGCAGCGGAAATATAAGAGTATAAGCCTTTTAAATATGTTGTGTTGGTGTTTACTAAGTATTAGATACTTCAGTAGTGACTTGTGTGAGAGTGTGTTAATATGTGGAAGTGAATATGATAAAGATTAAATGCACTAAGTAAATAAAACACAGAATTTTTATAGTGGTTCCAGGTGGTGTAATCCTGTACTCAACTCTTCTCCTGTGGTGTAGGAGGTATCACTAAGAACTTTGAGGTTACTGTTACAAAGGTCCTAGTTATCTGTCCTTGACCAATCACTATGGCTTCACAGATTACAAGAAACTGAAGAAGGTGGTATTGCTCCTCCAGGCTTCTCCATTGGTCCTTCAAGGGTAGGATTGCCTCTTCACCAGCTCCACCACAAACACAGTCCTTCACACTCCAAAGTGCTTCACTGCTCCAGTAATTGATTGTAGAATCAAGGTTTGAATCAACTGAATGATTCTGTCTTCAGCAGCTTGATCAGCAGGATGATCAGCAGCCTCAGGAACTTCAAGTGATTAACTTGATATGACTTGACAGCTTATGTCTTGTTACACTTGAAGTTAATTCTAGATCTTGCAATGTCAGCTTCAGCAGAGTATTGTTGTTAAGGGTGAATTTATACGTTTTATAACGTTGTATTTTATGATGTTCTCCTCCATAATTCATATGATTTGCATAGGAAATGTGGTTTTAAATGATTTATTAAGCAAGTAAGATTTTAATTAGTTTATTTGCAAAATGAGGTTGTGTATGTGTTTTAATTATGGTTTTACGAGTATTTGGATTGTGTTACGTTTTGCGGTGTTTTTGATGTCATGTAGGTACATGTTGGAGGCTGAATTGATGATCAAATGTTGATATAATTCGAGCTAAATCAAGAAAGAGACGAGGAAAGAAGGATAAAGATGGAAGAAGGAGGAGATAAAGATCAAGAAATCGAGTTACAGCACATATGGACGTTCGTCCGGGTCCCGTCCGAGTGGACGGGCGTTTGATAAAGCGAGACGGGCGTCGGGGAAGTATTTTGATACAGAGAGTTTGGACGCTGGATGAACGAACGTCCGGCACAAGTTCAAGGTGAAGGAACGAACGTTCGAGATGCGGACGAGCGTCCGGAGGAAGAAAATCGGATTCCGGGTAGCGCTGAACTTCCAACGCAGTTCTTGATATGATAACAACCGATTTGACTCTGGACCTCAAGAGAAGAGTTGTAGGTCTTGAAGAGAGGATTCTACAGGATTTTGAATCACTCCATTCCGACTTACGAGGCCCGAGATATGAGCATTACAAGTTTGGACGCTGTTGCTGAAAGTAGCGGACGAGCGTCCGGAATCTTCAAACGGGCGTCCGGAGCGGTTACTGTAGCAGCCGACATTGAAACTCTATATAAGCAGCGGATTTCTTTCACCCTAATCAGATAATTTCGAACCCTAAACCCTAGGGGCAGCTTGGCTGCGTTTTTCTTTCAGTTTTTCTCTAGTTTTATGCACTTAAATTCCTAGGTTGGATTAATTAATTCCATGTACTTTTTATTCAACAATTCGATGTGCAAAGGATGCTAGGAGGCTAAATCCTCCTTGAACGAGCGTTGTGAAGCCGTCCGTTTCAACAGTTTGATCTCTAGTTCGTGATTATTTTGTGAGTGTCTATTAAAGTTGTTACTTTTATCATGTTTTTATATGTTGATTGCATGCTATATCGAAAGATCCGTGCCTTTGTTTATTGTTTGCTTGATGAAAGTCATGTTAACCTTAGAACACCATGATAAAAGTTTAGACCTTTAATCTAATCAAAACGAAAGTTATTAGATTAAATCTCTAGATTAGAAATTGAAAGATTTCACGCCTAGGTTAGAAAGACGTAATCTTTAACATCGAAAGATAAAAGATTAGAAAACGAACTCGTCTACGAGAGTAGGAGTTTATGCCTTCGATTAGGTGAATCACGACTTGAGTAGAGATCACGAATTAATCCGAATTGGAATTGAATGTTGATAGGATAGGTGGATCAATTGCTTGTTCGTTCGTTAATTTGATTTAATTGTTTAGCTTTAGTTTACTTTTTTCGCACTTTAGTTTAGTTTTTATCGCTTTCAATCTTGCCTAGCATTGGAGCAATCCTCTGTCTAGTTACTTTTTTCGCATATTTGTTTAGGTTAGATTCGTGACATAGTTAGTTTAAAGCAAAAACTAGGATTCACATTCGTCAGTTCCCCGTAGGATCGACCCGGCATTAACCTCTGTACTACGATCCTTATACTTGAGGTTAACCGGTTTATAAATATTATTACTTGTTTATTCGCATTAGATAAATCCGGGACAAGTTTTTGGCGCCGTTGCCGGGGAACCGGACGGTTGCCTAGTTTTTGTTTTTGTTTTTAGTTTGTTTTCAATTCTTGTTTTTAGGTTAGATCTTTTCTGTCTCTGTTTGTAGTTAGTAGTTTAGTCGTTTTAGTGCGTTTATCTGTCGTGTTTCTGTCAGTAGTTAGTATAAATTTTAGCTTCTAAGTCTATACTCTGTTTTCTGTCTATCACGCTCTGTTTTTCTAACCGTTTCTGCCCAGTTGGACGAGCGTCCGTTTTACCAGACGCCCGTCCAGTTCTTGCTTTGGTCGGACGAGCGTTTAGTTTACTGGACGCCCGTCCGCTGAAAATTCTTCAATCCAGTATCAAATTCAGACCTGCAGACGAGCGTTCATATTTTGAACGCCCTTCCATTCTGAAAACTGGTCAGACGAACGTCCATCCAAATTGGACGCCCGTCTGTCCAGTCTGCCATCAGTTTTTATTTTATTTCAATTAGGTTTTTTGTTTTTTCGTAGGTAAGTGTCGTAGGTAGGTTTCTTAGGGTGAATCTTCTGACTCCACATCTTTCACGATCAAATTTTTGGATAAAAGGGATCGTTTTAGTACTCTTTAGTATTTTGGCCATAACTTTCGGCTTGAGTGTCGGATTGTCGCGCAGGACCCCAATTCGGAAAGCTCGTTCCGACGCCGACGACGTGGCGGACCGCCGGAGGCCGTCCGACACCGTTTTGAGGTCAAAATCCACTGTTTTCCCTTCCATTTTGGGCTTAGAAGATTTCAACACCTTTTCTTCCCGTTTTAGTGTTTTCTGTTTTTCTATTTTAAATTTTTCGTAGTTTAGGTTTCAGATCAAGAGTTTGAGAAATCTTTAAGAAGGGAAATCGAAGAGATTGTAATTATGGCTGCTGAAGATAGACGTACATTGGCAGACTACGCCATGCCTGGTGCGGTAACTGTCAACCCGGCTATCGTCTTACCAGCCATTACGGCACAGACCTTCGAACTAAAGCCCGGTCTCATTCAGATGATGCAGCATGCATCAATGTTTCACGGGTCCCCTTCTGAAAACCCTCACACACACGTACACACATTTCTGGAGATATGTGGTACGACACGCATTCAAGGTGTGAGTGAGGATGCGATTAAACTTACACTTTGTTTCCGTTCTCTTTGAAGGGAGAAGCTAAAGAGTGGTATAGCTCTCCCCTGCGTGAGAATCCATTACCACCTGGGCTGCATTGGAAAAAGAATTTTTAAGCCAATACTTTCCACCGCCAAGACAAACCCAGTGTTTAAGGGAAATATACAATTTTTATCAAACGGAAACAGAATCATTCTTTGAGGCGTGGAAGAGATTTAAGGCTCTTCTTCGTAAATGCCCCCACCATGGGTTAGACTTACAGAGGCAAGTCAATACTTTTTTCAGTGGGTTGACCGAGCTCACCAAGGGCATGGTCAATAGTTCATCGAGTGGGGCATTCCGAGGAAAACGCCTCAAGAGGGGTGGGCATTGTTCGAAGACATTGCCAAATATAATTATGCCCCCTCCTTTCAAGTCGTTCGAGCACCACCTCCTCCTCCTAGGATCGAGGAGGTGAAAATGCAAAATGAAATCGCCATGCCGAAACAAGACTCGGCTACTCTCACGACATCTCCAAATCCGAGTTATCGGACTCCTTCATTTCTACGAACTCTCAAGTTTGCATCGCGAGAATTGTTCTCGGACCGGCCATATGGTTGGCCGGTGTCAATTCATCTCCCCGTTCCTTATCAAGTCAATGATGTCCGAGAATCATGGACGGTATAATCAAGTCGCATGCCAAGTATGTGACGATATGGGGCACTGCTCGCTCGTTTCGTCCTATGATTGGACGAACGCGAGAGATCAATGCCTTCAATGGCCAGCCGAATCGAGGTTTGGAAATCAATTCTCGGCCGGGGCAATTTTCAAAATCGGGGTTTCCGTCAAAGCTTCAATCAAAACTCGAATCTCAATCGAAACCCTAATTTTAATCGAACCCGAGCTTGAATTCCTCCAATCTAAATCAAGGGTTAAATCAAAGTTGGCCTAACAATCCAAATCCTGCATTTCAAAGTCGGCCTAGCCAACCTTTCTCTCAAAACATTCAGAACTCTCAAGGCCCCTCTCGCGTCGATGATCTTGAAGCTAGATTGGACTCCTATCAGAAGGAGCTAAAGGAGCAGAACAATAACTTCCAGAGGGAGCAAAATAATAATATCCAAATGTTGATGAGCACAATCAAGAACCTTGAGAAGCAGATGGCTGACCAGCAAGCTTCTAGACCATCAGGGCATTTGCCCAGTTTTATGGAGAAAAATCCGAAGGGTGGCCTAGTAGCCCAAACTGATTTCAATTGTGGCCAAAGCACTGACCTAGTTCCTTCAACTCCTTATGGCATACCAGAGGCCAGTGCAATGCATCTTATAAGCGGTACTCAACTGAGTGGTCCCTCTCACCAGGGAAACCACTAGCCCCTCCTGCCAGTGATAAGGCAGGAGGGGAAGTTGAGCATCCACATTCCCCCGTTCTGCAAGAAAAGACTCAGGTGGCTGATCCCCTGAGAGGTGAAGAAGTTGTAAGTCCTCAGGTGGCTGTTCCCCTGAGGAATGAAGAATCAAGTGAGAGTCAGGAGGGTGATCCCCTGACTAATAAAAAGTCTGAAAAAGTTGTAAGGTGGAAGGACATGGAAGACAAAGCTGTCAGTGCTTCCTCAAAGAAAGTATTTTCTGAGAGTGAGTTGAAGAAGCTTCCATTTCCACCTAGGAGAAGCAACATTCCCTTGAGTGAAGATAAGAAATATGAAAAAGTGCTGAATCTTCTGAAAAATACTCAGGTAAATCTTCCATTAGCCGATGTCTTGGTTGAGATGCCTAAGTATACGAAATTCATCAAGGATGTTGTTTCTTCCAAGAAGAAGTTATCAGACATGGAAAGGCTGATTGGTGAGGATTGTTCAATGATCAATTTTCCAGACTTACCAATCAAAAGAGGTGACCCAGGCAAATTTGTGCTCACATTGCAGATGGGAGGCCTGGTTTTCCCAAACTCTTTATGTGACCTGGGTGCATCCATAAGCTTGATGCCATTATCTGTTTGCAAGCAGCTGGGTTTACAAAGTCTTCTAGAACCCACTACCATGAACCTGCAGTTCGATAGATCTTCTAAGAAAGCCTCAGGGATCCTAAAGGACGTATTGGTTCAAGTTGATAGGTTTACCTTCCTAGTTGACTGGTACGTCTTAGATATGGAGAAAGGTGAGAACGTTCCCCTGATTCTTGGAAGACCCTTCCTATCTACAGCTAGAGCCCTCATCGATTGTGATGGTGGGCAAGTGACTATTCGAGTTGGTGACCAGGAGGTGAGCTATAGTGTCTCTAAATCTATTCAAGTACCCTCTGGTTCTCCAACCGGCTGTTCCATTGAGGAGGCGTCTGATGACTTCAATGACTTCATGGATAAGCAAGTCATGGCTGTAGAAGAAGAATATGAGCGATTGATCGACAATCTGAACAATCATGGTATGGTAAGTCTAGATCAGTTAGCAGCTGAATTCGAGGATGAGCTAAGAGAAGAAGTGTTGGCAGTGGGGCCACTGAGTAAGCTCAGCGATATTGAGTTGAAGAGTGGAGATCTCAAATCAAGCTTAGAAGAACCCCCTGAAGATCTAGTGTTGAAGCCGTTGCCTAAACATCTTAAGTATGTGTTTCTAAGAGAAGGTGACAAGCTTCCTTTGATCATCTCTGCCAAGCTATCTCGTATAGAGGAGCTTAAATTGTTAAACGTCTTGCGCAAAAATGAAAAAGCCTTTGGATGGCAGGTAGGAGATATCCGAGGGATATCTCCCGACATCTGTATGCACAAGATCAAGACTGAGGACGGTGCAAAACGAGTTAGACAACCTCAGAGAAGGCTCAACCCTCACATGCAAGAGGTAGTCAAGAAGGAAATTATAAAGCTTCTAGATATGGGTATCATTTACGCCATTGCAGACAGTGAGTGGGTATCCCCAACTCAGGTAGTTCCCAAGAAAGGTGGAATTACTATTGAGAAGAATGAGAAGGGAGAAGAGATAGCATTGAGGCTCGTTATCGGATACGAGTATGTATCGATTATCGAAAGCTCAATGAGGTCACACCGAAAGATCATTTCCCCTTCCATTCATTGACCGATGCTTGAGCGTCCGGCGGGGCACGCATTCTCTCGCTTCTGGATGGATATTCGGGATACTTCCGATACCCATCGATCCCGTTGACCAAGAGAAGACCACTTTCACTTGCCCTTATGGTACATTCGCCTACGGGCGGATGCCATTTGGTCTCTGTAATGCCCCAGCCACCTTTCAAAGGTGTATGATGGCAATCTTTGACGGGCTAGTTGAAAAGTGCATGGAGATTTTTATGGATGATTTCTCGGTCTTTGGTCAATCCTTCGATGATTGCCTCGATAATCTTGATCAGGTGTTGTCTAGATGTGTGGAGAAGGACTTAGTGCTTAATTGGGACAAATGCCATTTCATGGTAGATGAAGGCATAGTTCTTGGCCACAAGGTGTCCGCCAAGGGTATAGAAGTAGATAGGGCTAAGGTAGAAGCTATTGAGAAGATGAGTTATCCTAAGAATGTTCGGGAAGTCCGAGGTTTTCTCGGACATGTCGGCTTCTATAGGAGGTTCATCCGGGACTTTTCAAAGATTGCCAAGCCCCCGTCTACTTTACTCAAAGAAGACGTTACTTTTGATTTTGATGAGAATTGCAAGCGCGCGTTTGAGGAGCTTAAGAGTAGGCCGATCTCTCGCTCCAATTCTTATATCGCCTGACTGGAACCTACCCTTTGAGCTTATGTGTGATGCATCCAACTATGCAGTTGGTGCAGTCTTAGGGCAAAAGCTTAACGGAAAGTTCCAGC
Organism: Gentiana straminea; assembly: GCA_036785695.1. Classification (NCBI taxonomy): domain Eukaryota; kingdom Viridiplantae; phylum Streptophyta; class Magnoliopsida; order Gentianales; family Gentianaceae; genus Gentiana; species Gentiana straminea. The sequence goes on from JAVUPR010000137.1 coordinate 13,156,443, forward strand.
CTATCTATTATGCCAGTCACACACTGAGCCCCGCACAAGTCAACTACACAACAACTGAAAAGGAATTGTTAGCTGTGGTGTTCGCCATGGACAAATTCCATAGTTACTTGTTGGGTGCCGCAGTCACTGTTTGGACTGACCACGCGGCTTTGCGATATCTCATGACAAAAAAGGAAGCTAAACCGCGCCTCCTACGTTGGATACTGATCCTACAAGAGTTTGATGTGCACATCAAAGATAAAAAGGGCAGTGAGAACGTAGTGGCAGATCATGTTTCTAGGATGATAAGTGAGGAAAAGGGTGATCCTGATGATATAGATCTTTACTTTCCTCTAGAAAACATCATGCTTATCGATGGTTGCGCTCCAGACGTTCCATGGTATTCTTCCATCGTCAACTACCTTCATTCCCAATACCTTGATCCTGAAATGTCTTATCAGGAGAAGAAGAAGTTCTTCTCTGATATGAAATATTTCGTTTGGGATGAACCTTACCTCTTCAAGATCTGCAAAGATGGTTTGCTGAGAAGATGTGTTCCTGAATCTGAGCAACGCGACATTATTGAGCAATGCCATAGTGGACCCACTGGTGGTCACTTTGGTCCTTGGAAAACGGTTGCGAAGATCTTCCAATCCGGTTTCTATTGGCCTACGATCTTTAAGGATACAGAAGCCTTCTGTAAAGCTTGCGATAGGTGTCAAAGAACCGGAGCTTTAACAAGGAGGTTTGACATGCCGTTGAAACCCATCTTAGAATGCGAAGTCTTTGATGTTTGGGGCATCGATTTTATGGGACCTTTCCCTTCATCGTGTGGCAACAAATACATCTTAGTCTGCGTTGACTATGTTTCGAAATGGGTGGAGGCAATAGCCACTCCTCACAATGATCATAAAACGGTCATGAATTTCCTAAAGAAGAATATCTTTGTGAGGTTTGGATGTCCACGTGCCTTGATAAGCGACGAAGGGACACATTTCTGCAACCGACCACTGGAGAAAGTACTCGAGAAGTATGGTGTTCGTCACAAAACTGGCACACCATATCATCCGATGACTAGTGGTCAGGTTGAGCGAAGCAACCAGAGCTTGAAGAAGATCCTGGAGAAGACAGTGAACAGTCATAGAAAAGACTGGAGTCTTAAGTTGGATGATGTGCTATGGGCATATAGGACCGCCTACAAGACCCCCATGGGTACATCACCCTATCAAATGGTTTATGGTAAATCGTGCCACTTGCCAGTTGAGTTAGAGCACAGGGCGTATTGGGCTACCAAGTTTTTGAACTTCGACTCCCAATCCTGTGGCAAACACCGGCTGCAGCAGTTGCATGAGCTTGATGAATTTAGACTCCAGGCGTACGAGAGTGCCAGGATTAGTAAGGAAAAGATGAAACTCCTCCACGACGCGAAAATTAAGAAGCGAGAATTTAAAGTCGGAGAGCAAGTGTTACTCTACAATTCCAGGTTGCATTTGTTTCCTGGCAAGTTGAGGACACGTTGGTCCGGTCCTTTCGAGATTCTCCAAATCATTCCTGGAGGCGTTCTAGAACTGCGCGGTTATGGTGATCAACCGTTTCGAGTTAATGGTCAAAGGTGCAAACACTATATTGGTGAACCTAAGGAAAAGCCTTTGATTGTTAAATTCCTCGATATTCTCGGATGTGGTGTTACAGAGGTCAATGAATTTGACGAGTTTTCACCCGATTTATTCTCCGAGAATGACGGTATTGGTACATCAGCAGAAGTTCTAGCAGGTAGTTGGGATATGGAAGAGTTTTTCAAAGAGCAACAACTTAAGAGGAAGCTGGCTAAGAAGAAATCGACCATGGGGAAGTTTAAGCGTGTTTGGAGAGCTATTAAAGAATTAACCCCATGTGTTCGCTGCTGTTTCTGCAGCCACACTACTGATGAGAGCTTACACGAGGTAGTGGCTGGCAGAAAAGTTAAATGGCCTGATCCAGGTTGAGCTTTCAATGCGTCGGGCTGACGACGTTAAATAAAGCGCTTGGTGGGAGGCAACCCACTATTGTCTTTTGTTTTATTTTGTTTCTTTTCTATTTATTTTATGTTTTCCTTTTCGAGCTACTGTCGGTTTCTCGTAGGCTTGGATTTTATCTTTTCTAGTTTTAGTATTTGAAGTTTTTTCTGTTTTAATAAAAGGGATGCATTGGTATGAAATTTGCTGTTTTTATTGAGAAACTGCTGTGGATGTTTTTCAATCTCGATTTCTCTTTCTTTATCACTTTTGTACGATATGATATAATCCCTTGTTTCCCCCAAGGTATTTCTTTGTTTTTCATGTGTGCAGGGTATTTGTATTTGCATTAGCTTTTGTGAGATTCAGATGAAGTCAGTTTTCCGGTGGATGGTCCACAGTCTACTGCTTGCATCCGGCGTCTTCGGATGTGTCCAGCTGGCACGTTCCGAATTGCCATTTTCAGAACGACAATCAGCTAAGTTTTCTTTTTCTTTTATTCTGCACAACATGAGGACATGTTGTAATTTAAGTGTGGGGGAGGGGAATGGTCGACTATGTATCTACCATTTGCTTAATACGTTAGTTATTTCTATGCAAAATAGGCTAATTTTTAAAAATTTTGTTTTGTCCCGAGTAGGCAATACATGTTAATGTTCGTTATCTTTATAGTCATCTATGCTTTATGTCATATGTTTGATAAGTTAGTTGTTTCACCAAGATTTATTTTTCACGTGCCATAGTGAATGATGAGCTAATTTATAAAGTTATACCCCGTTTTGGATTAGTAGTTTTTGATTTTCTTATAAGTCATGTGCTTAGTGCTACGTATATATCGTGAGATTTATGATAGTTTGTATTTAGATCCAAAGTATGAGATGCTGTGAATATCTAGAAGTTTGAATGTGATAAGTAACACGTAGCTATTGTCAAAGTGAAAAAGTTGAATTAATAGTTAAATGGGTGTGTCGAAAGCTAGTCGATGATTTGGGTGAGGTAGGGTATACCACGTATGTCCTATTCCACTATGATGACTAAAAGCTCACGACAGTTAGGAAAAGCTGCCTTGTGATTGGAGTAAGGTAGGGGATTATCTCGAAATGTCCTATTCTGCTATGAGGGCAATAGCTTCTTCTAATGTGTGTTTAAAGTGAATGAGTTAAATCAACTAAAGAATTGGTATGGAATGAATATAAGACTAAGTTATCGTCTATCTTATCCCAGAGTATAAACGATAGATATGCTGTAGGGATTATCCTCTGAGTATTTCAGAAAGGCCCTAGATATGTTCGATCATTCTTTTCGGGATATGTCACGTTTGTAGGGTACATCTTATGAGTGTCATTTATTACTATTCTACGAGGGGGTATTAGCTAGTTTTGCTTGAATTGTTCAAGTTTGGATTTAGTGGAAGTTTATTATGGCTTTGCACACACACGATGGTGAACTTCTAATTTATTGACTATGTGGTATATGTGTTGAGGTGTCTATATTCTTTCCGAGCCTTTATCTTGTTTTGTTTTGCTCGGGACGAGCAAAGTTTAAGTGTGGGGAAGTTGTTAAGGGTGAATTTATACGTTTTATAACGTTGTATTTTATGATGTTCTCCTCCATAATTCATATGATTTGCATAGGAAATGTGGTTTTAAATGATTTATTAAGCAAGTAAGATTTTAATTAGTTTATTTGCAAAATGAGGTTGTGTATGTGTTTTAATTATGGTTTTACGAGTATTTGGATTGTGTTACGTTTTGCGGTGTTTTTGATGTCATGTAGGTACATGTTGGAGGCTGAATTGATGATCAAATGTTGATATAATTCGAGCTAAATCAAGAAAGAGACGAGGAAAGAAGGATAAAGATGGAAGAAGGAGGAGATAAAGATCAAGAAATCGAGTTACAAAGCACATATGGACGTTCGTCCGGGTCCCGTCCGAGTGGACGGGCGTTTGATAAAGCGAGACGGGCGTCCGGGGAAGTATTTTGATACAGAGAGTTTGGACGCTGGATGAACGAACGTCCGGCACAAGTTCAAGGCTGAAGGAACGAACGTCTGAGATACTGGACGAGCGTCCAGAGGAAGAAAATCAGGATTCCGGGTAGCGCTGAACTTCCAACGCAGTTCTTGATATGATAACAACCGATTTGACTCTGGACCTCAAGAGAAGAGTTGTAGGGCTTGAAGAGAGGATTCTACAGGATTTTGAATCACTCCATTCCGACTTACGAGGCCCGAGATATGAGCATTACAAGTTTGGACGCTGTTGCTGAAAGTAGCGGACGAGCGTCCGGAATCTTCAAACGGGCGTCCGGAGCGGTTACTGTAGCAGCCGACATTGAAACTCTATATAAGCAGCGGATTTCTTTCACCCTAATCAGATAATTTCGAACCCTAAACCCTAGGGGCAGCTTGGCTGCGTTTTTCTTTCAGTTTTATGCACTTAAATTCCTAGGTTGGATTAATTAATTCCATGTACTTTTTATTCAACAATTCGATGTGCAAAGGATGCTAGGAGGCTAAATCCTCCTTGAACGAGCGTTGTGAAGCCGTCCGTTTCAACAGTTTGATCTCTAGTTCGTGATTATTTTGTGAGTGTCTATTAAAGTTGTTACTTTTATCATGTTTTTATATGTTGATTGCATGCTATATCGAAAGATCCGTGCCTTTGTTTATTGTTTGCTTGATGAAAGTCATGTTAACCTTAGAACACCATGATAAAAGTTTAGACCTTTAATCTAATCAAAACGAAAGTTATTAGATTAAATCTCTAGATTAGAAATTGAAAGATTTCACGCCTAGGTTAGAAAGACGTAATCTTTAACATCGAAAGATAAAAGATTAGAAAACGAACTCGTCTACGAGAGTAGGAGTTTATGCCTTCGATTAGGTGAATCACGACTTGAGTAGAGATCACGAATTAATCCGAATTGGAATTGAATGTTGATAGGATAGGTGGATCAATTGCTTGTTCGTTCGTTAATTTGATTTAATTGTTTAGCTTTAGTTTACTTTTTCTGCACTTTAGTTTAGTTTTTATCGCTTTCAATCTTGCCTAGCATTGGAGCAATCCTCTGTCTAGTTACTTTTTCTGCATATTTGTTTAGGTTAGATTCGTGACATAGTTAGTTTAAAGCAAAAACTAGGATTCACATTCGTCAGTTCCCCGTAGGATCGACCCGGCATTAACCTCTGTACTACGATCCTTATACTTGAGGTTAACCGGTTTATAAATATTATTACTTGTTTATTCGCATTAGATAAATCCGGGACAATTGTCCTTGATTTTTCTTTAAGTTCAGCAGGGTATATAATACTCTGTAACTTTCTAGATCTTTCTGTTTCGATCTTCCACAGATTCTTCTTTCTTTGTTTCCCTAAATTTTTCTCCTTTTTCAACTCAGACGCCCCCTAAAACTGATCAGGAGTCTTCTATTTATAGGCTTCAATTCTAGAAAATAGCCGTTGCTTTTGTCCTTTTTGGCTTCGATGGATGACAACCGAAACAAAGATCGACACTTTGTCGATCTACTTTTTTGTCAGCTTTCTAGGCTGTTCAGTTTGACTTCTGAAACACTTCAACGTCTATTTAATCTCAGCCATTCATCTTGCAGAGTAGTTAGATGTCTCTTTCCATCGGATTTTGATCAGATAAGGTATCTGTACCATCAGCAGAGTGTTTTACAAAGTCTGCTGAAGTCGGATTAATTCGTCTCCATTAATATATGATAAATCTCATATTAATCTTTTATATCTAACTTTATTTGATTAAGTTAGATAACACCATTTCACCTTATAACTAAGTTCCAGTCCTTCAATTAACTTTTAGGAACTCAGACCTTCATCCATAGGTATATGATCAATTTAGGTCACCACAGACTTGCCTAAATTTAAATCACATATCCTTAACTTTGATTACTAAGTTTGAAACCTTAGCCTTCAATCTTCAGCAGTCTCCAGAAAAGTCTTCTGACCTTACTACCCTACTGATTTAGACTAGTTTGCTGATACACATCAGCAGACCTTTACAAAGCTTGTTTGATCAAACCTATACAAAGATCAAACTCTAGTAAATCCTATACAACATATCTAGACATCTTTTTGCCTTTGCAAACTATAACAGCTAGTATGACACTCATCACCAAAACCTGAGGATAGTTAAAAGGATGTACAATAATTCAACAAAACCAACTAGATTGATTATAACTGTCCAACAATTTCCCTTAAAAAAATCTTGTCCAACAATTTCCCCCTTTTTGGTGATGATGTCAATACCCTCACTTACAGCAAAGCAAAAAGATTAAAAAAAAAACAAACTTATTTAGTTCTTATTAAAATCAGTTGTTCAATTATTACATTCTAGATGTAACAAGGATAAAGACATTTCACTTGCTTCTGCTGTATTTCCTTCAAATTCCACTTTGCTTCTGCTGTATTTCCTTCTTCCCCCTTATTGACATTATCAACAAAAATGATACATCAGCCCAAAGGTATTGTCCTTGTATCAACTGCAGTAATTAAGGTCTACTTCAGTAGGTTGATCCTCTTAGTAACATAAGGATTCTATCCAGCAGATTGAAATGTTCCAGCAGCTTCAGCAGGCTCTATTTTGCACCAGATTTATCAAATCATCAAACTTTTTCTCTTGCCTGTCCAGTTGAGTTTTTAGATTGGCACAATCATTTCTGATATTTCTCAACTCTTCCAAGACAAGTGCTGGTACTTCACCAGTTGTTTCTTCAGCAATTTCATCAGCAAGTTCTTTGTTAGCATCTTTACCTTGCTGACCTTGCTGATCTACAATAGACTTCTCAACTTCTTTTAATGAACCTCCAACAGGAATGTTTGTTTCTTCAACTGGAACTCCACTTCCTTCTCCAGGAAAAACTGGTTCATCATCATTATTACTAGAATCAGAGAAATCAACACTGTCAATAGGTCCAGATGGATCTTTGATGTGTATGCTGCTGTTCTTCCTACTTTCATCCAAGAGATTTATTAGTCTAGTTTGCAGAAGGGTAGTGCCCAACAATTCACTTAGATTATCTATACCCAACTGACCAAAAGCCCAATGTTCAAAATTTGTCATAGACTCAGCAGCTGGTTTTTGCTTCTGGTATAAGCCAAATTTCCAAGCAAAGTAATCACTGATCAATTGATGTTTGGGTTAACTTTTTCCTTTTTCTTGTTTGCCTTTTCTATCTTCTCAAAAGGCATCCAAAACCCTGTTTTCTTTGAGGTAGATGGAGCAAATTGTTGATCCAATAACTCTTCAGCTAAATACTTGGTGAATTCCATTTCTGCATCCATCTCAAGGGAATCTGCCTGCAGCAACTCATGAGTCCTCAACTCATTTGCTTCTAAGAAATATTCTTCTTGGATTTCATGCTCATCAGCAGGTACGACAGTAGATTGATATTCCCCTTGAAATCTTGCTTCCTCTTCAACAACAGGTTTTTCAACTTGTTCAGCAGACTGCTCATGTCTTCTATGTCTTTCAAGAGTTCTCAACTCTTTTAACTTTCTATGCTTCTTTTTCTTTATTATCTTCTTCATTTTCTTTAACAAGGGTTGCTCAAATTCATCAATTTCAGAGCTTTTTCTCTTTTACTTTTGGTTCAGCAAACTTCTCTTTTTGTACAGTCTGCTGACCAACCCCATTAACATCATTACCATGATCATCATCATTTTCTGAATCTTCTGACATTTCTAACTCTGGAATAACTTGTGTAACCTCAGGTTTGTACCTTGACTTGTTGATACTTATTGGTGTAACATCAGGTACAGCAAGGTGATTCAGGATGGATTGCACTAACAGTCCCAAAGGCTTTGTTTTAGTTCTTCTAACTTCATTCTTTTCTTCTGAAAAGACTTTTCTTAAATAATAAATAAGATAGCCAGCCCAGTCAAACCTTCTGCCTTTGCAAATGATTGTCATCAAATCTATCTTAGATCCACTTAGTGTATCCAAACTACCACTGAATCCCAAAATATTCTTTGCAAGAATTCTGCTTAAAAGTTTATACTCCATCCTTATGTATCTGACATTTATGCTTGGAGAAGAGGGGATGGTTTTGTTTGTTTTTATTTGCTCCACAAATTCCATTCTTCCAGATCCTGCATTTTCTGGATATTTGTGATCATTATTGGCAGGTCCAAAACCATAAATTTCTCTTAAGGTATTTGAGTCAATCTTGAAAGTGATGCCATTGACAGTTGTCTCAAAGCTATCATCATCTTCTTCATCTATCTTCATGTTCTTCCAAAACTCAAGAACATTGACAAAAGACATTGTTTCCAGACGATTGTTGAGTAACTTTTCTAAACCAGGTATTCTCTTGATTTTTCGTCCTATCTTGATGGACAACTTTGACATTCCACAATCTGAAACATATCTGGCAATGCTTTGACAGGTTCCAAGATGAACTTGATCCGCCATTGATTCCGAAGTGAAGTCTTCAGCAGACTGCTGACAAGGGAGATCCTCAGCAGGTTGCTGACAAGGGCTAAAGCAGACTGCTTGATTTCTTCATTTGTTCCATTGTCCAAGTCCTGTCCTTATCTTGACTTTTGTTTGGAACAGTCACTGTTGAGCATCAAATAATCTGCATGACAAAATCAATGGTTTTTGGGTACCCATATCTGTTTGGGTCCTTGATTGTTAGTGGCAAGTATGATTCTTGGTAGGTTTCCATAAGGTCTCCTTCTGAATGTATCATACTTGGATTCATATGTATACTCTACACTTCCATAGGATTTATTGATACTTTGTGTAGTAGTTACATGTGTTCTCTGGCTTTTTGGTCTGTAAATCTTCTTTGAATGATTTTGCTTGATAGAAGTAGATGCATAATCTTTATAGTGCTGTTGATTGTATACAGCTCTATATTGAGGAGTCTGCTGAGGTCTCTGCTGAGGATTTGTATAAGTCCTCTGCTGAGTCCTCTGCTGAATCCTAGCATTGTGATTATACTTCTTATTTCTAGCAAATGGTGCAGGGATATTCCAGTCTTCATCAGTGGGAAATAATCTACCTTTCCCCCTATGATAAGTATCCCTAGAATGAGTAACATTACTGGATTTTGGATACTTGTTCTTGAAATATTTCTGACCATTCTTTAGTGGTCCAGCAGACTTGGTAGTAGGTCTGCTATCAACAGGTCTAGAGGATACAACATTTTTCTTCTTGGCTTTATTTCTTTTTCTGGATGCTGTACTCTTCTTTGACTTGTGATTAAGCTTCTTAGAAATCTTCTCAGTGGACTTCACTGCTTCAGCAACCCTTTTTGGAATAGGATTCTGTGCAGGTACAAACTTAGGACCAATCCCGGTACTAGGTTCGCACTTTACCGGATCCATCCCTCTTGGATTGTTGAGTTTCAAATCCTAGGCCTGTTCTATCCCCATATGGCTTACCAGATTTGAATGCAATGAAAGAAGAAGATGGTTCAACAGACTCAGCTGCTACTGATGATTCAGTAGACTTGTGCTGATTCTTCTCAATCATCTTTTCTTTTCCTTTGAGATTATTCAATTCAGCTTTCAACCTTTCATTTTCTGATTGTAAAGCTTCCTTGCTTGCCTTCACAATCTCATATTCAGATTGTATTTTCCTTAGTTCATTAAGGATGGCATCCAAGGTTTCTTCACTATCAGTAATTCTAGGAGTTGAACCACAGGTGGATTCAAAATCATTGTCAGTGGATGTATTGACAAAAGTAGAGTTGGATACCTTTTTAATATTTGCTGAGAGAGTATGATTTTCAGTTTCAGCAGCACCAATCTCTTGTTGCTTTAATTTGTTTTCAACAGAATCAGCTACTTGTATTAATTCCTTTTCTGCTTCATCTGAGAGATCACTAAGTGATGGAAATCCTCTGGATTGGTCATCAATTGTGTTGAGGTTGATTTGCACATCATCATTGAATTGAGGTTCTGGATTTGTATGAGAACTTGTAGTACCGAACCTCTCATGTATCTGATCCTGAAATTCAGATGCAATGTTTTGTAGATATTCAGTTACTGGATAGTTTAGCCAACTTCTAATTCTAGATGTATCCATGATGCAAACTTTTGAAAAAGATATTTTGAAACAGTTTTGATAAGTCTTTACTGAGAGCACAACAAAATGGATAACTTCAGAACAGAAGCGCTGCTCCGATACCAATTGTTGGTCCCTTGGAAAGGCTTGGATAAGTTTAGGGGGGGGGGGGTGAATAAACTTATCACTAAAAACTCGGAGTTAAAACAAACTCAGCAAATTTCAGCAGGTTACTGATGTCTCAGTAGGCTGCTGATCATTCAGTAGGGTGCTGATGTCTCAGTAGCCTACTGATTCAAGTTTACTGAATATGTTGCAGCGGAAATATAAGAGTATAAGCCTTTTAAATGTTGTGTTGGTGTTTACTAAGTATTAGATACTTCAGTAGTGACTTGTGTGAGAGTGTGTTAATATGTGGAAGTGAATATGATAAAGATTAAATGCACTAAGTAAATAAAACACAGAATTTTTATAGTGGTTCCAGGTGGTGTAATCCTGTACTCCACTCTTCTCCTGTGGTGTAGGAGGTATCACTAAGAACTTTGAGGTTACTGTTACAAAGGTCCTAGTTATATGTCCTTGACCAATCACTATGGCTTCACAGATTACAAGAAACTGAAGAAGGTGGTATTGCTCCTCCAGGCTTCTCCACTGGTCCTTCAATGGTAGGATTGCCTCTTCACCAGCTCCACCACAAACACAGTCCTTCACACTCCAAAGTGCTTCATTGCTCCAGTAATTGATTGTAGAATCAAGGTTTGAATCAACCGAATGATTCGTCTTCTTGCAGGCTTGATCAGCAGGATGATCAGCAGCCTCAGGAACTTCAAGTGATTAACTTGATATGACTTGACAGCTTATGTCTTGTTACACTTGAAGTTAATTCTAGATCTTGCAATGTCAGCTTCAGCAGAGTATTGTCCTTGATTTTTCTTTAAGTTCAGCAGGGTATATAATACTCTGTAACTTTCTAGATCTTTCTGTTTCGATCTTCCACAGATTCTTCTTTCTTTGTTTCCCTAAATTTTTCTCCTTTTTCAACTCAGACGCCCCCTAAAACTGATCAAGAGTCTTCTATTTATAGGCTTCAATTCTAGAAAATAGCCGTTGCTTTTGTCCTTTTTGGCTTCTGATGGATGACAACTGAAACAAAGTAATGACACTGTCAGTTTGCTTTTTTTTGTCATCTTTCTAGGCTGTTCAGTTTGACTTCTGAAACACTTCAACGTCTATTTAATCTCAGCCATTCATCTTGCAGAGTAGTTAGATGTCTCTTTCCATCGGATTTTGATCAGATAAGGTATCTGTACCATCAGCAGAGTGTTTTACAGAGTCTGCTGAAGTCGGATTAATTCGTCTCCATTAATATATGATAAATCTCATATTAATCTTTTATATCTAACTTTATTTGATTAAGTTAGATAACACCATTTCACCTTATAACTAAGTTCCAGTCCTTCAATTAACTTTTAGGAACTCAGACATTCATCCATAGGTATATGAACAATTTAGGTCACCACAGACTTGCCTAAATTTAAATCACATATCCTTAACTTTGATTACTAAGTTTGAAACCTTAGCCTTCAATCTTCAGCAGTCTCCAGAAAAGTCTTCTGACCTTACTACCCTACTGATTTAGACTAGTTTGCTGATACACATCAGCAGACCTTTACAAAGCTTGTTTGATCAAACCTATACAAAGATCAAACTCTAGTAAATCCTATACAACATATCTAGACATCTTTTTGCCTTTGCAAACTATAACAGCTAGTATGACACTCATCACCAAAACCTGAGGATAGTTAAAAGGATGTACAATAATTCAACAAAACCAACTAGATTGATTATAACTGTCCAACAATTTCCCTTAAAAAAAATCTTGTCCAACACCATGTTTATCAAGACTACTAGCTAGAAAAGATCTATCCTTATTATGTATGTGGATGATATCATCCTCACTGGTGATGACTCTACTGAGATCCAGAATTTGAAGACTCTACTGGCAAAGGTTTTTCAAGTCAAAGATTTGGGCTATCTTAAATACTTCCTTGGTATGGAAATTGCAAGAAACAACCAGGGTATCTCTATCTCTCAAAGGAAATATGTGCTGGACCTGCTGAAGGAAACTGGTATGCTGGGATGCAAACCTGTTGTATCCCCAGTAGACCCCAGTAATACCCTGCTACATGGTGACATTGCTGTCAGGAAGGATCAATATCAGAGACTTGTAGGGAAACTCATTTATCTGTCCCATACAAGACCTGATATTGCATATGGAGTCAGTCTGGTGAGCCAGTTCATGCATTGCCCTACTGAGCAACATTGGGATGCTGTGAACAGGATACTGAGGTACTTGAAATCCACTCCTGGCCAAGGCTTCACTTCACCAAGTCTGCTGAGAGATCTATCAAGGTTTACACTGATGCTGATTGGGGGTCGTCACATAGACGGAAGGTCTACTACGTGCTCTCGTTCTTATGTATGGGGCAATCTTGTCACCTGGAGGAGCAAGAAACAACCTACTGTCTCTAGAAGCAGTGCTGAAGCTGAACTCATGGCACTAGTTTTGGGTATTTGTGAAGCTCTATGGGTAAAAAGGGTCCTGACAGAACTTCAGCAGCCTATTCAGCACCCTATCACACTCTGCTGTGACAATAATTCAGCCTTATGCATGGCAGAAGATCCAGTCCATCATGATAAAACCAAACATGTGGACATTGACAGACACTTCCTGAAGGAGAAGATTGATGCCAAGATTATTCAACTCCAGTATGTTCCCTCAGCAGACCAGAATGCTGATATTCTCACCAAGCCTATTCCACCACTTATGTTCAGCAGACTGAGTAGCAAACTTGGCTGTATAAACATATACAACCCAGTTTGAGGGGGGGTGTGGAAATATTACATATCAAATATTATGTAATATTTATTTATTTCCGTGTATACATTATTTGTACACTTTATTTGTAAAAGGACATATTAATTGTGGTACATATAAACAATTAATATGTCAAACTCTAGTCTAGTTTACTTTATGTCATAGACATAACTTTTACTTTTACAAGCATGCTTGCCGCCCATAGCTAGTGGCCGCCCAAGCTAGCTAGTATCTCACCACAATTGTAACTATTTATACTTCTTCCATTTGATGAATAAACTAAGTTGAAGTTTACTCTAGTGTATAACACTTTCTCAAACTCTCTTCATTAGATAAAACATTTATTTCCAAATCTTTAAATTGAGAAAGAATCTTATAAAATTCTTCTCCTTCTTCTTTATCATGTTTATTACATGTAATATTCTGTATACAAGAAGTACAACTGATATCTGTATCCGAAGAATATAAAGATTCATTGTCTAATTGTGTAACAATATTTTATTCAGATGAATTATTAGAATCTTCTTTATCCGAAGAAGATTTCTCAGATTCTGAATTAAGAAGTATTTTTGAGAGATTTAATTTTAGTTCTTCATTTTCAATAGAATTAATTTTCTTTTTCATTTTACATCTATTGGCATAATGACCTATTTGACCACATTTAAAACATTTTTTATCAGTTTTAAATTTATCCTTATTTTTACGCTTATAATCTTTTTCTTCTAATTTTTTATTGGAAAATCTTTTCTTTCTCTTTCCTTTATAAAAAGAATCTGAAGATTTTTCTTTTCTTTTATCTTTCTTATTGTTAAAAGATTGTTTAGAAGAAGATGGAATATCCATACCAAATTGATCACAAAATCTTTCTAATTGTGATTTTTCAGACAAATTCTGTCTTTTGATTTGTTGATTTAATTTTATTTCATTACAAAGGGCTAAACCTTCTTGAATGATTGTACCTATTAATTTACCATAAGTATAATATTCATAAGGAATATTAAGAAAATCTTTTCTTAAATTTTTCCTAACCTTATCAGCAAATAAATAAGGTAATCCATCAATAAACTTGGATTTCCAATGAGAGCTATTACTTTCTGGTAATTCCATAACTCTATTTAAAAAAGTATCTTTATACCATCTAAAATCTGTCAATGTTTTACATCTAAGATTTTGTAATAGAGTACGAATATTTTCGCAATTATCGGAAATTCTTCCTGTAAAATGTTCAAGAATTGTAGTTACTAAAGTATAAACTACATTTTCAAGAATATTATTATTCTCTTGTTTTACAGTATTAATAATGTGATCCTTATCACTTATACTTAGATAATTATCCCACCAACCTTTAAGTTGACCGGTAAATCCTGCAATTATCATTTTTGCAACATTTTTATCAGTATTTCTTGAAGATTTACATATAGTACTATACATTAACATTCTATGTATCATACTATATATCTGCTTATCAGCATAACCATCAAGATTCCATTCATAAATACATTTTCCAGAATAACTATTATTAATTACATACTCTTGTTCTTCATGAAGAGTATCCATTGGCGATAGTCTTCTGTAATAATAATTATGCTGAGTAGGACGATCAGCATACTTTTTAAGTCTATTAATTTCAAATTGAACCATGTCATTATGACTACTATATCCAATAGTATTAAAAATATCTTGATCTAAAGTATTCAATTTTAGATTTTTAAATTTTTCTTCTATAAATTTTTCTAAATCTCCTCTGGGTTTTAAAATAAAATTCTTAATATCAGGAGGAGGTTGTAGATGAGAAGTTATTACGATATTATCAATATCTTTACTAATATTTTTAATATGTTTATCTATAGATATATCTTTTATAGCAGATATAATTCTTTCTGTTCTTTCAGAAATTATTGATATCTGTTCACCTAATATATTTAGATATAAATTTGTATAATTTTGATTTAATAATAATTGATTTAATTCTTTAATAGTAAAAGTTAAAGAATCATTTTCAATTAATTTAGAAAATGCATTAAAATTTAATATTTTACCACTTCTTTCAATTGTGAAAGCCTGTTGTGGAGGATATATACCTTTCATAGTTTTTCCTCCTTCTAATTGAAAATCTCTTTCAATTATATATAAATATTGTGGAACATAAGTTGAAATAAACCAAGAAATAAAAGTAATCATTTTATTCTCATTTTCAACATAGTTAAAAAATTCTTTTTGATAATAATCTTTATCTTCTTTTGAGATATGTTCAAAGAACCAATCACGGAAAGGTTTCCATTTTGGAAGATTAAATTCTTCTTAAATAGTTTTTCTAGCCAGTGAACCTGGACTAAAATCAATTTTTTGTGTAAAATCCATTTAAATATTATAATCCATTTCTGATTCAGTAATATCTGAATCAACAACTCCTTTTCCTCTTACAATATTATTTTTATCTAAAGATAAATTTTTAACATAATTTTTTCTTAATTGAGAAGTAGAAACCCTACTAGGTTCAGGAATATTAATATTATCAAAATGAGAAATAAAAGATCTCATAGATATAGATCTAGACAATGAATTCCTTGAATTAGTATCCAATTCTGAATTCATACAAATAGAAATATTACCATCTGTACTTTGGACTATATTAGTCACATCCTGACAAAAATAACAGGTTCTTGGTACTGCATTAGCAATTTGCCAAGTATCAGGTAAAGGAATTTTCTCCCATTTTATAGATCTTCTAGTCGTAATATTCGACTTACTGAAATTTGTTTCTATTAGAATTGTTTCATTTAAAGATTTATCTTTTATTTTACACATAGGATTTAAAGTGTGTAAAGGCTTATAGTAAATTCTATAACATATACAAATTATTTCAGATCCAGATGCATAGTTATAACCATGCGTTTTAACATTCATTGTTAAAGAATCAAGGATGTTTATATCTGATAAAGATAGTTGTAGATTAGGATAAACATCAAAATAGACTGGTCCATGTGCCAGACTGGATTGTATTATACCCATAAGAGATTTTTTCCAATCTAAATTTCTACCATCTCTTAAGGCAGCAATAAAACTTTCTGGAAGATTTTCCAGTATTAAAGGTTTAAAAGCAATTTGTACTACACCAATATGAAGAAATTTATGTGTTTTTCTATAAGGTAAAATATCTTTTTCACTTAGTAATTTAATTATCATTTCTTCATTATTTAAAGAAATAGATTCTTCAGAGGTTTTTACAATTTGTCTTAAACCTAATTTTTCAAATGTGCCTAATTGATAAATTGTTTTAGGTTCTATTTTTGGAATAGTCCATTTATTTAAGAGATCCAGATTTCTGGGTATCTCAAATTCTTGAGTTAGACTATTTTTAATATTTTCTGTTTTTCTTAACATTTTTTTAAGAACAGTGTTAAAATATAAAGCAGAAAATATATGTAATACCTCCATGGCTTTGATACCAAAAGTGAAGGATGATATCATATTCAGAACGGGACTTTACAAAACTGGAAAAATAAGACTCCGTCAAATATCAAAGATGGAACTTTTACAAAATATCATTCCGTCAATAATCTAAACTAAATCCATATGTAAAATGCCAAAAACCCTTAAAACGCCATTCCTCGGCTAGAGACGGGTATAAACGGCTTACAATGGGATTTAGTCATAAATTATGCCAGTAATCAATTTAAACGAAAATTTATCCATGATATTGCCAGAATACTTATGATTCTTGTTCAACCCTGAATATCATAAAATCCAAATGACCATACGAGTATTACATTTCTTCTGATTATATTTTAACACATAAGTTCTTAGCCTATCATTAGGCTATCATATAAACTTGTAAAATTTCTTTATTTGAAATTTTTCCTTTTAACTTTAATTTTCCTGATATACTCTGAAATGGACTGTGAGTATCCCCTATAATATCCACATCTTCATCTTCCATTTCTTCAATTTGGGTAATTCTTTTCTTTATGTCTTGAAGAATTTCTCTTCCAAATATGTCACCTGTTTGAGGGTCTTTTTTCGACAATTTTGTCCAGAACTTAGAGAAATATTTTCTCTTGATACAAGGTATATTATCCTTAGTATTATTTATAAAAGGTTCCCATTTTGAAATCCATGGGATAGAAAATTCTAAAAAGAAATATAAGGATCCAGAGCAGTTTATTAAACATTTCTGACCATTTAATTCATTAATTTTGAGAGATATATCTACCCATTGAGAATATAATTCCCTATATTCTTCAGGAAGAATATCAATGGTTGGACCATGTATTAACCACCATTGTTGAAACCAATTTGGTATATATTCTGAGTGTCTATAAACCTCAGGACATACTTTAATAAACCAAGTATGTTTTATTTTATTATTTTCATATAAAAATACATTTGTAAATGCCTGGATATAATCCCAATAGTTATATTTAATAGATATATTTTTATCTTGAAAAAGATATTCTTTTTCTTTGAATAGAGATATTCCCCATTCATTTGTAAGAAATATTTTCTTTATAATGATCTTACTGAAAGTATATTCTTTCTGATCATTGGACATAAAATGTGTGATTTCACACGATCCTGACATTTTCAGTAAATTTGCATAATATGATCTCTGCTTATATGCAGTTGCATTAAATGGATTATTATCCAAATATTTTTCCATTAATGACCATGGGTCATTCTTTTTCTTTAGATCTTCATATTCTATTAGAATTATGAGATCAGTATTTTCATTTTCTTTATAGGAAGTTATATCTTCCTCTTCAGATGCTATAACATTTGCATATGAGGGTATTTCCTCATCAATCTTGCCTTTATTAGCATTCTTCTTTCTCCTATATTCGAGAAATTCTTGATATTCTCTATCAGAATTATTATTTTGACTTGAGCTTCCAATGCCGGATATATTGTCCGAATATAAAATTCTGTTTCCTTGTTGGACTAGGATATTTCCTCGTCCTCCCCTTCCTCTATAAGAGGATAAACCTCTTCCTCTAGAAGACATACTTGCAAACATTAATCAAACCAATTATGTTGTAGATTATTTCTACATGTCCAGCAATCCCATTTGGCAGAGAAGGATTCCTTCATTGGTTTCCCTGATATTTCTCTTGCAATCAAACTCTTTTGGAATTTTCCTTTTTTACTAAGGAAGCAAATATCCACTTCTCTTATATATATATATAATATCACAGCTATAAATTAACATAGTTTGGAAAACGAAATAATTCATCAACTTGTCAAGAAGTAGCAGAAAAGATGACCAGTAGCACTGCATCAAATACTCCCTTCTTCAAAAGGTATGTTGAAGCAGTATTTTTGTTGTTGTTGTTTTTAATCTCTTATTTTATATATGCATGGTTTTCTTTTTTCTCGAGCTATTATTTGCACCACATTCAATATACTCGTACACGTACTATAATACACGTGTACCACAGTAGAACCGATTTTTCGCAGTTACATTGTGAGAACCGACTTTGATAAAGTCGGTTCTCGTTCCTTAACCTACGAAAAGTCGGATCTAGACTCCAGAACCGGACTTTCATAAAGTCGGTTTTACTGTAGTGCATATGTAGAATGATGCACGAATAAATTGGGTATGGCACAAATAAATGCCCTTTTTTTTTTATTGTATTGATTAAAAGAAGATGAAAAATGCATAGTTAAAAATGTAATTATATTTTCAGTCAAAGGCTAGAAGGTAAGGTAGCTTTGATAACCGGAGGAGCTAGTGGGATTGGAGAATGTACAGCAAAGCATTTCTTGAAGCATGGTGCTAGGATTATAATAGCTGATATTCAAGACGATCTAGGCGAAAAGATTATTCGTGAGGATTCCGAAGCCGATGCAAAAACGGTATTTTACGTTCATTGCGATGTAACGAAAGAATCCGATGTGGAAAACGCAGTGAATTTCGCGGTCTCGAAGTTCGGGAAGCTAGACATCATGTTCAGCAATGCGGGAACCGCAGGGAAGAATGCAGGAGCATCGATCCTCGGGGTGGAATCTGAAGAGTTCAAAAGGGTTTTCGATGTCAATGTGTTTGGTGTGTTTCTATGCGCGAAGCACGCGGCAAGAGTGATGATTCCGGCTAAGAAAGGTAGTATCGTGTTTAGTTCGAGCGTGTCTTCGGTAGTATCGGAAGATGTATCTCATGAGTATGTCGCGTCGAAACACGCGGTGGTTGGATTGACGAAAAACCTGTGTGTGGAATTGGGACAACACGGGATTCGAGTAAAATGTGTTTCTCCGTTCGGGGTGGCGACTCCGATGCTGACGAAGTGCGTTAGTATGGGGAAGGACGAGGTTGAGAAACTCGTGTCGGCGGCGGGTAATCTGAAAGAAGCTATTCTGGTAGCAGATGATGTTGCAGAAGCTGTTGTGTACTTGGGAAGCGATGAATCCAAGTACATAAGCGGGTTGAACCTCGTGATTGATGGCGGTTATAGCACCACTAATGTGTCATTCAAATCGCATTGGCAACAAAGCCTCTCTCATGATTGATGGCAGGATTCTGTAAGTTCGAATACTGGTTTTCATGTCAGGTTGAATTTCTCCCGAAAGAGTCCGGTTGTCAAATTAAATCATCCGAAGATATCCCGACATCGTCATCGAGTCAATTTTCTTTCATAATCAAATGATGAAAAAAAGATTCACATGGATTAAAACATGCCAATAAAAAAAGAACAATTAATTCACTCGTCGTTTTTTAGAATTGATCATTTATATAAATTCTAAATCGAAGTCTACTAAAAAAGGATGCAAATTCTGATGAGTTTATTCATTGATGATGCCCGACTCGAATTACGCCATGTGTCATTTCTAAGAGCACTTAATAAATGCTTAGTCCTTAATCTTGGGGCTGTTAAGGGCCAAGTGCCCCATGACCGAACAGAGAGCAGATCGTCCAGTATGTGGAATAGGCCTAAACTCCTCTTCCAGCCGCCGCAGGTCGGCCAAGGTCTGGCGAAGAGGAGCTGCCCAGTTCGTCCTATATAGGTATGAGGGGCTGATCGTCCGAACCCCCGTACAGCCATGCTGTTATTCTGCGTGTGAAATAGCTGGCATATATGGAAAGAATCCATAGTCATAAAGACTTCAATCTTAATATTTTAAACATCCATAATTATCTTTAAATAATAAATATTTACTCGTATATATCCTTAAGGAAAATATCATTATTAAAATACTTGCACCACAAGTAATAGGATAACCCTAAGGAACTACGAGGGACTTGATTCATGAATAATCAACAGGATACGTAGGTAACTTGAGAGAGACTCTCAAGCTCAGTCTAAAAATCACCCAAAAACATCCCTCGTTCAATTACCACTAGATTAAACGGCCCAGATAACTATTAGACGAAATCCAGCATCGTCAATTATCGCTAGAAGGAGGGCCTTCTATCGGTAATGGATCGAGGTTGTTCGTGATCAAGTTAATGGCAAAAGCATGCCAGAAACGCAGTCAGATCTGAGGCTTATTGCCGGAGATCGAACCGTTGGAATATGAATTCCACCGTTCAGATTGAAGAAGAAGGAGGGAAGAACAAACCATCCAAATTTCATACCGATCGGAGTCCGTTTAGGTACCCGATCGTCACCGGAAATTTTCTGTTGTAACACCAAAACGCAGCAGCCCCAGAAATGCAGTCAGATCTGAGGCTTATTGCCGGAGTTTCAACCGTTTGAATAAGAATTCCACCGTTCAGATTGAAGAAAAAGGAGAAAAGAACAAACCCTCCAATCGTGCCGATCGAAGTCCATTAAATACCCGATCATCACCGGAAAATTTATGCTGTAACACCAAAACGCAGCAGCCCCAGAAAAGCAGTCAGATCTGAGGCTTATTGCTGGATTTTCAACCATTGGAATAAAAATTTCACCATTTAGATTGAAGAAGAAGGAGGGACAAATAAGCCCTTCAAATTTTGTGCCAATCGGAGTCCGTTTCGCCCCCGGAAAGATGCTGATCTCCAAGGTCCGAGCCGAGTTCCCAAGATCTCCAAGATCCGAGACGAGCAGAGCTTCGCAGGACGAACTCAGCTAAAATTTCCCAAGTCAGTAGGACCGACGAGCAGAGCTTCGCAGGACGAACTCGGCAAAAAAGTTTCCTAAGTCGGCAGGACTGACGAACAGAGCTTGACGAACTCAGCTAAAATTTCCCAAGTCACCGGGACTGATGGGCAGAGCTTCGCAGGACGAACTCGGCAAAAAAATTCCTAAGTTGGCAGGACTGACGAACAAAGCTTGACGAACTCATCTAAAATTTCCCAAGTCAGCAGGACTGACGAGCAGAGCTTCGCAGGACGAACTCGGCAAAAAAAATCCTAAGTCGGCAGGACTGACGAACAGAGTTTGACGAACTCAGCTAAAATTTCCCAAGTCAGCAGGACTGACGGGCAGAGCTTTAAGTCGGCAGGACTGACGAACAGAGTTTGACGAACTCAGCTAAAATTTCCCAAGTCAGCAGGACTGACGGGCAGAGCTTCGCAGGATGAACTCGGCAAAAAAATTCCCAAGTCGGCAGGACTGACGAACAGAGCTTGACGAACTCAGATACAATTCCCAAGTCAGCAGGACTGACGAGCAGAGCTTCGTCGGCAGGACTGACGAACAGAGCTAGATGAACACAGCTAAAATTTCCCAAGTCAGCAGGACTGACGGGCAGAGTTAAGCAGGACGAACTCGGCAAAAAATTTCCTAAGTCAGCAGGACTGACGAACAGAGCTTGACGAACTCAGCTAAAATTTCCTAAGTCAGCAGGACTGACGAGCAGAGCCTCGCAGGATGAACTCGGCAAAAATTTCCTAAGTCAGCAGGACTGACGAACAGAGAAAGTTCACAAAGGACAAACTCAAATAGTCTGCAGGACAGACTCAACGAACTGAACCGCAGGTCGGTCTCAGAGAGTTTGCAAAGGACAAACTCAAATGGTCTGCAGGACAGCCTCAACGAACTGAACCGCAGGTCGGTCTCAGAGAGTTTGCAAAGGACAAACTCATTAGGTCTGCAGGACAGACTCAACATACTGATCCGCAGGTCGGATTCTACAAGAAGTTTGCAGGACAACTTCAAATAGTCTACAGGACAGACCCGACAAGCAAAGCTTCACACGACGGACTCAGCAAAACTTTCAAATGGCAGGGCAAGGGTGCATATCAACCGGTAGATTTAAATGGCAGGACAATTCCACAAAGCTGGCATGCAAACAAACCCCGCAAACTTTACATCCAGAACAGGTTCCAGAGTTCAATAA
The DNA here is from genome assembly GCA_036785695.1 of Gentiana straminea. Lineage (NCBI taxonomy): Eukaryota > Viridiplantae > Streptophyta > Magnoliopsida > Gentianales > Gentianaceae > Gentiana > Gentiana straminea. Next base: position 13,178,587 of record JAVUPR010000137.1, read on the forward strand.
ATTATTTCAATTTACCAGTGTTATTTGAATATTATAATTCCCTTCTTTATTGTATATAATACGCAAGACAGACAACTAAGCTCCGCATTACGGACTAAGCCAAATTCTCAAGTCTGCAGGTCATACGCACTATCCGACCTTTGCAGGTCGGGCTCAATAAACAATTATACAGAGAGCCAAGTATGCCATCCAAATTCTGTTTGTTAATGCATGGCATACTGAGGGGCAAGATACCACTATCAAGAAGAACAAAAAAATATAAGGTCTGCATAACAGATCTAAAGTCTGAATAACAGACAAAAAATATAGGTCTAAATAACAGACCCAAAGTCTGATAACAGACCCAAAAAATATAAGGTCTGCATAACAGACCTAAAGTCTGAATAACAGACACCAAAAATATAAGGATTGAATAACAGACTTAAAGTCTGAATAACTGTTGGGGAGATTTTGCATCATTAAAACAAAAGAAAATTTATAAACCTATACTACCATGCAAAACTACCTCCTAACCGGTCGAATACCGGGTAGTTGCTAGTAAAGTTGGATAAGTACGGGTATCGATCCTCAGGGAAAAGGGCTATTGAATCTAGCTTATTAATTCTTCTTTATTAACCTAAACCTAAACTAAAACGGAAAAGTAAACTGGACAGAGGATTTTTAATCCAAAGCCAGGAAGGATAAAAGCGATAAAAACATAAATAAAACTACATCTACGAAAGCGGTAAATCTATCTACTGAACAACCATGAACAAACCATGATCAACCTTTTCCCAACAACCATCACCCCACCGGAATCGATAAGATAGACAAACATTCATTCATTAGTTATCTTGGATTATTATCTTATCTAAAGAAGCGTTTCCTCTTCCGATTTATCACGCCATTAATTAGTTTACCTTCTGGTCTTAACTAATATCTATACGAAGCAAAGATACGGATTAAATCCTAATCTAACAACCTTATCCCTCAACTTCCGTTTGTTGGAATAATAATTGTTAATCTCTATCATGACAATCTAACGAATTTATTAACTTCCGTTATCTTAAATTCGATTAACATACGGCATCTCAAAACATGAAAAAGAACAAGTTAACTCACCAAATAAACACATGAAAAATCTCATCTTTCCGGTGATAATGATACTCAATATCTCCCTAGGATAATTTTGCAACGAATTAATTCAAATTGTGGTTCTCTCGTAAACCTAGATAATTAATCTACGAACTTCCGTTATGTATAGATTAAAGATCTAATCTTTCCTACGGTGATCTAAACTACACCGACTTCCGTCATACGGTAGCATCAAATCATACAATCATCTTCCGATATAAAATTGCACGATACAAATAAACATAGGAAAGGAACAATTTAAATAAAAACTTACAAAACATCCATCGAAAGAGAATTAAAGTTGCAGCTGGAAAAAGGGAGCTTCAAGGCTCATCCATGGCTGTCTCATGGCGGCAACAAGAAGATAAAAGAAGAAAACGAAAAGAAACGAACATCTAATCTAACCACCGGCCGACCAAGCAAAGAGCTTGGCCGGCCGGGCTGCTCTCTGCTCGAAATTTAGGGTTCAAGAGAAGCTGGGGCGTATTTCATATGATTAGGGTTGAAGGGAGCTGCTGTATTTATAGAAAATCAGAGGCGGTTGCTACAGTAACGGTGCCGGACGCCCGTTTGAAGATCCGGACGCCCGTCCGCTATTTTCAGCAACAGCATTCAAACTTGTAACGCTCATATCTGGGGCCTCGTAAGTCGGAATGGAGTGATTCAAAATCCTGTAGAATCCTATCTTCAAGCCCTACAACTCTTATCTTGAGGTCCAGAGTCAAATCGATTGTTATCATATCAAGAACTGCGTTGCAAGGTCGTCACCACCCGGAATCCTGATTCAGTTTGCTTGATCTTCATGTTGTATAAGCAACTTGCACCTTCTTGTATCCAAATTTCTCTCTTCCATGCAAATCTAACTTTAAATCATCCTCATGCAAGCCAAATGTGTATCTACAAAACGACGACAAATATACCAAAGCGTAACGTGATCCTAAAATAACGTAAAATCACAATTAAACACATAATTCGTCACATTTTGCAATTTAACCGTTAAAAACATCACTTGCTCAATATTTCATTTATAAGCTCGATTTCTATACAAATAATACAAATATGGAGGAAATCGTTATAAAATATATCATTATAAAACGTGTAAAATCACCCTTAACAACTCCCCCACACTTATCTTTTGCTCGTCCCGAGCAAAACAAAACAAGATAAAGGCTCGGAAAGAATATAGACATCTCAACACATATACCATAGATTCAATAAATCAGAAGTTCACCACCGTGTGTGTGCGCATAGCCATAGAAAATTTCCACTAAATCCAAACTTGAATAATTCAAGCAAAACTAGCTAATACCCCCCCTCGTAGACTAGCAATAAATGACACTCATAAGGTGTACCCTACAAACGTGGCATATCCCGAAAAGAATGATCGAATGATATCTAGGGCCTTTCTGAAATACTCAGAGGATAATCCCTACAGCATATCTAGCAGTTTATACTGGGGATAAGATAGACGATAACTTAGTCTTATATTCATTTCATACCAACTCTTAAGTTGATTTAACTTATTTCACATTTAAACGCACATTAGAATAAGCTATTGCCCTCATAGTAGAATAGGACATTTCGAGATAATACCCTACCTTACTCAAATCATAAGGCAGCTTTTTCTAACTGTCGTGAGCTTTTGGTCATCATGGTGGAATAGGACATACGTGGTAAACCCTACCTCACTCAAATCATCGACTAGCTTCCGACACACACAAATAATTTTAAACAACTTCACTTATTCACTTTATTTTAAAAGCACAATAGTTACGTTTTACTTATCACATTCAAACTTCTAGATATTCACAGTATAACATACTTTGACTCTAAATACAAACTATCATAAATCCCAAGATATATACGTAGCACTAAGTACATGACTTATAAGAAAATCAAAAATCACTAATCCAAGACGGGGTATAACTTTATAAAAATAGCTCATCATTCACTATGGCTCGTGAAAAATAGAGTAGGTGAAACAACTAACTTATCAAACATATGGCATAAAGCATCGATGAATATAACAAACCGAACAAAAACATGCATTGCTCACTCGAGACAAAACAAAAAGTTTGAAAATTAGCATCATTTTAGCACAGTCACAAAATCATGTAAGCAAATGTGTAGATACATATAGACCAATCCCCTCCCCCACACTTAAATTACAACATGTCCTCATGTTGTGCAGAATTAAAAAGAAAAAGAAAACTTAGCTGACTGTATGCCGAAAGGGAACAATTCTGGAACGGACGCGTTCCGATCCAAAAATGCTCGGAGATATCAGTAGACTGTGGACCATCCACCGGAAAACTGACTTCACCTGAAGCTCACAAAAGCTAATGGAGATACCCTGCACACTTGAACAAACATGAAATACCTCGGGGATAGGGGGGAATAGAACATGTAAAGCACATGGAAAAGAAGATATAGAGAATTTTCAGATTAAGCTCATGTAAAGATGGAAACTATACATGGAGTATTACAAAATAGTAGGCTAGGTGCAACTACATGAAAATATATTACAATGCATTCTATATGATATAAAATAATGATGGCATATGGAAAACCAACAGTAACCATCATGGAAAAAAAACGAGGTAGTTTTACGGAAACCGACAGTTAACTACACTCAAGAAAAATAAAAAAAATAGAAATAAAACAATGCAACTAGATGACATGCAATTAAATGATATGCATCTAAATGATATGCAAAAATAAAAGAAAATAAAAGAAAGAAAACTAGCCCACTAATTTGCAACATGACATGTATAAAGTAAACGTCTACCAAATAATGACAGGTTACGATAAACGACAGTGCTGTTCATTACATGCAGTGTAGACGCGCCTTAAGACTCATTGAAGGTGATAGCATTATGGAAAACCAACAGTTAGCTATACTAAACAGATATAACTCATATGGAAAAGGACGTAGCATACGGAAACCGACAGTAGCTACCCATATGAGTTACATAAACAACAGGAAAGCACATAAGTCTCAAAGCTTAAAAGATTCATCACAGCGGTATGTAGCATACGGAAACCGACATTAGCTACTAATTAATAATAAGAACAGTTATAGCTTACGAGAACCGACAGTCACTATAACATGCCTAGATGAATCATATATATAAAAAAAATATAGATCAATTATCTAACATGGATTCATAGATGGAAGGGTATAAACATGTATGTTCAGAACATCTACGTAAAAAGAGATAGCCACAGAAGCTCGTATGAAAAATCCACATCAAATAAAAGCATTAAAATTTAAATCAAGAAAAATTCAGAACCTGGACTGGCGTCCTTACTGATCAGACGGGCGTTCACCTCAAAATGCAGCACTTGACGAGCGTTCATCCAAACAAACACTCGTTTGACTTGAAAACCGACCGGATGGGCGTTCAGAAAGTATAGACGCTCGTCTGGTCCTTCAAAACCAGAACAGAGTTGAAACTTTCTGGACGAACGAACGTCCATCCAACCAGACGCTCGGTTACACGCATGTTAGGGTGCTGGACGGGCGTTCACTTACGTGAACGCTCGTTCGATCATCGAATTTGCACGGAAAACGAGCGGGAAAAACACGAAACCCTAATTATCCTAAACAAAATCATCACGGCACCTTATCACATTAAAGCACGAGAGGGTCGATTAGATAACACAAACATGTAATTCACGTGTCATAAATCGAGTAAAAAAACTTTTGCACATTCTTAACCCAACGGTTATCGAAACACGGCAAAATAAAAAAAAAACCTCAATTTATTCAACGCTACTTTTACTGAAAAACAAAAACAAAAACACGTAACAAAATAGAAAAATTAATTCAATTAGATTCAACAAAACACCGATTCCCCGGCAACGGCGCCACTTTTGTTGGGGAGATTTTGCATCATTAAAACAAAAGAAAATTTATAAACCTATACTACCATGCAAAACTACCTCCTAACCGGCCGAATACCGGGTAGTTGCTAGTAAAGTTGGATAAGTACGGGTATCGATCCTCAGGGAAAAGGGCTATTGAATCTAGCTTATTAATTCTTCTTTATTAACCTAAACCTAAACTAAAACGGAAAAGTAAAGCGGATGAGAGGATTGTTAATCCAAAGCCGGGAAGGATAAAAGCGATAAAAACATAAATAAAACTACATCTACGAAAGCGGTAAATCTATCTACTGAACAACCATGAACAAACCATGATCAACCTTTTCCCAACAACCATCACCCCACCGGAATCGATAAGATAGACAAACATTCATTCATTAGTTATCTTGGATTATTATCTTATCTAAAGAAGCGTTTCCTCTTCCGATTTATTACGCCATTAATTAGTTTACCTTCCGGTCTTAACTAATATCTATACGAAGCAAAGATACGGATTAAATCCTAATCTAACAACCTTATCCCTCAACTTCCGTTTGTTGGAATAATAATTGTTAATCTCTATCATGGCAATCTAACGAATTTATTAACTTCCGTTATCTTAAATTCGATTAACATACGGCATCTCAAAACATGAAAAAGAACAAGTTAACTCACCAAATAAACACATGAAAAATCTCATCTTTCCGGTGATAATGATACTCAATATCTCCCTAGGATAATTTTGCAACGAATTAATTCAAATTGTGGTTCTCTCGTAAACCTAGATAATTAATCTACGAACTTCCGTTATGTATAGATTAAAGATCTAATCTTTCCTACGGTGATCTAAACTACACCGACTTCCGTCATACGGTAGCATCAAATCATACAATCATCTTCCGATATAAAATTGCACGATACAAATAAACATAGGAAAGGAACAATTTAAATAAAAACTTACAAAACATCCATCGAAAGAGAATTAAAGTTGCAGCTGGAAAAAGGGAGCTTCAAGGCTCATCCATGGTGTCTCATGGCGGCAACAAGAAGATAAAAGAAGAAAACGAAAAGAAACGAACATCTAATCTAACCACCGGCCGACCAAGCAAAGAGCTTGGCCGGCCGGGCTGCTCTCTGCTCGAAATTTAGGGTTCAAGAGAAGCTGGGGCGTATTTCATATGATTAGGGTTGAAGGGAGCTGCTGTATTTATAGAAAATCAGAGGCGGTTGCTACAGTAACGGTGCCGGACGCCCGTCCGCTATTTTCAGCAACAGCATTCAAACTTGTAACGCTCATATCTCGGGCCTCGTAAGTCGGAATGGAGTGATTCAAAATCCTGTAGAATCCTCTCTTCAAGCCCTACAACTCTTATCTTGAGGTCCAGAGTCAAATCGGTTGTTATCATATCAAGAACTGCGTTGCAAGGTCGTCACCACCCGGAATCCTGATTCAGTTTGCTTGATCTTCATGCTGTATAAGCAACTTGCACCTTCTTGTATCCAAATTGCTCTCTTCCATGCAAATCTAACTTTAAATCATCCTCATGCAAGCCAAATGTGTATCTACAAAACGACGACAAATATACCAAAGCGTAACGTGATCCTAAAATAACGTAAAATCACAATTAAACACATAATTCGTCACATTTTGCAATTTAACCGTTAAAAACATCACTTGCTCAATATTTCATTTATAAGCTCGATTTCTATACAAATAATACAAATATGGAGGAAATCGTTATAAAATATATCATTATAAAACGTGTAAAATCACCCTTAACAATAACAGACCCAAAAAATATAAGGTCTGCATAACAAACCCAAAAAATATAAGGTCTGCATAAAAGACCTAAAGTCTGAATAACAGACCCCAAAAATATAAGGTCTGCATAACAGACCTAAAGTCTGAATAACAGACCCAAAAATATAAGGTCTGCATAACAGTCCTAAAGTCTGTATAACAGACCCCAAAAAAAAAGACTCAAGAAGTTGGCAAATTACCAACTTGCCCAATCCGTAGGTCGGACATACCGAACTGAGCCCCAAGCCGGACTCAGCAAAAGTTTGCAGTGGGCATACGACACAAGTTTGGACAAACTCTAAGTCTGCATGTCAGACGATTAGAAATGATATACTCAGAAAGTTTGATATATTCAAACTCTCTAACTCTGCAGGTCAAATGATCAGAACTAACACCAAAGCATATCACTTACAAAGCAAGCCTTGTAAATGATGTCCTTCAGGGGGCAAAGTGTCGGATCGTGAACGCGCAATAAAGACTCTAGAGGGGGGATGAATAGAGTATTATACCTTTTTAAAAATTCTTTTAACCACTTAATGGCACTTTTGCAGATTAGAAACAAAACAGTGGTTAACAGTCAAAATCGGAGTATACACTTAACTTAGTTCAGTTAAAGAACCTAGGCGGAAGATCTAGTTTATATTAACCATATGAACCTAAGTTAACTTCAGTTGAAAAGTTTCCAGATCAAGTTCAGTTTGTTAAGATAAAAAGACTGTTATTGCAAAAACTGAAACTGATGCCAAATAAAGAAACAGTTTGAACACAATTGCAGTTACAATACTTAACCAAAATCAGCACAGAAGAAATGCAGATTCAGATTTTAGGGTGTTAACTTATAACATGCAGCTTCTAAGTGTTCAACAAAAATCACAGAATTGCACAGATTCAGTTTTTATCTTGTTTAAGCCTAAGACATTCAATTCTAAGGTGTGTATCAAGATATAAGCTATCTAAAGCACATATGTGTGATCTTATAAAAGATCACACCCACACACAAAGGTTTTCAATAGATGTAGCTTAAGTTTAATTACAAAACAAAAACAAAAAGATACTTACAACACTTTCACTGTTAAAGTGTTACTAATGGATAACCAAATTAGTGTTAGTCTTAACACTGAGATGTCTTAAATATTTAGTAACAACACTTAACAGATTTGTACAAAACACAACACACTCACCAAAGGAGTACTTACTAAGAATCACTGCCCGGATTCTTGAACACGAACTCAGCTCCGTGAATTCGTCCCAGCAGCACCGAAACCGACTGCTGAACCACAGCTTGGACCAGCTGTGCCCTTGTTATTGCTCCTCAATAACAAGTCGAGAACACTCTCAAACTACAACTAACACTCACTAACAAAAGGTAGAGATTTGTCCTCTACACTTACCACTCTACTTACACCTCACTTTTCTTTTAAACACTCAAGAAATAAAACTAATTTCAGAATACAAGTGTATAAGAAAATGAAGCTGAGATTTAGTGAATTAAGCTAAGATTTGGAGAGGCTGTTCTACATTGACAAGTGATATGGCTGGGGTATATATAGGAGGCGCCCCACTCTTTGCAATACATCTTTTGTCTTTTAGCTTTTACAGGTACAGCTTTGTAGTCCAACTTTGCAGAAACATCTTTTGCATCCAACGGCTCTTTTGAGTTGTACTAAAGTGATCTGCACACTTAACATCATTAAATCAAATATTAAGTCTGTGGGAGAAAATAGTAGAGTACAACTATCTTGGAAAGAGACACAACAACGGTTATAAAGACCTTGGGTGAAGCAAAACACATATATTAAGACATTATATCACATACACCAAGGTATGACATTGTTCAACACCCTTTATACAGATATGAGAATATATATATATATATATATATATATATATATATATATATATATATATATATATATACTAGTGGGCGAGACCGTGCAAGGCACGGTCAATGCCCATTCCAGGACTTTCGTTATATTGTGTTTCTAGTATGCAAATTCATCATTTGTGCTAACATATGAAAAGTATTGGTTATTTAAAGCAGCATATGCATTTTTGGTGCAGAAGGAAGGTGGCAAGACATAACATACATGGATTTCATACAATGAAGTTGTTCTTGGTTTACAAAACATGCAGCATATAAAATAACAACTTGCACAGTTCTAATTTCTGAAAAGTACAGTTTTAATTTGTACATGATACTATATAGTACAGTGTTAATAAGAAGTTGTTATTTTGCATGCTGCACTATATTATATGTATGTCACGCTTCAGGTTATGTACGATTTATAATTCACCTCAGACGCAATTCTAACGCACCGCATTTTCTTGGTGGCATGTGTTAAAAACGGCAAAGAAGACGTAAGAAAGCAAAAACGAATATACATATAACAGAAGAAGATTACGTATTGTAAAAAAGTAACGATGTGAACGAAGCGTGAAAAAGAGATTGCACGTCACTATCTAACTACGTTAACGGGACGGAAAAGCGGGGGGAAATTTTTTTTTGCACAAATCGTGGACAACGTGTATATTATGCAAAAACAGGCAAAGAAGTAAACCATCGGTAATCTAAGGTGGTAAGTTGTGATATAAAAAACCGATAACAAAGGAAACGATGAACCGAAAAACACACACGTGCATAAAAAAAAAAAAGCGAAGGCAAAAAAGGAACAATAAATACGTAGCACAATTTGTTAAATCTCGAGAATATATAAAAAACCGATGAAACGAAAAACTCGGTGAAACGAAAAACACACACGCGGCTAAAAACACTAATGGGAAAGGGGGAAAAATTTATTAAAAAAAAAGGGAAAAGCCGAACAAAAAAAAATGAAAAGGACCAAAAAAAAGGGGTGCCACGACGTGTATACTATGCAAAAACCGCTGGAGAAGTAAACCATCGGTAATCTAAGGTGAAACGAAAAACTCGGTCAAACGAAAAACACACACGTGCATAAAAACACTAATGGGAAAGGGAAAAAAATATTAAAAAAAAAGGGAAAAGGCAAACAACAAAAAAAAAAGAAAAAAAACGAAAAAGACAAAAAAAAAAAGGGGTGCCACGTGTCCTCCCCACAAACTCCCCCCTTGTCTTTGTATATAGTCACGACAACGTGTATACTATGCAAAAACCGGCGGAGAAGTAAACCATCGGTAATCTAAGGTGGTAAACCATCGGTAATAGAAAGCCAGTTTAGTGTTTTTGATGTTTTGATCTTTCAAACAAAAGATCATATAAAAAACAGTAGGTGCACATTATAAACCATCAACACTTCCTGGATTAGGAGTGGTAATCATATAATATGCATCTGTGAGAACATTGATATACGTAACGATTTGACATGTTTGGAGCTAAACAGAGTTTATGTTAGGATATGAAAAGAGCAGAAAGATGACCTGGTAACGTTGAAAAGGTGGTTCAATTCATCACATCTATCCATAGGGCGACAATCATTGTTGAATCCAAATAAGGCATTCGGGCTTTTCTTGAAATGAGGGCATTTCCATTTGTTTCCAATATTGTATACTACTTGATCCTGTAGGGATCCTCCTATTCTTATTCTTAACCTGTCAAATGATGCAGTTTTCAAACGCATCAGCCTAAAAAAAAAATTCATTAATCTTCATTGGGTGTCATAATATTCTGCTAGAGAGGAGTATATAAAGTAATAACCTTTAATGGCATTGATGAAAATCTTCTTGTTCAAATCCTGCAAATTCAATCCAATTCCAGCAAAGCAAAAAGAAATATGTATGTACGTATGGATAGACCTGAAACAAAAACATGAAAAGTTTGTTACAGTTTTTACAAATACCAGATTGAGGATGTCGGCGTTTCCCCAAGGACACTGACCATAATCACACTTATTTTCCGGCTACCAATCTAAAGTTGCACATATGAAGAGGTCACTCTTTCCACCCTTACCGTACATGGCTCTGCAACTGCAACGGCGGAATTATACATAAAACAAAGACACAGGAGTTTGTCCTTGACAGAAGGTATCGTAGCTTTTACCTTTTTCTGTTAATACAATAAACATTACCTGTAAGACAATAATCCTGTTTTCTGCTAATACTGATTCGCAACAATTGAAGAACTTCTCCATATACTCATGACCAACTGCTTCTAACATCTGACTGCACAATATTGTCTCATACATTATACTTATCAGACATATATAGAATGAGGAACATAAACGAAATGAACAACTCACCATGATATGATTCTGTCATATTTCTGAGTTTCATGCGACTGACGATAATCGCAAAGTAGTAATCTGATGTTGTCCTGACGATACATTAAGTTGATTTTGTTAGGATTGATTACTGTGCAATAAAGATATGGCCTTTTAAGTTTTAAAGACGGAATATACCTGTAGGCCAGCTTCCTTTACTTTTTGTTCTGCATATTTAGTTGCTCTTCTGAGAGGGTAATGCCGGTATATTGACACCCGCCACCCGGTTCGTTTCATGAGTTCGATAGCTAAACTGCCCCAACCACATCCAATCTCTAGAACATGATGCCCTATACTTATTATAGCCTATTGGATTTTTTTCAGAAGGTAACCATCATATGAAAAGAACCCTAGGAGAAAACCCAGTAAAGCTGGTGTTGTGATGTGTCCTACGACATTACATTGTAAGCTTTACTTTCTCCCGTGAGGCCGATGTCCGGCAAGGCATAAAAGGAATTCGTGAAGAAAAAAAGACGCACCTTTTCAATCAGTAGAGAAATTTTCTTTGTTGTGCAACTTTCAAGTCTTCATCTTCAGACCGTTGTCAAAGTAGAACATCAAAAGGATTGAAATTCGATAAACGTGGAAATAAAAATGTAGTCTTATAGTTCTTTACCTCAAATTTCGCACAGGAGTATATCATTTTTCATCCAAGAAACAGAGAGAAAAATGCATTGTTCTGTCAATCAATAATATACAGAACAGAGATGCTTAGTTTCAATGCATCTGTAAATTGGCTATGGAATTTACCACAAAGCTCACAAACTACAGAAACTTCATTCAGATGATAACTAACCAAGTCATAATGATGCGAGATATTCCGATGAGCTCGTGCGAGCGTATTATGCTTAGAATAATGTTGAAAGAAGTATTTTGCAGAAGATTATCAAGAAGTTAGAAGCATAGGTAAACAATATGTAAATCACAGATTTAAGCAAGTTTCTACAGTAAAAAAGTTGTTAGGAAGGTGAAATTTGTTTTAGCTTTTGGAAATTAACTTTGAGGTAGGAGCTTTTAGATCTCTGTTGGCAATAATATATGGAAAAACAAGACTCATAACTGCCATCCCAGCAAAAAATGGTAAGAAGATATATTTAAAGATTATTTACTTACCATGATAAGGTTAATTAAACCTTGATTCTTATGAACAAATGAAATATCCCCATTAATATAGGCATCTGCAAGGCAAATATTTGCATGAGTTGCTACATACCCCAGAAATTTGAATAAATTTGTATAATTTAATTGTACTATTAAACTAACTAGAAAAATACGATATGCGTGTAAATTTACATCATTGTATTATATAATCAAGGTTGTTTTCCTATTTTAATTTACCTTCCAGTAAAATTGAGGGCTATGAACTCTCACTGCCGCTTTCAAAAAACTCTTCTTTTCCGTTCCTTCGAACGTGAAAAGTGTACCTCCGTCTTCATGTAAACTTCAATCGAATCCAATATCCTACATTTTCACGAGAATTGATTACTACATCAACAACTAAAGCATGTAACTTAGGTACTAAAGGACCTAATTTAAAGCAAAAAGTTTTAGGATGACTAATCCATGATTTAGCGGCAGCATTCATAATGTTCAAATATTAGCAGTGAGCCTACTTGTAAGCACACAAGCAAAAAGGCTAAGATGGATGCGATAGCTGGATGCTAAACAGAGACACAATAATCTGAAGGGTAGGTACAACCATAAAACAGAACTAAACATGAAACCTTAAGAAACCAAGCAGAAAAACCCCAAATTCACAATCAAGAGGTATGCATCATGTTTTGTGTGGAAATATTACAACATTACTTCAAGCAGACTGCTGAGTCTGCTGAAGTTCAGCAGGGTGCCCAGTGCCCAGCAGCCTCAGGAGTTCATACAGGATATTTTTTACACTTTATTTAATTGTAAAAGACATATTAATTGTGATACATATAAACAATTAATATGTCAAACTCTAGTTTACTTTATGTCATAGACATAGCTTTTACTTTTACTTTTGCATGCTTGCCGCCCACTCTACATACTCTAAAGTGGCCGCCCAAGATAGCTTGCTAGTCTCTCTCAATTGTATCTATTTATACACCTCTCATATCAATGAATAAACTAAGTTGAAGTTTACTCTTGTGTATATCACATTCTCAAACTCTCTTCATGGTATCGGAGCCTTACTGAGTTCTAAAATCCGCTGCAAAACTCAGTTCTTTTTCAGAAGATGTCTACATTATCTGAAGTTTCATCTTCTTCAGTAGACTCACAGGTGCCTCAGCAGACTGGGATAACTGAACACTCTTCTTTTACAAATCATAAACTTGATGGTAACAATTACTTGCTATGGTCAAGGTCTATGAAAATGTATATCTCCGGCCAGGGCAAGATGGGATATCTGTCTGGTTCCAAACCTGCCCCTGCTGAAACTGACCCCAAGTTTGAAGCATGGGACACAGAAAATAACCAAGTCATGACCATCCTCACGAGGTCTATGACAAAAGAGATCAGTGAGAACTTCATGATGTATGACACTGCTAAGGAAATCTGGGACAATGCCAGAGACCTTTACTCAAAAAAGGACAATACATCTGAAGTCTATGAACTCGAAGCTCAGATTCAAAATTCCAGACAAGGGGATATGTCTGTAACTCAGTACTTTAATCAACTATCTAAGGCATGGCAACACCTAGATATGTTGGAAACTCACCCTTGGAATGATGTTAGAGATGCTGCACTCTTTAAAGACATCATCGAGAAAAAGAGAGTATTCAAATTCCTTACTGGATTGAATCCTACTCTTGATGATGTCAGAGGTAGAATTCTTGCTACTAAACCTCTCCCAAATCTCAAATCCATGTTTGCTGAGGTCAAACATGAGGAAAGCAGGAGGAAAGTGATGCTACTGAACTCCCCTGCTGACAACCCTACTGAGAGTGCCCACCGCCGACCGTCGGGAACCCTGTTGAGGCTACTGAGGCTTAAAGGAAGCCTGCTGATAAAACCGGGAAGCTGTTCTGTGACCACTGCAAACGCACTAATCACACCAAGGACACTTGCTGGAAACTACATGGCAAGCCTAACTCCTCCAAGACCTCCAGACCTGCCAAGAAAAGTCAGGGTAGACACATAAGTGAGGAAGAAGATGACAACAAAGTTGAATGCTCGCACTTGCCGCATTCAAAGCCTTCCTAACTCAACAAAAAAGGAGGTAGTCACTCTACCGACATAGCCTCTCATGCCGCAGACAGATTGTTTGTGGTCAACCCCGCCGAAGACAAGACCGAAGACCGAATCGCCTCGCACTCGCACTCAAAACCTAGACAATATCATGTTATGGCATTATAGACTAGGACATCCCGAGTTTTAGTTATTTAAAGTCTATAGATCCCGAATTGTTTAAAGGTTGTAATTTGAATGATCATGTGATATTTGTCATTTGCTAAACTCACCAAATCTCGTGTATGCAAAATTACCTTACTTACCATCCACACCATTCACCTTAATTCACGGTGACGTATGGGGACCCTCAAGAGTAAAAAGCATAACAGAAAGAGGTGGTTTGTTACCTTCATAGATGACCACACCGAGAACCACTTGGTTATTTTTAATGAAGGATAAGTCCGAAGTTGGACCCATCTTTCTCAAGAATTTTACAACATGGTCTCCACTCGGTTTGACACTAAGATCAAAATCTTGAAGACCGACAATGCTCTTGAATATTATGAGTCTCATCTCGTAATTTCTTGATGGATAAAGGGATTGTCCATATCGTAGTTGTGTTGAAACCCCTCAGCAAAATGGGGTTGCTGAGAGAAAGAACAGGCATCTGCTTGAAATGGCTAGGTCTATTATGTTTACCACAAATGTTCCAAAATATATGTGGGGTGAAGCTATATTGACTTCCACATACTTAATTAACAGACTTCCCAGCAGGTACTAGGCTTCAAAACTCCTATCAAAACCCTACTTGGACACACACTCCTGCCCCCATCTTATTTCCCAGTTACCTCCAAAAATCTTTGGTTGTACTGTGTTTGTCTATATCCATGCCCAACACAGAAGCAAACTTGATCCCAAAGCTCACAAGTGCATTTTCCTAGGATATGCAAAGGACAGGAAAGGTTACAAGTGCTACTCTCCTTCTGAAAAGAGATTTTACAATTCTATGGATGTAAAATTTTTTGAAAGGACTCCCTACTACAGCAAGTCCACTGAGGCAGTCACTGATGGAAACCTGATAGAAATTGACCTAAACCCCTTTCCTCAGCAAACTCTTAACCCTCATCAACCTACTGATCCTCAGCAGGCTGAACCCCAGTACCCTACCGACTCTCGCAGCCCCGACCGATCCCCAAGAACCTACTGACTCAGAGTCTGCTGATCCTGAGCCTACTGACACTCAGCAATCTACAGACCCTCAGCAGCCTGCTGACATTGATGACATACCTATTGCTCTAAGGAAAGGGAAAAGATCATGCACTGATCATTCTATTCATACTTATTTATCTTATGATCAATTGTCTCCTGTCTTTGCCATGTTTACACAGGACCTGGACTCTCACTCTATCCCTAGAAATATACAGGAGGCTCTTCAAAAAGATAAGTGGAAGGTCGTCGTTAAAAACAGATGATCGCCTCCCGGATAATCATACTTGGGATCTCACAACTCTTCCAAAAGGCAAGAAGACAAGAATGCAGATGGTTATTCACTATCAAATACAATGCCGATGGTACAATTGACAAGTACAAAGCCGATTGGTAGCAAGGGGATTCACTCAAACTTATGGTATTGACTATAAGGAAACTTTTGCACCAAAGTGGCAAAACTCAACACTTTGTCGGGTTCGATCTCTCTACCGTCCAACCGGACCGGCCTCTACACCAATTGGATATCAAAAATGCTTTTCTCAATGGTGATCTCACTGAGGAAGTCTATATGAATGTACCTCCTGGTTTTGTCAATCCTCACACTCAGGGCAAGGTATGCAAACTCAGGAAATCCCTATATGGCCTGAAGCAATCCCCAAGAGCCTGGTTTGGGAAACTTACTACTGTGGTCAAAGCTGCTGGATATCATCAATGCAACTCGATCACACTATGTTCATCAAGACAACCAACCCAGAGAAGGTCTATTCTTATTGTCTATGTGGATGATATCATCCTTACTGGAGATAACTCTACTGAAATTCAAAATTTAAAGACTCTACTGGCAAAGGTGTTCCAAGTCAAGGATCTGGCTACCTCAAGTACTTTCTGGGTATGGAAGTGGCTAGAAACACCCAAGGCATTTCAGTCTCCCAAAGGAAATATGTACTGGATCTACTGAAGGAAACTGGCATGCTGGGATGCAAACCTGATGTATCCCCAGTAGACCCCAGGAACACCCTACTGCATGGTGACATTGCTGTAAAAAAGGAACAATATCAAAGGCTTGTAGGTAAACTCATCTACCTTTCTCACACAAGGCCTGATATTGCATATGGGGTTAGTCTGGTCAGTCAGTTCATGCACTGCCCTACTGAGCAACACTGGGATGCTGTGAATAGGATACTGAGATATTTAAAGTCCACTCCTGGCCAGGGCCTGCACTTCACCAAGTCTACTGATAGATCAATCAATGTAACACCCCGGTTTCCAATCCCGTCGGCCGCCGGTATTGGTCACCGTAGTGCCACTCATCACGACACACAGTCGTGGCGGTAACATGCAACATTCCACAACAGAAAGAAAATAAACATTCACCATTCATTATTTTAAAAGAAAGTATTAAAGTGAATACAAGTATCCTGAAGAAAATGAAATATACGCGGAAACGTAATTAAAAATCTTAAATATTTAACATCCAACAAAATGAAAAGCGTGTGACTGTGACTACGTGGCTCTCAAATTCCCGCACCATCCCAGCAACAAGTAATCATCCAAAGACATACCTGCTAAGAATCTGCTCCCCATAAATGGATCATAGCAGGGTTAAACAAAAGTAAAACCGTCAACTATAAAGTTGAGTAAGAATAAATCCAGTATATGCAAAATAAGATCGTGCACTTGTTCAACCATGCTTTCGTAAACCACGTACTCGAAACACCACTAACATTCAAAAACCCAAGCTACAAAGAAAGTAAAACTTTCAAACCATATGTCAAAACCAACCCACTCAGGTTAACCGAGGACTAAACTAACCCATGAAAGGTACGACCAATTTATAAAGGATACAATACATCACAACTATCCATACCTAAAGGTCCCGAATGTGCACATCCCTCAAAAGGGTAAACCCCTAAAGAGGAGGATCCTAAAGGTCAACCAGTGGTACCATTATTAAAATGGACCATCACGTACTGGGGTGCAAGGAAACTGTTAGTAATACCATCCGCAGCGGAAACGATTTATGGATCTAGATCTATAAACTACACGTAATAAAATCACTAGATCTATATCTACAAGGGGGTTGTAGAACATACCTCTTGGATCTCAAAATCCAAGTTGAAGAACCGCAATAGGATGAACGAAGGAAATCGTGAAGAGCACCACGATCTTCCGTACGTGTGATCCAAGCAACTCCCGGTGGAAGGAAATTCTCGACTCGAACCCTTCCGATATGCTACCCGGAAAAATCTCCAAGATTTTCCCCTTGTCTCCCCTTGGCCGAAATTTTCTTTCTCCTCTCTAAGAGGTAGAAGTCGAAAATTGTAGTGTGTTCTTTGGCTTGGGAGAACTCTCTTTATATAGGAGAGTAAAACTTAAGCCCCAAGGATTTTATAATTAATACAAAATCAATTATGATAATCCTATTAAATAAAAGATAATCCCATAATATTCTAGAACAAATCTAGGATAATATTTATCTTTATTTCTTTCCATAAATATTTATCCAATAAATATTTTATACACATGTCTTATTAATACACAAGAAAACAATTTCTTGTTCATTAAAATATGCATGGGGCGAAATTTCTAATCATTGACCTAGTCAATATTAATTTTGCCATAACACAATAATTGGGCCAAGATTATGGAAAATGTCTTCTCCACATATTTAATTATTTAGCCCAACTAATTTAATAGTCCACTAAACAATTAATTCACATATCGTTTTAATAAAGTCCAATAAGAACTAAATTAATATTATTAGGATTCGACGTCCGAGAATAGCTATGCTATATTAGGAGGCACGTCGGGGACCATGGACTAATAATCAGCGGCTCCGATAAATCAAATAAATAATTATAGAATAATTATATTCGATAAATCAATCACAGGAATATGCCACCATAATCCCGTGACTGCACTCCTCCGATTATAAGATTATATTTATCTCCTCACGAGAATAATAATAAGCGTCCATTGATATAACCATTACATATGGATTAATCCTCCATGATCGTTCATTCTAAATCGGGAAGTTACCGTTAACCCTTTTCGAACCTCTTATCCTTATTTACCATTAACCCCCTAGTGATCAATTAATTCATACAACTCACCGGTGATCAATCGGTGTGATATGAACTCGCGCGATCGATCGGTTCTAGGATTAACAAATAAGTGGAACTCGCTCGTCTACTTCCATAAATGGAAGGAATGGATTCCGTATCCGTGATAACACAGACTACTCACTCAATCCAAGTACAATGCAAGATGGGGTAATTCGGACCACGGACTCGGTGTAATCCTTAACCGTCAAGTCAAACTTCATACCGATTCAAGCGTTGATCGTGATCACCTCGGGATTAAGATATATCCATAAATATGATCATCCATTGATTCGATAAGACTTCTCGATTACGGAATTATATCGTGAACTCTAATCAAATCGGTCCACCCCTATACGATATATCTATCATATATAAATGCCCCATTAGGTTCTCTTAACCGAAAGTCCGGATAAGACAATCACACCAATCGTGTTCGGGCGCATTAATAGCACGTTAAAGGAGAGACCCGATACTCTCGATTAACTTCACTACGGGCTAATTGTATTTTAAGTACATCTTCACTAACTCAATCCTCCCGTGTATATACCATACACCGAGTTAAGTGATTACATAAACGATATACTTAGGGTTTTCTCGTAGTGTAAATACTATTGTCACATCGGTGATTATGAGAATAATAAATATGAATAATAACGTCAATTCATTTATTAAATAAAACAATTACAAAAATTGTCTTTCGGGCATCACACCTAACAATCTCCCACTTGCACGAAAGCATGTGATTAATTGTTTTAGAGCACACCCTATTATTTAAAATACAACAAACTACATCTCCCACTTGCTCTAAAGCAATGGAGACTTATCCCGTATTCTAGTACCCACTAAGCATGTCATAACCATTTCAGATGACAAAATACACTCCGAGTGTGCCGTCGTAGGATAGGTCGTGACTCGGGGAGCACCTACATCTAAATGTCATGGGTCTTAATGATTAGTCAGGTTGTCGGCTCGAGACGATCCGTAGAATCGAAACGTTACCGGTCCATCAAATCATGTGGTACTGAGTAAACACTGAGCCCGAGATCGACTTAACGATCATCCTCAATCTGACTTAAAGTCAAAATCAGTGTATCACATATATCCAAGTTCACACATGAATATGTCCGCATATTGTGCCTCGTTCTCTTCAAGATACTAAAGGACATACTAAACTTGCTTTGTTAACCGCCGAATCTAAGATTCGATCAAAGTTGACGTTCAATAACCTGACCATCTCTTACTAGAAAGAGAATCTATCCCATTTCTCTTGATCCGAAGATTTAGAGAGTCATTCCCGAGGCATAGGGTAGAACTTCCTCGTTGAATGTTGCATACACGGATGCATCATCTTAACCAATAAGATGGTCGGGAAACCAAAGGATCGATTCTAATGAATTCGACCGAGTCAAACTCTTAAGAATGTTGTCCAAATCTCTCGTTGCGAGAGAATTGTGGTATTGTCGATTCGACTTCGGATAACACACCCATGTTGATTCCAACCGGTGCGGTGTTATCCTTCACAAACACTAATATATATATTCACTACCGTACTAAAATTGATATCCAAGTCTACAAAAGACTTATCAATATTTCGGTCAAATCCACATATTGTAGAAATATATGACTTCCAAAGTGACCGAGAGGTTTGCTTTTTATCCACAAAGGACATAAGCCTTGACTGTCATCCTGTCATAAGTTCATAAGTCAATACCTTTTTGTTTCGAATGAATCCAGACTCCGTTTGTTTGGCAAGAAAGTCTTAGGGAATCACCCCTATTTTCTGCTTTTGAACGAAATCATGCAATACCGAACTCATTCTACTCTTTTCCGTGTAGATCCAATTACTCCCACTAGGCCTGAGACGCTCAGGTGGTTCTACAAGAGTATGAACAGAATTGGAGTACCGAACTCCATTCACAGGGTTATGGCTATTAAAACCAACCTCTATTATCAGAATCCTATACTGCTCACAAAAGAGCCATAGGTCATCAATCGATCCTCAGACTACAAAGTCCGCCGAACCCGTAATGGGTAATGGATAAACCATACTCCCACTACATTCTGGGTGGATCGAAATTCTGATCTAGTTTAGTAGTATTTAGTGTTATCACCAACAACCGATGTTGGATGTGGTCTGATTTTAATCAGTTAGTAACTACCTTGAGTAAACGTACTGCAAGGTTTAAGGTTTTACTGTTCATAGACCCTATCAGAAAGGACGCAACAGTATAACTGTCCCTTCCCGATTTCAAGAATCTGATAACACACCTTTTTCTCAATGCTACAAGATATATAACGATTGGTCACTGGCCGAACGTGTTCGTGAAATTTCCAGACCTACCTTCAAGCACCGTGTGCTAAATGCTTATATTTATGGAAGTGGGGTGAACCGAATCCACACCTTATCCGTAAATTCCAAAGCATATTCTAGGTAGATCGGTTGGTCTTACATTTCAATGTAAACCGATATTTCGCTTCTAATATCTTTATTGAGTTAAGCAAAGTTGTATTGTAGTACATCTAAAACTATATAAGGCAATTTAACGGTTTCTCACATAAAGTGAAAACATTTCACTAGCGAGGCAAAGCCGAGCATCGTCCCAGGACTACGTGATGGCCCATTTACGAGTATAGAATACTCTATCTCTCGTTGAAAACAGAGAAACCTCAAAATATTTTGGATAAACTTACCGGAGTGTTTGAATAGTTATCGACAAGAAGTCACTACTCGGAAGCTCCTACTAACTTGTATCTTTCATCGACCCCGAAGGTCGTCATAAACAAGCTATGTTACTTCTTTATAACCATTATCCTTTCCCGATTGAAAGGAAACTTAGTCATCGAACCTTTGAGACAATATAACCGGATCGGGAGAAAGGAATCACCCCGAGCCGTCTTCGAGTCTTGTCTTTTAGGGACTATGCACTAACTATGGAATATGAAGAAGCGTTTATCTAAATATAGAAACCAATTGCTTTTAATAGTTCTTAAGATGTGTTTTATATACATATTTTAGCAGTTCTAAGTGGTTTTTGACTTTATCAAACAAAAGTCCGAGTCTTGGATTCGTACTACAAATGGTATATTCACTTTCTATACGACAAACAAATTATCGAATAGAAGGTAAATCCATTCGTTCCAACGAGTCTTAAACAGAAAATAAATTTTCCGCGATATCCAAGGATTGAACCCGAGATTCATTTCCTTATATCACTCCCACTATTCTAGCTAAAATTAACTGCCCGTTGTTTACTCTTTTAATCGCTAAATGCACTGCTACCTTGTTCTTCCAAAGAACTTAGCTCGAGAAAATCACCAAGGATTTATAGGTTGGTGATCCAAAATCACTTTCCTTATCCTATGATTTTCAGTTAATTAATTTTCGGTTCAGCCTTAAAGTTTTCTTAGTTTAGGTGACTAACACTTTTAGACATATTCTCCCATTCTTGACTTTCCGTGAATGGAAACAGTCTTGAACCAGCGGTTCGTTTGAGTAGACACTACTCTTGAACCGTGGGATGTCTATTTCGAGTGTTACTCGTCGAGACTTCTCGGATTTTCTAATATACCAGAAAAAACAACAAATCATAACATTAAAGCTCCCACTAGTTTATCGGTTCCAAATACCGTCTAACGAGCAATGCTTTATTTTTATGAATTTCCGATTTTTTCGATTAGAAAATCTTTCGTACATAGTTCTATTGTTTCCGAAAAACAACAAATCATAGAAACTCCCACTAGTTCATCGATTCCAAATATCGTCTAACTAGCAACATTTCATGACTTTCCGGTTTTTCAATTAGAACGGTTACGTGTGTAGTCAGTTACACTTTTCTAATGTTCTAGAAAAAACAACAAATCATAAAGCTCCCACTAGTTCATCGATTCCAAATATCGTCCAACTAGTAACACTTCATGATTTTCCAATTTTTCAATTAGAAAATTACTCGTGTAATTACTACATACTCAAAATTCACTAGAAGAATTTCAAAGTCCGAAATCACCTTTGATCAAAGTAAGTTTGTCTTCCGTTTGACACGAATGACACTAGTGACATACCTATATTTCACTCTGGTTTTTAAAAGGCTTAAGAGAAAACTATCTCTTCCGAAAATTAATTGCATTATCGATTAACTAGTTCAACGTCCTAGTTACTTTCCACTTTTTAACGAAGTCAATACTAGTCAATTATAAATTTTAAGCAATTTAGTAAGGGATAATGCTGTAAATAAAATGACATAAATTAATTCAAGTTTAACACTACTATATTATTTTATTTTAGGAATTGTAAACTAAAAAATAAGTCTACTCTACCATTCCAAGGTTTTAACCTCGCATCTCAGTGCCGCCTTAGGGTAGGTCAAAGAGATGACGGTTAAATCGAGACAATCTCATCAATGAATAACTTGTGAGAATCGAACATCCCACGAGAATCGAACATCCCTTTATTCATTGACTACCTTCCTTTTTCGCCTAGATATTTCCAAAAATACCCATGATGAGTGTGACCTACTATATCGGATCTCTTAGGTACGCCCCGAGTATGCCGTCTTAGGATAGGTCGGTGACCCGACGAGTACCCGTAAATCCTATCCTTTCGGAGACCAAGCCATGAATGTTGATAGGGGTGAACACCATCCTAGGGGGACGAAATCAAAGCGCCTCGAGGCGTCACCCTTCTCTCACTTACTTGTATCTATAGTAGAGGCCGTGGGGTTGGCCTGTCGCCCCCCCGCTCCCACTCAATATTTTGGAAGTGGTGGTGGGTTAACTAACCACGTCTTTTTGATGTTAACATAAAAGCACCTCAAATCAAGGATTCCGAATGGTGTCGGTAACGTAGGCAAGCCTACCCGTCCTATTCGTTGGAACATATGTGACAGTCGGACGAAATCGGGTCAAGATAGCCTCATTGAGATAAGAAGGAATCACCCCTCCGCTCTCCGGTGTAGCTTAGTCTTGCCGGACCCCCGTGCATACATCACACTAGGAGGGTTAAGTCGTTCGAGCGAAGCTCAGTTGACCACCCAACCTATAGGCGAACCGTTTTTATCCAAGATTTATTGTTCTTTTACCATCATTCAATCTCGTAGACACTACGAATTGAAAACGTGATCTCGTTTGTGCTTTAAGGCGGTTCACCGAGAACACACACCGAAAGGCTTAACGATTTCATAACCCGTCCTCGGATCTTTAATTAGTTACTAAATTAATTAATTACCACGTATTAATTAAATTTCAACTAATTACACGAGTTTGTATACATGCCTATTTTAATTACCAAAATTAAAATTCTACATGTATGCATGGAGTGGATTTATGATATGATGCATGTCATAGCAATTCCGATTTTATATCTATTTTATGATCGAACACATAAAAAATAAATTGCGGAAAATTTAAACACCGAGATGGATCGTTGGTACCCGACTAACCTATTTTCTAAGGAAAAGTAAAACTAATTCTAAGTCTTCAAATCTCGATCTTCGATCTTGATTTTGAAACTTCCGGATCTCGAACCTTCGATCTTGACACGAACTACGAACGACGAGGAGAGGATGCCGTAATATACAAATATATTAAAAAATATATATCTATGTTATTAAAATGTTTTATTAAATAGAATTTCCTTTTTTTTTTTTATAATTATAACAGGCCCTCGGCCAAATTAATAAATAAAAAAACTTTTTTTTTTTTTTAATTCAGTAGGCCATGCGGCCATGCAAAAATTAGGTCAACTTTTAGATTGCAGTGAACTAACAAAAAAAAAAATATCTGCCGCATGGAAAAAAAAAAATAGCCGTGACCAAATTTTTGCCGGAAATAAAATAAAACAATCGGCCTCCTCCCGTGTTTACCTTCTTGATGATCTTCAATACCATGATCTTCAACACATCATCTTCGTCGTCTCGAACCCGGATCAAAATTAAAAAACAAAAGGTACTACCTTTTTACATAAAATTTCGAATGCAACAAAATTAAATTACAAATCCTATCTTTCAATTGATACTAATCAAAAGAGCTACAAAATAGATCTACGGGTAAACAATACCAACCCCAATCCATCTCTTCAACCACGACAATCACAAGCATTCATCATAAAATTTTCGAAAATAATAAAATTAAAACGAAAATAATGCAATCTACACACGCATATTCCACTCCTTAGATCTAATATTTTATACGTATAAATATAGATCACCATGGCGACCGATACCACCGTTAGTAATACCATCCGCAATGAAACGATTTATGGATCTAGATCTATAAACTACACGTAATAAAATCACTAGATCTATATCTACAAGGGGTTGTAGAACATACCTCTTGGATCTCAAAATCCAAGTTGAAGAACAAAGAATAGGATGAACGAAGGAAAGCGTGAAGAGCACCACGATCTTCCGTACGTGTGATCCAAGCAACTCCCGGTGGAAGGAAATTCTCGACTCGAACCCTTCCGATATGCTACCCGGAAAAATCTCCAAGATTTTCCCCTTGTCCCCTTGGCCGAAATTTTCTTTCTCCTCTCTAAGAGGTAGAAGTCGAAAATTGTAGTGTGTTCTTTGGCTTGGGAGAACTCGCTTTATATAGGAGAGTAAAACTTAAGCCCCAAGGAAACCTTCCCGGGTTCCCGGCTTGGGGTGCTACCCTATCCGGCCCGACCACACCACTGTCTGCAACTCCCCAAATACGTTAAGGTCATTAAAGTCGTAAGGAAACCTTCCCGGGTGCCCGGCTTCGGGAGCTACCCTATCCGGCCCAACCACTACGGGTCTACGAACTTCAATGCCCCACATCCAAATCCTACTTTGATATCAAAATCCCTGACTCATCAAACATGACTTCCAAGACTTGCGCATAAGTTGAACATCGACTAACAAAGAAGGAAACTAAAACAGACTGGACGCCCGTTTGGAGGGTTGGACGCCCGTCCTAAAGTTCTACTGGACGCCCGTCCAAAAACTCAAACGCCCGTCCACTAAGACCTGTTACATCCTGAACCAAATTTAGCACCTCAGACACCCGTCCAGATAGTCCAGACGCCCGTCCACCCAAAACATTTACATTCTGAATCAAAATTAACCCTTCAGACGCCCGTCCAGGTAATCCAGACGCCCGTCTGAACTGAAACCAAGGCAGACGCCCGTCCAGAAGATCTGGACGCCCGTCCACCTGGGTTTCATCTCGAACCCTAAAAACTTCAATACGATTTCCAAAGCGATTCTAACCCAAAAACCAGCAACCAACACAGCAAAACACAGAATCTCTTTACCTAAAAGTACCATAACCTCCATAGACTTTAAACCAAAGCAAAAACATACCAATATGGATACTTAACATCCCCAAAACATTGTCCCAAACATAACCACATCTTCACAAAATTTGCAGCATTATATTTTCTGTTTCAAAACACAATTACAGCCCCTTAAACACTCTAAAACACACCAAACAGCCCCCAATTACGCTTAATAAACCTTGAACAACAATACCAAACATCCAAAACCATACACACCCTACATATTACTTAAAACTTCCTCTTTTAAACCAAACGAAAACGCAAACCATAGAAATATTCTTACCGGTGACGTTGCACTTATGAAAACCTTTGTTACTACGCTAGAATTGATCTTCTACGAAATCCGAATCAACGACGACGACGACGAATTATTTCTCAACACCAAGGAGAGATTTTTCTCTCCTTCTTCCTCTCAAGAAAAGTCGGCGGCAAGGGCAAGGGGGTAGGGTTTCACGTGTGTTTTGGGGAGAAGGGAGGAAATCAGAAAAAAGGAAATATAAATACTTTTAATTGTCAAAAGGGGTAATTTCTTTTAATTAAGGGAATTAACTCATATAAAAAAAATCCTTTTTAATTATCCATAAACCCATCCATTTAATTAACAACCAAAAATCCTCCAAGTAATTGAATCTTTTACCAATCAGTTAGGAAGTCAAAAAAAATTCGGGATGTTACAATCAAGGTCTACACTGATGCTGATTGGGCTGGATGTCACATTGACAGAAGATCTACCACAGGCTATTGCTCATATGTATGGGGAAACCTGATTACTTGGAGAAGCAAGAAACAACCTACGTGTCCCGAAGCGTGCTTGGCCGAACTCGTGGCACTTGTACTTGGCATTTGTGAAGCTCTATGGCTAAAAAGGTACCGACCGAACTTCAAAGCAACCTCTCGCAACCTATCACACTCTGTCGTGATAATAATTCACCTTATGCATGGTCGAAGATCCCGTCCATCATGATAAAACCAAGCATGTGGACATTGTGACACTTTTCGAAAGAGAAGATTGATGCCAAGATTATTCAACTCCAAGTATGTTCCCTCGCGGATCGAATGCGATATTCTTACCAAGGCTATTCCACCTCTTATGTTCGGCGAGACTTAGTAGCAAACTTGGTCGCATCAACATATACGGCCCGGTTGAGGGGGGGGGTGTGGAAATATTACAAAGATTACTTCGCAAAGACCGCGAGTCCGCCGAAGTTCGACAGGTGCCCAGTGCCCAGCAGCCTCAGGAGTTCATACAGGATATTTTTTACACTTTATTTAATTGTAAAAGACATATTAATTGTGATACATATAAACAATTAATATGTCAAACTCTAGTTTACTTTATGTCATAGACATAGCTTTTACTTTTACTTTTGCATGCTTGCCGCCCACTCTACATACTCTAGTGGCCGCCCAAGATAGCTTGCTAGTCTCTCTCAATTGTATCTATTTATACACCTCTCATATCAATGAATAAACTAAGTTGAAATTTACTCTTGTGTATATCACATTCTCAAACTCTCTTCATTTTGTTTGGGTAAATTTTATGTATAATGCAAAAATAACACAACCAAATGTACAAAACGATAGAATTAGACCTACACAAACAAGCGCCAACTGAAATTCCTTAAAATTTGCACATCATCATCTAAAACAATTTATATTGCACGTTACTCGACTCAAAATTTGCAGCATATTGAGTAGAATCTTTACAGGGCTCCAAATTTAAACCGGGAGAGCTAATGATCAAAAAATTAAGGCGTTCACCCCAAAAAACTGTGTAAACTGCGCACAATCTTCTGTTATGGGCTCAACTGCACTCTGCAAAATATATAGCAATCAATTGCTCTAGAAAATGAATAGGTGCTCTTAAAAAAGAGTATCCGTTAGCGCTTGCAGCACTACACATTTCTGTACCAACCATTCCACATCAGAACAATGAGCAACCTTAAAGCAAATTACACTGAAAGACTGGTGCAAGATTTTGGATAGCAAAATAAAAAGCACAAGCAACCATACGTTCCAAAAATATTGAAGGTGCACTTCAAGTTGTGTATGTAGGGTTGCATCATCTATTTCTACTCTAAGAAGATAAGAAGACATGGAAGAGAGTGAAAGAAAAATGTACCTTTTTATACCAGACCTGCATCATAATTAAATATTTGAAATTGAATAAAAAACTGGTAATAAATAACTAAATAAATAAAATGAAATAACAATATTATATTTACATCCAACACCCCGTAAGCTTAGCAATAGGGCCATGTGACCGAGAGAAACCGAGAAAACAACTTATAACGTGAACCCGACATAAACAACACATAATCCACGCTTCTTACCGGGAAATCAAATCGAATTCTTTTAAAAAGATATAGGCAATAACAAAGCTAATTGTAACAAAGCTATGAACTTTTTTAATAAAAGCAATTTGTCTCTTTTTTTTTTTTTTGCATTGTTTACAATAATATGATACCAAGATTCACGAGCTCTGTTAAAAAAAGCAAATTCCCAGAAATAAGAATGCAGACTTTAACAACTGCAAAAGGAAACAACTACCCTACCACTTCATTTTAAGCAAGTACTTTCAGAGAAGTATAATTTTCAGATATCATATCCTAACTCCATCAATTACCTTACGAAAGTCAGATGTATTACTCACTTAAAGTAAATACCATAATAACTCAAAGATAAACACCTGAGAAATTAAAGACCTTCAGATGCTTGATATCCTTCACCCTCTAGTTGTCCTCTTTCAAGACCTGTTTTTCTTTCGACGAAACATGAAACTCAAACAAAGTGGATCCATGAAGATGGAATCAGTACCAACTTAATTTAAATAAAGCAGATGGACAGAAAGTTGCACTGAAAAAGGAAATCAAAAGAAACCTTGTTACTTACAAAAAGAAACAGGTCTCTGACTTGAACACTATCGGACACCGGCCGGCCAATATTTGTAATGGGGAAAAAGTACACTGAATACACCATTTATTATGAAAGAAGAAGAAGAAGAAAAGAAGCTTACAGATGAATGAGCATCATAAGCAAATGACTTTTTTTCATTGCGCAAAAGAAGAACATAACGGTAAACCAACAGAGAATTTATGTGAAATTGGTTTATATAACCAGAAAATTGCAAATATAAAAGCAAGAAGATAAGGCTTTACCTAGATATAACTCCTTTAAAGATCTTGATCTGTTGTGTAATAACAAACCCCCAAGCAAATCCATCTTTCTCACTTCGATCCGGTGGATAAAGCTGGAAAAGAAGTTATCTTTCAATTGATTGAATCTACCTCTCAGAGATACAACATGCTGCCATGCTTATAAATTGCATGCCTAGTCCTCTCCTGAATAACAAGTGTCCATTCTTCATGTACATAACAAAATGCCTGACTATAATTTGTTTAAGGTGTTTGGATGTCTTTTTTTTTGCTAATACTAATGCTCAAGGCAGGGGCAAATTTGATAGTAGGTCGAGAAAGGGCATATTTATAAAGATTCCACATCATACAAAGGGCTTTACTCTGTTAGACCTACAATCAAGGGACATTTTCATTTCTAGAGATGTCTTGTTCACTTACGTTTCACTAAGTCTGCTATTTCTGAAGTTCAATAAATTGTGCTGTCTGTTTCATCGATGGAATGTATATATATCTTATCCTCCAGTACCATACCAGCCCTTCAATACAAAATGCCTTAGTGCCCTCACCTACTCCCCATTCTTCTGATATGCAAATTGAACAACAGACTGCTCAGCACTCCACAGTACAATTGCTCAAAGGCATATACCGAGATGTTTGCAAGATTATCAAGATCACATGATCATTTATGGTTTCACTCCATATTTGATACAGAATGTTGTCTCTCTTGATCATGACAAGTTTTAGACTCTGTATCTCAAAGGTCCCATGATCATTCTAGTTTGTTAACAAAATGCAAGCCGTTTTAAACAATCTGTATCAAATATCAACAGCATGCTTGTAGTGATTTTACATTCAGATTCCGAGATTATCTATGCACACGAAAAAAGTACTACTGTTCACATTTCACAAACCCAATTGACGACTCAATAGCATTGGAGTGAACAATAATTGAACAAGGACACAACGTATTAACAGAAGAATATGAAAGAAAACATTAATTCCAGAGAAAATCCCAAAATAAATCTATGATTTTATCAAATGAGATGTAGAAGAAATTAAGAAATATCAGTCAACCGATTCTCGGAACAGAGCTTCAACCAAATCTCGAAATAGTTTGAATAACATGCAACAGCTGAAACAGTGAAGCATATCCAAACTGATTAAAAAAAGAAGCAGCAAAATACCTTAGTTAATTTATTCATCTGAGGAATCTCCTCCGGTAGCTTCATCTTCTTCAACCGAACCACCACCGCCAGCCATGTTTCCTTTTTTTTTATTCAACACCAACGGAAATAAATTACAAAAATTACGCTTAATTCAATATCACTTAACTAAATGATAAATGATATTCAGCAAACCTGATTTGTGAATGTCCAAATCCGCCTGCGTCCTAAACCGATTCTGGCAAACTTCACAGCGAAACTTATCTTTGTGATGAACACGCTCCACGTGCTGCTTCAGGATGAGAGGACAGCTGCATTCTTTGGGCATGAGAGCCACTGCCCTCCGTCGAACGACATGATTGACAGAAATTGGAATGAATCAAAACCCACCTCAATCGCCTTTTCTTCTTCTTCGGCTTTTCCTCTTTCAAAAGCAAAACCTAAAAACCCTTCCACTACGCCACCGCTTCAACTCTACCTATCCATTAACCCTTACACACAAACAGCTGGCCTCAGGAAAAAAACACGTATCATATACTATTACTCTGCTGACTAAGTTTTTGACCCACGTGTCAAGGTGCCTAATATAGGGGAAAAATAGGGAAAAGTAAAAAAAAAAAAAAAACATGCCACGTGTCGCGACAAGGGGGCTTGCCCCTTGTCTTTGTATAAGTATAGTGAAAAAAATTTAAAAAAAAAAAAAAAAAAAAAAAAAGCATGCCACGTGTCGCGACAAGGGGGCTTGCCTGTCTTTGTATAAGTATAGTGATATATATATACTATCACCAAAAAAAAATATCAGATAGCAACACATATGTATCAAACACTGGATTTATGATGTTCCAGCAGAGACACAAACCAGAAAAATATACATGATATATATCATTAGGGCATCTCCAAGGGTGATCCCCCAAATTTCCCCCAAATCATCAAATTCTACCCTAAATATCTTACACCATCTCCAACCATATCACCCCAAATCTTACCCCAAAAAAAATATTCTAAGAATATACCATATTAATTTATCTATTACACAAAAAAAAACTCTAATTATATTTATATCATCAAATACCAATAAAATTTTAATAAACTTTGTAATTTTTTTTTGAAAAGAGTAATAAATTTATTTCATAATAAATAAAATGCATTAAAATTATTTTTATTAAAAACGATAATAATACACATATTGAAGTTAAAAAAAAAAAATCAAGGTTCACAAAGCGATTAAAATGCAAACATTCAATGATATTACCGGAAAACAACCGTTAATTAATACAACCGAAATAGAAAAATTCGAGTCCCACAACGATAAAAGATAAATTACTTCTCTGAATTCGAATATTCTTCCCATAAATGATCAATCAAGGCATTACGAAGTTCATAATGGGCTTCTTTGTTCTAGATACGCCTATGACGCTCGAGAAATTGCTGGAATCGAGTATCTTCATCCACCATTTCGACGTTTGGTGCAGGCGCTTCCATTGCTTCTTGAATTGGTGCATCCAGGTCACGATCATCTTCAACTATCATGTTGTGCATTATTATGCAAGCAGTCATTATATCGTGTAAATCGTGCTTCTGCCAAAATCGAGCCGGTGCGGCCACAATTGCGAATTGTGCTTGTAGAGTTCCAAAAGCACGTTTTACGTCTTTTCTACACGATTCTTGTCTCTTTGCAAAATATTGTTTTTTACGACCATGTGGTTCATGAATACTTTGCACAAGGGTTGCCCATTTAGGATATATACCATCGGCTAAATAATAGCCCATGTTATATTCCTTTCCTTGAATTACATAGTTTGCCGGAGGAGCGATACCGTCGGCGAGATTGGCAAAGAGGTTGGATGCCGCCAAGACGTTAATGTCATTATTAGATCTGGGCATACCAAAATATGCATGTCAAATCCATAGATCATAATCAGCCACTGCTTCAAGGATGATGGTTGGGGATCCACTTCTTCCTGAATATTGGCCTGCCCATGCAACTGGACAATTTTTCCATCGCCAGTGCATACAGTCTACACTTCCTAGCATCCATGGGAAGCCACGTTCTTTGCCAATGTGCAATAACCTAGCAACATCAGGAGGCGTAGGTGCTCTTAGATACTCCTCTCCAAATACCTCTATAACAGCACGGCAAAACCGTTTCACACTCTATTGCAGTGGACTCTCCAATTCTAATATACTCGTCAGTAGCATCAGCCGGGACACCGTATGCCAACATCCGCAACGCTGCTGTGGCTTTTTGGAAAGTAGACAATCCAACTCTTCCAGTTGCATCTCTTCTTTGAACAAAATAGTTGTCATGGTTTTTCACACCATCAACAATACGAAAGAACAAGCTGCGAGACATTCTAAAACGACGTCGAAACATCGCTTCGTCGAATGTTGGATTTTCAGAAAAATAGTCATTAAACAACTTACGATCACCTGTTTCTCTATCTCGATTGGTTACTCTATGACCCGGGGCTGAACCTACACGAATGGTTGGTTCATTTTGCGTGGTGACGAATTGATGAATTAGTTCAGTGTATGAGTTGAGACACTGAGAAAGTTTTCCATCTTCATCATCATTAAAAAAAAAACTTGAACATGAATCATCAGATGAGGAATTCATGTTAAATGATATTTTTAAGAGTGGGTAGAGAAATTGGATCTGTTATGAATGGTACACTTGTGTCATTGCATCCGGATTTTATAACCGCAACTTTCATATAATTGTCATTATTCTTCATCTTTCAGCCAATCCGTGACTTCTTTTTTCCTATCACAATGCAGAGCTTTGGAATTTTCCTCCATCACTTTTTGAACATTGGATGCCTTCTTATATTTGCATGTGATAGTCTTTTGGACTATCCTTTTAATCCTTTTTAAATTTCCTTCTATACTTTGTATATAAATACCAAGAAGCTGCATTATTTAATACACACACCCCTCAATTACATCATTTAAATATTCTAAGTTCATTTCCATGGCACCACCCCCACATAGAACTACAAATTACTCAACCGCAGAAGATGAACACCTATGTCAAGTCTACATAGATGTTAGTCAAGATCCCATAATTGGTAACAATCAATCCGGAAACGTGTTTTGGGATCGAATTACGTAAGGTTATAACTCGAACAAGCCGTCCACAATTAATAAGGATCGAAACAAAAAATCTCTACAAAAACGTATGGGTTATATCATCACTGCAGTTGGCCAATTGAGGGGTTCATCCGGCAGGTGGAGAATTTGCATGAGAGCGGTACATCAAATAAGGACATCGTGAGTAGCCAATTATTATTATGTTTTTTTTACGTAATATGTCATTATTAATATTATTTTTCTCTATTTGATGTAGTTAATAAGAGCCAAGAAGATGTTCATGGATGATGAGCACTATGACAAAACGTTCAAGTATGATCATGTGTGGCCCTTGATGAAAGATCTTGAGAAATTTGCAGCACACGATGGAGATAGTCCATCTAACAGAGAGACACACAGTGTTACATCTCCTGATGTGACTTTTAGCATCAATTTAAGTGATGAAAGCGGTGATGTTTCTACTTCGTCAAAAAAACATACTGCTACGTCAAAAAGGTCAGATGGAAACAAGCTCGCAAAAGGGAAGCAAGCACAATCTAATGAGATGCTAGCTCGTGCAGCAACCATTGCAAGTGATGCCGATGCCGCTTCAATTTCAGAGTCCATGAAGGAAAAAACAATCGAAATGAGACGCTACACTGATTGTAAAATCATGAGTAAAGATTTGAACACCATTACTAATCCAGCTACACGAGCCTATTTTGCAAGTGAACAAGCAAGGATTTTGCTGAAATATAATGAAGAACAATCCAATCAAGCTTCCCATCCAAGTCAAAATGCGTTCGGTGACATGTTCGAGAATATTGGACCAACTGAAGATCGAGATGATTATATTATTATTATTATTATATCCTGTTTGTGAGTTTATCATGTGTTTTATGAGAGTAGTTCGGTGTGCTTATATTACTATTATCAAATAAATGTATGATTTTTATGTTCTAATAATGTAATAAAAAAAATAATGTAATAAATTTACCGTATTTATAAAAAATTATTGGGTTGTGTTTTTACCCATTATTCTACTTACATTACAACATACGATGTAATATGTAAATTGTTATACGGATTTATTTGATAATTTCTCAAAAAAAAAAAATTCTTTCATAATTAAGTTAGGAGAAAGAAAAAAAAAAGAGACATGCTAGTAACCGATGCAAAGGAAAAAGGTGGGACCTTGATTTGGGGGAGATATAGGAGTTTCCCCAAATTGGGGAGCAATTAGGGGTGTTGGTTGGAGCAAATTTTCCCACAAATTGGTGATTTGGGGGAACCATTGGAGAAGCTCTTACTCACAATTTCAAAAGTTATCAACTAAACCAAACAATTAAAAAAATTCAAATTACCTGCCCTCCGATTTCATCACCATTTCGAAGCATTGATGCAACCTAACAACTCACATATACATCAATCAATAAACAGTAGAAAATTCACATTAACCACAAACAATTCGAAACTTCAGAAAGTTGACCTCAGAAACAGAAATTCGGAAACAGAGATGTGATTACACATACAGTTATACAGTTCATACTCAATTGAAATTCGAATAACTCATACCTGCTCTCTTAATGGTGGATTGAATCTGACCGTAGTTCGAAATGCCTAGAAGAAGAAAATTTCAGAGGAAATTCAATGAAAAGTTCAAACGAAATTTAATAGAACATACTTTCATTAGAATTGAATTGCAGTACTGTTAAGTAATAATCAAAATCAAAAAGAAAAACTTAACATTGCCAAATCAACTTGATGAACTTTAGCTGAGAATCCACAGGGAGGGAAAGGAGTGTATATTTTAATTTGAATGAGAACAGGGAGCCGGTTAAAAAATGATATTTCGACTGTAGAGCTAACTAGCTCAACTTGATGGTACCATCTGCGTGTTCGGTGTTAGGGAGGGAAAATAAATGGGCCCCATTTCATGGAGTTCTTTTATTAGTTCTTTCATTTTCTTTTTTGGCAGGAAAAAAAAAAGATTAAAACAAACGGACTAAGCCAAGAAATATAAAGATTCAATCCTAAATCTCTTTCAAAAAAGAAAAAAACCCAACTTTGGTAAACCTTCCAAAATCAACCCAACCCAGCCAGTAGGGCTTCAACCCAGCCAATAGGCCGGGCCTTCAAACCGGCATAGAACCTCACTTCCAACTTCCAAGCCATACGAGACTCCGTATAAAAAAACCACACAAAATCCATAGATCTATCTAAACAGATTAGAAGATGATGGAATATTAAAAAAGAAAAAAAAAATACCACCCAAAATATTTTGAGAATGTAAAGATAAGAAGCTGATGGAATATACATGTCAAACCTTTTTGTATATTCCCTTTTGTATATTCCATTTCCAACATTCTCAAAATATTTTGGGTGGTATCTTTTTTTTTTATTATTTTTATATTCCATCATCTTTTATATTCCATCATCTTCTAATCTGTTTAGATAGATTTCGTGTGGTTTTTTTGTGCGGAGTCTCGTATGGGCTTGGAAATGAGGTTCTATGCCGGTTTGAAGCCCGGCCAATTGGCTGGGTTGAAGGCCCTACTGGCTGGGTTGGGTTGATTTTAGAAGGTTTACCAAAGTTGGGTTTTTTTTTTTGGAAGAGATTTAGGATTGAATCTTTATATTTCTTGGCTTAGTCCGTTTGTTTTAATCTTTTTTTTCCTGCCAAAAAAGAAAATGAAAGAACTTATAAAAGAACTCCATGAAATGGGCTCCCATTTATTTTCTCTCCCAAACACCGAACACGCATATGGTACCATCAAGTTGAGTTAGTTAGCTCTACAGTCGAAATATCATCTTTTAACCGCCTCTCTGTTCTCATTCAAATTAAAATATACACTCCTTTCCCTCCCTGTGGATTCTCAGCTAAAGTTCATCAAGTTGATTTGGCAATGGTAAGTTTTTCTTTTTGATTTTGATTATTACTTAACAGTACTGCAATTCAATTCTAATGAGAGTATGTTCTATTAAATTTCGTTTGAAATTTTCTTCTTCTAGCATTTCGAACTACGGTCAGATTCAATCCACCATTAAGAGAGCAGGTATGAGTTATTCGAATTTCAATTGAGTATGAACTGTATAACTGTATGTGTAATCACATCTCTGTTTCTGAGGTCAACTTTCTGAAGTTTCGAATTGTTTGTGGTTAATGTGAATTTCCTACTGTTTATTGATTGAAGTTTCGCATAGGAAGGATTGGACCATTTAGACCTACTGTATGCAACGTTGCATTTCCTACACGTGGTTGCATCCACGGTTTGAAACTGTGCGTCCGTTCAAAAGCCGCCAAGTCTCTCCCTTCATCTAGTTTTAGTAGCCCTGCAATCATGAATTTTTCCGGTTCACCTAAGCCCCAAGTGTGATAAATTATAATCTCACAACTAAATGTAATGCAATAAGCACGTACATCACAAAATTTCAATCTAATCTCTTTTTGGGGAGGGATTGGACAAATTATATATCAAGAACTCTTAGCTATTTGCATGTTTGTAATAATCCTAAATCAAGATTCATGACTTAACCTAAATTCACCACTTATCAAGCTAAAATTTCGGTTCCTCTACAATGATAGAAAATCTCGACAAATAAGAATATTTTTATTAAAGCAACTAACATAATCAATTATCGACATTTCTAAGCTTCCATCTTCGTTTCATTTGGTTTATAAAGTACTTTTTCAGATAATAATACAACAACAGAATCACGAGCGCTCCCAACCAAATTGGTGAAATAACGAAGAAAATGAATATGAATCCTACAGATTTTATGTCCATCATAATACAATACATAGTAATGAGAAAATATGCAAGCCACAGGCACCGTACCTGTTACCTCGAGTATCCAAACGGGACAAATAATCTTTGGAAGGTAATTAGGATTGTCATTTCAAGGTCGGTCGGCGTCTCCCTCCTTGTATCTCAAGATAAAATAGGTTTCACCTTCTTTACGGCAGAAATTCTTCTCTGCATACCTTCTTCAATTTTCTCACACAGTTGTACATCTAAACTATCTCCTGCCCCTATCGAATTCAGAGCACTGCGAACAAAATTGTAAGTATATGATCTTGGAATCGATCCTCGATTTACCAACTCGACAAGAAAATCTCGTGCCTCGAGTATCCTCCCTCTTTCACACAGAGAATGAATAATAGGAGTATACGAACTCGTAGTTGGTGTTCCATGACCCTGTTTATCCATCCTCCTCATCATCTCAATTGCCTTGTCAGTCTCGTTTACAGAACTGTAATACCTAATGAAAGAATCATAAGTGACCCTATTCGGCAAACAGCCTCCCTTCACCATATCATCAAACAATTCCAATGCCCTCCCAATTCTATAAGTCTTGCAGCAACCGTTGATTAAGCAATTATAAGTAACAACATCAGGAACAAAGCCTTTAAACAGCATTATCCTAAAAAAGTGATTTGCTTCGTAAACGTATCCGGTGGACACCGAAAACCAGGCAGCTCCATTTGTTCCAACAATAACTTAGCTTTCTTAAAATTCCCAACCTTACAAAGGGCATAAGCAATAGTGTTATACGCCAGAACATCAGGCTTACAATGAAACTTCTTCATCCTATAAAATGCAGCTAAAGTTTCATTCACCAATCCCTCTTCACCTAAAACCTTTATAATACATGTAACTGTAGCAGTCGTCACCCTCCCTTTTTTCGATTGTTGATTAAGAAACACCCAACGAGGTCTTAAGATATTCCCTTTCGCCAGTACAAGCGCCATCTCCTTACACGTAAGTTCATTGTGGCTAAACCCAAACTCCACTTCAACCCAATCGAAGAATTCAACTGATTTCTTTAAACCAATATATACTTTTTCTTGATCTCTATATAAGCGACGGGACCTAGAACAAGAGAACCATTTTGAGCTTTATAAGCTTCAAACCTTAGACTTCGTTGTCTAAGCGGAGCACGATGGCGAAATCCCTTTTGGCAGCCTATTGATCTTGGAGATCTAAACAGAAATCGCGGGATACTTCTGAGTACTTCAATCACGGTTTCCGTAGACCATATAGGAGTAGAGGATGAAGATGAAAGTGATGATTTGTAGGGCTGGTTTTTAACAATAGCTGCAAAGATTTGGTCGACAAAAGGTGATAAGGACTGATTGACAGGCCTTGGATTGAACATGAAATCCTAAATCAAAGACACGCTACAAGATTTAGAGTTGCATCAACAATCCAAAAGGTAGCCTTTGCTAGAGAAATTCAAACAACCAAAAGAGTACCAATTGTTTAGAGCCACAATGTACCTTTTTCTATGAACACGCAAAGATTCCTGCTTTATTTCCAATTAATTATCAAGATATACAAAATTCAGCATCCAGATAGCAAATATGTACTTCTTCCATATGAGATTCATGTAAGTGAATTTACAACTAAAATCTAGTGCTGCTCAAGCTAACTACCAAAAGCAAATTAAACAATTGAACAAACCGACAAATAGGTGAAATGCTAACTACCAAAGCACATTACGAGATTTTAACATATAAACAAAATAGTAGAACTTATTTCACTGGACAAAATAGGAAAGGAAAGGAAGGAATCTCTAGAATCGCCGAAGCCAAAATCACAGATACTAAAAACGTCTCTACACTCTACTAATTGAAAGAAGATTATTAAGATTTCAGATAAAAAAAAACTTCTGAAAAATGAAAAGAAAAACACGGCAAGAAGATCATTACTTGTTGAATGGAATGTGACGGAGGTCAAGCAGCGGGAGAATCAGGACGTCGGCAGCGGCGGTGTAGTAATTCAGCTTCAGTCGTGGAAGTGTCTACTGTTTGGTAGGTGTGCTGATACTTAAGGGGCTAAAACAAGCCGAGTCACTCTCAAATAGCTCGATACTCGGCTCGTGAAATACTCGTTTAAAAAATATACTAAATCCGTCCCAAAATTAAAGTAATTAATTCTAGATATTTTCACACAAATTAATAAAGTGAT
Organism: Gentiana straminea; assembly: GCA_036785695.1. Taxonomy (NCBI): domain Eukaryota; kingdom Viridiplantae; phylum Streptophyta; class Magnoliopsida; order Gentianales; family Gentianaceae; genus Gentiana; species Gentiana straminea. The sequence continues at coordinate 13,217,701 of JAVUPR010000137.1, forward strand.
TGAAGGTTAGAATTAATTACTTTAATTTTGGGACGGATTTAGTATATTTTTTAAACGGGTATTTCACGAGCCGAGTATCGAGCTATTTAAGAGTGACTCGGCTTGTTTTAGCCCCTTAAGTATCAGCACACCTACCAAACAGGAGACACTTCCACGACTGAAGCTGAATTACTACACCGCCGCTGCCGACGTCCTGATTCTCCCGCTGCCTCCGTCACATTCCATTCAACAAGTAATGATCTTCTTGCCGTGTTTTTCTTTTCATTTTTCAGAAGTTTTTTTTTATCTGAAATCTTAATAATCTTCTTTCAATTAGTAGAATGTAGAGACGTTTTTAGTATCTGTGATTTTGGCTTTTTTTTCTTCGGCGATTCTAGAGATTCCTTCCTTTCCTTTCCTATTTTGTCCAGTGAAATGGGTTCTACTATTTTGTTTATATGTTGAAATCTCGTAATGTGCTTTGGTAGTTAGCATTTCACCTATTTGTCGGTTTGTTCAATTGTTTAATGTGCTTTTGGTAGCTTGTGCAGCACTAGATTTTAGTTGTAAATTCACTTACATGAATCTCATATGGAAGAGTACATATTTGCTATCTGGATGCTGAATTTTGTATATCTTGATAATTAATTGGAAATAAAGCAGGAATCTTTGCGTGTTCATAGAAAAGGTACATTGTGGCTCTGAGCAATTGGTACTCTTTTGGTTGTTTGAATTTCTCTAGCAAAGGCTACCTTTTGGATTGTTGATGCAACTCTAAATCTTGTAGCGTGTCTTTGATTTAGGATTTCATGTTCAATCCAAGGCCTGTCAATCAGTCCTTATCACCTTTTGTCGACCAAATCTTTGCAGCTATTGTTAAAAACCAGCCCTTCAAATCATCACTTTCATCTTCATCCTCTACTCCTATATGGTCTACGGAAACCGTGATTGAAGTACTCAGAAGTATCCCGTGATTTCTGTTTAGATCTCCAAGATCAATAGGCTGCCAAAAGGGATTTCGCCATCGTGCTCCGCTTAGACAGCGAAGTCTAAGGTTTGAAGCTTATAAAGCTCAAAATGGTTCTCTTGTTCTAGTCCCGTCGCTTTATAGAGATCAAGAAAAAGTATATATTGGTTTAAAGAAAGCCGTTGAATTCTTCGATTGGGTTGAAGCGGAGTTTGGGTTTAGCCACAATGAACTTACGTGTAAGGAGATGGCGCTTGTACCGGCGAAAGCGGAATATCTTAAGACCTCTTTGGGAGTTTCTTAATCAACAATCGAAAAAAGGGAGGGTGACGATCGCTCTGATTACATGTATTATAAAGGTTTTAGGTGAAGAGGGATTGGTGAATGAAGCTTTAGCTGCATTTTATAGGATGAAGAAGTTTCATTGTAAGCCTGATGTTCTGGCGTATAACACTATTGCTTATGCCCTTTGTAGGGTTGGGAATTTTAAGAAAGATAAGTTATTGATGTAGGCGGGGAGTAAAATCTGTTTTGCGGATATGTTGCCTTGAAATACTGTGATGGCTCGCTGTTGTGGCGGATCGCCTGTTAGCTTTGCCTAAGTGTCGTACTCTGAGTAGGTCTTTTCGTTGCTTGCGTGTAGTTGATGAACTTCGCTTCTTGTGGCTTGTGCCACGAATTGATTCTGACTGTGGTTTTTGCGTCGTAAATCGATTTAGACTTTGGTGGCTTGAGAGCTTTTAGTCTTGTAGAGGGCTCGTTTGAAGACGAGTTTCAAAATGTGATGCCGGCCTAAAGGTCGGTTTTATAAAAAGGTTCGCTCGCAGGCGAATTCCAAATATGATGCCGAGCTTAGGTTGGTCTTATAAAATGCTCGCTCGAGGGAGAGTTCCGAATATGATGCCGAGCTGAAGTCGGGGTTATAAAATTCTCGCTCGAGGGCGAGTTCCAAATATGATGCCGACCTAAAGGTCGGTCTTATAAAATGCTCGCTCGAGGGCGAGTTCCAAATATGATGCCGAGTTGAAGTCGGGCTTATAAAATGCTCGCTCGAGGGCGAGTTCCAAATATGATGCCGAGCTGAAGTCGGGCTTATAAAATGCTCGCTCGAGGGCGAGTTCCAAATATGATGCCGACCTAAAGTCGGGCTTATAAAATGCTCGCTCGAGGGCGAATTCCAAATATGATGCCGAGTTGAAGTCGGGCTTATAAAATGAAATGCTCGCTCTAAGGCGAATTCCAAATATGATGCCAACCTAGAGGTCGGTCTTATAAAAGATTGGTATATGAAGCCTGTTTGTGTTGTGCTATTAAGCGGACGGACTTATGATGTTTGGGTCTATAGTGACCTTGTCGTCTGAAGCGACTTGTCCACTAAGGACCGTGCTATTCAAGCGGACGGCCTTAAAGCGACTTGTTTTACTTAGGACCGTGTTGTTCGAGCGAGCGGCCTCGAAGTGATTTTGGGTCTATGGCGACCTTGTCGTCTGAAGCGACTTGTCCACTTAAGACCGTGCCGTTCGAGCGAGCGGCCTCAAAGCGACTTATTTTACTTAGGACCGTGCTGTTCGAGCGAGCGGCCTCGAAGTGATTTTGGGTCTATGGCGACCTTGTTGTCTGAAGCGACTTGTCCACTTAAGACCGTGCTGTTCGAGCGAGCGGCCTCAAAGCGACTTATTTTACTTAGGACCGTGCTGTTCGAGCGAGCGGCCTCGAAGTGATTTTGGGTCTATGGAGACCTTGCCGTCTGAAGCGACTTATCCACTTAAGACCGTGTTGTTCGAGCGAGCGGCCTCAAAGCGACTTGTTTTACTTAGGACCGTGCTGTTCGAGCGAGCGGCCTCGAAGTGATTGGCTTATAGCCTGTTTGTGCCGCGCTATTAAGCGGACGGACTTTTGTTGAACAGAAAATCCATGTTGATGGCGAGCTTATAGCAGAGCTCGTAATAAAATGAACTCGCTGATATGGAGCTTGTAATAGATGGGCTCGTTGATCTGGAGCTTGTAATAAATGAGCTCGTTGATCTGGAGCTTGTAATAAATGTTTATTTTGCTTTTGTAACGATTTTTCCAAAGTATTTTTGAGCTCGCACCTTTATTTTTGCTCGAAATATTCCATCTTTCTCGAGTCCGCTATTTGGGCCCGACGTATGATATATGTGTATATATATGTGGCCCCCTTGTTTTTGGCGAGGGCGAGGTCAAGGAAATTAAAGCATCGAACTTGCTAAAAATAAGGGAGCTAAAAGTCTTACTTGTTTCGGTTGACGTCTATGATTGAATCGAAAAATCCGATGTGTGGCCCCCTTATTTTAAGCAAGGTCGTTGCGGACTTGGTTAAAATAAATGTCGAATTTTGAGTCATTCATGGTTGTTTGAAAATTTCCACCTCCAGCCCCCTTGTTTCAAGCAAGATTGAGGACAGATTTGGTTGAAATAAAGTTTTGAGTCTGCGCACTCAGATGCCCATGTGAAGAATTTCCACTCTCGGCCCTTTGTTTTTGGCGGCTCGATGACGGAATCGAAAAATTTCCAGTATGCGGCCCCCTTGTTTTAAACAAGATTGAGATCTCGAGTAACTTGTCTGAAACAAATGTTGAGGTCGCCTGTAGAAGCACTGTAGATGAGGTCGGACTAAAGTATGAAAGTGAAGGTCAGACTTGGTACAGTTATGTGATTTTCAGTGGTCACCAGCACAGTCTCCAGCGAATCTGGGAAATCCCCACAGCTTTTTACCAGATTTATGCGGTCGAACAAACGACGATAAGCATAAGGGAAATGCCATCTCCAAGTTGAACAACATTAGTTAAAGCCCCGAAGCAGACACACAGGATGTAGAAAAGCATGTGTGTCAAAGATGGAACAACAGCAAAAGAACAACCTTGATCAATCATGTGGTCCTTGCCTCTAAGTTAAATATTAAGCAAAACCATTGCACTCTGTTTTCTTCAATATTTTGGCTTCTAGCAATATTTTTACTCTTTGAACTAATGAAAATTTTGGCTTCCACTTGGTAATCTCAAAAACCAACATATACTTCTATTGCTGACTTTTTTTTTGAAAATTATTGCGGACTTTTTGTTTTAAACTTGTAAGGAAATTTGCAGAAAACAAAGCAAAGAAAGAAGGGGTCCTTTACTAACCGGTCAGGTGGGGATGTCTTGGGTACCTACCCTTCTTCTTCTGTGTTCATTAATGGCGAGTACGTGAGCTCGGTGGCTGCGGCTCGGTGGCTGCTGATCTTTAAGCAAGAAAGAAAGCGAATCTCCGGGCCGGAGTCGTTGCATCTCACCGGCGAGCATTCAGCTTGAGCTGTTTGCAAATTTCAGATAGATTTCTCGCGTTTTCTTCATGAAGGAAAGCTTTCCTCGCAGGACGGGTAATTCGCCAATGATGTTCTTTCCGGCTCCGATCATCTTTTGATTTTTTCCTCGCCTTTGCAGCTCCGGTGGACTAGGGATAAAAGCAGCAGCCATATTGATAAAGCTTCAAGCTAAAGGATAAAGCAATTGTTGAAGCTACAGGCTTTCTCTTGAGCAGAGTGGCGTCTCCCCTCACGGCGGAGTCAACAACAGCTACAAGAGCAGTGATCCGAATCATAGAGTACAGATATTGCAGATCTTGATGAAGATCTTTAAGATCTGGATGTTGATCTTGATGAAGGCTCGGCCGGAAGACCAAATATGGGAGGTTTTAGGCCGCCGGAAAATTTCAGATCTGACCGGAAAATTGTTGAAAGTGTCGATTTTTTCGGTAACGGAGCCAACTGATGATGTCGAAATCATCACCGTTGTTTTAGCGATGTTTATATATAGGATATCTGGCTATAAAAGTGGTGTTAGCTGGTGGTGTCCGGTGGCGGCAATGGATTCAGGCGGTGGTGCTTTCTAAGATAAGAAAATGGACAATTTGGCTTTGCCATTTGTTTTATATCATTTTTTCCGGGGTTAAATGGGTTACATGACTCGCCTATTTACAGGGAGAGCCACCGACTGAAGTCGGTTTATTTACAAATAAGGACACACGGTATAAAATAGATATTTATCTACAGTAACGGGCTCGTAGTGGAGCCGATAGGTCGCGGTCCTGATGACATTGCCGACCGTTGTATCTTTTATATTTATTGTGTCTCGCTGGACTTGGGGTAGCTCTTTCTCTAAATGTTATGATGGAGGTCGCTGGCAGACCCGTTTATCGAATGAGATCGCGTGTCGGCCCCCTAATCTCTTTTGTCGTCGCATAAGGTTGAGGGCTTAGAACTGATCCGAAGGCTCGCGGCTCCAATTTGGCTTGCGAGCTCGCGGGATGTAATGGCCAGTGGCCTTATCCACTAATGTCAGTGGTCGATCAGACCCGAATAAGGATCCGCGGACCGAAATACAATTTAGGCACATCATTACCCCAGATTAAACGGCCCGGATAACTATTAGACGAAATCCAGCATCGTCATTCACACGTTCAATTACGGAGATTTTAGCACATGTATATAAAATAAAAAAAAAAAAAAGTAGATAGTATACTATACATAATAATATATATATTCTCGTTGCAATCTCATTTTTTCATCACATAGAATATCAAGCTCCTTCAGTACTTTTCCTCCTTTATGTTGGTTCTTATATACCAACTAGTGAACGTGAACCGTGCAAGGCACGGCGGGCCCAACATAAATTGTTACCAACGATAATATCAAAAAATAGATCCTCAACGTGAAATAAATCGCGTAAGAACTTAAACCGTAATAAATTCGAAGACACGAAAAAGAGAGCAAGAGAAATATATCACATTCTTTCCAAGAGGTAGGCTCTTTCTTAAAGACGTGAAGATTGTGAATCACCTCTCTTCCAGCCCTATCGGGAGTTTTCATCTACAAAATAAACTACAATATGATGTATCGGAGAACAATGTCATAAATTCGATCACTTTAGCTTCGACTTTACGCAATGAACATTATAGAAAAACAATAAGCGGACCATAACTACACGGTCAAATCTCCCGGGACGCCTTAGCCAAGGACGGAGGCATGTGTAATTCTAGGGGGCTAAGCCCACCCGACAAAAAATATTACAGTAAAATGTCTATATAGTCCAATTTGATCCATAAAATATTCTTAATCCAGTCCACCCGACGAACTCGGTATAGTCCATTAGCCCACCCAAATCGAAATCCTGGCTCCGTCCTTGGCCTTAGCTTCCAGATCATTAATATGCTTGAAAATAGGTTTCTCTCATTTTCTATACGACATTTCTCTTTCTTATCATTAATATATACACTTTGGTTCGGTTTCTGTAATGGAGAGTCGAAAAAAAATTGGTTTCTATACAACGCTAACCGAAATTCCGGTTTTTACCGAAGGGAAAAAAAACCGCTGTTAAAAAAGGAAAAAAATTTGAATCTTATCGAAATTTAAAAAAAAAATACACGGTTTTATTCAATTGGTGTGCCGAAATCGAATTGAAAATTTTCGGTTGATTGAAAGTTAAAACTGAATCCGCACTGTTTGTTGGAGTTCTAAAAATGAACCGTATCGAAATATATACACTTTGGTTCGGTTTATGCAACGGAGAGTCAAACAAAAAATTTCGGTTTCTATACAACGTTAACTGAAATTCTGGTTTTTACCGAAAGGAAAAAAAACGCTGTTAAAAAGGAAAAAAAATTGAATCGTATCGAAATTTTTTAAAAAAAAATTATATGGTTTTATTCAATTGTTGTGACGAAGTCGAACGAAAATTTTCTGTTGATTGAAATGTAAAATTGAATCCCCACTGTCTGTTGGTGGCACTAAAAATGACCCATATCGAAATATACACTTTGGTTCGATTTATGTAATGGTGAGTCGAAAGAAAGAAATCGATTTATATATATAATGAGATAACCGAAATCACGGTTTTTACCGAAAGGAAAAAAAAAAAAAAAAAAAACCCTAAAAAAAAAAACCCTGCTGCAAAAAAAAAAAAAAAAAAAAAAAAATAAAATAATATATATATATATATATATATATATATATATATATATATATATATATATATATTATTTAGGTGCGCGTGTCGGTCCCATGACGTGTGCGCACAATGTGGGCAAAGTGCCTTGACACTTACTAGATATAAGATTGTTTTGTCATCATGTTTCAAGTACTGTGTAGAAGCCCAAGGTCAGGGCTTTACGGTTGATATCATTCACCGAGATTCACCAGAATCCCTGTCTTATAATCCATCATTAGCTCACTATGATCGGATAAAAAAACACATTTCAACGTTCATCACACCGTGTTAATTCAGCTATTTCTACTGGATTGTTACTCCCTGACGGCGGTGATGGAAATATCGTACGAAACTTCACCGTTCAAAACCCTAGCTATAATGGACACGGGTAGTGATTCTTCTTGGACGCAATGTCTACTTTGTGTACAATGTAACAAATTAAGGGGAATTCCCACCTTTTGATCCAAAAAAAATCATCAACATATGGCATAGTTCCTTGTACTTCAAGTTATTGTAAAAGTACCCCTACTTAATTGTGATAAGACAACTTGCTTATATAACCAATCTTAAGGAGATGCATCTCGTATATAGTGAGGGTAATGTTAGATATGTGTCATCACCTTTAATGCAAAAGGTAAAGGGGTTTCTTGGAAACAATTTATATTTGGATGTGGACATGTTAACACCGGAGAGTTCCCGGACGAGGGATCAGGCATCGTGGGCCTCGGTCCTAATTCATATTCACTCATCTCGCAGTTAAACACATTAATTGATTCAAGGAAGATTTTCGTACTGTTTACCCCCGTTCGAGTTGATGAAGCCAGGAAAGATCAATTTCGGCGATGAAGTTTCAAGTTATAGGGTAGTTTCGACACCCTCTAGAGTTGAACAACTTATATATCGCCACACTTGAAGGGATAAGTGTTGCTAACATAAGAATCAAATCTGAAATATTTGTGAAGGTAATTGCACTTTGTGTTGAGAACCAGATTTCGATTCTCATGTCTCTCCTAATATTATGAAAATTCTCTTATTCCATCCCCAATTAAAATAATCTGAAACAACACTTATTGGGAACATATACAATGATTAATAACATTTAAATGATGTAAAATTAAAGCCTAAATTTTTTTGAAACATATGCGTGTGACGTCCTATTCCTGACCACCGGGTCTTTATTCGGAAATAAACGTCCAGCACGTATATAACTTAAAATTGACTAACTAATATACGTGAGCCTTATGAAAATGACAATCGGAATATAGTGATTTTATGGTGGTCCTGGATCAAGTAATTGGACCACCATGTCATCAATTTGAAATAACGTGATTGGTAGTTGATTTTTAAACATTGGGACCACAAAAAAAAATCTCTTAAATTCTATTGGTTTGGATCACCAACTAGGATTTGATCCAGCACCATAATCAAATTTGTCTTCAGAATATAATTGCGGTAAAAAAAAAATAATGTAGCACATCCAATTAATTAAGAGTCCAACGAAAAGTCTACCAAAAGCCCGAAGTCTTAAAAATATTATAAAACAAAAACTCTTATTCTCCAAGGATATTTTATTATTATAATTATCATTTAATATTTAAGTCAAAAAAATTTATGTCATTTAATATTAATACCTTATTTTAGGAAATTAATGCCTTTTTTAACCACCTTTAATATTAACACTTAATGTTTACAGTATATCATGTTTCATAGAATTGATTTATATTTTTATTAATTATATTAGTCCTCTTCATGAGTTTTTATTTATTTACATATATATAAATTATATTTTTACTGGGATATTAAAGTATATATCCAATAAAAAAACGGTAATAAATTATAAAAAGAACTCTTGACCGATCAGCCCTATCACCAGTTTTCCAAAACCCTATTGATATCATAAAGATTACATACGCACAATTTTTTTTTTTTTTTTTTTTTTTTTTTTTGCAGAGTTTGATCGATAGCATAAAGAAGAAGAAGAAGCAATGATTAAGATCGGGGGGCGTCAGCTTCCTGAAGGAATGATAGAGGAAGTTCTTGCTAAGTTACCGGTGAAATGTATGATCAGGTCTCAGAGCGTATGCAAATCATGGTTTGATGTCATAAAAAGTAGCCGTTTAGCATACAATCACCTACTCAAAAACCAGTTGAGTCATCTTGCTTTATGTTTCACCAATTATTCTGAATTGCGGGGGTCGTTTTTTTTATATATATTTATGTATAATGATGGCGGTATTGATAACGAAGAAGAAACATCGGCCTCACAGCTCAGACGGTTGTGTAAGGGGGTTGATAGATGGAATAAGGTGTTCGATGAAAGTCAGCAAATGGGTGCTAATTATGAGTTGTTGTCGGTGCCCGTGGTTAATTATGAGTTCCCGGTTTCTTATGAGTTTTTGGGGTCGTCTTTGAGTTGGGTAGGTCATTGTAATGGTATATTGTGTTTGACAGATTTTAGGTTTATTGTGTTGGTTAATCCGGTTTTGAAGGAGGTGAAAACGCTCGTGAAAGAAGAGCGGTGTCGATTGGTTGGCTTTGGGTTTGATGATACGAGTGGGGATTATAAGGTTGTTAGAATATTGGGCTCGAGTGACGAAGCAGCTGAAGTATACAGCTTAAGATCAAATGCTTGGAGAAAACTGGATGAGTTTCCTTTCGCGTTTTATGATTTCAATTACGGTTCCACGTTCTTTAAAGGGGCAATCTACTGGTGTGCAAGAATGGAGAACTCGAAGATCCTCACTTTCGGGGGCGAAAATGCCCGGTGGAAATTACTCACTTTCAACTTGGCTACTGAGTCGTTTGAGTCGGTGGAATTTCCTCAAGGTTGGTGCGGTAATGAAAACACTTATAAGGTCCCGGCTCTTTACGCTTTGAGCCAAGAGTCTCTTGCTTTAGTCCCGTATTGTCGTGACACGCCTTACCCAGACCGGTTTGTGGTATGGACAATGAATAGGGACGACAAAGATGAAGTAACCTGGACCAAACTCTATTTAATCGAGTCTTTACCGGCCAGATACCAGTTTCCGGTATGTTTCCCGAATAAGCATAAATTCCTTTACGAAACACGAGGCAGGAAGCTAGTTATGTATGATCTACTCACTCGTCGCCACTATGTGTTTCCGTTTAACTCGCAATATCATCCCAAACTTCGTTTGGGAGTAGGAGTATGCGCGCCAACTTTTGGCTCGGTCAACAACATGTGAGAATTAAACCGAATCAGATTTTTCAACTCATTTCCTTCAAATTTTATGTTCAAATTTCATCAGTTTATTGTTAAGCTCTTTATTTATTCATTTGTCTGAATTTTTACTTTTTGTACTCTCATCTATTTTTAGGGTTTTGATACAATATATAGTTGAATTTTACAAATCTGTCCCTCTAGCTGCTGTTCTTGCTTTGCTTACTGTTTTGGCTCATCTTTTGCTTGATTGGATCCCTTATTTTTGCAACCCTTTTTTATTTATCAATGGCTATGTTAGACATGTACAAATCTCCTTATGGTGTACATCAATTTGATCCAACGATCATTATTAATTTTGTGTAATCAACGGCTAAGATTACTAACGGGACCGACCGAAGAAGCGCCCTTAATTAATTTAGTTACTATCATAAATTATTGAAATTGACGTGTTTAGATTAAACTTATGACATGTTGGTATAATGGTGTTGGTCTCGATAATTCTCTATCACATCAACCTTCTAATTACTAATCGATAAATCGTGCTCTTGCTATACCATCTAGTGATTAAAATTTGAAAATCACTGACAATCACAAACTTAAAAATATAAAATTTGAAATCAACTTCAAAAAGTTGTTTATCAAAGTTGGTCAATGCATAGTTAACCTTTTATAGAATGGATTAAAAGATTTTCTAAAACAAATAATGTGAGTTGTTAATGGTATTGAGTGCAGACAGGTATGACAATAACAATAATCCTAAATATATGTATATGTGTGTATGTATATATATGTATATATCTTGCAGTCAATTTATTTTCATCACATAGAAGATCAAGCCATGATTAGTTTTGATATGAAACTCCATCATTTTTCCTCCTTTATGTTGGTTCTTATACCAATTATTAATCTATCATGTTTCAACTATTGTGCCGGCTTTACGGTTGATATCATTCATCGTGATTCACCAGAATCCCCTTTATATAATCCATCGTTAACTCATCACGAGCGAGTAAGAAAAGCATTTCAACGTTCATCAAATCGTGTTAATTCACTTATTTCTAGTGGATTATTCCCTAGTGGCGGTGAACATCTGATGGAAATATCGTATGGAATTCCACCGTTCAAAACCTTGGCTATAATCGACACGGGTAGTGATCTCTCTTGGACACAATGTCTGCCTTGTGAAGAATGTTACAAAGAGAAAAACCCGCTTTTTGATCCGAAAAAATCATCCACATTTGGGCTAGTTCCTTGTTCTTCAAGTTATTGTACAAGTAGCCCTACTTATTGTAATAAGGACACTTGCTTATATAGCCAAACTTATGGTGATGGATCTTTAAGTGGTGGAAATCTTGCAACCGAAACCATCACATTCAACTCGAGCGGTGAAGAGGTTTCGTTCAACGGGGTTATATTCGGTTGTGGACATTTCAACACTGGAGAGTTCCCTGACGAGGGATCAGGCATCGTGGGCCTCGGGTTTGAAAGTATTTCATTCTTATCGCAATTAAGTTTATCGTTTCAAGGAAGAAGATTCTCGTACTGTTTAGCCCCATTCGAGTCGATGAAGCCAGGAAAGATCAATTTTGGCGATGAAATTTCAGGTGACGGCGTAGTTTCGACACCACTAGAGTTGAACATCTTTTATTATGTCACACTTGAAGGAATTAGTATTGCAAATACAAGAATAAATAATAATAATAATCAATTTTCACAAAACTCATCTCGAAAACCGGGTAACAAGATTATTATAGACTCGGGGACAACGGCGACATTTCTTCGAAGAGATCTTTACGAGAAGTTCGAGTCAACGATGAGGATCAAAGTCAACTCTACGAAAACCATGTCTGATCCGACAGAAAAGTTCAGTTTGTGCTATTCTTCATTGCAAGATGATCAAATTCCTAAAGTCACAATTCATTTCATGGGTGCAGATTTGGATTTGAAGCCATTGAATCTTTTTGTTAGCACATCTAATACTTCTGTGTGCCTTGCATTTATGCCTACAGATTATATTTCTATATTTGGAAACATTGCTCAAAGTAATTTCTGGATTGGGTATGACATTGAAAGGAGTTTTATGCTTTTTAAGCCTTCAGATTGCACTACAGCTATGTAATGGTTTTAATTAATGAAAATTTGTGAGAATTTTGCTCCATTTATCAAATGTGATTTTAAGGAATATTTCATAGGATAATTTATTTGTAGAACAAATGCAGTAGATACTATAAATAATTTAAAATATATATTTTAGAGATTTTAATGGAAAAAATAAAACCGCAGCAAATACTATTTTTTTTTTCCTGTAAACAACCGATTCTGTAAAATTTTCTTCACGTCTACCACATTTATCCATATTCTGTAAATTTTCCTTTATATCTACCGTATCATGTAAAATAGAAAATTTGATGCATTTTTTTTTTTATAGAAATTCTGTAAATTAGAAAAACGTGTATTTAGAGCACATGTCCGTAGATACTATAAATCATTTAAAAACTCTATTGTAGGGATTTCAACAGGAAAAATAACAATGCAACATATACTCTATTTTTTTATTGTAAACTATAGATTATATAAAATTTACTTTACATCTACCGCATTCATATAGATTCTGTAAATTTTCTTTATATCTTTTGAATTATGTAAAATAAAGAGTCTGATGCATTTCATTTAATTAAAGATTCTGTAAACTAAAAAAACGTATTTTTAAAACTGTATAATAGAAAATACGTTAAGAGTATTTGATGCGAGTGCTCTTAAAACTATAAACTAGAGTATTCTTTAACAGGATATGATGCCAGTGTTCTTATTTAGTACTATTATTAATATTGTTTTTATTATTATATTATTATTATTTTAATAATAATAATTATTATTATTATTATTATTATTATTATTATTATTATTATTATTATTATTATTATTATTAATAATAATAATAATAATAATAATAATAATAATAAAGCACATGCTATAAATACTATATTTTTAGATTTCAATAGGAAAAATAACACTGCAGCAGGTACTTTGATGCTGTAAAATTTTCTTTACGTCTACCACATTCATTCATATTCTGTAAATTTTCCTTTATATCTACCGTATTATGTAAAATAGAGAATTTGATGCATTTTTTTTAATAGAAATTCTGTAAACTAGAAAAACGTATGTTTAAAACTGTAAAATAGAGTATTTTTTAAGATGAACTGATGCGAGTGCTCTTATTCAGTTCTAATCATTACTTCAATAACTTTATCTAAAAAAATCCCAAAAAAAACTCCAAAAAAACTTCAACCCAAAACAAACGGAGCCTTAATAATTATTTTCGACACCACGTTTATGTATCGAAATTTATGTGTAATTATATTGCCGAAAGTAATAATGGAATGCCAATAAAACTCACCTATAATTATGATAGATTTTTCCGACTAATCCAAGACGAAAAATAGTGTTACGGAATTGATAGATGACTCCTTATAAGGAAGTCTGGATACAGCGAGATCATTGCATGATATCTTCATTTGTAGAGGCTTGATTAATAAACAAACCTGAACCAAATACTCCCTCCGTTTTTTTTTATCTGTCACATTTCAGTTTTTGTCATTTTTTTATTTAGATGCAAAGATTTATTATTTTTTTTTCCTTCTTTACCAATAAAATATTTACATCTCCAATGATTCAATAAAAAACTCCTTTACCAACAAAACATTTACATCAATAAAAAAATACATTTTACATATTAATTATTCTCTTAATTTGTGTGATTCTTCTCTCTGCGACATATATATAAAAACGGAGGGAGTATTTATATTCAGTTTAGAAATAAACGGTGTAAATTATGTCACGTTAGTTAACTCCAAGTATATATAGAGAGTGCATGTAAAAACTTCCTATTTAATCTTACGGTAAATAGATTTACCTCTTAATTGTAGTAAATAGGAGAGAGAGTTATCCTATTTAATTAATACAGTATTTATTGTTGTTTTGTACTAGACAGTTTTTAAATTGAATCTATCATTGAATTCTCATTTTTAAAAAGGATGCGGTGAACATATGTATTAGACAGTTTAAGTAAATAAAGAACATTTGAAAATGGTTCCCTAGAGTACAAAGAAACGCCTCCTGGAAATCCCCTTTTTGCAAATTGAGGGGTTCTGGGAATTGGTTGGTTTGTCCGAATTCCATTTCTTCAAAATCTCTGTCTAAGTATACTTTAACTGGGAACACAAAAAGAAGACAAAAACAAGAGAAAATGGAAGTGGAACTGGAGCCCAGAGTGAAGCCTCTATCGTTCAAAGTGAAAGCTGTTTCAAGGGAATCACCCGCCCAGAAGGCCACTCAATTGCTGGATACAGACCTTCGAAACCATTGGTCAACTGGGACCAATACTAAAGAATGGGTCCTCCTTGAATTAGATGTAAGAACACTAAAAACCCATCAACAATTGCTTTTTCTATTTGGGAGTGTCAATCGAGTTTTTTTTATTTCATTTTCTTAGTTCAGTTTATGAATAATTGTGATTAATTGAGCTTTCTTTTCTGTTTGGACTGTATGGTTTGTGGCTGTAATGTATTTTTTCTTCTAGCTTTTTAATGGAGTCGTGCTTTTACTTCAACAAATTTTTTTCATTAATTATTGTTAGTGGGTATCAAGGTATGAGATGAGTTAATTTCCAGCTTGTAGTTTACTTTCATAGAAAAGTTCAAATCTTTGTTGAAAAGAATGATTAGTTATGGAGTGAGATTTAGTTTCTATTTGCATGGTTTGGATTCTTGAAACAAGTTCATATCTTTGTAAAAACTCTATCTTGGTTATGGAGTGAAGCTCAATTTGTAATAGCATGGTTTGGTTCTTGATGTAAAAGATTTTTTTTCTCTGTTTTTCTCAAGCTGGGAACTCGTCATTTAGATTGGATTTTGTTTTATGGATGATAGAAAATAGTTGCAGTTGTTAGGCTGTTAATTGTGTGAATGGAAAGTAAAGAGGAGATGTGGTGTGGCTGTAACTATGTAACAAAACCCACAACTTTAATATTTGATATGTTAGGGAAGCCACAACTTTAACTCGTAGAAACATGTTATAAAAGCGATAACCTAAGGCACATAAGTATGTGGTAAAGCTGTATGTGTAAGGTTTATGTAGCTAAGTGTAAAATGTGTGCGTTGTTTTAGAGTTTTGTATATGATGTATTTTCGGTCTGTGGTTCTTGATGGTATTTAAGTTATTCAATGGATGCAAGTTCTTGCAATAGCTCAATTAAAGCGTTGTACTCGTGTCTAAACGGAAATACCACTAGCAGTGTGGAACATGTGAACATTGTCATTATGTGCACCATACATTTCATTACTATTCTGCTGCTAAGATATGGCGGTGTGTAGAAGCTCGTCATGCACTTTGCAAATTTGCAATGTAGAGTGCATGCATTTTGGGCTTGGATGGTGCTTGTATTAAAATGTCTGAAACATTGATGTTGGTTTCGTAAAGGCTAGGCTCCAATCAATAGAATGAGAATTCCTTCAAAGTTCGACTTTAAATGACGTGGCTCGTGGTTATAACGGGTATACGAGAGGAGAAGTGCAGTGGAAAATGATACTTGACTGTCAAGGCAAGGCCGTATAATTAATACTTGGGCTGATTATCATTAACCGTGCTAACCTCGGTACACCTCTTGGGCGCAATCAATGATACCAAAAATTTCTGAGTATAGAAAAAGTCACCGACTCCATTATCTATACTTTTTTTTTGTCTTTTTTCCCCTTGTTTGAATCTTGCCACGGCAAGGCGGGATTGGATCATTGCCGAACATCGTTTGGTTCACCAGATTGGAAACAGCCTGTTACTAGTTACTCCTAATCCTAATTACAACCTTATTACATGTATTCCTTATCTTAACTTTTAACGTTTTTATTACATGTTTCGTTTTTATAACCTGAAGTTTATCCCTTTTTTTTGCAGGAACCGTGCCTGCTTTCTCATATAAGGATATACAATAAGTCCGTGCTTGAGTGGGAAATTGCTGCTGGCCTGCAGTACAAGGTTAGATTTAGAAGCTTGCAATCGTTTAGACATTTCACAACTTATGGTCATTTTGCATTTGATTTGACCACTAACAAATTTATTTTATTGTGGCTACAAGGTTAGTATGAAAATAACCCATGAGAAATACATAAATTTGATTTATTGATTTTCTGTGAGCTTGCATCCAGTTTCTCGAATTTTTAATTAGATCCAAGCGTTGAACAGAATACTAATTTTAGGCTTATTGGTAATAATAAGAAGCTTATTATTATTTGATATGATATTAGTTTTCTGAACAAGAAGGCATACCAGTGTTAATTCATTGTGTGCTCTTTCTTGCTGTTCTTTATGGTTTTGGTAAAATCCGGTTATTTGCATAATATTGATTTTGAATTGGGTACTTGTTGCTAATCAAATTATCTCGATAGCCAGAGACATTTACAAAAGTCCGACCACGTTGTGAGGCACCTAGACGGGATATGGTATACCCAACAAACTATAGCCCCTGCCGCTTTGTTCGGATATCTTGTTTACGTGGGAACCCGATTGCCATTTTCTACATTCAGGTAATAGTCACAATGTCATATATCTTTTGATCTGAAAATTCAATAATTCGCTCTTCAATTTTGCATATCGATTCAGCAGCTAACTAGCTGCTCTAAGATTTTTACTATTTTGGGGCCGTTCTTGAGCTTAAGTTTTGCTCATAATGACATATTAATATGATATTGTGCATCCATGTTTCACATTTAGAATGTCCAAGTGGTTTCCTTCTATATATGTCCCGTAATGTAATCTTAGTGCCTCATCAAGGCGTGGATTTTTTTATTAAACGGGCTTTCACTCACTAGGATGTGGGCATGAGGAGTGAGGACTGTCTTACCCATCTTTCTTAAGGGCACTGTCAATGGCACCACAGTCGATCTACCCGGACGCTACATTTCAGAAAAAATTAGACTTTGCAGAGGTGGAAATTTGCTCTCAACCTCTTCAGAGTCAAGTTTTGTGCATAAATTCGACTCTGGATAGGTTGGATTTCAATGTGGTGCCCTAAAAGAAGATCGACCGTGGTGCCAATAACAGTGCTCTTTCTTAAAGCACTTCCCTTTCCACTAGATGACACAAGTATTAATGAATTATTCCCTCCGTCCCATATTAATTGAATAAGTTACTAAAAAAATTGTTCCTTTTTAGTTGACACGTTGTATTTTCAAAGCAGCATTTATTGTTCCTTTTTGCCCTTTATCCTTAATTATTGTTATGTGACACATTAAAAATTGAGAATTCATTTACTATATTTGAGGCTATTTTAGTCTTTGATCACAAAAGACGAAGCAATTACTCACTTTGTTAATCTACGTGATTTTGATAACGTATTTAACTAATAATCCTGCTCTCTACAGTTGATCGGGGTTCCAGTCACCAATCTTGAAGCAGAGTTTCTGCCAGTTGTTAATTATTTGCTTCCTCAAATAGTATCTCATAAACAGGATGCTTACGATATTCATCTTCAGGTGAAACATGCTATCAAAGGCAATCAAATGATGTAATTGTTTGTTCTACTCTTTCGATTCATCTTGTTTGGTTCCTTGACGGCACGTAACTTCATGCATTTGTCCTGTTATTGTTTACATTCTTTCTTATAGTTGCTACAAAGTATGGTGAAGCGGTTGGTCACTTTTCTTCCCCAACTCGAGGTATAACTGAATTTAGTCTCGTAATCACCTTTTACTCTGTTTGTCTTTTGGTATCAATATCATATGAAAATGTTGCAGGCAGATCTTTCTACGTTCTCGGAAGCTTCTGAAGTTAATCTACGCTTTCTTGCCATGCTTTCTGGTCCATTTTATGCTATTCTTCACGTTGTGAATGAAAGGTGAGTAATGCCGTGATGTACAGGAAGTATCCTATTCTGCTTCAATTTCATTGGTGATAATATTAACATGTTTCATTTTCTCGTATAGAGAAACTGTTAAAACTTCCGGCAACCTTCCAGATTACGATGCTTCTAAGATTGGTCAGTCGTCTGCTGCCGCCTTCGCCATTTCTTCTAACTTTGAGGTATTAATTGTTCTTCGTGTAATCTTTGCCTTTTGATTGTGTTTTTACTCTTAAAAATGCATTTTGCTAGATTCCGTATTGTATGGCTCGTGCTTTACTTTGCTGAAATGCATGTGGGCTTTATGCATCAAGTCTACTTTCCTCTATTTTACGAGTGTGAGTGATTGATGATGACTAATGTATTATTCGATTTTCATTGTCAGCCAAGGAGATTACGCAATGCATCTGTCTCGTTGTTGCCTACATCCAGTCACTTGGTTTTCCGCTCAGACACGGTTTTCACACTGCTGAGAAAGGCTTATAAAGATTCAAACCTCGGAAAAGTTTGCAGAATGGTGATATTTTTGTCTTAATATTAGTAGCTTTTTAAGTGAGATTCAATCTACTGGGTAGCATTGTACACAAGTTATATGAACGAATTTCTTGAAGAGAAAGAAATCAGCGATTTTAGATTATTTTCCGACCACCTAAGATGCCTGTGTCTGAATAAGACTATCCTCAGCAAGCTGCCTGGGCTGTTTCTTTGGAAAAGATTCGTGCTTTTGCTGCCATTAACTTTTCTTGATGGGCTTCTTGTTCTCTGTTTTAGGTATCCAGTATTCTGCTAAAACAATCAGGGTCGGTAGAACACGATTCATCTATTGTATCTGATGTGAATGCCGATGAGGCTTCAAAATCAGAGCCGTGTATTTCTCCCCGATATATTGATTACTCGAGTATATTCGGAGAGGAGTTTTCTGTATCTGATGATGACTGGGATACAAGCTCTCTTAGCATCTTAGATATAAAACTCGTTGAAGAAGGGCTTCTACATCTTATGTTTGCATGTGCTTCGCAGGTTAGATGCCGAGACTACAGAAATGTGTATTTAATTGGTGAATTTGTTTTTAATATCTTTTATTCGATAGACACTTGAAGCGTTATTTGTCTTACAGCCTCTTCTATGCACTAAGTTGGCTGAGAGCACGTCTGAACTTTGGGTGGCCCTACCCCTTGTACAAGCTCTAGTTCCAGGTTTTGATTCTGCTCATTTACAAGACGGGCGTCTTTAGTGGGACCACAGTGTTTTTACTGTGAAACGACACCAAAAAGAATCAACAGTTTGGAATCGACTTTCATCCGGACAATCGATAGTCAGAAAGTCAATTCTAAGATCTAGAATCTATTATGAAAAAGTTGATTTTCACTGTGGTGCCACTAAAAACACCCTTTTTTTTTTTGGCATTTTGGCTGTGCATTTTCTTAAAAGTGTTGGGCTTTTGGTATCGAGTTTTTTGTATTTTGCTGTAGCTCTTCGTCCTAGTATCAGCAGCTCTGACAAGATAGACGATAGTTTCTCACCATGGAAACAACCCTTTGTGCAGCATGCCCTATCTGAGGTTGCTCACCTTTTTGCATCTTATTTCCTTTTTCTTTTTGTTTATTTTTTTATAAGCTAATTTTCTTGATCTTAATATTCTCTTCTTTACTGCAGATTGTTGAAATGTCATCATCAGCAGTTTATCGTCCTCTTCTTCGTGCTTGTGCGGGTTACTTGTCATCATTCTCCCCTTCACATGTCTGTTTTTTCTTCTTTTTATTATTCCCCTTATGATTTTTATTCTGGCAAATTACTGCTTTTCACTATTGCGTCATACTGAGTGGAAAAGTTGGGAAAATGAAATATTTCATCCAAAACATCAATTGATTTAGGTGTATTATAGAAATTTCTAAACCTTTGTCGGGCTTCATGCTGATGAAAAATGCTTGTTTGGTAAAGATAAAAGAATAATAAATGTTCATTCATCGAGTATTCTGCATTATATTGCTAAAATGAGAGTTTTTCTGTTTCTTAATCAGTTGTTTTCTTTGAAATAAAAACGTGTTGGATCTACTTTTGCTACAGGCTAAGGCAGCATGCGTCCTCATTGATCTGTGCTCCGGTGTGTTTGCTCCGTGGATTGCTCAAGTGATTGCAAAGGTTGGTTTGTGTTTTACCTCTTCACCTACATAAAGTCGAGATTTTCTTTTTTCTTGGAAATAACGTGAGGAAAAAATGGGTTTTTACTGCAGGCGGACTTAGCTGTGGAGCTTGTAGAGGACCTATTTGGTGAAATCCAGGTACACGTTTTCCATATATATCATCTTATGCACCAGTAAACGAGTAAAACCTGGATCTCCTAGAGGCACAATGAACGTTCTCTGCACATGCGTTTACTGAGAATGTTTTGTCTAGTACCAGGTTGTCGTAAACACCTACTTTTTGCCCTTCTTGATATGCATATCCACAAAATGCTCTCTAATTACTCTTTCCCGTACGTGTTTAAAGCTTTCTTCTTTTATAGTGTGGTGATAATTGCACCATTTCGTGTTTTGTTTTGTAATTTTTCTCATTACTATTGCCTGCATTTTCCTTTCTGGTGATTGGAAATTTTACGAGGCGTCTATTTGATCCTACTTATCATCAGGGTGCTCAGTTTTCCTTACCTCGTGCACGAGCCGCACTCAAATGCATTGTTCTGGCACTATCTGGAAGTATGGATGATATTATCCCCAAATATAAGGTTAAGGCATGCTCATAGTATTTCCGTCTTTTGGTTTTGCAAAATTTCCTACTATACATACGTGTCAAACAATTATCATAATGTGCGTTTCAGGTTGCTAAGCGTCAAATTCTTTTTCTGCTGGAGATGTTAGACCCATTTCTTGATCCCGCAATGACCCCTGTGAATAGCATGATATCATTCGGGAATATGCCGTCAATATTTGTTGAAAAACAGTTGCATAATTGTGCAATGGCTCTGAACGTGATTCATGCAGCCGTTAACAAGTCTGCTGTTCTTCCCTCTATAGAAGCCGAGTGGAGGCGCGGGGCTGTTGTTCCTAGGTAACGAGAGCCCGTATTTATCCAGGATTCGTACTGATTTGAAAACTACTTACTTATGTTCTGTTAGTTTTAACTTGATGAAATCTCTGCTTGCAGTGTGCTTCTTTCAATATTAGATCCACATATGCAACTGCCTTCAGATATTGACCTTTGCAAGTGTCCGGTTATCGAATCGCTCGATGCAACATCTTTCGGTTTTTTATCTCGAAGTGGAGGATACTCATCCAAATCAACCGTTCCAGATGACACGGATGCAAACACCGATAACTTAGTCACTACCGGGAAGATAGATCTTTCTGAAGATGCAAACTTTTTATTTTCCCCATCAGAAATCCGTCACATGTCCCTAACGAAAGGATGCCTGGATGTGAAATCCTCGATCTTAAGTGATTCCAACGTTGATATTCACGAAATACCAAGTGATACGTCTTCTGCAGAATACTCTAATTTAGTGGCAGATTATGTTCAGCTAAAGAATTATTGTGATTCCGAAATGAAGGCTTCGGAATTTAGGCGTTTAGCCAAAGATTTGCAATCTCAAAGTCCTCTTACTCTTGAAGCTCACAATACTGCTGTGGATGCATTGCTTTTAGCTGCGGAATGTTTTGTAAATCCATACTTCATGATGTCTTTTCGGGACAATTCTAAGTTATTAAACAGAGGGATTATTGACAGCAGCTGTAATAATAACTACGGGTTGACAGATGTTCGAAGGGCTTTGGAGAAAAATGATGACGACGAAAAAGTGTTGGTTGATCTTGAAAACAAAAGGGATAAAGCTGTACTCGAAATCTTACTCGAGGCAGCTGAGTTAGATAGTAAGTATCAGAAGACGACTTTAGACACAGAACATTCAACCTTAGACGGTGAAGATATCGAGGAAATTGTAATTTCCACTCAGGACGCTCGGTCTACGGATGCTATTACCTTAGTTAGGCAGAATCAAGAACGATTGTGTACTTTTTTGATTCATCGGTTGCAGCAAGACAATCAATCCATGCGCGAGATTCTCATGCAAATGCTTATGTTTTTGTTGAATTCAGCTACAAAACTGGTTTGTGATCCATTACTTGTAGTTGATGTGATTTTAAGATCAACCGAATTCTTCTACACAACTTTGAAATCAATATATTATCAATTTAAAGAAGGAAAGCTGCAAATGGAGCAATGGAGGCTACACGAGATGCAACGTCGTTGGATACTTCTACAGAGATTGGTTATTGCTTCAAGTGGAAGTAACGAAGATATATTGTCCGTAAATTTCAGAAATGTTTTTCGGTTTGCAAATCTTGTTCCACCTTCGTCTTGGGTGTTGAAGATACCGGCTTTCTCTTCTTCAGCTTCTCCTTTGGTTCGATATATCGGTTGGAAGGCTGTATCTCGTAATGCTAAACAATATCTGAAAGATCAACTTTTTCTTGCTTCGAATCTCTCGGAATTGAAACATTTATTATCAATTTTTTCAGATGAATTTGCTGCAGTAGAACACGTTGTTGATCAGAAAGACGAGAAAAAGAAGCCTAATAATGGGCAAAAAGAATATTCCAGACTATCTTTTACCGCCATGTATCCCGAGATCAGTCAGTTCTTCCCCAATTTGAAAAAAGAATTCGAGGGTTTTGGAGAATCGATATTGGAGGCTGTTGGATTGCAGTTGAGATCACTTTCTTCTGCTATAGTTCCTGATTTATTGAATTGGTTTTCTGATCTATGTTTATGGCCGTTTCTACAAAAAGACGAAACCCAAAAGAATAATCCTGCTCAATATAAAGGATTTGCTGCAAAGAACGCGAAAGTTGTTATTCTTTTCGTACTCGAAGCTATTTTATCTGAGCATATAGAACAAATGGTACCAGAAGTTCCAAGAGTGATGCAAGTTTTGGAATCTCTTTGTAGGAGCTCTTATTGTGACATCTCGTTTCTTGATTCCGTGATGAACTTATTAAGGCCCGTTATCTCGTATTCGTTGCATAAAAACACTGGTGAAGACACCATGTCAAGTGATGAAGATTCATGTGTCAATTTTGAATCTTTATGCTTTAATGAACTTCTTAGTCGTATCAAACAGAATGACGAGAGTCGAGGAGACATTGAAGAGTATGGACAATGCAGGGCCTTGGTAATCTTTGTTTTATCATCGTTTTTTCCTGATTTATCCTTTCGTTTGAAAATCGAAGTACTACAATCGTCGTTCTTTTGGGCCGGTTTTGGTTCGTTGAAAAAGGGGGCGTATTTCGATTACTACCTTCATGCATATCAGATGTTAATGAACAGTTGCAAAAGTATACTGATAGAAACAATGAGAGACTGCGGCGTTTTTCCGTTAAAGATTAGTTTGTATTCTGACACGGGTTTTCGTGAACATTTTGATGGTAGCCCCGAGTCATGTGCGTTTCCTTCCGATCAAAATGCGCATTTGACTGCTGAAGATAGGGAAAAAGAGGGTTCTTTCCAAACAACACAAAAGGTTCATCATTTGACTGCTGAAGAGATCGGAAAATTTTCCGAGGAGTTGGAAAAAGTGATCACCAATCTTTCTCCTTCTATTGACCTATGCTTCAAAAATCATCCTAAACTAGCGAAAAATCTTGCCGTCGCTTCTGCCGAGTGTTTCATGTACTCAAAATGCTTACTTAGTATTATGCAAAAGGTGCAAGATCCGACTGGAATCGAGAAGGAAAGGGTTAAGTTGCCTAACTTTACCGACCTGCTTCCAGATTATTGGAACACTAGCATTGAAGAACTCGCGGAAATGATCTTAATGCTTCAGGAAAAACATTGTTGGGACGTTGCATCCGTGATGCTCGACTGTTTACTTGTATTACCGAAAGACATCTCGGTAGAAGCTGCATTGGTTAAAATATGTTCTGCTGTGAACATTTTTTCGAGAAACGCACCGAATATAACATGGAGATTACAAACTGATAAATGGATATCGTTTTTGATTGAGAGAGGTATTCAGTTGCTTCATAAAAACGAATCTCCTATTATCGATGTATTCTGTTCCATGCTTATGCATCCAGAGCCGGAACAACGGTTTATCGGACTTAAACATTTGAAAGCAGTTGTGGGTCCAGATACATCCATGTCGGTTTTATCACTTATCGTTTCTCGTATTTGGGATCAGATTGTTCACATTGTATCCTCAGATACATCACCGGTTTTACGAGTCCATGCAATGGCACTTCTTATGAATTGTATACCGTTTGCCAGCCGTCAAAACTTGTGTTCGTTGCTTTTATCAGTTGATACTGTTCTCGGGCCTTTAACGAATCTTACACAACGTACATGCGAAGGCCCGATCACGAAGTTTTCTTTGGCGCTTATTGCAAATCTTTGCTTGTATTCTGAATCTGAAGATATTTCTCTTGTGCCTGATATTGTTTGGAGTAATCTTGAATCGTTTGGAGCACTCGAGAATGGTAAGTAATTGTGATACCGACAAGATTTTAGCAAAAGATTGTTTTTGAATGTGTCTTTTAGATTTATTCATTTGTCCTTCAACTTTTTTTTATTGTAGAAAGGAGTCCTCTGGGTTTGGAAAGAAGGACCTGTAAGGCGATAATTAAATTGAGAACGGAAGAGAATGAGGCTAAGCAGGTGAGCAATCGAGGTGTTTAAGACTAAAAAAACTAAAAAAACCGTTCTTTTTATATGTTTTCTAATTTTTACAGTTTGGTCCTTGTAGTATTATTATGTTTATAATGGTCTCTATATTCTTAATATTTGTGTATATCCCTCCGCACACGTTTCATATATATTCCAAATTCTCGCACATGTGTATCTGCACCTACGTAACCGTACATGTGCAACTTTCTTTCTCTTCTCCTCCATAAGTTTGTTTACTTGATAAGTGTAGTGATATGTTACTGCTGGTTTATTTTTACTATACTAACCTTCATACAAATTACTCATTTGTAAGATGCTAAAAGAGGTGCTCTCTTCAAAGCCTACAGAACAACTAGATACGGATTTTGGAAGTACACGAAAATCAATTCTTCAGGTGAATCGCCTTTTATAAAATCCTTAACGCCGTATTCCAATTGATTTTGGTGCTCCTTTTTCTTTAGATCTACGGAAAGAAAAACAGACCTGTGCAAAAGTAGTTTTTTTTTGGTTGATTTTCTATTAAATTTTGCAGGTGATTTCGAATTTTGAATCCGCGCAGCCGTACTTTGATTTCTTCTCGAAAGAAATCGACAAAAAGGCCTTGGTTAGTCTTTGAACATTCTTGAAAACTCGTTGCATGCCGACTTCTTTATCTAATAATATATGCTTTCGTTTAGGAATTTGAGGAGGCTGAAATCGAACTAGAACTTCTTCAGAAAGAATATGCTTTACAGGACCAGTACCAGATCCCTTTTCAATCCGGTATCGAGAATTTCTTTTCGGAGATTGAAAAATTTCTAGTTTTATGTGCAGCAAAGATTGCTCTTTTAGTCCTTTATGTTTTAGTTCTTTTAGCTCGGCTTTTTGTTGTCTTTTTTGGTTTGCAGATAATTTGAAGGATGATAAACGGCTGCAGCATATCAAAGATGAAATCAGATCTCTGTATGGACTTTCTTTACGTATTTTTGTCTAAAATTATGCGTTTATAATACCTAAAATCACGTAATTTATCTTCTACTCAGAGAAAAAGCACAATTACGAGAGCAGATTACAGCCCGCAGGCAAATGAAACTTAACTTTAAGCTTGCTCGTCAGAAGTATTTAGAAGAAGCTGCTGAACGTGAAACCGAGCTTCTTAAAGAACTAGACAGGTTCTTCATTCTGCTACATTCATTATAATAAATTCCATTTGATTTCCATTCTGAAATTGAGTTCTAAAAAGTGATGTGTTTTTCTGAAATGGTTTTTTCAGAGAAAGAACTTCTGAAGCAGAGAAGGAGATCGAGAGACAACGGGTATTAGAACTCGAGCGTGCAAAAACACGGGAACTGCAACACAGTCTTGATATGGAGAGAGAGAAGCAAACACAGGTGAGAAGTAAACCGTTATTATTCATTCACTGTGTTAATGATTTTTCAACGGTGTTTCATAGTTCGGTTTGGTTGGTTTTTCACTACATCGGTTTTAACGGGTTTTTCAAAGTTCTAACCAAAACCAAACCTTTTGACTGTAGAGGGAACTCCAACGTGAGCTTGAGCAAGTTGAATCTGGCGGAATCCGACCATCGAGAAGAGAATATTCTTCCACTCATACTAGGTAAGATACACTTTCGTCTTTCAAATTTATAGTTGTCGTGAAGTTTAGTCCTTTACCTTTGATTTTCGGGTAGAATTACTCCCGTGAAATGTATAGATATGGGACAATTCTGAATAAATTGAAAAGATAAGGGACCGGTCAAACCAATTTTAAAAAAGAAGGATAGGTCGTAGCTTTTAGGGAAATATCTCGGGGACTTGTAGTGAGTTAAAGATAGATACGGTTAATTACCGGGGTTAACGTTATTATTTCTCTCTCTTATACAGTAGGCCTAGATACCGCGAAAGGGAAAACGGAAGAGGAAACGAAGGAGGTGGAGGAGGGGGGTTAAGATCAAGCCCGAGCGGTGCTACTCAGCCTGATGCTGCCATGACCACCACCCCGAAAGTTGTTCTTTCCGGCGGCAGACAATTTTCCGGCCAGACTCCAACTATTCTACAATCTCAAGACAGAATATCAGATGAATACGGTAGTCCATATGAAGAAAATTTCGATGGTAGTCGAGACTCGGGTGACACCGGAAGCATGGGGGATCCCGAAAGCGTATCTGCACTAGACGGATATTCCAGTATGAGACATGGCGGTGGATCTCGAGGTAGTAGCAAGTCTAGGCAAATCTTGGAACGTAGAGAACGCGACAACAACAGAGGAAAATGGGAGAGAAAACACTGATGTATTCTCGAGTGTGTCTGATACGTATCAGATACAGATACTTTATAGGTTTCATGTTGAGCTGTTAGGCACTTAATATTAGCTCTCGGTCCCTTGCGTGTGTGTTTTTGATACGTATCGGATACTGATATTTTTCGCGTTCTTCTGATAGTCTCTATGACTATGTTTTGTAGTAATTCTTGTTCGAATGGATAATGTTTCGAATTTGAGCTCATTTGGTTCACAAGATCGATAAGCATGTTTTTCCCTTCAACTCTAGCTCGAGCATTCGTGAGCCATGCTTGTATTCGTTTGTTTACTATATGAGTATATTGTTTTGTTCAAGCTCAATCCAATTATACCAACCGAAAAACAAACAAATCGAGCATAAACGAGCAGAACACAAACTTGTTCTCATAAACAACTCGGTTCGTTAAATAATAGTCTATATCAAATAACAAAAGGAATAACACAGTCTATTATCTTTCTGAAAGCCATGCTATATAATAGAGCAACTCTCAATTCTCTATTCATTAAACAGAGATTGTTTACAAAGCTTGTAAGACCACCATTAATGGCAGATTTTTACACCGTCTTCGAATCTTCCGTCTAAAAGGCCTACAAGCTTCAATACTAAGGCCAACAGCAGCAGCAAGAGCCATAAAAATGGCAGCATCTTCAACACAAGTAATATGTCTCATAGCTAATTGCACTAATGGTTTGCTGCATTTCCCTTCACCTTGTACTCTACAACTCATCACGAATCCGCCTACCACCGGACTTAAACCCGAAAAGTCTCCACTGCTTTGCGGGCTCGGAACCGGAGCCACACTAGCTCGTGCTTGTCTATCTGTATCAATAAAGAATTCACCACCTTTATCGGTACTGATCAGTATTTCCGACATTAGGATGTCTTCGTTTTCATGTGTTTCAGATAAAAGGTTGAAACGACAGAAAACGAAGTCTTTTGTACCACGTTCACGCCATGCTTCGAGCTTTCCCCATGGCTGCCAACTTTCTGGTCTGCAGATGTCTGGACGGACGATCAACCATGCTCCCGGATTGGATTTAGCTACAAAATCACAACCTGTTGCCGGTACGAACGGAGTCGTTATGAACGCTGCAGCAACGGCTGAACCGGAAAGATCATGTATTTGCACTTTCCATCCTTTTCTCTCTCTTCTCTCTGTTTCTTGATTGAAGTATTCTGCTGTGTTTGACCAAAAATTGCCAAGAGGATCTGTCTGTGATACCCTGCAAATACATATTGGTAATCTCAAAATCGATTAAACCGTAGATTCACTCGAAATCAACTAGGCCATCTAAGGTTTTCCCATAGATTACGAAAGTGGTTAACTTTTGAAGAAAAAGTCTAAAATACCCTTTTCACCATCATTAATGCATAAATTAGGTGTAGGATAAAGAAAAAAGATGTTCTATTGGTATTCTAAAAAGACTTATATTCTTTGATAAAAACAAAGAATTAAAAGGACATATATTACGGGACGGAAGGAGTAAATGATATGAAAAGAAGCCCTTTTTTTTACCATTTTTCCCCATAAGGCAACTACTCAAGCCTTAAATGGATCTAAAAGAAACAAATTAAGAAAATGTGGACAGTGAAATCGAGTTTTGGAGAAAAGTAATTAAAAAAAAGAGTCTGGTGCATGGAAGAATCCCCTTATACGGGATCTCGGGGACAGGCCTTGACCATTTAGGTCATTTTACACAGTCTTACCTTATATTCCTATACGAACAGAATCTGGGGACAGGCCTTGGCCATCTAGGTCATTTTACAGTCTTACCTTATGTTCCTATAAGAATGGAATCCAAGGACAGGCCTTGGCCATTTAGGTCATTTTACAGTCTTACCTTATATTCCTATAAGAACGGAATCTGGGGACAGGCCTTGGCCATTTAGGTCATTTTACAGTCTTACCTTATATTCCTATAAGAACGGAATCTGGGGACAGGCCTCGGCCATTTAGGTCATTTTACAGTCTTACCTTATATTCCTATAAGAGGTTGTTTTCGTTGCTCAAACCTCAACACAGCCTTTTACCAGCGTATCTATGCCCACGTTTCATTTCGTGAAAAAAGTAAACGAGTCGAGCATATATCTGTTTACCTGTCTTGACTAAACTTGCAACTGAAAATTGGCTGTTTGATAGTGCCTTGTAGCTGAACAATCAACGGACTGGATTTCGTTGCATCTTCAAACTGAAAAACATATCTAGGGTCAGGATCAAGCTTCACTCTTATATGAAGCTCTACTTCAGGTTTCCCTCTATCTATCTTATTCTTCCCAATGCCGATCCAACCGTTAAAAAGAACAACCGGCTTTCCGTGTCCCCATTCCGGGCTCACTTGCAACTTGAATGTCCCAATCTGCTGCTTCTTGATTCCCACAACACAGTTAGAACTTTTCCTCCCCGTAAACACAACGACTTCCAAACACGCAGAGGACGTGTAGATACATCCCGGGGCTAGTAACGCTTTAAGATCAGATTCTTCAAGATAAAAATTCGACGGTGCATTATTGTGGGAATCAGGGGTAACATCAGGAGATGTTACGAAAGGAACAGAGGTTGTCTGTACAGGAAAACCTCGTAAACGAATTTCGCAACCACACGAAGAATACAATGTAGGGATTCCAGATTTTCCAGTAACTGGAACTCTCAATCCCAATGAACCTATAGACAATCTTATGAAAGTTTGAGGATCCATTTTTGTCACAAGTCTTCCATAAGGACCAATCTGCTATTTCCAAAATGTATCAGCCTTCAAGATTTGTAGTAAAGTAGCCAAAATGAATAAATAAAACACTGAAACAAAAAAAAAAAAAACCCACAAAATGGTATTCAATTTGGATAATAACTCAGTCTTCAGTTCAGTTACAACTTATTAATTTGAGGATGCCAATTGTAACCTACTAAACCTACCCTACACACCATCCTAAACCTCATTTAATCAGTAGGGCACCTAAAAAAGCCATACAAGTTAGGTCAAAATTCTTGTATGAAGAGTCTATCTATATTTGCATCATTTGGACCGTGACGAAATTTCACGGTCCGATGCAATATAGACTCTTAGTGATCTCCCTTTCTAATTGTGCAACCAAAAGCCAAAAACAGAAAAGGAAAAAAAGAACACTTGCCCTTTTCAACTTTCCTTTTGGGTAGCTCACCAACTCTACTAAGCAATTATTAATTCATAAAAAGCTCTTTGGCCCAGCTAAGAAATTAACTTGAAAACAGAGACAATTAAGATTTGTGAAAAAAATGCTAAAAAGGCAGAGTATATGAAGATCCTCAGTGCAGAAAAAAAAGAAAAAAAAAAAAACCACAATACTCCAGTAAATATGCAAAAGCTCAAGTCAGAAAGTTAATTTCATACAGAAAAAGTTGCCATCTCGAGCAAAATGCTCCAATTTTAGCAAAATATGAAGTTTAAATAGAAAGAAAATGACAGAATCAAAAACAATAACTAACCATTATATTTCCACATTTACTAAAAAAACAATAACTTCCATAGAAAGAACTGAGAAGATTTTCAAGAACGGAGAAAATCAACAAGGAAAGAAAGGCAAAAACGAGAGAAAATGAAAAAGAACCCACCTTTTTTTTAAGCAACTTTTTTTTTCCCAATATTCAAAGCTGAACTTTAAGAGAAATTGAAGCCGCTCAATCAACCCAAGAAAGGTTTGAGAATCCCCATAACTCTCTCGTTCAACTTTCTAGAAAAGCAAGCAATAAAAATTTGGAATTTTGACACTTCATTTGTGAGAGAGTAGACTAGCAACTACAGGCAGGTGCCTTGCTTGCCTTTTGCTTTCCGATTTTTCCGGTTATAATAACTGAATGATGAAAAGGGTCTCTCTTTTTTTAATATATCAATTATACTTAACCAACAAAATCCAGCTCCCTCCAAAACCAATTTATTAGATTATCATAACAAGTTTAGATGACTAGTAAAAGTCAATTGGACATTTGTACAAAAGTAATTAGGCAGTAGATATTAGAAGCAACTATTATTCGTATCACATCTGATCTATTCGGTGTTTCATATATGTCGGTACATCATATAATTTTCACGGAATCGATCGTATTAGATTTAAATATATAGGGCGACATGCTACTTCCCACGCTTACGATCCTGATTCGACTTTTACAGGGTCGCATGTTGCCTCACACATTCAACTTTCACATGATCGATTATATTGTAGTACAGAGATAGTGTGGTACACGGTAGAGTCGTTGTAAAGACATCATTTTATAAAATAAAGTCTAAATCATTTAGATTCTAGTAAATATGAGTGTTGATTTGGGTAATTGGATTTTAGAATGATAATCCAAGAAGTCTTTAGAATGGACATGCAAAACAAACAAAAGGCGCTGAGAAGTTCGAAACTTGTCTCCGGGGACTCTCTGTCGCTCAAGTCAATATGATGATAGAGAATTTTCTATAATGACAGTGAAGTCTATATGTAGTATGTGAGTATATTCAACATATATTCAGTGTACCTTGCAAATGACGAAGATGACCCTTTTATATAGTGTCTAATCGTGGGATGATGAGTTATTGTGCATTGAAGTAGTTGCCAGAGACGTTACGACTCATGAAAGTAATGGAGCGTGTGTCTCGGAGTAGTTACAGTCGTGGTGTAATGTCTGCATGAAGTCCGGAATGCTCGTTTAGTGGAGTGTAGTTGTTATTCTAGGACTGAGGAAGTCTTGCACCACATTGGAAATAAGAGACCGGGGTGATTTGCACCATGTCGGCAATGGGAGAGCGTAGACGACCTGCATCATGCCGGCTCTAAGGGACTGTTGACGACATGCGCCACATCGGCCATGCGATATATAGGGGCAACATACGTCATGTTGAGACGCGAGTCTTGCTGATAGAGGCACAATATCAAGTTGAGCTTATGTCAACTCATACACTGGTGTGGCCTTCATTATTTTGTATGAAGCCCGATGATTGATAGATGTAAGGTGATTGATCTCACCTATGTCATTTATAATGCATAAAGTAACGATTGTCAATTCAAATTATGTCATTCAAAGATTTAACATATTTCATCATGAATAAGCATTTTGTCAGATAGAAAAAATTGATTATAACTTGTGCGCAGATAAAGAAAACGTACAAGATCAAGTCAATGACGAGGACAACCGTATACCCCAAGCTAGAGTCGTACTTGTGGTCTCAGAGTATAGCTCAGAGCGGTTAACAAGTACACGTCGAGCATGTAACATGTCCAAGGCCTCGAAGGATGCTGAGTCTGGCACCTACCTAAGGCATGAATGGTTGGTCATATTTTAAATAACTTTTTGAAACACTTACGAATTGAAATATAAACACTTCAATGTGATTCTTTTAAATTAGATTTAATCAATCCCGGTTCATTTAAAACCTTCATTCATAATAATATTGTGATGCATGCTATGTCATGTCTCTAAATAATCGAGTTTGAAACCTAAATATCTCGTTT
Organism: Gentiana straminea; assembly: GCA_036785695.1. Taxonomy (NCBI): domain Eukaryota; kingdom Viridiplantae; phylum Streptophyta; class Magnoliopsida; order Gentianales; family Gentianaceae; genus Gentiana; species Gentiana straminea. The sequence goes on from JAVUPR010000137.1 coordinate 13,250,110, forward strand.
TACTAGGAAAAATAAAGTATGCTTAAAAAACAACATTGAAAAATTATGTTCTAAAAGTTAATTCGTTACGGGATTCAATATGAATTCTCCATGAAATACTTTTGAAGCATAATTTCTCGACGACGTTATATTTGGAGCATATATATTTTTATCTAACAAATTGAAATAACCTTCAAAATAATTTTTTTTTTTTTTTTTTTGCAATAGAAAGGAATAAAAAAGGACAACCAAATATAGTAAAATATGGTCAAGTGGTACCGAGATGGAGGAAATTGGATACAGCTGCAAACCAACGCTTTTTCGAATGTGAACTTGAAAAGGTTTTGCTTTTCCTCTTAATTTTTTTTTTTTTTTCGAAAAGAAAATTAAAAAAATGGTACCCTAGAAAAGGTTGTTTAGATATTCTGAATTATACTTTTCCCCAAAAAAAGAAATGTATATCATTTTATATAAGAAATTTCTACGATTATGTTTGGACCCGAGACACATTCGATTTAAATCACTCAACTATTTTTATTCAATTTCACTTTATTTTATTTGATTTGTTTTAAATCGAAATAATTAATGATAAATGCACATACAAACATGAAGACAGCGAAAGAAGCAACAAAGACAAGGTATATATATATATATATATATATATATATATATATATATTATTGTTTTATTTGATAGGAGACAACAATTCATAACATCATTTTCAGTCTTAAAGCTACACCAATTCGTCTTTTGCATTAATAAGAAAACAGAGTGTATTAATTCTCCAATTTATCTTGCACACAAGAACATACAAACAAAAGTATATATATGACAAATTTTGAGTTTTTGTTTAGATTGCGTTGGGTTATACATGATTATCTCATATAAATAAGAAGGGAAGATATATTAATCTTAAGATACATAATAAATATGAAGTAGTCACTTGAAAACTTAGAAAATTCAACTTTTCTAGTCTCATTACTTCTTTGAATTGCGTTATCGCAGGTCTATAAAAGGAGTCGGATCCTCTCTCCCGGTGATAGTTTTTCTTTATTGGTATCAAAGATGGCCATGCCTAGTTTAGCATGCTCTTCAGGTTCAGACACCACTGATTGCAGCAAATGCATTGTTAATCATATGAAGTTCAACTGCCCGGCTTGTAGTTCGATCATGAAATGCATGGCAAAAGCCTTTCATGTGATACCGTTGCGATGCGATCTCGTTCACGATCTTGTTGTGATGCGATATTGCGATCTTTGTTGTGATACCGATGCCGATCTTGTTGTGATATGATAATGACTTTTTCCTTTCTCTGAAGTTTGTTGAACAGGAGTTTTTAACCTTAAGATAATAAATATGAAACTTAAAAAAATTCAGTATTATCTATTTATTTATTTATAATTTTCTTGGGATAATTGATCACATAATTCATGATTTCATACGTGTTTTTATAAATGAGAGTTGCGAAATATTATAGGAAAAAGGGCGTTGGGACAGCCTAGTAAAACCGACTTAAGATAGATTCCGTTTCCAAGATATGTGACGTGAAACAAATATAGCCCTAATTATCTGATGGTAGTAAATCATTCTTGAATTTTCTTGAGTTTTGATGAATTACGTTTCAATACTCAATCTTGATGTTTGGGACAAGGATGATCTCAAAGAAGATATAGAGTTGTTATGGTGGAAAGATAAAAGTGTAATTGAGATAAATTGTTTATTTTAAATAGATTGAACATTTAACTTTATGATTATCTTTAGTTAGCTTTTATCTTCAAAGTCTAGTCTTTTAAACTACCGACCGGTTTAGTATAAATGGTGTAATTCTAGATTTCAATTAATGCAACCCGGTTCAATGTGTCTTTTATATTTTCGTTGTGTCGTTGATTTTTCTTTAGGTAGGGTATGTGCATTTTCGGATATTTTCTAGGGTGCAATAGTAGTTAATTGCATCATTATCTTGTCTATTCCATTAAATCATTGTTTTTAGTTAGAGATGTTGGTCGTTTCTCTTCTTGAATGGTGGGTAGATGCTAGTTCTTAACTTCCATATATCCAATTTATGGCGATTTAGACTAACTGAACGAGTAATTTTGATACTTAACCTGTATTCTCGTGGTATCGACCTTATACTCACTTAAATACTGCGTTACGATCTGGTATGCTTGTCAGTAGTGTCGTGATAATGAAAGTGATCATCATTGTCGTGATCAAACCGTCGACCTTCATGGTCAATCTATATGGTTGTTGGGGAGTCCATCTACAAAGTGACTTAAGTACCGTAACAGAGCCCCAAAGGCCGGAAGAAGACAAGCATATGTATGAACCCTCACAATGTTATGCCTTATGTCGGTAGCAAATCTTCTGACGAATTTACGAAAAAATAACGAAAAAATAACGCCAGAAGAAAGATTTCGTCGATCGACGCTTTCTTAACGAATTATGTACTTTACAGTTTTAAATACACAATTTTCTGGTTTACTCTATCCGAGATGGAATGAATCAAATTGTCTTTTTTTGTACAGAATGAGCTAGATATAAAAGAAATTTTGAGCGATAGATGTAAAAGAAATTTGATAAAATCTATTAAAAATAGAGTATTTGTTGTGTTTGTATCTTGAAATCTTTAAAATACGGTTTTTAAAGGATTTAGGGTATCTATCCCAAATGCTCTAACTATTGTGTATCAGATTTTGTATTAAAAAGAAAAAAACATTGCATAGATATTCAAGATTCCCAAATTATGAAATTTCTTTAATATAACCGACAAAAAGAGGCCATGTGCTATGAGAATTAGCGGCGGAGAGGGGCCCTAAAAGGACTTTTACCACGGCAGCAGCACATGGAGTTGATTCACAAACTTCCAACAATAGCAGTTAACCTTTTAAACAACTTGACCAACTACTTGGCTTCAGGTTCAGGTTGTAAGAGCATACATTGATAGAGATATATATATGTATATATAAAATACTCTCTCGGTTCCAAAATATAAAGTTGTTGTAACGGATTACGAGTAAATACCCAAAATAACAGCTACAATTCAATGTAAAATAAACAAACATGAACATAAACAAGAATAAAACGCAGATTTAACGTGATTTTCGATAATATGTCGACTAGTCCACGGGCAGAAAAATATGATACTTTATCATGAACGGAAATTTACAAAGATACTGTCATGTTTGTTACAATATAATCGCTGATGTTTATAGCTTTGGGAACCTAACCCTAGCCGTCGTAATCTCCAACTGAGTATTGCCCCAAAATATCCCAGATGTGGTCTCCCACATAATTCAAATGAAGGTCACCAGGTGTGACAACATTCAGACTCAAAGTTGATTCAGACGCGAACACCAGACTAAGATGTGATCACCAGATTTCATTTGAAAACACCTCAGCTAAACATAGAACTAAGCTGAACTTCCTAGAATTAAATACCCCTGCTGAACGCTACTTCAACTGAGTCTTCCGGATTTTAGTTTTGACAGACTCAGACGCAGAGATCAAGTCATCATTGACTAATTTAAGAATTTTCACACAAATTAAAAAAACTGGATTAGTGCCATAATTTATTCAAAAAAATGATTAAAATATGTTTTGATTATCGTTAATACAATTGATAATATAAAGTAAGGATAATGGTTGAATAGTTAATAAATTAATGGCAAGATAGAGAAAAAAAAATGTACTAAATACTCCATTAGTGATTTAAACGAACTAAAAAATTTAATAAATAATCTATTGGTATCCTAAATGACTGTTATTTTAAGACAAACTCAAATTACTCGTTTGAACTATATCTAGTTGAGACTCCATTTGTCTCAAAATATAAGTTTATTTAGTCTATTTATAGAGTTTAATAAAGGGGTTAAGTGTCATTAGTTTTAATGATAAAAGTCTTTAAGACACTTTGGTCATTATTAATGCAATAGTTGTAAATTAATAAAAAATGGTTAAACATTTAATAAATTATAGGTAAAAAGTAAGAAAAATGTAATAAATATTCTATTGGTATTATGTATACAACAAAATCAAAAAGCTAAATTGATTTATATTTTGGGATGTAGAGAGTACGGTACAAGTTTTTAAAAAAGAAACCATGAAAACATTCAATCTATTTGTCATTTTACACATGGAAACGAGGGTTGAAGAACATCAGTAAAAGTTGTAAAGATAGAAGTGAGCTCGACTCAAGCTCGCGTATTAGATTAATGAACATAACTCAAACATAAAACATTGTTTGTTTATTATACAAACAAGCTCGAGCTCGTTCGTTAATTTACTAAACAAACACAAGCTCAAGCATATGATACTCGGTTTTACTTGACTCGTTTACACCTGTATTATTATCTATTTGAGAAATATGACTATCATAAAGACCATGTTATAACGATTGACACGATATATTTTTACATTAATTATGAATATGGACTATTATTATGTCATAACCGTTTTGACATATCCTATTAGTCTATCTATATATCCTATCACTCTATCTATTTATATTTTGTAAAGTCAGGCTTTTTGTAAGGCAGGGAGGTTGTTGACTCATTCAACATTTTCTCTTGTTTGACCGCATTTCCAATTTTACCTGGCTTTGGCTCATGTGCTTGATTATTTATTTATTTATAAATTATTATTATTATTATTATTATTATTTATTTTTATTTATTTCATATATATGTGATCTCAAAGGATCCAAAACACATGCATGCATGCAGGATTGCAATAGCATAGCAGATGGGATATTGTTGTCTTCAAAAGGCTTTGAGTCAATGTCCTTTAAAAATGCATGCATAGATCGTAATAAATATTAATATAATGTTAATAAAATTAAGGCCATTTTCATTTAATTAATTGGCTCATAATTGAGAGTGGTTTGTGTGTAAGTAACTTAACATGTATATTCATCTTCTATTTTCATTGTTTTTGTTAAGTGTTGTGATAATGTTTCTTTCCATTTTTAAGCTAGGACGGACCAGTGACGGATCCACAAAAAAATCTCTGGGGCGTCGGAAGCGAATTTATGAGTGACAAAAAAAACGTGTCGATTTTTTAGCACCCCGCCCTTTCTTTCTCGGACGGACCTTTCTTTTATGAGACAATTTCTTTAGTCTTTCTCACGTAATACATTTCTTATCGTCTGTGAGATGTTAGAAATAAAATGTTTTTTTTTGAACAGCCGATAAAATATATATTAAACAGACATAGCCAACAAGTAGCTGGAAATGTCAAGAGGAAGTACAAAAAAAAAAATAGAGAACTCAATGGCCACAGTTCAACCTACAACGTTCCAAAGAGCACTACCCAACCATATGAATCGAGGTAAAACACCCACATAAAAAAAACAACACAATAACTCAAAACTAGGCTGCAGCTTTCATCGGGTTTGCTTTCCAACAATCCCAAGATACTTTCTTCAAGCATTTGTTGTGTGAAAGCCATGAAAAAGACATCATTTGAACCTCTCTAAAAATCATCCCAAGGTCTTAAATTGCACAAATCCACAAAAGAACACGCAAATGGTCCAGAGATCTTACGCCACCTGAAGAAATGAAATGTTGTTATATATGTCATTTGATACAATTTTCATGTAACGGTTGTATTATAAAATTTGTTTAATGATCACCATGTATCTTTTTATCTAAAGTTTGTAGTTTGTTTGTAGAGTAATGATACGGACACAACGGTTGTGCCACAACCAGTGACACAACGGTAATCTGTACCGTTGATAATAATGTAAATCTAAGATGATCAACAATGCAGATCATCGTTGTGTCACTGGTTGTGGTACAACCATTGTGCTCGTATCATTACTCTTTTATCATCATAGCTTCTAAAATAGCAAATGCAATGAGTTTATATAAATTCCACAACCATGACTTCATCAATATAATAAAAATTTCCAGTTTTTTCGGTTTGAAGTATTGTTTATGAAATTTTTACGGTTTGGAGTATATATGTATAAGAATTGTTTATGTTTGATTGATTTTGATGTTGCAAGTTGGCACAAGCTTTTAGTAAGAGGGCACATGGGGAGCAATATATATGTTATTGTTGTCCGGACTATATCTGGACCATTTATATATTTAATTAAATATAATATCTGGACCATTTGATATATTTATAATTAATATAATCATTCTTCGGGGCGGCTAGCCGTTTAGTTACTTATACTTTATTATTATTGTTACCGGTGGTGAATCCCACGGCGTGCCTTGCACGGCGTGCCCGTGAGGATGTAAACGTAGAAGTTAAAAAAATATGAAAGTCATATAGTTTAAAAGATGAAGCATTCACATAAACTATATATTTACAATCATGCATTTTTATTTATACTAAGCCATATAGTTCAAAAGATACATAAGTTTATCTATCATAACTTATAAAAGATAGTGAAATATGATGATTGCAAGCTTAATAGTTATGTATATTACTACACCATTAAACTTTAGCTATGTTAAAAGCTAATGGTGATAATATACTAACTACATTTCTCCACTATGTCAAAGTTTGGCTTTTAAAGAACACATACAAAACAACCTGGTTTTTAGAAACATCATATCACATAGATGCATCATATCATAAAATAGATACATGAAACTTCCTTCTTCAATTTTCTGTTTTTTTTTAAAAAAAAAAAAAATTCCGTTTTTTTTTTTTTTTTTGTTTAACAAAGAATATTAATATGCTGTTCTCATCCGTTTTCATAGACGACGATGATAGATGAGTAAAGAAAAATATAACGAAAGTAATACAATACATTTAATAGACATAATTCCCTGTAAAAAAAAAAAGAAAGCTTAAAAAATAAGAGAAAGTGATTAATAGTAGATGTATATGTAGACACATCATATCACAAAGAGGTTTATATAGATACATTGTATGGCATTCCGTATTTTTTTTTTAATTTTTATTTTTGGGTTTATTAAAAAATATTAACGTGATGTTCTCATACGTTTTCATAAATGATGTTTTTTTTTGTTCTAGATGTGTATATATATACATCATATCACATAAATGTACATAAATATTGGATACATCATATCAAGAAATGGATACATGAATCTTCCCTATGAATTTTTTATTTTTAATACAATTTCATTTTTTTTCGTTCAACAGAACCACACTATTTTTTTTTTATTTTAAATTTCTTCCCCGCTGACACGTGTCAAGTCCAGAGCTTGCCACGTGTTAGCCTCCCGTTCAATTCGGCTCTTTTTTTATTAGATAGAGATTAAATAAGTACAATACACTTTTTTTTATATACAACCAGTATAATTATAAGCAATTCTTCTTTACATATCTACTATTATATGTATACATAGTTTTTTTTTTTACTCATTAACTATTCAGCTATAACCCTGGGAAGAAAATATATTTCGAATTATATTAATAAAAGTTCTCTTTTCCTATAAAAAAAACTATAACTATAACAATTCTTTATCATTGCATATGTGTCTGCGACATGAAAATTGATTGGTATAACGCAAGACGTATAACCAAACATACAAAAAAAATATAAAGTTTCACAATTTAATAGAGAACACATATAACCAGTATAATTATATATAATCAATTCTTTTTTATATATCTACTATTATATGTATACATGATTTTTTTTTACCCATTAAATATTCAACTATAACCCTGGAAAGAAAAAATATTTAGAATTAGATAAATAAAAGCTATTTTTTTTTTCTTAAAAAATTATCACCACAACAAATTTTTACCATTGTGTATGTGTCAGCGATATATGAAGGCTACACTAAATACCAACATATTATAATTATATGTTTACATAACACTATAAAATAAAATAAAAAATGATTATTGCCACAACACACGACGTACCACCAAACGTATTAAAAACATAAAACTTCACGATTTAATAGAGAACACATATTAATTAGTATTAGTATGACTCAAGTCATAACAAATATATTATTTGTATTAGTATGACTCAACCTATAACTAATAATATAAAGAATAACATTTTTTTTTATCGGAATCCATAAACTAAGTAAAATGCAAAATATTACATTTTTTAACGGGATCCATAAACTCATTTTAAGTAAATGTAAATGTAGATCAATTGACGTGTCTCACACACTATTAATGGTGAGCTCATGTGTAGTGAGACATGCTATGCATAAATGTGTTGCATGTACCATTTTCCATCTTATATATATTTGCTAAGGTTACTGTTGGACATATTTTAAGTTTTAGTGATGAGTGCCAGACTAGCTGTTATAGAGCAAATGCAAAAAGATGTCTAGATCAAATGTATAAGCTTATTAGAGTTTGATCTTTGTATAGGTTTGATCAAACAAGCACTGTAAAAGGTAAGTTGACTTTCATCAGCAGACCTGTCTAGGTCAATAAGGTACCAGAGTCAGTAGACTAATTTAGGAACCTGCTGAAGACTGAAGGCCGAGGTCTCAAACTTAGTTATTGAAGGCTAAGGGATCAAACTTAGTGTTTAAAGTCGAGGATATGGAATCAGAATTTAGGGAAGTCTGTGATGACCTAAACTGATTACATATACCTTGTGTACAATGTCTAAGTTCCATAAGTTAAGTGGTGATTGTAACTTAGTTATGTTCAGATTGGTGTAATCTAACTTCATAACAAAACGTTAGATATAAAGAAGTCAGCTGCAGTGTTTTATAAACACAGCAAACTTGGAACAGCTGACTGACAAGTATTTCAGCAGACTTATATACACAGAGACCTGCTGGATATATATTTCGAATCAATCAAAGGTTACATTGGAAGATTACAAGGACAATGACAGATAACAACTCTTGATTTTGTCAACAAATCAATGGTTAAGATTAAAGGAACGTTGGAAAGATTCAAAGCTTTATCCAATGGATACAAGTCAAAAGGGTGGATAGTCTGAAAACTGTCAAAAAGTAAACTGACAGTGTCAGTACTATGTACAGGGACAGAAAGAAAGTCAAGATGGGGACAAATCTGAAACGGCTATGTTGGAATTTCAAACATAAGTCACAGGATTCTCTATTATAAATAGAGGGCTTCTGATTCAGATACAAGTGATGAATTTTGATGAAAAACAACAATCAACCTTAAGCTATCAGATTCTTATCAAGAAATTCACCCTGCTGACATTACTGAGCTTAAAGCTATTGATCTAGTATATTCTTCAAGTGTAACCTACTATCAAGTTACATCAAGTTTACACACTTGAAGACATCAATCTGCTGATCATTTCATCCTGATCAAGGCTGCGAAAGCTGAATCACTTACTTGATTCAAACTTTCTTTTACAAGAAACCTGCTGAAGACAGTGAAGCATCTTTGGGTGTCAAGGACTGTTGTTTGTGGTGGAGCTGGTGAAGAGGCTGATGACGGTCAAATTATACCCGTAAAAGTCATCAACATTGACCTTAAATCGAGATTAATAATATATATTTCATATTAAATCACATGTTTATATTTATTATTTAATGTTAAGTGATTATTAATATGATATTTGGTATTTAGCCGTTTTCATTATTAAAAGCCGATTTATTGTGCGATAAATGCGATTTTGTAGATCACGACAAATCGAGAGGATTAATGTCATTCAATCAATGGTCTCAAGATAATAGAGGAAGAAAATCGGAGCATTAAATGAAAGATTAATCAGATCAACACGGAAGCGTGCAGTGGGGAACAAGATAGACGAGAGAAACGTTTAACACGTGCAGAAGAAGGCTCGGTCGACCGAGCCCTATCCATTCGGTCGACCGAGTATGTCGGCTCGGTCAGTTTTCGGATTTTTTCATATTTACCTTCTAGATCCTTCATAAGTCGGCAGAAACTCCTATATAAGCAGCAGCTACGAGAAATTGTAAATAACACCAACATATTCCTTCATCCCTTCATTCTTTATTCAATCTTACAATTCAGAATATAACTTTGATACAATGTAGAATAATTTGAGGGTTTTCAGCAATTTAAGGGCTGCAAATATGTAAGCTCTTATTTTTTGTTTCTTTTATTTTAAGTAATTAATCCCTCCCAATTATGCTTTATCGTTTGAATTAGTTAATCATAGCTAGATGATGTAGATCTAGGCTATGACATTAGGGATGTGGCGACACCTTGTCTATGGGGATCCCATAACCTACGTCATAGACTTAGTATTTATTCATGAATCTGTATTGTTTAATTAATGCGTATCCGTGTTAGTTTATATGAATGCTTTACGAATTTCTTGTTTAATCCGTTGTGTATGATGAAACGCTGAGAGATACGTTCAGGGATGTAATCTGGGGGAAAAAAGACCATTCGGTCGACCGAGCCAGCTATTCGGTCGACCGAGCCCTGTTTTCATCCGTTAAATAACCACGTCTTTATGGTTAGGTTAACTTAATAGAATTTATTGCCTCAGTAGGTATGGCTATGGATACGTCACTCGCTTAGTTTAATTAAAACGTGTAAAAAGGAAATACCGATATAAAACTCTTAGGTAGGCTTATGAATTGATCTTCGGACGTTCAGCGTTATCTAGGTAGGTTTATATTAGGGAATTGCGCGCACCTTGTTATACGTAGATCGTAAACTAGCATGAGACTATAACTTGGTAATTGTTAGTGGGACGAGAGTTTGAGTGATCGTTTAGGAAGTACGCCTAACCACATGAATGTTGCCTAGACGAGGTGTACGATTAATATCGGCATCCTTAGAGTCGTAAGCGTGTGAGTTATATGAGATGGAGGCACTAAAAGGCGAAGTCACGTAACAATATCACAGTGATTTAGTGACTTACCGGTGCTAAGTCAAGTTAAAGAGGATGACTCCCGTAGCCAATCTAAGATAGATACAAACGGATTGACAGTTGATAAGTTTAGTTTATTATATAAATTATCTAGGTCCAAACGATAAAGACTATAATTGGGGAGGTTAATTACGTTGTGTCGAGTCGTGTCTTTACCTTTCTTGTCTTATGTTGGTCGTAGACCGCCTCTATGTCCTTGACATGTTTAATTAATTGTTTGTATATAAGATGATCCACAATTGGTTCCCTGTGGGATCGACCTTGATTCACTATAGCTATACTACGATGGGCCTAGTCCTCTTGCTAGTATTGGTTTATGGTGGTCGGGTATATTATAACCTGATTGACCCCGATCAAGTTTTTGGCGCCGTTGCCGGGGAACCAACAGTCAATTTTATATATAAATAATTTTCTTATTCATGTCAAGTTTTCTCGTTTTAGAGTCGGTTTTACGTTTTGAGTCCCTACGGTTGTCCGCTTTCCGTCCGAAAATTCCAGATTCTAAAAAAAAAAAATATATATATATATATATATATATATATATATATATATATATATATATATATATATATATATTCGGTCGACCGAGAGACCCGATTCGGTCGACCGAGAATTTATATTTTTTTTTGTTTTGTTTTGTTCTTGTTCTGTTCTGTTTACACGGTTTCTGATTTGTGTTTTTCGAGTCTGGAATTTCGCGTGTCTGTTTATCCCCGTATGTTTAATCCGTAGGTCTGATAGCAGCATGGGAAACCATGTTAAAATCAGTCTACGGTCTGTTTTGTTTTTCTTTTGTTTGCAGAAACCAGGGAAGCAATAATCTGAGTCAGTAATTTTTCGCGGGCGCTAAGGAAATAACCCAACAACATGTGGATCTACGAATCTGCGATGGGAAAAGCGATGGAAGCAATACCTTTAAAACACCAAGATGGCTCCGAGAAAGTAAATATTAAAAGGTTCGAATTATTCGTGGTACAATGTTGAAGGCAATGTACTACCTTTTTTTGCTTATGTTTTACTACCTTTTGGTTTTTTGAACATAAGTTAGCCTATACATGAACCTTAGTATGAATCTTAGCCCGGAGTTGGTTTGTAAGAATAATTTTATTAGTGTCGATGGTTTTGCCCCATATCCGTCTCATCTGTAGAGGGTGTAAGAAAATATGTAGTCGTTGAAAGGAAGCAAGTGAATAAAGAGTTCCTCGTAGTTCGTTAAAATCTCTTTGTCCTATGCATGAGATTGCTTCTACGGCCATGGGAGCAACAAATTGTGTAGTTTAAGCATTCACAATCTAAAGAAGACGTTGAGTTTTGAGAGAACACCATCTTTCGCTTTCGTTGAGTTTTATGGTGATGGCTTCTCGGTGAACCCACCTTAAAAACGAGAAACGAGATTACGCTTTGGGTGACAATTTAGAAATCGCGGGAGAATCGTAGTACATGGGTTCGAAATGGTCTAACCATGGCCGGGCGAGTTCAACCGAGCTTCGGCTCAATCGACTCCCCTCCACGTGTGATGTACGTTACGAGCGGTTCAACAAGACTTAGCATAGCCGATAAGCCTTCGGGCTAAACGGGGCTTAATCTTGACGGATTGGCCTCGAATGTCACATATGTTCCAACGAATAAGACGGCGTAGGCTTGCCTACATAACCGACCTTATTCGGAGTAACTTTGATTCATTGTTTCTTATTGTCAAGTCCAAAACCGTAATTTTAACCGAATTTCTTAGAATTCACTAATTCCTAAAACGAGAGCCGAGGTAAGAGCTTTGGATAAATGGTATGGATAAATGTCGTTTCCTAGGTCTCACAACCAAGGGAAGAGTATTAATCCGCAAAAGCAACAAGCCCACCTCTAATAGTGCTCAGAGGGTCAAAGTCTGGCGATCCAAGAATGATAACTGACAAGGATAATTTTTGGAAAGTCGAGCTGAGGAGATTAAACTCAGAACTACTTCTTTAAAACCCTTAGGATTTCTTTTTAGGATTATAGGTTTTGTTTTCTTTGAGTCAAATAAAAGTAACGTGACATATGTTGAGGTTTTTTATTTTGCCGTGTTCCGATGGCCATTGGGCTAAGGATGTGCAAAACTTTTTTACTCAATATAGGCCACGTAAATTAGAGTTTCTTAGGAGAGTCGAGAAATTGCTAAAGAAAAGGAAATTTAGCAAACAACCTTAAGATGGAAGCATTAAGAGAGCTTGAGAATTATTGAAAATGTAACAGAGAATGATTGGTGTGAACAAGAACAATCTTGGTCAAATTCTAAAACTTTTTAGGTGATCCAAGTGAAAATCCAAAGTGATGTGCAATTCATTCTGCAATTATCCTTATCTTTCCCTTTACACTTTTTCACCTTCAAACTTTTCGATCCTCTCACCAATCTGCCCCAAAGATAACATTTCTAACCATTCTTTCATCGTCCTTCTTTCTTTCCATCCGTTTCACTCTCCCACCCAATCTCAATGCCTTAACCATTCTCAACCCACCCATAAACACAATTTCTTACCCACCCTTTATCTTTTCTTCCCAACCTTATGTGTATCTTTTTCTAAACCCATCATACTCTCAACCTCCATTTTGTTTACAAAATACCTTTGTGTTGCGGAATTAGAAATATTGCTCAGTTTAATGATTATCTTTTATCATTTTGATTTTCATGATCGTAGCTGGGGTACGTGTAGCTCTGACCCTAGCTAGATTTTAAAAGTTTTTCGATCAAAGTACAACTTATCTTTCTACCGGAAGTTTTAAATTTCAGATTTTTTCCGTCTATTCCGGCATTTCTAGATGATAAGATTTGTTCTGAACTATCACACCGATCCGACCTTGTTGATGACGGTTATGACTTTTATGTGATACATTGGTTTATTAGTAATTTCGAGGAGTAGCTACATCTCCCTAAGTTGTTGATATCCAATGCAAGCGAGAAGTTTCTGCGTTAAGTATTTGATTTTATCTTTAGCCAATAGGTTGCATTCAATCTGTTGTTATACCTTACCAAGTTTCTCTTTTCCTGGATTGAATACCTTTTCGATCGAGTAACCCTCGTGTTTTCCCACGTCGGGTAATGCTTTTTGATCTTTGTCTTCTCCACCCGGTTTTAAGAATATTTAGGCGGTGGAGGTTGTAGATGAAGACCACCATCTTTAGTTGCTTGTTTATTTTTCTTTCTATTTAGTATTTTTTTCTTTTTGGTTTCCCTTGTCATTGGTTGTATAAAATAAAGTGGCTTAAACTGTTTTTAGGTATTTATACCTAATTACTGCCACATTATTTTATCACTTCCATAGACATGGTGTTATTAACGGTTTCGTGGAGTTTGTCTGCTTATACAGGTTTTCACTTGCTTCTCCACAACGTGCTGAAATTTACTCCGATCTTTTTCCTTTACTTGAGATCCGTTTCCAGAGCTAAGTCTTTTTCCTAAATTCTCATTTATTTTTGTCATTGAGGACAATGCCATGTTTAAGTGGGGGGTAGGAGACTTAGCCATGTTATGTTATAATTAAAAATTGAATGAAACGGTAGAAAAATTGAAAAATTGAAAAATTGAATACATACCATATTATTTATCTCGTACCCTTAGAATTGTGAGTTCCTAGCTAAGAATTGATAGGAAAGGAACCAAGTTGCATGAGTACGTGATCATTTTATACTTATGTAAAGTTAATTTAAGGATATTCATGCCCGTTTTTGCGAGTAGTTATTTATTATTCAATTACTCAACCTGTGAATCGAGTATACCGCGCAAATTATAATAACTGACGAAAATATTGTGTACATTGCATAGATGATTTGTTATGTAAACTTAGTGTCAATATCTATCTGCTGAGGTATTCTTATATTCTAGCCATTTAAGCGGAGTAATAAGCTTGAGACGTACCTGTGTTTTAGCAAAATGTTAAACACTGGGCTTGTAGTAACATTACCAAAGTAGCCCCACGCTTGTGGTAATATTCAATGCTATGCATGATCTAAGATAGGGGGATACTCTAAAAAGTTTTCTTCCTTGAGATTGATAGTATTTGAAAAATATGAAGATATGAAAAGAATATTCAACTCTTTAAGAGGCTTTGAGTAGTACTCGGTCTCCAAGTCCAAAAACCCTATAGATACGCTCTTGCTTATTGTTCTAGTGCTCTAACCATTGCGAGGCTTAAAGAAGTATGAATCTTTGAGGTTGGTAGGTTGAGATTGCGAAGTTAGCATAAACTCGATCTTGCCACGAATATATAAAAGCGAATGCACATGCACACATCACTTCGATTCATAGTCGGTAGTGAATAATGGATATCTTATGAGCATGACTAGTATGAGTTGACTTGAGTTTCTTGTGTAAGTATGATTTGACCATAGAAAATGTTGTCTTGGGGAATGACTTATTGATGCTTTGTTCGGGACGATCAAAGTCTAAGTGGGGGGTAGTTGATGACGGTCAAATTATACCCGTAAAAGTCATCAACATTGACCTTAAATCGAGATTAATAATATATATTTCATATTAAATAACATGTTTATATTTATTATTTAATGTTAAGTGATTATTAATATGATATTTGGTATTTAGCCGTTTTCATTATTAAAAGCCGATTTATTGTGCGATAAATGCTGATTTTGTAGATCACGACAAATCGAGAGGATTATGTCATTCAATCAATGGTCTCAAGATAATAGAGGAAGAAAATCGGAGCATTAAATGAAAGATTAATCAGATCAACACGGAAGCGTGCAGTGGGGAACAAGATAGACGAGAGAAACGTTTAACACGTGCAGAAGAAGGCTCGGTCGACCGAGCCCTATCCATTCGGTCGACCGAGTATGTCGGCTCGGTCACTTTTCGGATTTTTTTTCATATTTACCTTCTAGATCCTTCATAAGTCGGCAGAAACTCCTATATAAGCAGCAGCTACGAGAAATTGTAAATAACACCAACATATTCCTTCATCCCTTCATTCTTTCTTCAATCTTACAATTCAGAATATAACTTTGATACAATGTAGAATAATTTGAGGGTTTCCAGCAATTTAAGGGCTGCAAATATGTAAACTCTTATTTTCTGTTTCTTTTATTTTAAGTAATTAATCCCTCCCAATTATGCTTTATCGTTTGAATTAGTTAATCATAGCTAGATGATGTAGATCTAGGCTATGACATTAGGGATGTGGCGACACCTTGTCTATGGGGATCCCATAACCTACGTCATAGACTTAGTATTTATTCATGAATCTGTATTGTTTAATTAATGCGTATATGTGTTAGTTTATATGAATGCTTTACGAATTACTGTTTAATCCGTTGTGTATGATGAAACGCTGAGAGATACGTTCGGGGATGTAATGCGGGGGAAAAAAAGACCATTCGGTCGACCGAGCCCACTATTCGGTCGACCGAGCCCTGTTTTCATCCGTTAAATAGCCACGTCTTTATGGTTAGGTTAACTTAATAGAATTTATTGCCTCAGTAGGTATGGCTATGGCTACGTCACTCGCTTAGTTTAATTAAAACGTGTAAAAAGGAAATACTGATATAAAACTCTTAGGTAGGCTCATGAATTGATCTTCGGACGTTCAGCGTTATCTAGGTAGGTTTATATTAGGGAATTGCGCGCACCTTGTTATACGTAGATCGTAAACTAGCATGAGACTATAACTTGGTAATTGTTAGTGGGACGAGAGTTTGAGTGATCGTTTAGGAAGTACGCCTAACCACAGGAATGTTGCCTAGACGAGGTGTACGATTAATATCGGCATCCTTAGAGTCGTAAGCGTGTGAGTTATATGAGATGGAGGCACTAAAAGGCGAAGTCACGTAACAATATCACAGTGATTTAGTGACTTACCGGTGCTAAGTCAAGTTAAAGAGGATGACTCCCGTAGCCAATCTAAGATAGATACAAACGGATTGACAGTTGATAAGTTTAGTTTATTATATAAATTATCTAGGTCCAAACGATAAAGACTATAATTGGGGAGGTTAATTACGTTGTGTCTAGTCGTGTCTTTACCTTTCTTGTCTTATGTTGGTCGTAGACCGCCTCTATGTCCTTGACATGTTTAATTAATTGTTTGTATATAAGATGATCCACAATTGGTTCCCTGTGGGATCGACCTTGATTCACTATAGCTATACTACGATGGACCTAGTCCTCTTGCTAGTATTGGTTTATGGTGGTCGAGTATATTATAACCTGATTGACCCCGATCAGAGGCAATTCTACCCTTCAAGGACCAGTGGAAGACTTTGGAGCAGCAATCCTACCTGTTCCAAGTGTTCAGTTTGTGAAGCCATAGTTATTGGTGAAGGACAGACAACTTAGGGATTTTTGTAACTGCAACCTCAAAGATCTCTAGTGAATTACCTCCAACATCACAGGAGAAGAGTGGACTGACAGGATTACACCACCTGGAACCACTATAAAAATTGCTTACTTACTTCCTGCATTTACTTTCTGCATTTAGTATATTAAGCACATCAATATACTGAAACTAGCAACTGAATCACACACCTACACCACTGAGTATCTAATACTTGGTATCATACTTTAACAACAAGTAATAAGGCTTAACTTGAATATATTCCGCTGCAACAAATTCAGTAAAATCAGCGTCGTAGACTACTAATGCAATCGCGGCCAGACTGCGAGTGGTCAACGGACTGCGAGCGGTCCGCGACTACCGAACTTTTGAGTTTGTTAATTCCAAAAGTTTTAAGTGTTAAGTTTGTTCACCCCCCTCTAAACTTAACCAAAGCCTTTTCAAGAGTTGATGTATAACATTTATATGATAAAAATTACGATGTTTTATATACGTTATCGACTATTTTTATATAAAATATAAGTAATTATAACAGATAATCTTATAAAATATTAATAGCTATGAATAAATCTAAATACTATAAAAATCTAGTAAAAATGATAAAAAGTTATAAATTTTGTACCGGGTTAATAACCGGAGTGTCGTGTCGATTCACGTGGGTATTTTTGGTATTTTACAGACCTTAGGTAAACCAAGACCCCGAGTGACGACATTTTTTGGAGTAAAATCATATCTTTTGAAGGAATAAAGGAAGTGCCACGAGATTTAAAGTTCAAGTGGATCAATGGTTCGTGACGCCGTATCAAGTTATATTTTCGACGAACAAATGGCCCATCAAAAAGGCATTTTCTGAAAAAGAAGTCTTCATGGAAGTTGTAGATCTCCTCAAGAGCTTTCCAACGCATCTTGAATTATGTCATTTGGAGATCCAGAGCTCAAGTTATGATTTTATCAAGTTTCGGATTAAGATTGGAAAAAAATCTATCCGGATCGATCCGGATTTACCTCGGATCGATCCGAGGAAACATCATGATTAGACCAGCATGTGGCCCTGCAGAGAATATCCTGGGATAATATTTTTTATTCCCGGATCGATCCGGCCCTTTCTCGGATCGATCCGGCTGGGAAAAACTGCCTATAAATAGAGCAGCATTGCAGGCACATAAAGGGGGTACCAAATATATTTTCTTCACCTCTTTTTAGTAGTAGTAGTATGTATATATATAGGCCTTATGCCATAAATAAAGTAGTATCGTTATAATGCTCGAGAAATTATCAGAAGATCAATGTTGTTGAAGTTGTTGTAGCATCCGGAAGAATACAGCTTCTGATTCAATCGTTGTAATCGGGTAAAATTTCTAAAGTATTTATGTTTGTTTTGTCTGTTTATATTTTCGTATAATGTTAGTAGGCTAAATCTAATAACTAGCCAAAGTTATGTAATCGTTTTATTTCGATCTTTTCGGTAAAGGAATGTTGTCTAAGTAAAATTGAATAAAATTGAGTTAATTGAATCTTTTTCTATTGATAAAGTTTGACTTGAAAGAATTCATAATCTAATTATGAATTGACACCTCGTAATTAAGTTATGAACTCGTTAATAGAAAAACCGGAGGGTAAAATTGGCCGAGTGAAAACGTGACAACGGAACCCAGTTTCCTACCCGGGGGCAGATTTGTCCTAAAAAGATGGATCTTATTAAAATTTGTACTCAAGATCGTAATAATGTTAAAATCATCAGTTTAATTGAAACTTAAACCGGAAAGTTGAATCGCCCGGCCTTGACAACCGGAGCCTTTAAATAAAATTGACCGTTTGACGAACGGAATGACTTCTTTTTATTCAAAGGTAGAATCGTACTCGGGACCTGTTCAGAAAAACCGTAACAGTTGTGGACTTTGGACTGATGACAATGGACATATGACAATTTCACACGCTAATGTGAGGAGGAATTGTTAACCTTAGGAGTGCACCGTTTCATTTACTCAATTGAACCTAAAGATCGAGCACATTCCATTCACTGAAAAGATCGTATAAATCAATTATATAAACTTTGGCTAGTTCTCTAATAATATATTTGGCATCTATATATTTATATCTATATATATACTTTGCAACTTATGCACATCTATATATATTTATATATCTATATATATTATATTAGAATAACTTATAAATTACGTATTTATTTTATGTTGACTAGAATAGTAGTGATCTGTGTTATAAAATTGCGAGGTTTAGATCGAGTTAATAATGACTCTTTGGTGTTTAACCACACATAGAAGAATTACAAAGTTCCCCGAGGAAACGATACTCGACTCACCATACTAGCACTACAGTTTGACCCGGTACACTGTCGGTTAAGGACTGGTATTAGCACTAGAAAAGGCCACGTCAGCTTTCTGGCGCCGTTGCCGGGGAACGACGCTAATTTCTTTTTTGTGTCTATGGTTACTACTTATATTAGCTCAAAATTCTCGAGAATAAGTCAACACTTTTCTTATCTCATTTCTAATTTTATTTTCGTCGGTACTTACCTTATAGGTAAGTTACCATTTTTTTTTACTACTATCAATTTCGTGTTATTTTCTATTTTCGTTAGTTGATGACCAGAAGTGGTAAGGCCCCACTCACTCCTTATAAGCCTGACATAAACACTTACGAAAGGCAGTTAAGAGTAGAGAGAAAACGTGGTCATACTAGTCGGGAAATCCCGACGAATCATCTTCAAACGAAATACGAGAATGGTGAAATCGGTGATGAAACACCGAACAAGGGCCTGGAACATGCTCTAGGGCATTGACAAAACCCTGTTAACCTTAATAATCAAAATAATAATAATAATAGAAATAATCGAATCGGAACCGAGAATAATCGTAACAACCCGGTAAACCCAAGGCCTATACGTGACCAAACCATAAGAAGAAATCGGACTAATAATCCCATACTTTTACCTAATGAAGGAGCGAATAATTTCGAGATTAAATCTCATCTTTTTGGTTTAATTGACGCAAGAGCCCAATTCCTATGAGAAGATGATGAAGATCCGCATCATCATCTCTATCTTTTTGAAGAACTATGCAATACAACCAAAAGTCAAGGTGCTCGCAAGGAATTAACAAGGATGACTATGTTTCCTTTTTCTCTAAAAGGACGAGCCCGAGATTGGTTTATGTCTCTTCCACATCATTCACTTACAAGTTGGGAGGAGATTCAAACTGAATTTCTGAAACAATACTTCACTCCTAGACGGAATTTGGAATTAAAAGTCGAGGTTGCTAATTTTAGACAAGGATTTGAAGAAACGCTTGGGAATGCGTGGGAAAGATTTAAAAAATTGTTAAGAGCGTGTCCCGACCATGGTTATTCCTTAGACATGCAAATTCAACTTTTCTGTCGTAAATTAAGAAAAGATTCACGTGCTGATGTAGACCATGCATGTGGTGGTTCTTTAATGATGAGTGAGGCTCAATTAGTTTACGATGCCATAGAAAAGATTTCCAAAAATAACGAGAATGTGGGAAACCGGTTCTAGCACCAGAAAAGTAGCTTTTGCGGGAGAATGTACGTCTAATACTGAAGTTCTAGCACATTTAGAAAATTTAAGTAGGAAATTTGATGGCCTACAATCAAACAAAAATCAAAGTTCAGAAAATAGTACACCAACTGAATACTCAAATCGGGATAAAATACCACTAGGGATTGAAGAACCGACGGGATACTCAAGAGAGGAGGTGAGTTTTCTTCGACGGCAAAGATAGAAAGTTTAAACAATGCTTACTCAAACTCGTTCAATGCTATTAGAAGAGATCACCCTACTTATCGATGGTCTGAAAACCCTAGCAAGCAAGGACAACCGCCGTATCCAGTTCCATATAGGAACATGAATAATAATCAAGTTTATCAAGAAAACACATCTAATCAGAATTTACAATCATTACCTAGATCCTATCCTCAACATACCACTCAAAGTATACCAAGTAACTCAAAGTTCAACTCAACTGCGAAGGAGTTGAAAAATGGGAAAAACTAATGGAAAATATGATGGGTGTAGTATCTACTCAAGCTAAAAATATAGAAACGATGGTGACTTCTATTGGTACAGTCACTACACTAAGGATATGAGTTCAATGAAAACATCTATGAGTGGACATGATACCGAGAATGAGAACGATAGAAGCCTCATTAAGGAATATGGAAGATCATTTGAGTAGGGAAGGTGAACGTAATAACAAGCGAGACCCCGGGAGGATTACCAAGTAACACCGAAAGGAACCCAAGAGAGGTAAATGTTGTAGTTACGAGAAGTAGGAAGCTCGGTGGAAGTAATGGAGTTGAAAACTTTGGGAATAATGAAGTAGAAGATGACTTAGATGGTAAGAATGATAAAACTAAAGATGAACTTGAATTTACGAGATGAGGAAGAAGAAATTATAGACAATTTCTTGAAAAGAAATAAAAGTTCGGAACCCGAAAGTGAAAGGAAAAATTGGGTAAAAATCCCAAGGATTACGAAAGATCCCATGGATAAAGATTTAAGGACTTTATTTAAGGAACACATTAGAATGGAAGATAATGAAAACAAGGATGAAAAACAGGAAGAAATGAAGGAATCTGAAGTAGAGATTGATTCAGGGAACAATTTAAAAGAAAGAATTCAAGAACCTGAAACATGGCAACTGAGTAATACTCAAAGGTTTAAGGAAAAAGGAAAAGAGAAACTGACAAAGGAGCCAAGGGTCATAGATCTAGAATCTTTACCTTACCCTCCTAAAGATCAAATCAAAAAGGCAAAAAGCGATAAGAAGTATGCTCGTTTCCTTGACACTTTTCGTCATATTCAAGTTAATATCCCCGTTATCGAAGCTCGATTAATATATACTGCCTATGGAAAATTTCGAAAGAAATTCGTCAAACAAGAAAAAATTAGAGGAATATGAGAATATATGCCTAAATGAAGAATGTTCCGCAATTCGCAAAGATAAGTTACCACCTAAACTAAAAGATCCTGGTAGTTTTACCATTCCGTGTGAAATTGGAGGATTTACGTTTAAGAAGGTCTTATGTGATCTAGGAGCGAGTATAAATCTCATGTCTTATGAGGATTATAGAAAGTTAGGCATAAGAAAGCTTACTAAGATCGAAATGACTCGCAAATGGCGAGATAGATCGATTAAGTACCCTAAAGGAATTATAAAGGACATATTGGTTAAAGTAGACAAATTCTATTTTCCAAGTAGACTTTGTAGTTATGGAAATGGAAGACGGTTATTCAAAGCACCTCTTATTCTAGGTCGTCCATTTCTAGCTACGGGAAGAACTTTAATCGATGTTCGAAAGGAGAATTAATCTTAAGAGTCAATGAAGACGAAGTTACTTTCAATATTTTCAAAGCTATGAATCATGCATCATCGAATCATGTTCTTTTATAGAAGATATTCATTCTGTCTATGATAATCGATTACCAACTTTTGAAGACAGATTAGAAGAATGCTTAACTCGTCTATCTATAAAGAAGATGAGGAAGACATTGAAATGAAAGAGATAATTCTTTCTTTAGATACGAAAGTTTTACCTTTAAACCACCATGGCATAAGTACTTGGAATTAGAACTAGAAGGACCAGTTCTTAAATCGTCAATAGAAGATCCGCCAAAGAACCTGGAATTGAAACCATTACCTTTAAATCTGAAATATGCTTTTCTTGAAACCGATAATCTATTACCGATTATTATTTCATCAACTTTAAGCGAGCAACAAGAAGATCAATTACTTAGAATGTTGAAAAAGCATAAGAAAGCTTTTGGATGGACAGTTGCTGATATTCGAGGTATTAGCCTTGAGATTTGCGTTCATAAGATAATTCTGAAGGAAGATGCTAAGCCTTGTATTCAACCGCAACGCCGCCTCAACCCAAATTTGCAGTTAATTGTTAAGAAAGAGGTCATTAAGCTATTAGAGATGGGAATAATTTTTCCCATATCGGATAGTGAATGGGTAAGTCCAACTCAAGTGGTACCAAAGAAAGGAGGTTTCACGGTGAAAGAAAATGATAGGAATGAATGGATTCCAACAAGAGAAATTACGGGTTATCGAATGTGCATTGATTTTAGGAAACTAAATGATCATACTAAGAAAGATCATCATCCACTTCCATTCATAGTTCAAATGTTGGAACGGTTAAGTGGTCATAAATATTACTGTTTCTTAGATGGTTATTCAGGTTATTTACAGATTTTCATTGCAGCAGGAGATAGGGAAAAGACTACTTTCACTTGTCCTTATGGAACTTTTGCGTATAAAAGAATGCCGTTTGGTTTATGTAATGCTCCAGCTACGTTTCAAAGATGCATGATGGCTATATTTTCCGATATGGTTGAGAAATTCTTGGAAATTTTTATGGACGACTTTAGTGTTTACGGAGATTCTTTTGGTAAATGTTTATCGCACTTAGAAAGAGTGTTACAACGCTGCGAGGATACCAATTTAATTCTAAACTGGGAAAAATGTCATTTAATGGTATCAGAAGGAATTGTTCTAGGCCATCGAATCTCTGAAATAGGAATTGAAGTTGATAAAGCTAAGGTTGAAGTAATTGAAAAATTACCACCACCAGTTAATCTAAGGACTCTAAGAGGATTTCTTGGACATGCAGGATTTTATAGGAGATTTATTGCAGATTTTTCAAAGATAGCGAAGCCTCTAAGTCATTTGCTTGAAAAGGAAGTACCTTTTAACTTCGATAGTAAATGTAAAGAAGCTTTTCAGACCTTAAAAGCGAGATTAACTACTGCACCAGTGCTAGTAGCACCAGATTGGAATTTACCGTTTGAGATTATGTGTGATGCCAGTGATTTAGCTGTAGGAGCAGTTTTAGGACAAAGATATAACAAAATTCTCAAAGCTATTTACTATGCATCTCATACGTTAAATGCAGCTCAACTGAACTATACAACTACAGAAAAAGAACTGTTGGCTGTAATTTTTGCCTTAGATAAGTTTAGATCGTATATTGTTGGTTCTAAGGTAATAATTTATACGAGACCATTCGGCTTTGAAGTATTTGCGAGTAAGAAAGATGCGAAACCACGTCTTCTTAGATGGATTCTCTTACTTCAGGAGTTTGATATTGAAATTAAAGATAAAAAGGGAAGTGAGAATGTAGTAGCAGATCATTTAAGTAGAATGGAAAATGATGAAGAAAAGGGAATAGAAATTAAAGATTCATTTCCTGATGAGCAACTTTTTAGAATAGATACTCCTTCAACCATGCAGTTATTAAAGAATAGAATTCCTTCTAAGGAAATGTCACCCTGGTTTGGAGATATCATTAATTACTTAACCTGTGATTATATTCCGTCTCATTGGACTTGGCGACAGAAGAAGAAATTCTTTTATGACTTAAAATTTTATTACCGGGAGGAACCGGACCTTTTCCGTAAATGTTCGGATGGGATAATCGAAAGTGTGTGCACGATAATGAAATTTTAAGTATTTTATCATTTTGTCATGATCGTGAGGCGGGAGGTCATCATGGAGGTTGGAAAACTCGCTTTTAAAGTTTTACAATGTGGTTTTTATTGGCCTACGCTATATAGAGATGCTTATAAGTATGTCAAATCTTGTGAATCTTGTCAAAAATGGGGAAATGTATCTAAAAAACATGAAATGCCTATGCAACCCATTTTAGAATGTGAGTTATTTGATGTTTGGGGTATAGATTTCATGGGACCATTCCCTATATCTTTTGGAAAAAGATTTATTCTAGTAATGGTAGATTATGTTTCGAAATGGGTAGAAGCTGAAGCTCTTCCCACTAATGATACCAAAGTTGTCATACGATTCCTTAAAAAGAATATATTTACACGTTATGGCATTCCGAGGGCTATCATTAGTGATAGAGGTTCACACTTTTGTAATAGACCATTTACCAAGATAATTGAAAAATATGGTGTAACGCATAAGTTAGGAACGCCCTATCATCCGCAAACCAGTGGTCAGGTAGAAGTGTCTAATAGAGAAATTAAAAGAATTGTAGAAAAGACAGTGGATTCAAATCGAAAAAACTGGGCAAGTTAAACTAGACGATGCATTATGGGCATATAGAACGCTTTTAAAACACCAATTGGTTGTTCTCCCTATAAGTTAGTTTTTGGTAAGTCTTGTCATCTCCCGGTTGAGTTAGAACACCGAGCCTTCGGGCTATTAAATTTTTGAATTTCGATCCTAAGGTTGTCGGTGATCATAGATTGCTTCAATTGACGAACTAGAAGAATTCCGTCTCGATTCTTATGAAAACGCTCGAATCTACAAGGAACGCACGAAATCCTTTCACGATAAGAGAATCTATAGTCGTGAGTTCCATGTAGGTGATCGAGTGCTCTTGTACAATTCACGTTTAAAGTTATTTCCGGGAAAGCTTAAATCAAGATGGACGGAGTCCATTTAAAGTAACGAGAGTTTACAAATGCGGAGCCGTTGAACTAAGCGATGGAAATACAACTTTTATAGCCAATGGCCATAGAGTAAAGTTATTTGTGGAAGGAGAAGGAACCGCACTAAAAGAAGAAATAATGCTACTAAGCGATCCTCCGACAAAGTAAAAAGCGAGAGAAATCAAGAAAGCGAAAAGCGAGAGGAGTTAAACTCGGCCGAATAACGAGTGCTATCTATCTTTACTCTACTTTTATGTGTTTTATTTATGTTTAAAGTAGTTTCGTCTTTTACCGGATAGACGTAAAAGAACTGGATGTCTTTTTTAGATAGAATAGGAATTTTTATGTTGCTTTTGAAATTAGGATTGGATAAAGATGTCGCGTTTAAAATAGAAGCTTCAGTTTTTGAGAAAAACAAGCAATTGTTGAGAGAGATCAGACTGAAAGAACTATGTAATGGAAAATCGAGAAATTCGATAAAGAGAAGGGCAAAGTTTTTAAGAAGGTGTAGAAGCTGTGGAAAAAGTGAGCATGAAGGGAAATGTAGGGAAAGCACAACCAAATCACAGGATGAGTGTTTGAATGTTGTTAAGAAGGGAACGATTAGGTGGTTATCCGAAAATCCCGATGGAGATCAAAGAGAAAATTCGAACGCCTCATTTCTTAAGGTTAGGTTGATAGAACGTTACATTAGAACTCTGGAAGATTTAGAAGTATTGGAAATAGGACCCTAGTGAATTTTGTAATATTTATAAAATTTTTATATAACTTTTGAAAATTTTATAAATAGGATCTTTATGAAATTATTTAAAAGTTTTATAAAGTTTTTATAAAAAGTTTTTTTTTTTTTAATTTTGTAGAAGTTTTATTAAAAAAAAAAAAAAAAAAAAAAAAAGTGGTCGGAACGATCCGACCTAACCTCGGATCGATCCGGAACCTAAAAAAAACCTAAAAAAGGGACGGGATCCCTCTTTCTTCTTCTTCTTCCACTTTTCTAAAAACAGCCGCCCCTCCCCTTTTCCCCTCAATTCGAATTTTTTCTTCAAATCATCACACAACATCACCATTAAACTACCTCACCTCTTATACTTTTCTCATTTTCCATTCCTCTCTTCAAAGTTGCATTTAAATTGAAGAATTTTTCAAGGGTAGCTTCAACTTTTATTCCGGCGAAATTTCCATCTTTTCCGGCCAAATTTCAACCTTTTTAAGCTTTGTAAGGTAACATTGTAGTCACTTATTTTCTTAATTTCGTTTTTTAAGCAAGTCTTTATTTAATTCCAAAATTTTGTGTAACTCATTTGTGTTGTTTTGTGTTTTTTTTTTTTTTGTTGTTTTGTTATTTTGTCATTATCGTAGAATGGCCGAATCATCAAAAGCTAGTAAAAAACGCAAACCGCATATCCCTACCCAAATTCCAGTTATAGAAACTAGGCCTTTAACAGAAGAAGAATTGGCGTTAGTTTTGAAAGAACCGCGTCTCGCTGCAGCTAAGAAAGCATTGAAAAATAAATTTGGACAGTGTTTAGTTGCAATAGAGAGGGGCTTAGACTTCAAAGATTTGGGAAGGGAGGTAAAAGATATTTTTGAAAGGCGGCATTGGATGGAATTAGCCAGTTTAAGGTCGGGAGAAATTAACACCACCTTAGTAGCTGAATTTTATTCTTTGGTAGCAACTCACAATGCTACGGAAGAAGGTGAGTTAACTTCTGTCAACCTAAGAACTAGGACAGTGCCGTTTACTCCTCACATTATAAACGCTATTTATGGTATTCCTGATATACCGGAGAATGAGGATTATTATACAGTTTGGAATTTGGATGAACCAGCAGACTTTGATCATATTGTTTCGGTAGCCCAGAATGAGTTAGATCCCACTGCCGTCTGGCATGAAAACAGGTTTTCCTATGGGAAATGTATCCGGGATATGAAAGCCATTAAACGTTTTATTAGTCATACTCTTTACCCGACTCGGCATTTTACATCTTTTGGTAAAGAGGATTTGTGTATTGCTTGGGCTATAGTTAATGATGTACCTGTGGATATAGGCAGAGTAATGTGTAGAAGGGCCAAGGAATTTGCCCCGATCGCTAGACCGAGCGATCACATGCCTTTTCCGTGTTTTATTTCTTCCCTGTGTCGCCAGATAGGAGTCCGTGAGCTCCCAAATGATAATTTGATGATGGTGGATGACACACTTATAGGTCCTAGTTTACCACTTAGGCCGGCAGGAAGAATAAACTTTTTGGACCCTAACCGTCAACGACCTCAGCCTACTCCATCCACTGATGTCCCTCCTTCATCCAGTCAAACTCAAACTCAACTTCCGAATACCATCACTTACGACATGTTTCAATCCATGGCCTATGATGTTCATCGTGCTAATGCCAATATGGCTGTTTTTGCGGAAAGAAATAAATTATGGTCTGAAGATTTACGTCAAGGCATACGAGGTTTATATCAAATGAATATACTGCAAAACCCTACCTATGCCGAGATGGATATTCCGCAATGCCAAACCCAGCCTTATACCTTGCCCGATTTCATTCCACCGATGCCACCACCCTCAGATTTTCAACAAATGCCACATTCTTTTGGAGTTCAAACTAGTGGTGTAGGGGATTTTTCGACAGGTACTACGGCAAGCTGCGACATCAGAATGGACTGGATCTGGATCATTTGGCCATACCACGACGAGATGGGGAAGCACTTTTTCTGATATCACGAGAGAGATGAGCTCGATGGGACTAGATAGTTCGGTGCGGATGTCAACTTATTTTCAAGATCCATCCCAAGAATCGACCCGTTCTCAAGCTATGCCAAGTTCAAGCCACGTCGAGCTGAGTGATGAAGAGGAGTGATTTTTAAACATTCTATGATTTTTGACATTAAAACATTTTACTTTAAGTTATTTTGATTTTGGAAGGATTTTATTTTAATACGATTTTCATGTTTTCATTGCATGTTATGGTATTACGCATCGTGTAGTAAAATTTATCGTTATAATAAAATGAAAATGAACCAAAACTAGGAAGAAAACTTGTCCCCTAGAAAAAACTAGACATTTTTCAAGCAAAATCAACTCTGTCCGTGAACAGTAATGTTCCGAATCGATCCGGCTTTTCACCGGATCGATCCGATGTGAGTATACCGACCTGACAGCATTACTAGTTCAGAGGCCGGATCGATCCGGCCCTTTCTCGGATCGATCCGGCAAGTACAAAAACGCGCAGAAAAGAGATCTTTTCTACTTTTGCTTGATAGATATATTTCTATAAAAGGAAAGAGCAACAGCCATAAAACTTTGCTCATTCTTCCCTTCCTTCTATTTTTAGTCTATGTATCAGAAATGTCTAACCGATCCTCTCCCTCGGTTAATAGTTATGAACCACATACGCCTGATGGTGTGGTTCCCGAAGGGCATGCCTCTTGTTTTCATAATAACGTCCCGAGACATCTAAATTTCGTCCGTTCTCCTATTCTGATGGAGAAAGGCTTAAACACTGAAAAAATTGATCAGTGGGGACGTAATCTAATCCGAGGTTGCGGGTGGAAAAAGTTGATAAGGACTCCCAGAGGTCGAATAAACATTTCGATTGTTAGAGATTTCTTTGCGTCTCTCACTCAGATAACGACAGTAGCCTCGTCTCAACTTATTACAGTTAGGGGAATCGTTATTTCATTTTCACCAGTCATCATAAATCAAATCTATCAAATCCCACCATGTACTTTTGATCGAAACCCACACTTCGAGTTTCTTTGGGAACTTGGGGATGCGTATAATGTTGTAAATCGTACTGCAGAAGCCTTTCAGTTCGTATTTCCGTTGTTTGATCATAACTATGATTCCTCAACTACGGCTTTACCCCTCATTTAAGGGCGTGGAAACGCTTCATTAATTCTCGGATCTATCCAACTAGAGATTTTTATGGGGTTACGGATGATGAGATCTTTCTTTGTTGTATGCATTAAGCGTGGGAGCATACATTGATTGGGGAGTTTTGATTTTTAAGACCGCAATTAATTTTGCGGTAGAAAGATGTAATAGGGGAAGACCGCTACCATTTGCCGGGTTATCTCTCACCTTTGTATCCAACTGAATCACGTGCCCGAGTTTGCTGCGACGAGATTTTTCCATCTCGTGATTCTCGTTAGGATTACTTCCGGTGGATACTCCCGGATGTTCATCTACGGTTTGATAATCGGTTAGAAGTTATGTTGTTAAGTTGGTAGTTGTTTAAATTAGTTGTTTTTTTTGTTGTTTGTTACTTTTATAGTTTGTAATAGTGTTTAATATATATGTCATTTTCTTTAATCAAAATAATATATGATTGCTAAAAATAATAAATAATAATCAAAATCATATAAAGTTTTAATTTTATTTGCAAACTACTTTTTATTTACTCACTGAACATCGGGACGATGTCATTTCGTAAGTGGGGAGTGGAAGTAAGTTAGTAAATAAAAATTAAAATTTTCTTATATAAATTTATACTTAATTGCTCAATACTTAGTTTAATTTTTCTTGGAACAAAAATAATTAGATAGTATATAATTAGTATGAATAAAAACAATATAAATTGGTAAGAATAGATTTTAATTAAGTAAAATAAATTAGATATATTATAAGTATATTATATATGTCAATTTTAGATCTTTATAAGATTTTAAGTATATGTAACTATACATAAATATTATCAAGTAAGTTTCATATGAAATTTTAGCAAATATACTTATATTTATAATGAATTTTTTAGAATAATTTTCTTTGTAAAACGAAATATGAATATGGAATCGGATTAGGAATGATGAGATTTTTGACACCATAAAAAATTACCTCAACCTTGATTAGAGTGATCAAGACCTCACTCGAAATAGCCATTTTTTATCATAACCGACCCTTGGCTTATTTTGGTCTACATTTCCTAAAAATCCCACGAGTTGTACGTACTTATGAAAGGAGATGATAGCACAGAAGCTAAGGATGGTGTATGCTGAGGTGAAAAAAAAAAAAAAAAAAAAATATATATATATATATATAAGAACGAAGCACCATATTTACGAGAGAATTAATCGAATACCAGGTATCTTCCTTATCTTTGATCGACAGATATCGGTAGTAGCTTCCAATGATTTGAGTGCAGTAGGGTGTTATCTAGAAACGTCCTATATCACTATGAGGTATAAAGCTCCCGATAAAAATTCGAATCATAAGATCTCAAGAATGATTACGAGTTTAAGGAAACCGGACTCGTAATTTTAGATCGAAAGAGTATTACTCCGATCAATCTTGATGAAGCAATGCTTGTAAATTTGATTTTCTACACACACTCACGCTTTTAGTTCTTAATATGGAAAAAGAAGAGAGAAAATCTGAAAAATAGTTGGAAAAGGAGATATTATTAATCGAAACTGTTTTTGATCAAACGTAAAGGTGTAAGTACGTACGACTTGCCTCTTTCTCTTTTTGATTTCTTTTTCTATCTTTTCGATTAACCAATGTCCTATCCTAAAAAAAGTATTAGCCATCTTGTCAATTACTTGACTTAGTCTTTGATTCCAAATATTTCATATAAGTTGAGATAGGAAAATAATTCTAGAATTTTAATTATATTTATTGAGTAGATTTTGTGAAATTTCATTTGAATAATAGTTGATAAATAATTTATCAAAGTTATCTACACTTTTTATCTTATTAATTTCTAAGAAAGATATAATTAATATGATTATAATATTGAAATGATATTTTACTAATTTAAAATTTTATCTACCACTTATATTATTTCTATCGTAATTTTTATATATTACCGCTTATTTTGCTCGAGGACGATCAAAGAGCTAAGTGGGGAGTAGTTGATGTATAACATTTATATGATAAAAATTACGATGTTTTATATACGTTATCGACTATTTTTATATAAAATATAAGTAATTATAACGAGATAATCTTATAAAATATTAATAGCTATGAATAAATCTAAATACTATAAAAATCTAGTAAAAATGATAAAAAGTTATAAATTTTGTACCGGGTTAATAACCGGAGTGTCGTGTCGATTCACGTGGGTATTTTTGGTATTTTACGGACCTTAGGTAAACCAAGACCCCGAGTGACGACATTTTTGGAGTAAAATCATATCTTTTGAAGGAATAAAGGAAGTGCCACGAGATTTAAAGTTCAAGTGGATCAATGATTCGTGACGCCGTATCAAGTTATATTTTCGACGAACAAATGTCCCATCAAAAAGGCATTTTCTGAAAAAGAAGTCTTCATGGAAGTTGTAGATCTCCTCAAGAGCTTTCCAACGCATCTTGAATTATGTCATTTGGAGATCCGAGCTCAAGTTATGATTTTATCAAGTTTCGGATTAAGATTGGAAAAAATCTATCCGGATCGATCCGGATTTACCTCGGATCGATCCGAGGAAACATCATGATTAGACCAAAGCATGTGGCCCTGCGAGAGAATATCCTGGGATAATATTTTTATTCCCGGATCGATCCGGCCCTTTCTCGGATCGATCCGGTTTGGGGAAAAAGCGCCTATAAATAGAGCGACATTGCGAGCACATAAGGGTGTACCAAATATATTTTCTTCACCTCTTTTTAGTAGTAGTAGTATGTATATATATAGGCCTTATGCCATAAATAAAGTAGTATCGTTATAATGCTCGAGAAATTATCAGAAGATCAATGTTGTTGAAGTTGTTGTAGCATCCGGAAGAATACAAACACGATTCAATCGTTGTAATCGGGTAAAATTTCTAAAGTATTTATGTTTGTTTTGTCTGTTTATATTTTCGTATAATGTTAGTAGGCTAAATCTAATAACTAGCCAAAGTTATGTAATCGTTTTATTTCGATCTTTTCGGTAAAGGAATGTTGTCTAAGTAAAATTGAATAAAATTGAGTTAATTGAATCTTTTTCTATTGATAAAGTTTGACTTGAAAGAATTCATAATCTAATTATGAATTGACACCTCGTAATTAAGTTATGAACTCGTTAATAGAAAAACCGGAGGGTAAAATTGGCCGAGTGAAAACGTGACAACGGAACCCGAGTTTCTACCGGGGGCGATTTGTCCTAAAAAGATGAATCTTATTAAAATTTGTACTCAAGATCGTAATAATGTTAAAATCATCAGTTTAATTGAAACTTAAACCGGAAAGTTGAATCGCCCGGCCTTGACAACCGGAGCCTTTAAATAAAATTGACCGTTTGACGAACGGAATGACTCCTTTTTATTCAAAGGTAGAATCGTACTCGGGACCTGTTCAGAAAAACCGTAACAGTTGTGGACTTTGGACTGATGACAATGGACATATGACAATTTCACACGCTAATGTGAGGATGAATTGTTAACTTCAAGAGTGCACCGTTTCATTTACTCAATTAAACCTAAAGATCGAGCACATTCCATTCACTGAAAAGATCGTATAAATCAATTATATAAACTTTGGCTAGTTCTCTAATAATATATTTGGCATCTATATATTTATATCTATATATATACTTTGCAACTTATGCACATCTATATATATTTATATATCTATATATATTATATTAGAATAAATTATAAATTACGTATTTATTTTATGTTAAGACTAAAATAGTAGTTGATCTGTGTTATAAAATTGCGGTTTAGATCGAGTTAATAATGACTCTTTGGTGTTTAACCACACTTAGAAGAATTACAAAGTTCCCCGAGGAACGATACTCGACTCACCATACTAGCACTACGGTTTGACCCGATACACTGTCGGTTAAGGACTGGTATTAGCACTAGAAAAGGCCACGTCAGGACCAACAATTGGTATCGGAGCAGTGCTTAGTAATCCTACTTGTTGTGCTTGTGAAAATACTTTGAAAACTTTTTCAAGTCTCTGATTTTCAAAAGTTTTGCATCATGGATAACAACCAGTATGCTAGAACAATGTTGATATGTTCTTTAGAACGTTTTGATGAGTATAAATGTCGTATGCAGGCTTTTCTAGCTGCAACATATGATGAGATTATGGATGTGCTGAGTGATGGACCACTGGAGATCACTAAGTCAGTAACAGTGGGAACTGAAACTCAGTATATTCCAAAACCAAATAGAGAATGGAATGCTGAAGATAGAAAAAGAGCAAACCTCAACAACATTGCTATTGATATCATATACAGAACCTTGGATATCAATATGTATATGAAAGTGAAAGATTGCAAGACTGTAAAGGAACTTTGGGATAAGTTACAATTAATCTGTGAAGACACTGATGCAATCAAGAAGAACAAAATCAGTGTGGCAAAGAAGAAGTTCCAAGATTTCAAAATGAAACCAAATGAAACCATTGAACAAATAGAATCGAGATTCAATGCCATCATGGATGAACTCACCCTACTGAGTGTAAACTACTCAAAAGAAGAAATCAACTCAAAAATCTTAGAAGCTCTACATGCAAAAGAAGTTTGGGAAATGAAGGTAAATGCAATAGAAGAAATGAGAAGTCTACATGAAGAGGATACTTTCAAGTTATTTTCATATCTCAAGGCTTATGAATTCAGTAAGAAACTTATACCCGATACTGAAAAGGAAGAACCAAATACCACTGCATTGGCTGCTACACATCAAGAAGAAACATCAGGAGCTCAAGATGATCTACTAGATGAGATGCAAGAGCAAATTGCCTTACTGAGCAAGAAAATCAGAATGATGAAAACTGGAAGGGGTTCTCCAAGGAATTTCACAAAGAAATCTAGTGAAAAGAAGAAGGATGAATCCAAGAAAGACAATGATTACTTGTGCTTTCAATGCAAGAAACCAGGACATTTCAAACCCGACTGTCCTGAACTAAAACAGAAGAAGGAACCTGATTATCTCTGCTTCAAATGCAAGAAGCCTGGACATTTCAGACCTGATTGTCCACACCTACTGAAGAGCAAAATTCAGCAAAGAAGATCTGGCAAGAAAGCTATGGTTGCTGAAGATGAATCAGGATATGAAGTTGAATCAGATAAAGGAAATGAATCGATGACACCGCACTTGTTGCCGATATGGATGATTATGCTTTAATGGCAAACATGGATGAAACCAGAGGAGATATACAATTCTGTATCTATAAATACTCCTGCTGAAAGTGATTGTGAATCAACTTGTGGCTCAAATCCTAAAAATTCTGACAATGAAGAAACTTTGGATGCCATCCTTAATCAACTGAGGATAATACAATCTGGTTATGAGAATGTGAAGGTGAAAAGAAGCTCTTCAAGCGAGAAGTTGAAAGGTTAAAAGTGAATTAAGAATTCTCAAGGGAAAGGAAAAAGAGTTTGGACAGAATCAACATAAGTCTGTTGTACATTCAGTAGCTTGAATCTGTTGAACAATCTTGTTCCTCCACTGCATTCAAATCTGGAAAGCCTTATGGTGATAGAACATGCCTTGGATTTGGAACTCAACAATCTAATAAGAGTGGATCCAGTAAGGTTACTGAACCTAGTACCAGAATTGGTCCTAAGTTTGTACCTGCACAATATCCAACTCCCAAAAAGGTTGTTGAGACTGTGAAACCTACTGAGAATGCTTCAAAGAGACAAAATCAGAAGTCAAAAGGACATCAGTACCTAACAAAAAGAATAAATCCAAAGGTAGGACTGCTGAACCTTTTAGACCTACTGGTAGCAGACCTGCTACCAAGTCTGCTGGACCACAAAAGGGTAAAAATCAGAAATATTCCTAGGATAAGAATCCTAAACCTAAAAATGTCAATGACAATGTTACTCTGTTGATCTTCAAATACCCTTGTTTTGTCCAACTGATAATACAAAATGAAGTTTAATACCAATGACTGATCTGTCAAGTGAGCTCACCCAACAGGACAAAGACCAGTCCCTTTGGCAACTTCATTTGCTCAATTGTTCAAACACATATATAAGTACATGGAATTGTTGATACCAATGACTAGTTTGCTAAGTGAGCTCACCCAACATAGCAAAGACTAATACCCTTGGTGAATTCCAGTACACTGCTGATCATTAAGGTATATCAGTCATCTTTTATAATTCCAAGTTCAGTCCTTAACTTTGCAAATCTTTCACTATCCAATGGTTTTGTGAATATATCAGCAAGTTGATCTTCAGTAGGGATGTAAAGAACCACCACATCTTTCTTCTCAATATGATCTCTTATAAAATGATGTCTCACATCAATATGCTTGGTTCTTGAGTGTAAAACTGGATTTTCTGTGATTGCAATTGCATTTGTGTTGTCACACATTATGGGAATTTCTCTTTCTTCAATTCCATAATCCCTTAACTGTTGTCTTAACCATAGTATTTATGCACAACAGCTTCCAGTAGCTATATACTCAGCTTCAGCAGTGGAAGTTGATATAGAATTCTGTTTCTTGCTAAACCAGGAAACCAGTCTGTTTCCCATCAACTGACAGGTTCCTGTGGTGCTTTTTCTATCAATCTTGCATCCAGCATAATCAGAATCTGAGTAGGATATAACCTTGAAGCTTCCATCTTTTGAATATCAAATCCCTACTCCCAAAGTCTCTTTTAGATACTTGAGAATCCTTTTGATTGCAGCTAGGCGGCTCTCCTTTGGTTTTGATTGAAATCTTACACAAACCCCCACAGCAAAGGATATATCAGGTCTGCTGGCAGTGAGGTACAGCAGACTGCCTATCATCCTTCTGTATAAGGTCTGATCAACATCTTTGCCTTCTTTATCTTCATCCAGTCTGATGTTTGTACTCATAGGAGTTGACACTTTAGTGTTGTTTTCCATGCCAAACTTCTTCAGTAACTCATTGGTGTATTTGGTTTAATGAATGAAGATTCCATCTTTCATTTGTTTGACTTGTAATCCCAGAAAATAGTTCATCTCTCCCATCATACTCATTTGAAACTTGCTTTTCATGAGATTAGCAAACTTTTCACATAGCAATTCATTTTCAGAACAAAAATTATGTCATCAACATAAATTTATACCAACAGGGTGCTGTTTTCTTCATTGATTCTGAAAAGAGTCTTGTCAATGGTAACTTTGGTAAAACCATTGTCTTTCAAGAATTAAGATAGGGTCTCATACCATGCTCTTGGTGCTTGTTTCAAACCATAGAGTGCTTTATTGAGTTTGTACACTTTATCTTCTAGATCTTTGACTTCAAAACCAGGAGGTTGCTGAACATAAACTTCCTCCTCTAGAATGCCATTCAGAAATGCACTCTTGAAATCCATCTGGTAAACTTTGAAGTTTTTGTAAGCAGCATATGCCAAGAATAATCTTATAGCTTCCAGTCTTGCAACTGGGCATATGTCTCATCAAAGTCTATTCCTTCTGCTTGAGAATAGCCTTTTGCTACTAGTCTGGCCTTATTCCTTACAATAGTACCAGATTCATCCAATTTGTTTCTGTATACCCATTTTGTTCCAATTATATTTGCATGATTAAGCCTTTCCACTAGTGTCCAAACTTGATTTCTTTCAAATTCATTCAATTCCTCTTGCATAGCAATTATCCAATCTGGATCTGATATTGCTTCTTCAACAACTTTAGGCTCTATTTGAGATAGAAAATAATTGAACATTGCTTCTAATTGTCTTCTAGTTCTCACACCTTGCTGTATATTGCCAATAACTTGCTCAGCAGGGTGATCCCTTAACCATTATGGATTTTGGGTAGATTGGTTCTCAAGAACATCATCTTCAGTAGGGTCTGATGTTGCTTCAGTAGGGTGTTTAGCAGATCCTTGAACTGCCTCAGTTGTTGCATCAGTAGTGTTATCAGCAGGGTGTTCAGCAGGGGCAGAATCAAAAATCTTTAAGTTATTTAACCTTTCCAAAACATCAACACATTCTGGATCAGTGACTTGAGGATTCTCAGCAGGTTCTGACACTTCATCTTCCATTCTAGTAAACTTTGTTTCATCAAATACAACATGTATTGATTCTTCATGTTTCAGTGTTCTTTTATTCAGTACCCTAAATGCCTTGCTGACAGAAGAATATCCCAAGAAGATTCCTTCATCTGATTTTGGTTGGAATGTTTTCAATAGTTCCTTATGATTTAGTATAAAACATTTACTACCAAATGGATGGAAATAGGCTATGTTAGGTTTCCTTCCATTCCAAATCTCATAAGGTGTCTTCAGCAGCTTCTTGTTTACTGAGGTCCTGTTTTGTGTATAGCATGCTGTGTTAATTGCTTCAGCCCAGTATCTTTTAGGCAATAATGCTTCACATATCATAGTCCTTCCTGCTTCTTTCAAAGTCCTGTTTCTTCTTTCAGCAACCCCATTTTGTTGAGGTGTACCAGCAGCAGCTGGTTGATGCAACACACCATTCTGCTCACAATATTCTCTTATAACTTTATTGATAAATTCAGTACCCTTGTCTGATCTGATCTTCACTACTGTCAAACTTTTTTCATTTTGCAATCTTTTCAAAAGTTCAGGCATCTTTTGAAGTGTTTCACTTTTCTTGTTCATGAATACTACCCAAGTGAATCTTGAATAATCATCCACAACTACCAGAGTGTACTTCTTTCCTGTTACACTTATTGGTGTTACTGGTCCAAATAAATCCATATGCATCAGCTCCAAAACTCTTTTTGTTGATTGCTTAGTCTTTGACTTGAAGCTTGATTTTGTTTGTTTACCTTGCTGACAAGCATCACATATAGCATCCTTTTTGAATGTGATATCAGGCAAACCAATCACCAGTTTTTTCTTCACCAACTGATTGATATCATCAAAATTTAGATGATTTAACTTCTTATGCCATAACCAATTCAGTTCTGACTTAGTATGCACAATCAGGCATGTCTCGGGAACAGCAGTAGACCAATCCGCAACATACATGTTTTGTTTTCTTCTTCCAGCCAACACAACTTGATCACCTCTTTCACTAATGACAACATAGTAGCCTTTGTCAAAAGTGACCTTGTAACCCATGTCACAAAACTGTCCAGTGCTCAGTAGGTTGTAGTCCAGTCCTTCCACAAATGCAACATTCATGATATTTAATCCATTTCTTACAAGTGTGACATATCCTCTTGTGTATCCTGGTGTGTTCTTGTTGCCAAAATTGACTCTTGGACCATCTTTTGCCACATAGTTTGTCAAACAATGCTTATTCTTTATCATATGTCTGGAACATCCACTGTCAAATTACTAGACACCCTACAAAACAAAGTTAATGTATTTTAGGTATCCAAAACTGTTTGGGTCCATAGTGGTCAGTGGTAAGCATGACCCTTGGAAAATTTCCATAAAGTCTTCTTTGAAAAGTATCATATTTTTGTTCATACATGTATTCTACACATCCATAAGGTCTAACATTTGGTTGTGTAGGACTCACATATGCTTTCTGGCCTTTTGGTACGTAATGCTGTTTGGAGTGATTTCTATTGTTAGAAGCACTAGCATAACCATTGGTTTGCTGTCTGTTAGGAACAACCCCTGTAATATGGAGTCTGTTGAGGTCACTACTGAGGTCTTGTATAAGTCCTCTGCTGAGGTTTTACCCTAGAAGTATGGTTATACCTGTTGTTTCTAGCAGTAGGAACATGAATATTCCAATCTTCATCAGCAGGGAACAATTTACCTTTCCCCTTGAGATAAGTATCCCTAGATTGTTCATGGATAAAGAAATCATTTTTTTTTTGATATTATTCTTCTTGATAACAAGGTCTCATCCGGAGACTCTTTTTAATGCCCTATATTATGTTGCTCTTGGATCCGGCATTTGGTGGTGTGTATTGTTAACTTTTAATACATGGTGGGTCTTCTATTCTTTTAGTTAGTTCATCGTTCATATGACTGTATTATATTTTGAAATATATCAATGTTACAGTGCATTATGAGTCTGGATGCCTTTTTATCTTTAGTGAACTGACTATGGATGCCTCCGGTCAATATAAGAAAACATGACATCAAAATGGCGCTCATTGTTTGTTTAGGTTTTTTGTTCTCATCTATTCATACTTTTTATCTTCAAACTTCTCTTAATTAGCCTGACATGGCTTTATGTTCTTTCTCTGCGTAACCTTTTGTGGTCTTGTGGTCCTTTTCTCTTTGTGTGAGGAATGAGATTCTTCTTGTTTGTGAGCATTTTGTGAAAACAGTGGTTGAGATTGATCCTTTCGGTTGCAAAGAATCGCACATGTTAAGCTGTGTCTTTCTTTGAATATAGGTGCCCTTGATATTGCATCTTGTTCTAGGGATAAAAATGTACGTAATCAAGTGCCATGTCATGAGCTCCAGAGAAAAAAAAAGGGACTGGTTAGTAATTATAGTGGTTTTTAAGAGTTGCATACAAGGGTCTTGGTGAAAGTTGTTTGTCCCACGACTATTCCGGTAATGCTTCGATTAAGTGCACGGCTAGATTATGGGACAACTTCATTGCGATCTTGACCTCTTACGGGTGATTCATGATTTGCAAAAGCGCAAAAGAATCGAGTCTTAGTCCTACCGGGTTGTGATCGGGTATACGGATTCTTATGTAGCGAGTCATGCATTTATTTCCCTGAATTGTAAGGAGAGTTTTTTTCCCAAGTAAATAGCTTGCTGTTAACCAATCTGTTATTTTGTTCAGTGGAAAAAGAAGAAGAGTCCAATTGTTATGATTATTTTTTTTCATATATATATTTGATCTTCTACTCTGATCCTGTTTTGATGTGTCATCTTCTGAAATTTGGTGGCTTATGTTTATGAGTTTCATGAATGCATAAGCTTGGAAACATTATGGAAATGACTTTCTCAGGCCGTTACGTAATTTTACTGATGTCTCTTTTTT
This sequence comes from Gentiana straminea, assembly GCA_036785695.1. Taxonomy (NCBI): domain Eukaryota; kingdom Viridiplantae; phylum Streptophyta; class Magnoliopsida; order Gentianales; family Gentianaceae; genus Gentiana; species Gentiana straminea. Next base: position 13,290,417 of record JAVUPR010000137.1, read on the forward strand.
CAATCTACACGGGATTGATATACAACGAATTTTTTTCTGTTCCATTTGAATTATTTGGTCGCTCAGCATACTCCTGCCGTGATGCTTCTTGCAAGTATGCTTAGACGCAGGTCCGTAGCGAATATGTCTGATTATTTACTTGCCCAATGATGATTTGCTTTTATCTTCCAGTGAAGCTGGTAGTGTGGGCTTGATAAAGGTTGGCAATACATACCCTTTTGGTGTAGATCCTGTATGGCATGGTACACGCAGTGAGTTGACATTCCTCAACTCATTAAAAATGAAAAATGTCTATTCTTCTTAGGGTAGCCCAGATGAACCTGAGGATCATATTGTGCTTCTTCAATGCTAAATTCTTCAGGAACAGCATGAATATATGGTATCTTCCTTGCACAATTAAATCTATTTCATAAACGTTTTAAGTAGTCGCTATGGTGAAAATTAACGTGTTGATCTGATTTGTTAAATTCAGGTGCCAATTTGTTCCTGAGATGATATTTTTGAATGGTCTATTTGGCTACCTGTCTATGCTTATCATTATAAAGTGGTGTACCGGCTCAAAAGTTGATTTGTACCATGTCATGATATATATGTTTCTCAGTCCTAGGGCTGAGCACGGTTCGGTTTAGTCGGTTTCGGTTCGGATTTTACACATAGTTATTCGGTTTGGTCGACATATTTTACCACCCAAACCAAACCCAAACTATGTCGAACCCAATGGTTTGGTTTGGGTTGGTTTCAGTTTGGATCCGGTTTGGTTTCGGTTTCACAAGTCTGAACTACACATTATTATAAATCACAATTTTCACCTGAAGTATTTAAATATAAAGTAACTAATATAAAGTAAAAACATATTAAAGGTACATCAGAGCTAATTACTTAATAACATTAGTGCACACAACATATTCAAAAGCCACTTAATAGCATAGCAAATGTACATCAGGGCTAATTACTAGTTAGTTGTTATTACATATATATATGGTTGGGAATTCGGTTCGGTTTCGGTTTGGGTGGTTTCTAATCAGGGTAATCCGAAACCAGACCATTTAAATTCGGTTCGGTTTCAATCCAAACCGATTTGATCGGTTTTCTCTTGGTTTGGTTTATTTCGGTTCGATTCGGATTGGTTTACGGTTCGGATTGGTTTTTCGGTTTTTTTGCTCAGCCCTACTCAGTCCTACTGACGAGCTTGGTGAAAACGAGCTCTTCCCTGGACAGAAGACAACCCAGGTCAAATAATTGTTTTTCTTTCTTTTCCATGATTAAAAGCCTCTTGGATTCTTTTTTCTTTGAGCTGTGTAATATGTAAGTGTTTTGAAACATAGTGTTTCTCGATACTGTTTGAATCTCATGTTGTTATTCTGTTCAGATTACACTATATGACTCTTTGTTGCTGTTCCCAGGATGCTCATTCCAAAGCCATTTCTTTTGAAAAGGGAGAATAATGTATGTCCCTCTTCGAGTTTCATATAGATTGATACATCTGTTTGTAGCTTGTTCATCTTTTGAGGACATAACTACTTATTACCACTTTCTTTTATTTTTTTTGGGAATTTGTTTATTCAGAGGACCCATGGCCAGTCTTATGTTGCTCTTCAAGATTCAGAAGAGTCTTTGCTGGTGGAGACGAATCAAGATTCACATAGGCACGATGAATTTGAGTTCAATGAAATCTTTGTACATCAATTGATACATACCATAGAGTTTGTGCTTGAAGCAATCTCAAATACAGCTTCTTAACATCCCAACTACAACAAACCCAAGGAAAACAAGAACCAGCAGCAGAAGGACATCAGCAGCAAAATGACATCAGCAGGGTGACATCAGCAGACTCCATGAAAAGATCATCAGAGTGAGGATGATAACCAACAAAGGACAACAACAACACTTGCAGGACCAAATCAGGGACAGAACAAGCAACACTTAGAAACAAACCCAAATATGCACCAAAAAAACACGAAGGAGCTGAGCAATCCTGTAAAAGCAGTAGCAACAGGACAGCAGGCCTCACAAACATCGGCGATAACCTGCGAAGGGAAGTTTGTCGAAGATGTAGCAGGCACACAAGAGAACAACAAGGCCCAACAACAGGAGGAAGCAACATAGCACTCACCATTGAACAAATCAGCAGCAAGAGCAAACAACAGGTTTCAAAAATAGCAAACAAGACATCAGGAAGGACCTGATATGTCAGAACCTGATGTGAGGCTAACACACACAGAAACTAAGGTTCAAAGGCCAAGAACCACCACAAGTAAAGGGGAACCAGTGGCAAAGAAAGAAGCTAGAAAAATGAGAAAATCTCTTCCAAGCAACAATCAAGACCAACAACCCTTTTGCAATAGTTAGCATCCTGAACCACCACCAAAAATCCAAGAAAACAAAGCAAAAGAGCAATATCTTCAAGACTGAAGAGCACAGCAACAGAGGATCACAGAAATCTCTTGGAAAAACCAAGGGACAACATTAAAACAAAGCCCCGGCGAGAACAACAAAGAACCAGAGTGGCGGCGGGGTCCAAGCGCGAATCGAGAGGAAACCTTAGCGAAGCGAACAAGCGGCAAGAGCAACAAAATCAACTGAGAGAGGGTGCCAACCTCAAACAGTAGCAAAAAGAGCAACATACACCAAAGTAGAAAACAAACTAAGAACATATCTGCATGTGTTATATTCTAAAATCTGTGAGAAAAATGGAACAATACTGTGGTTAAGTCATATCTAAAATGTATTACCCAAACCAAGTTTTTTTTCTTATATTTAATATTTACTTTCAAGCAATGTTTCTATACCGAAGGCGTTATCGAAGCGCTTGCGGTGCGCAAGTGCCAAACAATATATAGTATATATATATATATATATATATATATATATATATATATCTTTTCCATCTCTTATTAATAAGAAAACAAGTGTTCAACCCATGTTGACACTTGTTTTTTTTTCATTGCTCCTTCTTTTTTTTTTACTGTTCATCGGTCCAGTCCAAAATATTTTATTAATTTTTATTATTATTACTGTTCATCGGCCCAGTCCAGAAATTTTTTTATTTTTATTTATTTTTAGAAGAATGGTTTGAGTTAAATTGTTCCATTTTGGAGGATACTATTGTATCACATTTTAATGTGCGAATATATGTAGCAAATGTATGACTATTTTTAAAATATAAGGCCACGACTTGTTGCCGACACGATCTTTGTATCATGCCAAAAAAATTGTGTTTGACGCATGAAATATTATGAATTTCTTAAAATAAATTCATTTCATAAAAAAACATATCGTTTGTACACGGCGATATGACTATTTTCAAGATATAAGGCCACGACATGTTGCCTACACGATCTTTATATCATGCTTAAAAATATTGGGTTTGACGATTACATGAAATATTAAAATTCTTGAAATGAATTTTTTTTGTAAAAAAACATATCGTTTATATAAAATATTAAATATCCTGAAAAAAAAAATTTATTTCGGCCACAAATATTGTTAAACTGTCTATAGTGTATTGTTGATTTAATTTCTATGGAAATTCGAATTGTCTATTTTACAATGGCCGTTAAAATTAACCTAGATCTGAGAATACAAAAAAAAGGTTCAGTAGTGTCGAAAGGTGTCGATTTTGTATCGTGAAGTATTGACAGTGTGTTAGATTTTAATTAATTTTTAATTAATATTCATTTCATCAACCGACACTTGTTGGATATGGCGTCGGGGTGTATCGGAGCGTGTCGTGTCGTGTTTTTGGTAGAACATGTGTTGTTGCAAATAATGTCGAAGATAGCTTCATTTTTTCGGTTAAAATAGATTTAAGTAGAAATTGGAAAAATAAATTTCAATAGTGTCGAAAAGTATCCATACGATGTCGGGAGGTGTCGAAATGTGTCGGATATTCATTTCATCAGCCGACACGTGCCGGACATGCCATCGTAATGTATCAGAGTTAGTTAATTAAATACAAACCGAAGCAACGCTCGTACGGAGCACGATTGTTTATTTTCCTAGTATTTAAATAAATATTTTATATGTATTGTATCTACTTAATATTATAGGCCTAATCTGCAAGCTATTTTTTTATATATCCAGCCTAAAATATTTCCCAGCCTCTAATTTCATAGTAATTCTGGGCCCTGTGGCCCAGTACCATTCCAAAGACTTTATCCGTATAATATTATTCTCCACTACATTACAATATATACTTCTTAACCCCCTCCGTTGCATTTATATACAACAAAAGTCCCTACACCCTAACCCCCAGAGATTTCCCTAGCATACTCTACTTCCCTCTCCCTTTAATGCCTATCAGAAAATCCTCCACCACCACATTATCTTCTCTCAAACCGTCCTTCCTTTTCATTGCTCTGCCTATCCCATTTCCAATTCCAAACCAGCTCTTGAAAATCCAAACCTCTTCTGGTTTCAATGAAAGTTTCCTTCTCAAAATAGCTTCTTCTAGAGAAAAGCTCTGTGAATCTTCTGCTGTACCTAACATATGCTCTATGGATTCTCTGCAACTCTAATTGGACCGCCTATGCTAAGCTGATTTGTTCAATGCTCTCTCTCAAGCCACATGGTCCGTCCGTGAAGGTAGAGGAACCGGCCGGCCATCTGACGAAATCTGAAAAGCTGAGGCCGATGAAAGTGAAATATCGAGGCCGTTGATGTCCGATCTGCATTAACCGAAATATTCAGTTCGCGATACTGCAAATCTTAAGGGAAGTTCTTTATTTTAATTTAATATTTGATTAACCTAAGCTTTTTCTTTTGAGATTAAATGCCTAATCTTTAATCTGAAAAAATGAATGCTTATTGACTATCTGTGTTAATCCGAGTCCTTTTAGTGATTAAGATGCTTATCTCAAAATACATGCTTAGCATCTATGTTGAATATGAATGATTAAGGATTGTCTGTAATTATTATGTGTTAAATCGATATATGCATATCTAGATCTGTTAAAATCTGTTTAAGCAGCTCTTTAATCTCGTTTTAGCTCTGAATCTCTGATTAATGCATGTTGAGAGTACCAATCTACTTGTAAAATGTTTAGTCCTGATGTTCTCGTAATTCTATTTGTCTAATAGTTAAATATTTGCTTTGTAAAATGAGAAATGGAAGTTGATCTGTATACATATTTCTTGAATGCTTAAGTTATTATTTCATATATCTATATTTTGTCTCTGTTGTTTTGGTATTATGTATGGTTAATCCTTTTGTTCTCTCTCTCTCCACAAATACCTATTATGTACCTATTAATCCTTGTCCAAATGATACTTGAAAGATGTGCCATTCTCTTTCCCATGTGCCTCCCTCGATATATGTCTTCTTTTGTGTGTAACACAAGTACTAAGTATATCATTAATTAATGGGTGGCTTCAGACGTGTTTGTCTGAGGAGGAGGAGGGGGGGGGGGGGGGGAGGGGAGGGAGTAGGACAGGGGAAATTTATCACGGGGACTCCGGTGTAGGGAGTGCCCCCTCGATATATGCCTGTTTTTATTCCGAAATAAATAAGTGTGAATGAAAATTAAAAATGGGTGGCTTCAAAACGTGTCTTGTCTGAGGACTGGGGGTCCCTAGGATAGAACTTCCCGTAGGACAGCTGTTTAATGGGTAGGTACTAGGTAGGGTGCAAGGGGTGGGTAGTGGAAAGGTTTGTAGGTCAAATAAATATTAATGTGTGTACACATATTATTACATATGTACTATCTCCGTCTCGAAATGTAATCTTTTCATACAAATTAAGAAAGTTAGTTAAATTAGTTGTGTGTCATTAATTTTGATATAAAAGTCTAAAATAACCTTTCATTGTCATTAATGTAAAATAGTGGGAGGTGGGTGAATAAATAATAAATGATGGGTAAAAGGAGAAAAATTTAGTAAATGCTTATTGGTTATCTAAATGGACTTATATTTTGAGACAAAACCAAAAAGTTTAATGGACTTATATTTTGGGACGGAGATAGTATTATTATACACGTTATATGTATCTTTTTTTAGCAACGTTATATGTATCTTTATATTTATAAACGTTGTAACTATTATTATACACGTTATATTAAATAGTTTTCATTTACTTTTTTTAATTAGTATCAAAATACCTTACATTAAAATGTTGTTTGGTACTTAATAAAATAGTATTATTTGCATCTTTTATAAAAAAAAAAATGTATAACAACCATCCGTGAAGACACGTTTTGTTATTATAAAGTGATAATTTAAATTATTTTTTAAATATATTTCATTACCTATCGCACGAGAATTTTTTTCGGGATCAATGAGTATATTCATACATAAATATATTCAACTTGCTCGTGAGTAGTCGAATCGAGTATTGTATTATTGTTCGTTTAATCTTCTAGCTAGCCGAGTAGATTTCAAGTTCGAGCAGATTCAAATCGAGTTGAGTCGAGCCAATCTCGATCTACTTACGAGTAGCTTGACTCATTTACAACACTTGTTTCGTATCTAGATTGAAATTGTTGCGGTCACTCTGACAACATGAAGAATTGTGGGGTTCTTTTTCACTTTTTTTTTTTTGAGAAATTTTCACATTGTTCTACATGTGCGGAATCAATTCAATTTAATTACTACTATTATTATTATTATTATTATTATTATTATTATTATTATTAAAAGCAAACAACGTCTCAGCAAAGTTTGATGTAAAAGCTTTTGTGTGCCAGACAGGCATTGGACAGAGAAGATAGATAGGCATAGTTGACAGTGACAGATGATCCCGTGCCATGGGGTGGGGGGGGGGGGTTAGGACGGAAATTTTTTAAGCGGGGACTCCCTACGGTGAGTATCCCGCTAGATGTGCACTCACGTGTGTGCCATGTGTGCGTTGTTTTGTCATCTTTCACACATGGCGCAAATCTAGCGGGGTATTCACCGTAGAGAGTCCCCGCAAAAGAATTTCCCGGTTAGGACAGCTGTTTTTACGTGTAATAATGGGTAATAATGGGTAGTGGAAAGGTTTGTAGCTTTTCCTTAGACAGAGGAAGAGGCTAGGAAGAAGAACGGGCTATTAACTCGGAAATACTTGTGTGGTGTCCACAACCATACAGTTTTATTTTGTATTTAAATTGTGTAGTTCTGATCGTTTTACCCGTCATTTTACCTCAAAAATCCTTCTCCACATAAGTATTTACCCTCTTTTTCACGGGTAATTCTGTCGTAGGGATTCTCTATTACATCCGATCGTCAGATTTACGCCACTTGGACAATAAAACAAAACAGTTATGCTTTTATATATACACGGCAAACATCTGATGGTCGTCTCTAATAGAGACTCTCTACCTAAGAATTTTCCCTTCCCTTCTTCACAGTACACCCCAGTACACCTAATATAAGTGGAAGTTTGAAAGATGTAGGGATATAGTACAACTATGCATTAATTATAACGGTATTGTTTTTTTCTTCTCATTATAACAGTATTGTTATACGTAAATATAATTTAATTCTTTTTAGATAATTATACGTAAAATTATAATTTTGTTTTTCTAGATAATTATCATAGTAATGTTATTTTTTTGAAGTATTACTGTACTGCTATTTTTCTGGAGCATTATCTAGAAAAATTATAACAGTAATATACCGAAAAAAATGCTGATAACAAACGTAAGAAACTTGTACATTAAAAAAAAAAAACGCAAGAGAATTATTTGCTTATAAATATTAATGTTTTTTATTCCGAGGAAAAAACATAGATTTTTTTTTACGGAACGGAAGATTAAAGCACGTTCTCTTTCTTATACCAAGTAATAAAACATAAAAGTCCCATATTATTGAAAATCATCTTATAATATCTTTTTTAATGTATCGAATATAATAATGGTGTGTTTAGTAGTTAGTAACCATGAATGAAATAGGCAACTATAGGCAACTATTTTTCATATGTTCATTGATCCAATTTTTTTAGTCTTTTTCTTACGGAAACAAAAGATTTATACACACTTTTTTTTATACGGAGTAAAAGAGCAATGAATTTCAAAGTCCTATATTATTGATAATCATCTTATAATATTTTTTTTAATGTATCGATTTTAATAACGGTAATTTTTTTTTTCATAAGGAAAAAAACACACAATTACCATTTTTTTTTAATAACAATAATGATATGTTTAATACTATAATAACATTAGCAAACCTAACCATGAATTAAATACTACGTATGTAACTATTTTTTCGTATGAGCAATAAATTACTATCTAGTATTGTGATATATGTATACAACATTTTATGTTCTCAATATTTTTTTTTTCTAAAGTTCCGACACGTGTCAAACACACACAGTGCCACTATCATTGCTCTCTCTATATAATGGACCAACAACAAGATCAATTGAAAGAAGTCTGTCTAATTTTCTTCCTCTTGAACCCTTTTATTGTACTCTTCGCTGCCCGGCGGCCTTTCTCCTTTCTTCAAAACATGTCTTCTTCCCTTTTGTATCCTTTTTGTATATTCCATGTCAGGACCATCATCATCTTCTAATCTTTGCATTCTCAAAAAGAAGTTTAGATCTATGTATTTTGGGGTGGTTTCTATTTTCCCTTTTTGTATATTCCATCATCTTCTAATCTGTTAAGATCTATGGATTTTGGGTGGTTTTTTGTGCAGAGTCTTGTATGGGCTTGGATGTGAGGTTCTATGCCGGGTTGAAGGCCCTATTGGCTGGGTTGATTTTGGAATATAGGTAATTTTGGCAAGTTAAAGTTAAGGTTCATCAAGTTGAATATCTCTGATTTTGGCAATGGTAATTTTCCTACTTTTCTTTCTGATTTTGATTTTAATTTTTTATGAAGAAGAAGATTTACGATTCTAATGATAGTATCTTTGATTTTGGCAATGGATATGCGATTCTAATGATAGTATGTTCCATTAAAATTTCATCTGAACTCATGTTCTAGGCATATCCATTTTTCTTGTTATTTTATGAACAGGAAGAATTACTTAAAGTACTGCGATTTTAATGATACTTTTCTTCTAGGCATTTCGAACTACATCGAAATTTGGAGATAAAGATAATCCATTGCGAGAGCAGGTATGAGTTATCTATGCCAAAATTCTGATTTCAATTAAGTATAAATTGTATTACTATCAATAAATAAAGTGAATCTGTATGAGTAATCTCTGTTTCTAAATTTCTTTGGTCAACTTTCTGAAAAATTAAACCTAGTTTTGAATTGTTTGTGGTTCATTAATTTCTTACTGTTTATTGATGTATATGTGAATTGTTATGTTTCCTAACCTGGTGAATATGTGTTGGTTCCAATGTTTCGAGATCATGATAACACCGGAGGGCAGGTAATTTGAATTTTTTTAATGGTTTGGTTTAGTTGATTGACTTTTGAAGTTGTCACTAATAGGTTTTTTATGTTACATCTGCAGATTTCAATTCGATCTGTTGTATCACGACAAATTGTTGCACACTAATCAAGGTTGAGATTCTTCAAAAAGGTTAGTTAGATATGATAGATTCTCTGTTATTGGCATTCTATTGAAAATGTTGTGGGATATATGGGATGATATTTGAAAATGTTGGGGATATATGGGATGATATTTCATGTCTTGCACTTTTCTCTTTGCTCCTTATATGTTCTCATTGATTTCGATGTGTTTATTTGCAGTAATTCTCCTTGACGGCGAGCACACATTTTCCCTCCATCCTGATAATTATGATTTCCATTTATGTACATAGCATGTGGAAACACAAGAAAAGATTCTTTCTTAATAGCGTATGCTTTGTCTTCTTTCCATCATTTTCAGCTCTTATTCTCTTGGTGTAATATCTGGGATTACAACATACCAATTTGAGTTCAGGGATGTTCGAATGCACAATGACACGTTCCATGGAGGAAGCGTGACTTTGAGGTATGTCTATATACTTGGTTACCTTTACTTAAGAAAAAAAAAAAGGCCAGTTTATATATTTAAGTCATTTAAAGTTTATTGATTTGGATTCAGAAACTACAACTTTTAAGTCTATAAATCAAATTGATCAGTGGAATTATCTTAGTGTTTGGAATCTAATTTATCAGTGGAATTATCTTAGTGTTTGGATTAACTCGTGTTTTTTTTGAGTGGATTAACTCGTGTGTTAATATATATATATATATATATTTTTTATAGTAGATCTTCTACAGTTCTATGTCGTTTGGTAACCAGAGCTAAGGTTCTCCCTCTTGCTCGTGGACACTACAATGAAAGGGGGAAGATAGTTGAATCCGCGACGTTGTTCGGAATGTGAAACAGATTTGAAGCTTAATGCCATATAGAGTATAGCAAAATTAAGTCACAGTTGGAGTCATGCTTTTTGATTGAACACTACCATTGATAAGCAACCTAAGTTGCAATGTTTGCCTTTAATTAATGTGATGGAGGATGTAAACTAAGTTTCAGACCAGGACAATAGCTTCTTCAGGCCATGAGGAGATACAATAAGACAACTTTTGTGGCTACTAAAGTAGGAGAGCCATTGTCGGCCTCATTAATGTCGGACGTGTCGTCCGAGTCATACCTCTCGTCTGTGTTGTACCTCTCGTACTGCTCATCAGGCTTGCATAGCTCATCCACTTCCTCCGGCTTCTCCACCTCCTCTTTTTCCTTTTTAGTCACCACAAGCTTAATGTAATATTCCACACTGTATACCTTCAAGACTCTTGAATAAGTTGGTGTCAACTCACAGTTTCAATAGGACTTGTACCAGATTCACCTGTTAACATGTGCAAATATCATCAAACATCTCTCCATATATATATACACACAACAAAAAGAAAAAAGATTTCAATGGTACCTATGGTAAACACCAACTCCTCGATATTCAAATCGAAAGTTTTCAGTTCCGACTCTTCAACAACTTTGTAAACTCTGCTATAACCCTGTTAAAAGTCTAATGATCAGATTACGTTTGAGGGGCCACCGTTACAAAATTTGAAACCTTACCTTTACACAAACTTTGCGTATGAGCTCGATACGCGCACTCTCTATATTGTCTCTTCAGAATTCAAAATTAAATCTGCCTTCATCATTTCATTCAAATGATAGCTAAAAATCACAAAAGTATACAAGTAATCAGTACGTGTTGATGTATATCGAAAGACAATCATAATTAAAGGGAAAATTATTTAACATTAACTTGCTTATTCTTTTCAATTCGCTTCAACATAGGATAAATCTTTAAATCCGACACGCAGTTGTATGTGAGTAGACTTTTAGTTATACTTGAATACATTAATCGTAAGAATTTGAATATATTTTTGTAAAATTACCTTTATGGGACTGATCTTTTCAAGAGCTAAAATTCAATTACCGTCCTGTCAATGTTATCAACCGAAAAAATATACACGATATGCAACGAAAATAAAACAATGAAAAGATATCGGTTGATAACATTGCCAGGTCGGTAATTGCATTTCAGCTCCTGAAAAGATTAGTCTCATAAAGGTAATTTTATAAGAATATGTTCTAATTTTTGCAATTAATGTATTCAAGTATAACTAAAAGTCTACCCACATGCAGCTGCATGTCGGATTTAAAGATTTATCCAATGTTGAAGCAGAATTTGACAAGAATAAGTAAGTTAATATTAAATACTTTTCATCTTTAATTATTATGATGGTATTTCGATATACATCAACACGTACTGATTACTTGTATACTTTTGTGAGTTTTAGCTATAATTTGAATGAAGTGATGAAGGCAGATTTAATTTGAATTCTGGAGAGACAATATAGAGAGTATGCGTATCGACCTCATACGCAAAGTTTGTGTAAAGGTAAGGTTTCAAATTTTGCAACGGTGGCCCCTCAAACGTTATCTGATCATTAGACTTTTAACATGGTCATAGCAGAGTTTACAAAGTTGAAGAGACGGAACTGAAAACTTTCGAGTTGAATATCGAGGAGTTGATGTTTACCATAGGTACCATTGAAATCTTCTTTCTTTCCGTGTGTATATATATGGAGAGATGTTTGATGATGTTTGCAAATGTTAACAGGTGAATCTGGTACAAGTCCTATTCAAAAGTCTTGAACCTATCCAGTGTGGAATATTACATTAAGTTTGTGGTGGCTAAAAAGGAAAAAGAGGAGGTGGATGTGCCGGAGGAGGTGGATGAGCTATGCTAGCCTGATGAGCATTACGATAGGTACGACACAGACGAGTGGTATGACTCGGACGACACGTCCGACATTGATGTGGCCAACAATGGCTCTCCTACTTTAGTAGCCACAAAAGTTGTCCTATTGTATCGCCGCCTGAATAAGCTATTGTCCTGGCCTGAAACTTAGTTTACGAGTTTGGAGTTCGAAATTCAGCGAAGGACTGATATTGCAAGTTCAGACTTGGCAATATCAGCTTTCTAAATTCCCTGGGTAGGCATTGGATCCTTCAAGGAACCAAGAAGGATTCTGGTCTTCAAGAATTGTTGTTCAGAACTTCTGGTCTTGATTCAGTAAGTTTCTATACACATAATTTCTTAAGGTTGTGCACCTTGTTGAAATTCTATGCTTTTGTGTTTCTGTGAACTCCTGTGATTATTTGTTGGTATAATGTCTAATTGTGTGTGTTTTAATTTGGTGTACACAGTGTCAAGATTAGGACTTTCTCTTCGAAAGCTTGAACTTGCAATAGGCCCTGAGAGGATATTGGCCTGAGGTTAATATTTCATTAGCAAATTGATCTTGTGTCAGCATGTAACAAATTTGCAAAAAGTTTGAGAAGTTTGAAATCAGTGATTTGGTGGGATCCACAATATTACTACCTTGAGCATAAGGTTAAGTTTTGGACTTCAGTTCTACTGCATCAATTTGGTTACTGAAGTGCAAGGCTGAGTGTGTGGTAGTTTTGGTACATAAACCAAACTTGTGTGATCTCAGAATTCAGGACTTGCCCCTAGTGTGGTTGGTTTGAATACCTGCACACAGCCTTGTGGAAAAGGCTTGACAAGCTGAATCTCTAAATTGTTGCGGGGACTTGTTTTTCTGGTTCAAGACCAGCACTTGTTTGATCATTCCCGTATAAATCTGTTGGGAAACTCAAACTGCCTGAGTTTCTGCCCCTCGCTTTCCCAACTTGTGGTCTGTCTGATAATCTGTCATCTTGCTGAATCTGCCTGCACCTTTGACATTTATTGTACTGAAATCTGCCTTTTGCTTAGCCTCTTTGAACCTCTTTCTGCTGTTTCTAAAGCCTGCATTTTCCTGCTGTTTGGTTGTTGCAATTTTGGTACTTGACAAGCTTTTGTATATTTGCTGTAGTACTTTATTTGGAATATAAATATGTTGCCAGCCTGGTTTATAGCTTGTTGATTTGCTGGTCTTTTGTGCTCAGTTTCGACCAACAGTTTTGATAGTTTTAACCTTTGGTTTTAACTATCACTTCTGAGAATCAACTGAGTGATCAGCTTTAGGTTGATCAGCTCTGTACCTGTATTTATCAATGTGTTTGAACAGTAATTTTGGTGTTCAGATTGTTCTGAACTGAAAATTTGTTTTGAACTGTAAATTCAGAACTGCTATTGTAACCCAGACTGCTGTAGTTCATTTTCTTCAGTAAAAGTTTATCTGAGTTGTTTGGAATCTTTTCTGATCTTGCATATTTCAACTTATATGTATCAAAGCTGCCCTTATTATCCTTGACATCAACAGGTGGCTGTTTACAACCTTTTTGTTTGCATCAGCAATATATTTTGTTTGGAAATAACCTGTGGTGGATTAAATAGTCAACTTGTGAGAACCTGCTACCTTCATGCTTAATTAATTAGCTATATTATATTTGTTTGTTGTTGCCTTACCAACCTGTTTTTGAATATAACCTGAATTGATTCTTTAGTGACGCTGGAAAGCGTCACTAAAACTTAAACCTCTGGAATTAAACCTCTGTTTGCGTACCCTTTTCGGTGCAATTATACAAGAATTTGTGTTGATCCTTTTAATACAACTTGCAGGGTACTACTTGTTTAATTGATCAACTTGCTGCTCCTTTATCAGCCTGCATAATTGCTTTAATATATTAGGTTCAGTTGCTTTGTACTAAATCAATTTGATCATATCAGAATTTGTGTGGATCTCCTCACAACACTTTTGCATCGTGCAACATCATTTTGATCACACACTTAACACTCGTTTGATCACGTAGGTTTATAACACTTGAATAGTTTATTAAGTGATTTTCCGCACTTAATTTTCTAGTACTTGTGTTGCTTATCAAAAAGAAATTAAAAATAACTCACACTCTATTCACCCCCTCCTTTTAGAGTTTTAGTTGTGCCCTTATCGATCCAACAAACGTATTTGCATATATTCATATTCCGTGCCTTAAATGATTTACAGGACCCCCTATTTATAGATGCGGAATAATCATGTTTAGGCTAATGATGACAAGACGTTGACAAGTATAATTAGCTCTAATTAATCATGACTACAGACAGAGACCGCCAGGATCAGTTTGGCGTCGCTTGCCGCAGGGGCGAGTCTGCAAGTAGCCGCATTTTGCTTAGCGGTTTCACGTTTGGTTAGACCGTGATCTTATCCTGTTTTCCTGTAAGTCTTAGGGGCGGTCCCGGTACGTCGAGCTTCTCGTAGAGGGGGAACCCGAGATTGATCCCCACATAGGCGATATTTGCGGGTTCATTGGTCGATTGGCCTGCTTTCCGGGTCCAGCCTAATGCGCAGGCGGATAGGTGGAGCTGGGAGTGAGGCATTGCCGTTCCGCCTTGATTCGGGTTGATCCGGAGGTCCGTTGGGTATATCAGCAAGTATGTCCATATTTTATATCATGCTGAATAATGATCAATGTATATTATAAACTTAAATTATGAATATATTATTTTGTAAATTAATAGAATTCATTTAAACTTGATAGGAGTATAATGGAATATAGACTTTTCCCTTCTCAAAAAAAAAAAGTCACTAAAATTATCAACATTTGGCATAAAATTGGGTCGGAATTATTGGAAAAAAAAATTTAAGGGCAAAATCGAAAATAAAAATACGGTGTATTAGACATTTATAGGTGTGAAAAACGCTACTACCCTATGCAAAAGTATCAATATTATTTTATAATTTTTAGTACTTTAAGAAGATATTTCTTGTGTATTATTCGTATTTATAATATTCGTGTTTATTATTTCATCGATAAAGAAAATAAAAATGTAATTAATGTTTTGAATCCTATTAAATGATTAAATATTGACTTTTCACACCAACAAAGAAAAGTGTAATTTATGTTTTGAATCTTATTAAATGATCCAAAATTTTTATATTGATGCTTTGTCATAAATGTAAAAATATTTGATCATTTAATGAGATTTAAAAAATTAATTACATTTTTTTTGTCGGTGTGAAAAGTCAAACATGACTATTAAAATGGGACGGAGGGTGTAACGCCCTTGTTCCGAATATCGAGTCATTATCCGGAAAGTGACGTTGGACACGTGACATTTAGAGTAAACCCTAAATCCCACGTAAGTCTTGTTTCTTATCAGAGCAATTAAAGATTCGAACGGAAGAAAACAAGTTGAAGATTCGGAAAATAAACCCTCAGGGCCTTCCAAAACAACCATCAACGAGATAACAACTGCCGTCAAACTAAATCATAAATAACTCAAAGCAAAATTATTATTCATTACAACTCACTTGTCTTAAAAGAAGGAACAAATATAAAATGAAACTAAAACATAAATGACTTCATTGCTCCATCCCAAGCTAGCACACCATACTCGTCATCAAATCAACATGTACCTGCAATCTTCTTATTCCTAATAAAGGAGTGAGCCCATGCACAAGCTCAGTAAGGAGAAAGAAGATCAAAATAGAGACACGACACGAATCTACTTCATCCAGTTCTCAAATAGTTTATGGAACAACACTTGAAACATAAAGAAATCCACTTCAAAACACATGTTTAATGCACATGAAACATGCATGCTTACTATTATCGGTTTATCTTGCACGTACTTGTTAAGTTGCATTACTTACTTGATCAAACTTACGTAAGCTATCTATCAACCATAACATGTTCATGTCTTGTCTATCATGTTCATACTTCATCTCTACTTACTTAAACTTAACATATCTTTGCTCTTGTACCTTACATAACATCACATAACATAACATAACGTGCAACACGTAACATAAGGGTCTGGTGCAACACGGTTAATATGACTAACCATATCTTTATCTTGGGACTTAAGATACCCAAGGTACTGTTGAGTATTTTGCGTTGATGTATTTCAAAATATCTTTATTTTGTGATATATTTCATAATTACTCTACAATTAACTATGTCCTTATCTTAAGTGAAATGTGTTTGGAAATAATCAAGTCATACCAAGTTTGATTTCTATATTTTATATGTGACTAAAATATCTTTCGATAGTATACGTGATCAATATCTTGTGTATGTCACACTAAAGTTTTTTATGTGACATAAATTGCGTTATAAGTGTTTTATGTAAGTTATATGTATGTCGCATTAAGTGTTCAATTTTATATGTGTGTGTAATGATCTTGGTCATGACATCACTTCATTATAATATTAAAGTGACATATACATTATGGTATTACATTAATTATGTTGCTTGTATCACATTACTTATATCATCTATTATTAGACTATATATGTGTTTTTTTTTCCTTTCAGAAACGAAATGATTCATTAAAACTAAAAAACATATCACAACCGAACGAACACGGAAAATAGCCGAAATAAATCCGGATCACCACCAGCCTAAAGCTGGACCACAACCACCAGCAAAGAAAAGAAAAAGACATGGCCATCAAATTCTACCTCATTAGAGAGGACTTGATTTGGTAACATTACAATAGACAAGCTTGTTAATAGCATAAACAGACTAATACAGATCTACGACCCTAAACAAAAATCCGGAAAAACCAGCTATTACCGACTCGATTCGAAATACAAACATAAGTAAAACAGATAAAACAAAACAGATGATACAAGATAACAACCACAAATACCGACAGCAGCCCGAGAACCAGCACCGGAATCACAAAACTTCCACCGCTTACAGCCAAAGACCACCAACCGCTGCCTCTAATCATCACAAGAGCAATCAATCGCAGCTGGAAAGCCAGGGAAAACTGTGACGGTGACCACCACGCGCCGCCAAGGACCGCCAAAAAAACAAAGAAAGTTAAAGGGATGAGAGGGAACAGAGGAAGGGAGCACAAAATCCGTCAAGAAAGACTTAGATTTGCCGGAAAACTATAACATGTAGCCCCAGATGTAGAGGAAATAGATGAAATAGCAACCGAATCAGCACCAAGTCTCAATAGCGAAAAAGAGATAACAAAAAAAGAAAGTGATAAGAAAAAGAGAAACAAAAAGTAAAAAAGATTGGACGCCGGCAGCGGGAAGCCGCCGGCGTCGAGCGGCAATGGACGAAATAGGAGACAGGAAAAGAGAGAGGCGAGAGGAATCTATTTTAGAGAGGGATCAAAGAGGTCGCTAACACTGTGGCTCTTGCGAAAACTCTTTGGAGAATTCACTCTAACCTTAACCTTTTGGTTTCTAAAGTTCTAAAGGGTAAATATTTCCATAGGTCTTCCATCTTTGATTGCAAAATCCCATCTTCATCCTCTTTTGTTTGGAAAAGCTTAATGTCGTCGCAAGACTTTTTAAGAAATAGTACATGTTTCATAATTGGTAATGGAGAATCTATAAATATTTGGAAAGACCCTTGGCTTCCTAATAATTATAAATGTTTGCCTATTACTCCTATGGGAAACAATCCAATGACTTAAGGATTAGGGATTTTTTGAATAATAATGCTTGGAACCGGGAAAAACTTTCGAAATATTTTTGGCCGGTAGATGTTAACCAAATAATTAAAGTTCCGGTCAGTATAACTAATGCGCCGGATAAAAGAATTTGTATGTTTTCGGATAATGGTGATTTTGTCTCCAAAGTAGCCTATGATTTTTGTCTTCAAAATAGAATAAGGTTGGAGAATAGTACTACTTCCCTGCAAAATAATGGCCTTAATGAAAATTTTTGGAAGAGAATGTTTCTTTTTCTTAGCAATCTCCTTCATTCTCTTTGAAGGTCGTTCAACTTCAATTTCAGCAGCTTTCCTCTTTTTTTATCTTCCTTCTGTTGCTCTTTCAAGATTTCAGCAGCAGGCTTCTTCTTTACAACATCAGTAGAGTCGTGACTTCAACTTCAACTGGACCCTCAGTAGACTCAGCAGTCTCTACTGATTGCTTCCTTGTTTTCTTAGGCTTTAGCATCTCAGTGATCTTTCTAGTATCGGTTGCCTTTCTCTTCTCAGCAGCCTTCTTAGGTGCAACAGACTTAGTAACTTGTTTAACCTGCTCACCACCAGCATCATCATCTCCACCATTGTCACTCTCAATCCTCTCTGTATCCAACTCTTCATCATCATCCAAACCAGGGATGAGATAGGTGATCTCCTTCTTATATCTGGACTTGTTGAGTTTTTCAGGTTCAACATCAGCAACCCTCAAATGAGTCAGCAGGGCCAGAATCATCAAACCCAAGGGCAATGTCTTGGACTTCCTGGTCCCTTCTCTGTCCTCTGTTATCACATTCTTCATGTATTGGACAAAGAATCCAGCCCAATCAAACTTCATGCTCTTACAGATGATGATTAATAGGTCAATCTTGGGTCCTGACAAAGTGTCAAGGCTTCCACTGAATCCCAAAATGTTCTTTGCTATAATCTTACTCAGCAGATTGTACTCCATCCTTATGTGTTTCACATTGATGCTCAGTGTTGATTTGATGGCATTGTTGGTCTTTATTTTATCGACAAAATCCAATCTTGACAGCCCCATTTCTTCAGGATTGGTTGGAGCATTGTTTCCAGGTCTAAAACCAAATGCTTCTCTTAGCAGGTTTGAGGAAATTTCAATCTCCTGGCCATTAATTGTGGTAGTAAATGCCTCTCTATTATCTCTTATCACAATGTTTCTCCAAAAATTTGCAACATTCGTGTAGGAGATGCTTTCCAATCTGAGATTTAGGACATCCTCTAGTTCTTCATATCTTTTAATTCTTCTAACAATATTGATAGCCAACTCAGTTTTGTTAGCATCAACAACAAAACCTCTGACACTTTGGCTCGTTCCAATGTGAATATCATCCTTGTCTGCCATTAGAGATGAAAAAGATGAAGAAGAAAGCTTTCAAATATGTGTTCACACAGTGTATTTTCAGAGAAAATCGATCTGAAAGTTGTAATTAATGTCTCTGTGTGTATATATCTGTATATATAGAGAAAGTAGTGGGTGGTAACTGTCAGATAAAGTGATGTACGTGCACCGTAGCATTAACCACGATTAAAATTGGAATAAATGTGATGTTGCCACGTGTCTCACTAATTGATTCCATGAGAGTTGTAACCGTTGGATATTTGTAACTGCGATTATAAAGGATAAGAATAATATCCAATTACTGTTGACTTTCATTTAAGTTTGATTGTCTTGTAATGTATAATTCGGCGGCACCGACAAGAATTTGCCACTTAATACTACTATTATAGAGCCCGAGAGTACATATTAGAACCAAAGCTTGTCTAAACCGACCTTAAATAACGACTCGGCGGTTCCACAAAGTTAGTTTCAAATTGATCGTCCATTAAGGCTTAACTTTCAATGTCGAACCCTTTCAATGTCAGACTTCTTTAATGAGAATTGATGGGAAATTCACTGTCATTTAGCAACCAAAGGTTTGTATGTTTCAAAAAGCATCTTAATGAATCTATTACGTTCTCGAAACTCAACCATGTAGATATACACCAATTTATTTTCCTTGACTTTCAAATCATGCTGCTACAGTCACACCCCAAAAAAAACATGTCGCTAATGGGGTTTAAGATGTACAATTTCACATTTTTCCATCAAAAGCAGATATATTTATTACAACCTGCACTCAAAATTTGGGTACAAACTGAACCCATTCATCAATGAAATAACACAAGCATTTGAAGTATAAAACAAAAGGCTGAGATAAAAAAAACAAAAAGAAAACAGATACATCATAGTTTTCTTAAACAAAAAATAGTAATAAACGGTTTGCAGAAAACTTCCCTGAATTGGTGGAGATTCGATTATTAAGGTTTCGATTCTGAGCATAGGAAATGCCATTCCATCAATTAATGGCTGCAAATCTTTCGAATCAGGAAAGGAGCATCGGATCATCAGCAATGTAACACCTTTCACACTCGAATTTTCTACACACGAGTTACAACGGAATTAGGCAGATTTCCAGAGTCAAACCAGTCTAATAAAAAAACGATATTAAACACAAGGGCTAACAGTTACTTCCCTGAAGTATCTAGAGATTCGAGCATTGCAGCTCTGATTTTGAGCACATGAAAAACGGGAAATTCGAGAGGCCATGTCATTGAACCACCAAGGCTGCCAATCAGAGGCCCTAGACACAGAAGGGCATAAATAATTGTTCGAATTAGTCAATATCGAATATAATCAGAAATTAATAGAGAATAAGTCCTGGAAGGAGAATTCCATGAAATAGACCGATTCGAAGTGTAAAGCTTCGATTCTTTCTTCAGTAATCCTCTTCTATTACAAAATATTATTGTTGTTGTTGTTGTTGTTGTTGTTATTCAAATCTTCTTTTGAGGTTTCTTATTGTGAATTTTTAATTCTGACGACTAAAGAAGGATTTTGAATTGTTTATCTGGATGTGTAGGGGTCAATCACTAAGGCTTGGGCACCGGCCTTAAAGTTCATCATTCCCCTACACAGTTGTTAAGCATAATAAGTATTCATTGATTTTAATGTCAATATATTGTAAATTTCATTTCGGTGATCTTGGTTTGCAGGCAAATAATGTTTTGTAACTTGGTGGTTGTTGGACAAAATTCATGTTTGTGTTTTCAAATTTTACTCAACCTTTTCATGGTTTAATTATTTCAATAGGAAACGCTTGACTTTGTTCGGCGAGTGCGTATGAAATTATGATATGAGGGAGTTATTCACGTCACGAGGTACTAATTTTTCATGCATTATATATGTAAGTTTACATTTTGCAAATACTCCCCGCCAAAATAATCATTTTTATTTAAACTCATGAATCGATAATCTATTATCCTTATTCCTGTTATGTGTCTGCTTTTGTTAGAGATTTCGGAAATATTTTTCTGTGTCTTCTCATAAATGTCAAGACAAACATATAATACAAAGATTACAAATTATTACCAGATATTGTAAGGGTTAAAATCAAGGCTATGCTATCTTTGACTGAATCAAGAGAATACACACTACATAATTACATTCCATAAATAGAATGAGTAAAGATACGGGCAAACCATTGTGCCACAACAAATGACACAACGGTCATCTGCTCCGTTGATTATTATAAGTCTAAATTTATTTTGATGTAAACAATCAAGATCAACGATGCAGATGACCGTTGTATCATTCGTTGTGGCACAACGATGGTGTCCGGATCAATACTCAAATAGAATATATTTTACACAATCTAATATTTTAAAATTGTGCATGCGGTAACATGCCGATGAATTGTTTTACATAGACGAATTAATGTTTATTTCCAGAAAAAACCAATTGTCATATTTACATTTCATTGACTATGCCTCTGATTGTACAGTGAAGTTCTTTTAAACGTGCAAAGAAGTTAACTCTTGAAGATATGCTACTAATTAGTTATGGGAAAAGATGATTTAGGCACATCACTTTTATACACAAAATACACAGAGAAAAAAATGTACAACATCCAATATGATTTATGATTTAAAAAAAAGAAAGAAATAAAAAAAGCAACCATTCAGATTGCCTTCAATACCTTTCTCGATACAAAATTTCTGTTCCAATATCATTTTTCTTAGAGCTCATACAATGACCAACTTATCATCAATGTCTTTTTACCTAAAAAGCATCATCAAAATCCTACATCGCAACATTGTGATAGTACATATCACATTGTAATTATTTTTTCACCACAATGGCTTTTTTACCTTCCTGTAAATTTCTCAATGTGATCTGCAAAGTGGACAGACCCACATTCATCTTCCCATCGTGTATATTGCCATGGTGACTTTATGTGTCATTGTAAATTTATTAGTTTAATCACGTGGGCTGTTTCGACATAAAGTGTACTTCACATTGAACTTTAAAGATCATTGTGAGTGCTCTTAGTTGTAAAGTATTGTTTCGGAAAGGGTATGATTGGAGCGGGACGTGGGAGTGGGGTTACGTGGGCTAATTAAGGGGGTGGGTGGGTTGGGGGTGGGTCCATTTAGACATTGATTTATTGGAGTTAAAACTTATTCAGTTAATCGATTTCGGTTGCAATATTGTTTGGACTGTATCGGGATTTTTGTCAAACAAATTATGTGGACAATATGTTTTGTCACAGAAAAAAGTAAAAGAAATTATTTTCAATGAATAAAATTATTTTCATAGTAGGGTGGATGTGCCAAATAATATTCAAAGGGCAAAGGGGTGAGTCGGTTGTTTCTTTGATTCAAAAATACGGTGGAGATACATGCACTACCTTTAACTCCACAATAATTCCATACATTATTCATCATCATTGATTGTGGTGGAAGCTAAATGATAAGATCATAGATAGGAGTAGATGAAAATAATATTTATCGTTGAGTTTTTAATTAATCTTTAATGGGGATTGACAAAGGTTTTGAATAGAAATAGCAGAAAAATGCTCTGCAGCAGCAAATGTTTGGTTACAAAAGCAAAAACTAAGGAGATTAGGGTTCTCCTTTCCTTCTAATATTCTCATCTCTCTAGAAAGGCCTAGGGCCGGCACAAAACAAACTGAAAAGGAGCTAATGTCCAAGCCCGACTTAATTTAACCAAACAGAAAATAAAAGAAAGACATAAGTAATAGAATATTATAATATCTAGCCAGCTTCCAGATGTTCAAATAGGATGGTCCCACATCATTCCTTCCCCCCTCCTTCAGCTGCTGTCTCTTCCTCTAGAAAGGTGCTGCATTCTCCATCATCTGGTGGATGGTAATTGGACAAATCTGCAACATTGAACGTTGAAGGCATCTTCCAATCTCGTGGGATAGCTACCTCATAAGCATTGTTGTTGATCCTCTTCTTGATGGTGAAAGGGCCTACTTTTCTCGGGTGTAACTTGTTGTTCACACCTGCTGGGAACCTCTCCTTCCTAAGGTGGATCATCACCAAATCTCCCGGTTGGAATATCTTTTCTCTTCGTTTCTTATCAGCCTGCTGTTTGTACTTTGCATTTGCGGTGTCCAAGTGTTCTTTGACTTCCTTATGGAGTTTTTGAATAGCTTCAGCCAAAGAACCTGCTGCCTTGCTCTTAACATTCGGTAGGGGAGCCAAATCTGTCACCATACTGGGGGCCTTTGTGTACACAATTGCAAAAGGGGATCTTCCCGTGGATCTGTTCACCATAGAGTTGTAAGCAAATTCAATTTGTGCGATGGCCTGGTCCCACTGCTTGGGCTGTTCTGCAGCTACACAACGAAAGCATGTTGCCCAACGTTCTGTTTACTACTTCGGTCTGCCCATCCGTTTGAGGATGATAAGCACTGCTGAGTTGCAATTGTGTTCGAAAACGTCTCCAAAGCTCTTTCCAAAAGTGTGAGATAAACTTGACGTCTCTATCGGAAGAACAATTGTGCTACATGACTGGCGTCCATCACTTTCTTACACGGAATAAAATGAGCCATCTTTGAAAACCGATCCACAACGACACACACCGAGTCACAGTGTTTCGGTGTCCTGGGCAGTCCTAGCACGAAATCCATGGAGAGGTCCTCCCATATATTTTCGGGAGTAGGCAGTGGCATATACAATCCCGAATTTTGTTTCGTTCCCTTGGCAGTTTGACAAATCCCACTTCACATACGTGCTAACATCTTTTCGGAGTTGAGGCCAAAAGAATCGGTCCTGTAAGAGTGCTAGGGTCTTCTCTCTCCCTGTGTGTGCAGCCAAACCGCCTTCATGTAACTCCTTTATCAGCAGTTCTCGAAGGGATGTCTGGGGTATACACAGCTGCCCATCCCGAAAAAGAAAACCTTGAACCAAGTGGTAGTGTTCCAGAAATTCTTTGTTTTGACACTTTCCCCATATTTCCCCAAAATTTGGATCTAACGCATACTCCTCAGGAAGTGTGTTAAAGCTAATAAGTTCAGTATGTAATGTCGTCAACAAAGTCTGTTTCCTGCTCAGTGCGTCAGCCACGGTGTTCAAATGCCCAGCCTTGTGTTTCACCACAAAAGAAAATTTTTGGGTGTATAAAAACCACCTAGCATGCATCCTGTTAATGTATTTCTGGCTATTCACAAACTGTAAAGTCCGATGATCACAATTTAAAACGAACTCATTATGCAATAAATAATGCTCCCACTGTTGTAACGCCCGAACAAGACCGTAAAACTCTTGCTCATAGGTGGACCAATTGGCCCTATGAGCAGACAATTTCTCACTAAAAAAGGCTATGGGCTTACCTTCTTGAGACAACACAGCTCCAATGCCAAGCATCAGTATCTACTTGAAATACCCTCTCGAAATCTGGCAAAGCGAGTACGGGTGCAGAGGAAAGTCGGTGTTTCAGCTCCTCAAAGCTTCGGTCTTGCTCTTCCCCCCAATGGAAGTTCCCCTTCTTGAGACACTCGGTCAAAGGGTTGGCTAGCAGGCTGAATCCCTTGATGAAACTTTCGATAAAACGAAGCCAGGCCTAAGAAACTCCGTAACGTAGTAATGGTAGTAGGTGTGGTCCAGTCCCGAATCGCCGCTATCTTTTGGGGGTCCGTGTGAATTCCCTCTTCACTGATTATAAAACCCAAGAACAATAATTTGGGTACTGCAAATACGCATTTTTTTAAATTGAGAAAAAGCTTATGTTCTCTCAATACTTCAAACACTTTCCTCAAATGAACTACATGCTCCTCCATTGTCTTGCTATACACCAAAATGTCATCGAAATACACAATGACAAACCTGTTGAGAAATGGTTTCAGGACGTCGTGCATCAATCTCATGAATGTACTTGGAGCATTGCACATTCCAAATGGCATAACTAACCATTCGTACAGCCCCTCTTGTGTTTTGAACCCCATTTTCCACTCATCCCCCGGTCGGATTCTAATCTGATGGTACCCACTCGTTAGATCAATTTTTGTGAAGATTCTTGAACCTGACAGATTATCCATGAGGTCATCTACTCGAGGCATGGGAAACCTGTATTTCACAGTGATCTTGTTGATAGCCCGGCTGTCAACACACATCCGCCATGAATTATCTTTCTTGGGTACTAGTAGAGCGGGCACCGCACATGGACTGGTACTTGGGCATATTATCTGTTTGGACATCAATTCGTCGACGATCCCCTGCAAAACCTTTTGTTCTTTGGGGCACAAACGGTAGTGTGGGAGGTTTGGTAAGGAATTCTCGGGTATGAAATCTATGTTGTGTTGTATACTCCGTAATGGAGGGAGGCCCGTGGGAAGTTCAGCCGGGTATAGATCCACGAATTCTTCCAGTAAGAGTTTCACAGATTCAGCTGCTATTGGAGTTGGCAGCCCTGGATGCACCTCTTTGATAAATAATCCCAACATCTCTGACTCCGAGTCTAACTCTGCCTCAAATTGCTTTCCTGAAGTTATCAACAGTTGTGTACTAGTCTTCTGGGGTTCGGTCTTAGCTATATCTTTCGGGGCCATTGGCACAAGCACCACCCGCTTACCCATCCAACTGAATGAATAAGTATTGTCTCGGCCCATATGCATCACGTCCTTTTCGAACTACCATGGTCGTCCCAACAAGAGATGACATGCGTCCATGTCTACCACATCGCACAACACTTCATCCACATATGACTTTCCAATTGAAAATTTCACTCGACAGGTGTCCGAAACCTTGCTTTCCGGCCCTTTCTTTATCCAGCCCATTTTGTAAGGATGTGTATGTGGCGTCGTACTTAACCCCAGAGCTTTCACCGCTAGTCTTGATATCAGATTCTCGCTTGAGCCACTGTCAATTATCACTTCGCAGACCTTATGGTTGATGGTACACCTGGTTCGAAAAAGAGCATGTTTTTGAGAAGGGCTTGGTTCGGCCAGTAAAAGATGTTCCACAATACAAATGAAAATGTCCCCTTCATCCCTCTCGATTTCTTCGATCATTTCTCCTTTTAAATCAAACTGATCACCCGGGTCTTCTTCCTGTTTGTCTAATATAGTCACTTGTTGCCTTGCAGGGCAAAGGTTCGATTTATGCCCTGGCAAACCGCATCGGTAACATTTCAGGACTCCTGGTTTTGCATAAGGATCTGGAGCTTTACTTTCAGAAGCCTTGGTGTTCCTGTTCTTGTTGCCTTCTCCGGGGTCTGTGCCTTTCACTCCCCCAATTTGTACATTGTTACTTGTTGAGTTTGATCCAAATAATCTCTGGCTAGAGGTACCCTTGTTCTTTCTCTGCAATTGTTGCTCAACTGTTTGTGCCAAGTTCACGGCCTCATTAAGACTCCAAATCGATGTTAACTCCAATTTTTCCCTGAATTCTTCATTTAATCCCCCAATATACCTCATCACTTGTACATCTTCTTCTTCCATAGTGTTCGGTCTAGCTCCCAGACGATAGAACTCATTGGTATATTCCTTGATAGTTCGCCCATCTTGCTTACAACTGAAGAATTCCAACACAGTTTGTTTGTGATAATTGTTGGGTAAAAACCTACTTGTCAACAATTGTTTCATCTTGTTCCAGCTCTTGATCTTATCCTTTCCTTTCAGCACCCTGGTATTCTGAACTTGCTTCCACCAGGCTCGTGCTCCTCCCTTCAACTTGTATGACACGAGTTTGCATCTGAAATACTCCGGAGGCCTCATACCCTCGAAGTAATCCTCAATAGAATCTATACAATCTAGAAAATCATCAGCTCCCATAGATCCATCAAAGTTAGCTATGTCCAGTTTCAAAAGAAAGTTGTTAACCTCGGAATGACCAAAAGGTCGGTTTCCTCCACTTCTCTGTATCTCACTTCGGTCAACTGTTTTCTGGTTCCAGTAGGGGGTTTCTTTCTCGGAGTCTGAGCTAAGATATTTCAGGTCCGGAGGTCTGCCTAAGCTGTCACAGATTGGTTGGATTCAGACTGGCTCTCCCATGATACTCTTACCTCGACTCAGATCTGTAACAGCCTGCTTCGTGTTTGACTGTTCATTCCTCTCCACTGTTGGTGTCTTCGTCAGATCTGTTTCCACCGGCGTCTGAACCTTCCGATTCTCCTCCGATCCCTTCTGCCACTCGGTCACCGATTGCCTCATCTCTCGCATGAAAAACTCTAGTTTATGGCCTAACTCCTTTACTTCCTCCCGTAGGGACTTCAAATCCCGATCTACGTCGGCGATTTGGCGCATCTCTCCTTCCAAATTCGACATCAGCGGAACTAAGGTGAAGCCTTGGCTCTTGATACCAAATAATGGGGATTGACAAAGGTTTTGAATAGAAATAGCAGAAAAACGCTCTGCAGCAGCAAATGTTTGGTTACAAAAGCAAAAACTAAGGAGATTAGGGTTCTCCTTTCCTTCTAATATTCTCATCTCTCTAGAAAGGCCTAGGGCCGACACAAAACAAACTGAAAATGAGCTAATGTCCAAGCCCGACTTAATTTAACCAAACAGAAAATAAAAGAAAGACATAAGTAATAGAATATTATATGGAAAATTAGGGATAAGGACACAATCTGGAATATTTTTAAATAACAGGACAACTACATATTTTTTATAGGGAGAAGGGCAACTGCATAATTTTTATAGCGAGAAGGACAAACAATGAATCCCGAAAATCGGTGAATCTTAAAAGGTGAATCCCGAAATCAGTGAATTTCGATAGTGAATTTCGACAGTGAATCCCGAAAATTAGTGAATTTCGATAATGAATTTTGAAAATTAGTGAATTTCGACAGTGAATTTCGGGAGTGAATTTAAACAGTGAATTTCGAACACAAGTGAATTTCGACAGTGAATAAATAGTTTTGTCCTTTATGCAAAAGTTTCAAAAGACTGTCCTTCTACTCAATTGATGAAATATTTTTGTCCTTCTCCCTCATTCCCCCAATATTATAATATCTAGCCAGCTTCCAGATGTTCAAATAGGATGGTCCCACATCAATCTTTATATTGTTTTAGGTAAAAAAACAAAAGCAATCAACAAATATTTTCGAACTTACTTAAATTTAACTGACCCAATGCTTGCAATATCAAAGTCATTATTTATATAAAATAAAACAAAAGACGAACCAACCAATTATTTGGTCTTTATCTAATGGTTGAAATGTCGTACATGTATTTATGTTAATTTTAGGCGCTTTTATCAGCACCACAAAATTGCTACTGGCTCCGACACCCGAAAATTACTTAGTGTACCACGAGTATTTTCGTGCAAAATAATGTGTTTCAATAATAACGTCACTGACACTGACGTTATTTTTTAAAAAGAATGTCGATGGCACTGGCGTTCATAATGTTGTGCAGGAAGAAGAAAAATAAGATTACATGTGAGGTGCTGGAAGTAAATGAAACAAAAAGGTACCGATAGAAAATACGTGGTGCCGATAAAAGCCGCCTAATTTTAATGTATGGTCATTCTCTCCGTTATTTTTTATACATATTATAGTCGATTTACAATTTTATTTGAAATATGTTTATCCCGTGCAATGCATGGGTTTTTGGCTAGTGATATATATACATATATAGTCTAATAATAGATGATATAAGTAATGTGATACAAGCAACATAGTTAATGTAATACCATAATATGTATATGTCACTTTAATATTATAATGAAGTGATGTCATGACCAAGATCATTAGACACACTTATAAAATTGAACACTTAATGTGACATAGACATACACAAGATATTGATCACGTATACTATCAAAAGATATTTTAGTCACAATAAAATATAGAAATCAAACTTGATGTGACTTGATTATTTTCAAACACATATCACTTAAGATAGGGACATAGTTAATTGTAGAGTAATTATGAAATATATCCAAAATAAATATTTGAAATACATCAACACAAGATACTCAACAGTACCTTGGGTACCTTAAGTCCCAAGATGGAGGTATTGTTAGGAAATCTACGCGGGAACGCAGCGGAATTCAAAAATTTATTTCCTTTAACCAGGATCGACTTCGTTTAAGCAATAAACAAATAAGCTAGTAGACGGTGGTTACCTTGGTTGATCTAAAAGATCGACGCTTTGACCGTCTAAGGAGAGTAGTTCTGCATAGAGCCGCCCAAGTGTTCGGACTCTACCGCTAGTCCACACGAACAGCACGCCGGAATCCCATCATGGATTGCTATTGGAAAACTCCGGTTGCTAGACCGGCATTTTTCCCCTCTCTCCAACTCTCTATAGGATGCTCTCTATCTTACACAAGAACTATGAGCTCTTGCAATTATGATGTACAAAAGAGCTTGACACCCACACTATATTTATAGTGTATGTGTCGCCATATGTAGGTGTGGAGGAGAAGAAAACATTTTCCCAATAAAATAAGGAAAATATACTTAATTGATTTATCTCATTTAATTTAATATCTTATATTAAATATTTCCAAGATATTGTCAATATCTTATATTGACTATATTCATCTTATTATCATAAATCAATTTACACATGTGTGCAAATCTATAGTCATTAATATCTAATATTAATATATGATTATCTTATTAATTAAATTGCACAATCTAAATGTATCTTATACACTTCAATGTAGCGCCCCATATAGCCAAATATTGGCTTCCGGAATATTCTTTAATTAATATGATACTATGATTAATTAATTTGCAAAATACATGTATATCACATATATACATAATTTCGAAATTTATATGTATCAATATACATATTTAATTAATTATCATAATTAATATCTTGTATTATATTTATTCATAATAAATAAATACCACCATATTAATTTACCACTATAACCTTTATAGTCGTAGGATAAAACTTTCCTTATTTGGTTATCATCTATAACCACATTTTAATCCGGCTAGATGTTCATATGTGTGTGACCCGATAGGCTTCCGAATATGTTGGCCGTAGGCACAAAGTGCAATTTACGAAAATGCCCTTCATGCCTAACGATCACGGGATAGCGTCTAGCAACACACCGTGACCCCCAATCATCGGAAGAGTCAAATGCAATGACTACTACCTTTCATGTGAAACAGTTACCGTGTAACTTACAATCCTATCGCTGTAATAATATCCATACGGTCGTACGTCGAGTGTCAAACATTAACGACCGTATCTTATAATTTGGATATCATGCCCTCTCAAAGTAACTCATTTACTCTCACTTTGCAAAGATTCACGAGAGCTAGACATTTCTTATAAGTAGGCCATTTTGGATATTCCATCCCAATCATAGGATACGCGATTCCCGGATGACCAAACATGTATACTCTGCATGCTTCAGTATCATACCCAATCACTAGAGCTGTTAACGAGCCGAGCCGAGCCGAGCCGAGTATTGGCTGTTCGAACTCGAGCTCGTTAAGCTCATGAGCTCGTTCGTTTGTTAAACGAACAAAAAATTCTGTTCGAGCTCGGCTCGTTTAAAACATGAACTGTTCGAGCTCGTTCGAGCTCGGCTCGTTAGACATATTTTTTGTCTTTTGGCTCGAATTTGGCTCGAATTCGGCTCGAGTTCGGTTCGTTAGACATATATTATAAGCATATAAGCATGTTCGCAAACATTATATAAGTATGTTCGCGAACAATAAGCATGTTCGCGAACATAATAAGCATGTTCGCGAACATAATCGAACGTTTGCGAACCAAGCTCGAGCTCGGCTCGTTAAGCAAACGAGCCTACAATCATGTTCGAGCTCGGCTCGTTAAGCTAAACGAACAAACGATCACGAACACTAACGAGCCGAACACGAGCATGTTCACGAGCGGCTCTGTTCGTTTAACAGCTCTACCAATCACTACCGCATGATCGCCCCGTGGCTAGGGGAAACCTCAATAGTGTCAAAGCATGACAATCCACACCGTGGTGCCATGAAGACTCCGGTCTAAAGGATAATTACACAACCGCCACATAGTGTGACACTTAACCGTGTAAGTGGGTCAGTCTAACGTACGAATTCTCTAATACACGTCCACGTATAGTCCAAGTGTCTCTACGCTTTGATAGACGAGATCTATCCCTGCCCTAAAGACAGAAGACATCTAATACGTGCTAGCCTGTTCATACTATCAATGCCCTGTTTAATAGTACATCAACCTAGATACATTTAAGTATCAAACTTATTAAAGTGATTGGAGATCTCATCAACCATAATCGCCTATCATGGTTTCTCTATCACAGTTTAATACTAAGGACGTTATCATATAACAATTCATAATTGGTTCTTTAAAAGAACATATATATGACAACAGAAAAGCCATTTTATATATGTACAAACATAAAGAAATAGTAGAAATGATCCGACCCGGTCGGATCCGGTCCAACCCGATTGGGTTTAGGACACTATTCCAACAATCTCCCACTTGACCTAAAACCAATCACTCTCACATACAAGACCAAGTTGAAACACAAGAATCTCATGCAATACTCGCAACCAGCTCTAGCCATGAACGGATCGCTATCCGCGGGGGCTTCGACTATCTTCATACCATGCTCCAAATGACCAAGTCAAAAGGAACCGCCTCAACACACACATGAATCTCTGACGAGACCCTGGTCCTTGCTTCAAGCAATGAATCCACTTACTATATCAACTATATAAAAAGGTGGAAGAACCGTATAAGGTTCAGGAATGAACCTTCAAGATCCATGCACTGCTTCCGTTGTGCCTCTAAGGCACTACAGTGTTTTGGCCTGGTTGTAGAATCTACAGTGACCCATAGCTAAGAACATTTCCAGCTCACTGTATCACTTTTCCTTGAGAACATGCCGTACATAACAATTCATTGACATTGAAAAACTTCTGGTTTTTCAGTACGTGGCCATGTGAGTTTTCAATGATTCGTTTCATCATAACCGATCCAGGATGTCCCAATCGATCATGCCAAATTCTCAATATATTATTATCAGTAAACTTCTGGTTTACTACAAGATGCGTCTCCAGCGCATTTATTTTAGTATAATATAATCCCGGTGACAGAGAATGAAGTTTCTCTAATATATTTTTCTCGCCTGAGACATTTACTGTAATATACAAATATTCAGAAATTTTCTCATTCATTGTCTCAATATGATATCCATTCCGGCGGATATCTTTAAAACTCAATAAATTTCTTCGGGATTTGGGGGAATATAAAGCACGATTGAACATAAATTTTGTTCCCCCAGGGAGAAATATTGTAGCTCTTCCGGATCCTTCGATCAGTTTTGCACTACCACAAATTGTATTAACATTTATCTTTTCTTTCTTCAGGAAAGAAAAATATTTCTCATGTTTGAGTATTGTATGTGTAGTGGCACTATCAAGCAAACAAATATCTTCATTTGAATCTTGTACACCGGAGATATTCATCGTTTCTTCAAGAAGAAAATACAAACATAATAAATGACGTTGTAAATATAAACTACTAGACTTGTTCTAAATTTAATATGATACCCTAAAAAAAATTCAAATAAGAAGAAATATTTTGTATGCTCTCGTTTTCTAAAAGATGAGAAATCGAAATGATACATTGTGGAACAAGACGAAAAATTAAATACATAGAGTGATTGTATCGTTTATTGTATAAAGGATATATATAGTTGGAAGGGTTGCATACCTGATGTTAGAAAATTATTTATAATGTAATAAGACAATACAAGTGGAGATTTATTTATTTTATTTATTATAACTTATTATTGTTATTTCTTTTATTGGATTATAGTACAAAATTCAAAAGTATAACATAAGTTTTCATTAATTTTCGTCCCTCGGGGGTTGTCAACTTCATTTCGGTTCCACTTGGCACACAAGTGAACCGTTTTCCCCATTCGAGATGATGATCCTTTATGATATCTATCGGGGATATATTTTCCACGGATCCTTTATGATATCTATGACCACGACTACGTCCACGTCCATGGCCTCTCCCACGACCAAGACCACGTCCACGACCACTATCAAATTTCGAAGATTGAGCCACGTTCACTTCAGGGAACGGGCTAGCACCAGTTGGTCGGGACTCATGATTCATCAACAAAATTTCATTATTTTGTTCAGCTAGAAGAAGACACGAAATCAACTCAGAATATTTTGTGAAACATTTTTCTCGATACTGTTGTTGTAACAACACGTTCGAGGCATGGAATGTGCTATATGTTTTCTCTAACATATCCTCCTCGGTAATAGTTTCACCAGATAATTTCAGTAAAGAAGTAATTCGGAACATTGCTGAATTATATTCGCTCACAGATTTAAAATCTTGGAGCCTTAATTAAATCTGTCCATTCAGCCCGTGCTCTAGGTACACGAACCATTTTTAGGTGATCGTACCTTTCTTTTAAATTTTTCCATAGCATTGATGGATCTTTCACAGTTAAATATTCAGTTTTTAGGGCCTCGTCTAAGTGATGACGGAGAAATATCATAGCCCTAGCACGGTCCTGAGATGATGCTTTATTATTTTCTTTAATCGTGTCTCCTAGGCCTTTTGCATCAAGATGGATCTCGTCATCTAGTGCTCATGACAAATAGTTCTTTCCAGAAATGTCAAGTGGTACAAATTCACGGTTTGTTAAATTTGCCATTGGTTGAAAATAAATTTTACCTAAATATACCTTTAACGGTTAGTGATGGAAATCGGCCTCTGGTGAAGATATTGATAACTGGTAGAGTCGTGCGGATAACGTGTTATAAACTATATAATGAAGCTGTGAAATATGAAAAATACAACAACTTTCTCGTACATAGTTGAAAGAAAACCAAAGAGAAAATATACTTAGTAACTTTATTGTATATCAAAGGTGGAAGTTACTTGCTTAAAGTTAACTCCACCCTCTTCACTTGTCTCTCATATATATATACATAGGTAGAAGCCGGCTTAAAGAGAGTCAATTTAAGACTTGTTTCTTATCTACGAGACCATGTTGGTTTAAGATTATGTAGGTTCATCTTATAAACTTAATACATAGTATTAATGCATATTCATCTTGTCCATACTTAATGCATATCATATTTTGCACCAATATATGTAAGTATTGACGGATATCCACATCATCTTTAATATATTCATAACATTCTCAAAAGAAATAAAATTTAATCCATAACTTCCCCAACCATGCTCCTCGTAATTTTCCTTATCCCGTCTCTTCTTTTCCAAAAACTTTCTTTGCACCGTGCGCACTAAAAACTCCTTCGAGGATAATATATTACTTTGACTGGTATGAAACCTTTTATTCAAAAGAAAATACAATAATAAACTAAATCATACTCTCTCCGTTTTTTTATATATGTCGCAGACAGGGGCGCCCCTGGGGGAGGGCCAAGGGGGCCATGGCTCCGAGCCCCCCAAAAATCTATGAATTTAAGGGCTCCGTGAAATTTTAACTCAATAGTATATATATATACATATACATATATATTGCCTTTTTAAAATTAATTAAGGTATTAGTCTAATGGTAAACAGTCAAGTATAATTTTATAAGCAACCATGGTTCGATTCTTGCTAGAGGCAACATTAATATTTTTTTTGGTAAACCCATTTTTTAGAAGGGCCTAAAATAATATCTGGCCCCGAGCCTAAATGTGGGCAGGGACGCCCCTGGTCGCAGAGAAAAGATTCATACAGATTTAAAAAAAAAAATTAATATGTCTCAAATATAGTTTTGAAAATGTATTTTTTTTATTGAAGATGTAAATACTTTGATGGTAAATGTGTTTTTAGTATTGAAAATGTAGTTTTTTATATAGGAAATGTAAATATTTTATTGATAAAATAAAAAAAAGTAATAAATGATGTATTGGAAAATGTATAATGACAGATAAATAGAAAATAAGTAAATTGTGAAATGTAACACATACTGCTAAAACGGGAGGAGTATATTAGTTGGTTGGCAAAAATAAAATAATTAACCGTTGCGCACACACCGACGTTGGGATGCGTTGATATTTTACAAGTCGACATGTGCACATACACAGGTAAATTTCGGCTAAAAAATTGAAAACGTACACACACAATGTTATAGTGATGCGATACGATCCCAGGAGATCGACGAAAGGATCAATACGAGCCGGAAACCCTAACCTAATTGGGCAGCAGTCTAGGAAGAGGGCCAAGAACAACTCAACGCTTTGCTCAAGAACGCTGATAAGCTCTTGAAAAGGGGTGCAATCTCTACGACAAAGAGATCACTCGCTCGCAAGCGATGTTCTTGATCAATCACAGACCAAGGGAAGAAGAGAAAACTCTTGTGTGTAAAATAATATCAAAAGTCTGTCTTCTGAAATAATAGGTTTGCCTTTATATAGGCTACAAGAATAAAATCATAAGGGTAGTTTGGTAATACCTAAAAAGGGGCGCCTAAAAATATAATAGGAATTAATAAAATAATCCTCAAAAATAACCTAATAATATAATGGAAAATAAACGACGTCGCGGACGTCAAGCTAATCCCTCCTCGTGATCTCCGAGCTCCGTAGCATAAATAACGCAACAAATAGCCTGCTTGTCGTCCGGCTTCACTTGTGCTTGCTCGTTACATATATCAATGATCAACGTGTCCAAAGCATCACGCATCCGTTTCTTCTGAAGCCGTGTCATCGGACCGTCTCGAATAACCAAATGATCAATCGGCAGCATCGGGACCAACGGGTCGGGAACCTCCGAAGGGATCGCATCATTCCCTCCCGATTGCGAAGGATCTGTCCTCAGATCGTAGGGGTTGTCAAAGGGCATCAAATCAGCAACATTGATGGAATTAGAAATGCCCCAATCTTCAGGAATCGCGATCTTGTAGACATTGTTGTTTATCTGCTCCAAGACTTCAAATGGACCATCACCTCGTGGATGCAACTTGGACTTCCGCTGCTTCGGAAAACGATCCTTGCGATAGTGTAACCAGACCCAATCACCAGGCTCAAAGATCACCTCCTTCCGGCCCTTGTTGGCTTGCTTCGCGTACCTAGCCGTAGCTTTCTCTACATTCGCACGAGCTTGCGCATGCAACTCTCTCACCATTTCCGCCTTGGCTTCACCATCCAAGCTAACCTGCATGCCTGCGGGCAAAGGAGCCAAAGAAAAAGGAATATCGGGGTTGAACCCATAGACTACCTCCAAAGATACGATCCCTTCGGAGGTTCCCGACCCGTTGGTCCTGATGCCGCCGATTGATCATTTGGTTATTCGAGACGGTCCGATGACACGGCTTCAGAAGAAACGGATGCGTGATGCTTTGGACACGTTGATCATTGATATATGTAACGAGCAAGCACAAGTGAAGCCGGACGACGAGCAGGCTATTTGTTGCGTTATTTATGCTACAGAGCTCGGAGATCACGAGGAGGGATTAGCTTGACGTCCGCGACGTCGTTTATTTTCCATTATATTATTAGGTTATTTTTGAGGATTATTTTATTAATTCCTATTATATTTTTAGGCGCCCCTTTTTAGGTATTACCAAACTACCCTTATGATTTTATTCTTGTAGCCTATATAAAGGCAAACCTATTATTTCAGAAGACAGACTTTTGATATTATTTTACACACAAGAGTTTTCTCTTCTTCCCTTGGTCTGTGATTGATCAAGAACATCGCTTGCGAGCGAGTGATCTCTTTGTCGTAGAGGTTGCACCCCTTTTCGAGAGTTTATCAGCGTTCTTTAGCAAAGCGTTGAGTTGTTCTTGGCCCTCTTCCTAGACTGCTGCCCAGTTATGTTAGGGTTTCCGGCTCGTATTGATCCTTTCGTCGATCTCCTGGGATCGTATCGCATCATATAGGGTCACAGAAAAAACTTCCCATAAAAAATCACAACTCCCCATCACACCATTACCAATATTGCTGAAAAAACAACGCATCATCAGAAAAGAAAAAAAAAACCTTAGCTTGTGTTTGTTTTCGTTAGAGGTTTTTCTTGAGGTTTTATTTATTTTTTTATTTTTTATGTCATTCATCAATCATTTCTTACAATTCTCTTACCAATCATTTTTCAACTACAAATAAAAAAGATATTAAATCATCTCTCATCATTTTACTTTATCACCTTTTTTTACCATTATTTTAATCGTTATACTACTTCTTTTTTTTCAATTTCTATCACCAGCCATTTCTTTATCTACACAAATTTCAAAAAAGCATCTTAACTTCTTAATCATTACTTCAATTACTTTTATTATATTTTATTAAACACTAGTATCTAAAACAACTCAAAAAAAACTTCAATACAAAACAAACGGATTATTAATCTTTTCCTAACAAAGACATCCCATTTATAAAAGCTCATTTACACACACACACACTAAAAAAATGCTGCAAAATCAAACTCAAACTTCACACAGTCGGACCATCTCCCTTGGCTTTTACACTCTGAAATCAACATCCATGCCACAATAATTAATGAATACAAATAGTTTATTTTTTTTAAAAATTTAAATTACCCTTCATAGGATTCAAATTGTTCACGCTTCATGTTCACCATTTACGTAAATCCGTCCCATAGATTTGAAAAGAATGCCTTTAATGGCACGACACCTATGGAAAATTGAACCTCATACGAGACTCGACTTTCCAGCGGTCATATGAGACTCGACTTTCCAGCGGTTCAACATTGATGCTGTGAAAATAGGTTTGGTGCAGGGACGGACCGAGCGTATACAGGGGGGGGGGGTGCATGGCCCCCACTGGATTTTCAGAATTTTTTTGTTGCAAAACGACGTCGTTTTGCTTTTCAGTAAAAAAAAAAAAAAAAAATTTACCCTAATCCCTCCATTCCATCGTTTTTACCTACCAATTTCATTCCAAAAATCAGATCAGTCGCACCTCCTCCCCTCTTCAGCGAATCAGCGGCTTACATTCACTGATTCACCATTTCAATTCACCTTCTCCTAAATTCCTAATCGTCTCCCCGAGGACGGAGAACCCCGACCCGATTTACATTCATCGGCTTCTTGTTTTGCTGCAGTAGCGTTCATTTCTGTGCTGTGGAGCAGGGACGGAAGACTTTGCAGCAGGAGCAGCTCAGCAGCCGAGCAGGGAGAGGGAGCAGGTAGCCAGGTAATGTTAGGGGTGTACATAATCCAGTCCGGTCGGTTTTTTACGATTTTCTGAACTGAACTGTAGTTACGGTTTTGATATTTTCTGAACTGAATTGAATTGGTCATTTTTCTGAATTGGACGGAACCAATATAGTCCGGTTTGGTTCAGTTTCGGTTTTCAGACTGTATTTTATTTACCATAAAATTTTGATTTTTTTCTTCTAAAAATGAGACAAACACCGTTATTGGGACCATAAGCCAGCGGGTGGTCGTTGTAACGACAATTTCAAAGGTTGCTTTCAGCCTTTCACGATCAAAGGATGAAGAATATTAGAAGAAGCAAGAACGGCCGGTGAGCTCAAACGGCGGTTATCGGCGGCTGAGAAGCATTTTAGATTTAGGTTTAGGTAGAAACGGCAGAAGTATAAGGTTTAGAAATTTAGGGTTGTGTGTGGGGGTTTTTTTAGTATGAGCTAGTGAACAAATTAAATTATATATATATATATATATATATATATATATATATATATATATATATATATATAAAATTAAAAATGAAGTATAACCGGTTCGGATCGGGTCATACCGGTTTTTATGGATAAAACCAAAAACTGAATTGGATTTTCGGTTCGGTTTTTCTTCAATGAAAAAACCGATTGGAAAACCACGGTTCATCATTTTCCGGTCCGGTTTAATCCGGTTCAGTCGGTCAGTCCAGTTTTCCAATTTCGTTGTACACCCCTAGGTAATGTATTCTATATTTCTATTAATGAAATTTTATTAAGTATAAATGCTTTTCAGCTTTTGTGTTTTGTCAGCTTGTGCCTTTGTGGGAACTACTTTGTTTGAACTTTATGAAGTTTGAATCGGAGAGTGTGATGTGTGAATGTTTTGAGTCTTTAATATTTTATAAGAGAAATTGGGTTTGGGTGCATTCACTGCATTGTGATTTGGGGAATTGGGATGAATTAATAATAATATTGTAATAGTGTAGACTGTGTAGTAGTAGTGTATACAACTTAAATGTTTAATTGAAGTTGAGATTGGAGAAGTATTTGTTAAGTTGATTAGGCGTTTTTGTTAGGTATATTAATGTATTATACAATGTAGAATGTACAATATACATCTTCATCTTTTTTAAGTCTCGATTGATAATAAGTAGTAAAAGTATGGTTTTTTTAACAGATAATTGAAAAATGGAACATGATCATTCTTTACATCCTTTTTTTAAGAAGTGTCGGAAAGCACCGGAGAAAAATGCGATTGAGATTGAGAATTCAGGGGTGAATGCATCTAGTGTTGCGGCATCAGTTTCTATGACTTCTGGTTTAGCTAGTGGTGCTAGAGAATTTGTTGATTTAAATAGCCTGCCAGCAGATCCTGCATTAAGGAAAAAAATAACTGAATATCATCCCAATCAAATTAATGAAATTAGAAGAGCTTATTTGTTAAAGGGGCCTTGTCAACCCCGTGGTCATGATTTTCCTTTGACTAATTGTGGTGGCAGAGATCGTCGATTTAATGTGAAGTGGTTTGATGAACATTCTAATTGGTTAGAATACAACACTATAGAAGACAAAGCATATTGCTTGTGTTGTTATTTGTTCATAAATGAATTTGGTAATCAAGGTAGTGGCGGTGCATTTGTAAGTGAAGGTTTTAGTTCTTGGAATAAAACAGAGAGGTTAAAAGCCCATGTTGGAACGGCTAAGAGTTCTCATAATTTGTCATTGAGGAAATGTGGGGATCTAATGAAGCAAGAGCGATCTATTGAGGTTTCTTTTCATAAGCATACAGATGTTGAAAAAAAGATTTACTTGGTTCGCTTAAGTGCTACTATTAATTTATGTAGGGTTATGTTACATCAGGGGTTTTCTTTTCGTGGTAATGATGAGTCCGATGATTATTTAAATAAGGGGAATTTTATTGCATTACTTGAATATTCTGCTGATATAAGTGAGGCTATTCGTAGAGTTGTCCTTGAAAATGCTCCAAAAAATCAACAAAAAACATCTCCTAAAATTCAGAAAGATGTTATTAAGTGTTTTGCTAAAGAGATACAACAAAGGATAGTTGAAGAGTTTAAAGATGATTATTTTGCATTGTTGGTGGATGAGTCGAGTGATGTATCAGGAAAAGAACAAATGGCTGTGGTTTTTCGATTTGTTGACTCTCGTGGGAATGTAAAAGAGAGATTCATTGGGGTTGTACATGTGACGGAGACATCGTCTTTGATCTTAAAATCTGCTATTGATGGATTCTTTGCTGAGTTGGGCTTGAGTGCAATGAAAATCCGAGGTCAAGGGTATGATGGGGCAAGTAATATGAATGTTGAGTTCAATGGGTTGAAAACTTTGATTTTGAGAGAAAACGAGTTTGCACATTATATTCATTGTTTTTCTCATCAACATCAATTGGCTCTTGTTGGAGTGGCTAGAAAACATATAGATGTTGAAGATTTCTTTTATAAGACATCCATGTTGGTGACTGTTGTCGGGGCCTCTTGTAAGCGTAAATACATGATTCGACAAAGCCAAAGAGACTACATATTGGAAGGCATCAATAGTGGTTTGATTGACACGGGGAAAGGATTAAACCAAGAGTTAAGTCTTAAGAGAGCCGGAGATACACGTTGGGGATCTCATCATGATTCTTTGATAAACTTGGTTAATTTATTTTCTACTGTTCTTGATGTTCTTACAATTGTTTCAAGTGATGCTACACATTCAACAAAAGAGGCCCAAGACGGTTTATTGAACTATCCTTTATCATTTGATTTTGTCTTCTATTTGCAATTGATGTTGAAAATATTAAAGATCACGAATGTGTTGTCACAAGCTTTGCAAAAGAAAGAAGAAGACATTGTGAATGCTATGATATATGTTAAACATGCAAAGTGCCGGTTGCAAGCATTAAGAGATCATGGATGGGAGGATCTTTTAAATAGTATCACTTCATTTTGCAATGAGCATGGGATTGATTGAATGAAGATGGATGATGAATATGGTACTCCAGCTAGTCGTCGCCGTAATCCAAACAAGCACATTACTAATGATTTTCATTATCGTGTGGAATGCTTTTATGGAATTGTGGATATGCAACTTTTAATGATGAATGAGCGATTCAATGAGATCACTTCTGAGTTGCTTATTTGTATTGGTAGCTTGAGTCAACTTGATAATTTTGCTGCATTTGATTTGCAAAGGTTGATAAAGTTAACCGAGTTTTATCCCAATGACTTCTCTTATCTTGAATGTGAGACTTTAAAGGAGAAACTAGAGACATATCATGGATATGAGATCAGATATCAGATTTAGCAAGTTGAATGGGATTGGCGATCTATCTACATTGTTGGTGCAGACCAAAAAGCATATGGGGTATTATTTGGTGTATCGGCTTTTGAACACCAACGTCAGTGACACTGACGTTGGTGTTCAAGGAGGAACACCAGTGTCACTGACTTTCACGTTATAAAAGTGGTACAACTTAAGGACGTCAGTCCACTGGTGTTCCTCCTTCAACACCAACGTCAGTGACACTGACGT
Organism: Gentiana straminea; assembly: GCA_036785695.1. NCBI lineage: Eukaryota > Viridiplantae > Streptophyta > Magnoliopsida > Gentianales > Gentianaceae > Gentiana > Gentiana straminea. The sequence goes on from JAVUPR010000137.1 coordinate 13,332,154, forward strand.
TGGTGTTGAAGACGTTTTGTTCAGAAGAAAAAATATTCAAATAATGGGTGCCAAAAGTAATTATGCGTGTGCCGATAGAACCCGCCTATAAAAAAATATGTTACCTTTTTTTACACATTTGTAAAATGCTTTTTCGGGGTTTTGCGGTCCTCTACAGCCCTTAACGGCCCTCTACACCCCGTTACGGCCCTCTATGATTCGCTACACCCCGCTGCGAACCGAATCGATACTCCTAAATTCAAAACCACAAGAATTTATTATCATTAGCCCAAAACATCAACAAATAGCAATGTTAAAACATCAACAAATAGCAAATTGTCAATTGATTTTAAGTTGTTTTACAACTTTCACTATCAAAATAACGAAAATCATATTTTTTCTGACCTGCCAGATTTGTGAATGCATCATATATTATTCAATATTGTCAATGCATATCAGGCTCATGTTTAAAAGTCTCTAATAACTTATCAAGATAATTTGTGGCAAGGCTGGGTCATTAATCTGTTGTAATATATCAATAAAATTTGTTGTTCTTTTGAGATAACATTTATCATTTTCTCATTGATTCCTTCTGATTCAGAAGTACTTGTTAATGTATCGTCCATTTTTGCTTTTCCATGGTTATCTGTATTTTCTTCATTAGTTGTATCACTACCAGAATTTATAAGCAAGTTTGAGATTTTATTCATAATTTCGTCTTCCAGATTTAGTACATTAAATCTTCTTTTTAATTTACAATAATTCGATGTATGTTTTGTGGCATCTATAACATTCAATGCCTTTTATCCAATATTTTTTAGTTTTGTAGAAATTATTGTTTGAGGGTTGTTTGTTTTGTTTGTTATTTATATACAAATTCCTATTAGGTTTATAGGTTGTTTTGTTTTTATAAGTGGGTTTTTTGCAATTTCCTTTGCAAGAGGATTCATGTCTAAAAGGATTATTGTCAAATTGCTGACAAAAGGTTCTAAGTTCTATATTAGCCTTTTTTATTTCCCATTTTATGTGTTTTTGAAAGTTGAGGTCTTGGCATATTTTCATTCCCTCTTGTGGAATAACGCTAACTAGTTGTCCATATGTGTATTGATCGTAAGGAATAATTTGGTTGCCCGAATTTTCACGAATTCCATTCCTGACCTTTTCTCCTAACAAGGTTGGTATTCCGGCTAAGAATTTTTCTTTCCAAAAAGGCTGCTTAGAATCATCCTTTTGCATTAATCTTGTTAGGAAATTATTTTTATACCATTGGAAATCACTGAATTTTTTACAGCATAGGTTCGAGAGTAGTTCAGTGTTTCTTTCTTTTAATTTCGATGGATCTCCAAAAAAATGTATTGAGATATTATGTATTAAAGTAGATACAGCATCTTGTAAAAGTTCTTGTTGGTCGTCAAGAATTAGATTTTGTTCTTCATCGTATTTTTTTTTTTGAGACATCGTATTTTAGTGAACTGAGTATTTGGTCATGTGGGTCAGGTGTTAAATAAAAATCTCACCATCTTTTTAATTGTCCTGAGAAACCTGCAATTAGCAGTTCTGCGGTAGTCCTATCTTGGACTCCGTGTTGTGTTCTATAGGCATTTGCACCTATTGTCAATTTGATATTCATTCATAGTATCTAAGTTCTAATTATAAACAGATGATGCATTAAAACGATTTTGAGTTTGAGTTTCGACAGGTATAATGTCAAGAGGATAATTTGGATTGTGTTGTGAACTCCACCCTATTATATATATATATATATATATTAGAATTGTTGTACGAGGTTGGAAGTGCTTGAAAAGTTCTATTTCATTTAACTTCAGTAACCAACATACACCGAAAAGTTACCAATTGTCGGTGATTAGAAGATATCCTTTGGTGTGTGTAATTGTATATTAATTTGATGAATCTTGCAGAGAGGATGCTCACCAAACACGATTAAAAGATTCACATTGATATATTAGGAAGTAGCAAGTAGGAAGTAAGTGTTGCTGAAACATAAATGCGTAAGAGGATGCTTATATGACGATGCGTTGTTTTTTCTGTAATATTCGAATCTTTTTTTGCCTTTACTTGTTAAGTTAGAGTGAATTCAAAAGGCAGTAGGATATACCAAAACACGTCAATAGAGTAAAGGTATAAATAAACAAGAACCCCAATTAGTTCTTCAGAAGACTCGAGCATCGCCAAGTGACCTTGTTTCCGTTTCCATCTCCATTTGATCCCTTATGCTACTGGCCCCTTGCTTGGTCATAGTTTTGACTTCTGGGCAGATGTATTGTTGTTTGCTATTCCAGCATCTACATTATGGAATCATTAAGTAGCTCTCTTAAGTTTTACACAGATGCACTAATGGAATCTTTGGAATTTGGATGCTTTTAAATGAAATTCAAGTTAAACAACTTTACCATGTGAGTGAAATAAAATCAACTTTATAAGGCAATCAAATCAAGTAAACCGTGCATTTTACTATAATTGCTTAATCATGCGCATATAACTCTTTTTCATATAAGACAAATATAAGAAACCTGATTTCACAAAGTTCAATTATTGGAACACAGCATCAGCAAAATACTTGCAACAATTTCACACACATTCTTTCTTTACAACCAGTAAACAAAACAAACAAACCAAGACCACGAGCAAGGGAAAAAGGAACCAAAAACCTTCACACAAACTAACAGGATTGATAGGGAAATAGGTCAGGATGTATGTAATTAAGCCAAGGTTTTTAATGAATGATATATAAATTACTACAACCACCAAAATCGAATTAATGGGTATGTATGTATGCAATATAATCCAACCACTATCAATTCATCCCACTGAAATTCGAAAGGGAAGACGCTTCAAACCCATATGAAAGGTTACACTGATGATCATATGAGAATTTCGATAATACTGGCTGAATGAAGAAGGGAAGGACAAATCCAATTAAGTGGTGTATGGAGCAAACAAATTAAGCAAATCGTCTAAAAAAGAACAGTGTATGTAGTGAAATTGCAAACTCACATGGAACAATGAGGAAGGATTCCGATAGCAAAACTAAAAACGGCCGGGTATACGTTGACTATGAATCAACAGAAGAACCCATCATCTCCCCAGACCAAACAACTTCCCCTGTTGTACAAGAAAGCCAGACGTCAAACAAACGTATGGTGAAGAATGAAAAGCAAAAGTCATGAGAAATCTCTCAAATGCAAGATATATTATCCACGGTATAAGTTTACACAGAACATTAACATGTCCCCATTTATGCCCCAAACAACACAGAACTTTAACGTCTCCCTATTTATGCCCCAAACAACAATGATCAAGGAAGAAGTAATCTTCTTTTTCATATAGCAAATAAAAAGGCCATTTAACCCACCACATTGATAAGAAATAGATAATATCAAAAAAGTATACTTCTGTCAAATGCAGAAAGAAACAATAAAATTGTTGATAAATGCTTCACAAATGTGACCAAGAGAAATAGTAGTAATACAATAGCAATGTGATGTGATTAAGGAAGAAGAGATATGCATCGAAATTCTCTGGAATATGTTTAAGAGAACAAATGAATAGTAATTAAGACAGAGCTTGATTTACGTAATAAGAAGAAGAACAAACGAAAAAAACGTATGAGACGAAACAGGTGAGGAAGACCTGTAGCTTATTGAAACGACGTCGTTCTAGTCGCATAAGAAAAAAATTGGTCGACCATTTTTGCACAATTAATATAGGGGGGTTCTATTTGGACCCCCCTATTTACTACTTGCACCCACTTACTACTTGTACCACAAAAAATTACTTCGGGCACCACATGATTTTTTATATAGGGAAGTCAGTCACATTGGTGTTCCTTGTGGAACACCAACATCAGTCACAGTGACGTTGGTGTTCCACAAGGAACACAAGTGTGGCTGACGTTCCCTATATAAAAAAGTGTTAAATCTTAGAACGTCAGTCCATGACTTTTCACTGGTGTTCCTAGTGGCATACCAACGTCAGTGTCACTGACGTTGGTATGCCACTAGGAACACCAGTGTGAGTGACGTTTTTTTCACCCGAAAAAATATTCATTAATGTGGTGCAAGTAATAAAAAGGGGGTCCAAATAAAACCCACCTTAATATAAACTTCTACATATAAGATTATATGTGAGTAATATATCCCTTGCATACAGGAAAATTCTTCTGCGTACTGTGGGTAGGTGTTTTGATTCACATGGTACTTAGTTGGATCAAAGTTAATGACCTATATATATATATATATGTGTGTGTTAATTTGCAAGTGATATGGTAACTTGCCTGTATGCCCATCGCTTTGCGGGAAAAAAATAAATAAAAGAAGTAATCTAGACGTATTCAATTTGCATATTTTTATGCCTGAAGTAGTTGCAATTGTATCTAATCGGATGATATATGTCCAAGTGTCTAGAGTGGCCGTGCTATAAAGTGTAAAAGACGTACACTGTGATATCCCGGTTTTCGATAAAGGGCATGTTAAATATCAAAGCAATTGTTGAAGGAATGTGTTTTATTGATCTCAAACTTGGCCTTATAAATAGCCAGCAATTACAAGAAGAATGCATGCCTAACTGCAGTGCTAAAAATATGGAAACAGAATCACAAACAATAGACTAAGTCTACCTAGTCCACTCCCTAGAATGTACGAGATTATTTTGCAACAGAAAGACTAATTCAAACAATTTAAACTGAAAATAGACTTAACATTCCCTCCCTTAAGCTAAACATTCTTCCTTTTTAGCTTATACTCCTAGCTTCAATCATCCCAAGCATGCTTCTGAGTCTTTCAAATTGATCCAACTTTAAAGGCTTTGTCATGATATCAGCAATTTGATCTTGAGTGTTACAAAAATTGAGTTCAATAACTCCATCATTCACCAGGTCCCTCAGAAAGTGAAACCTTACATCAATGTGTTTGCTCTTACCATGAAACACCGGATTCCTTGACAATTTGATGGTTGAACTGTTGTCACACATGATCACTGTCCTTGTTTTCTTCTCTTTCATTCCCAATGCTTCCAGAATTCTCTTAAGCCACACGCATTGACAAGCACACAAGGCTGCTGCTATATATTCAGCCTCTGTAGTAGATAGAGCAACTACTGGCTGTTTCTTTGAAGCCCAAGAAACAACCCTTGATCCCATAAAGAAAACATATCCAGATGTACTTTTTCTATCATTTAAGTCACCTGCATAATCACTGTCTGTATAGCCAATGAGTCTTAGATTATCTTCTCCTTGCTTATAAAGAATCCCAAGATCCGTTGTGCCTTTCAGGTACCTTAGCATCCTTTTTGCTGCCAACCAATGAACCTCCTTTGGATTAGACACAAACCTGCTTATTATACTTACACCATACATCATGTCCGGCCTAGTTACGATTAAGTACATGAGGCTTCCAACAACTTGCTTAAACAGAGTTTCATCAGCTTCTGGTCCATCTTCATCCTTCAACGGCTTTGCTCCTGGCACAATAGGATTTCTAACCGAGTTGCTGTCTTCCATTCCAAACCTTGTCAATATTTCATGTGCATATCTCTTTTGACAGACAAAGATTCCATCAGGACAATGCTTGACTTCTATTCCAAGAAAATGTCTCATCTTCCCTAAGTCAGACATTTCAAACTCCAACATCATAGATGATTTAAATTCTTCACACATTTTCCTTTCAAATTGTTCTCTGGCAAAGTATGCTTCAATCCTACTGTACCACGCTCTTGGTGCTTGCTTGAGTCCATACAGTTCCTTTTTTAACTTATAGACCTTATCTTCATCTCCCTTTTTTATGAAGCCTTCAGGCTGTTGTATAAACACCTCTTCGTTAAGTTCCCCATGCAAAAAGGCACTCTTCACATCAAGTTGCAGAATTTCCCAATTGAATTGAGCAGCCATGGCAATAATTATTCGAATTGTGTCAAGTCTAGCTACTGGAGCAAAGACTTCAGTATAATCTATGCCATGACGTTGGGCATATCCCTTTGCCACCAACCGTGCTTTATACTTCTCCACATCTCCTTTTTCATTGAACTTTGTTTTAAACACCCATTTAACCCCTATAGTCTGGACTCCTTTAGGCAGTGTGGTAAGTTCCCAAGTTTGATTTTTCTCAATGGCCTCTATTTCGGCCTACCATTGCTTTTTTCCATTTCTCACTCTTTGATGCTTCATCAAAAGAGATGGGATCTCCTTCAACTACCATCATTGCACTCAGCTGCTGATCATCATCATTTCCTGTAACATAGTCATTGAGCCATGCTGGTGTTCTTCTCTCTCTGATTCCTCTTCCTGCAGTTAAACTAGGTTCAGTTACCTCATTTACCGGTTCAATTGGAGGTGATCCAGAGGTTGAACCTGATCCAGGAGATGAATTATCTGAATTTCCAGAAGTTGAATGATCTGAATTTCCTTCTGTTTCAGCCTCAGCATCACTGTCTTCATCTGCACTGTCTTCATCTGGCCACTCCAGATTGTCTTGATTATTTCCTGCTTCAGTCTTGCTCCAATCCCAACTTTCCTCTTCCTCAAAAATAACATCTCTACTAATAATGATTGTTTTTGAAACTGGATCATACAATCTCCAGGCTTTGGACTCATCACTTACCCCCAAGAAGATGCATTTTCTGCTTTTGTTGTCCAGCTTACTTCTCTTTTGATCTGGTATATGGACATGTGCTATACATCCAAATATACGAAAATAGTCTACCATTGGCTTCTTCCCACTCCATGCTTCTTGTGGTGTTTTGTGTTTTAGTGGCCGCCGTTGGACTTCGTTTAGTATGTGCACACACCACCTAATGACCTCGGGCCAAAAGCTATTTGGCATCTGCTTTTCTCTTAACATTGATCTGACAGCATTCATAATGGTCCTATTCTTCCTCTCAGCCACTCCATTTTGCTGAGGAGTGAATGCTGCTGTTAGTTGCCTGTTAATCCCATTGGTTTGACAGAATTCCAGAAATTCATTTGACATGTACTCACCACCTCTATCCGTTCTCAAGCCTGTGATGTATCCTCCTCTTTCTCAACAAGGATCTTAAAATTTTTAAACATGGTAAAGGCTTCGATTTCTCATGTAAAAAATAAGCCCATGTTTTTCGAGTGAAATCATCAATAAGACTCAAAATGTACCTCTTATTCTTTGTTGGACATTGGCTTGATTGGACCACATATATCCGAGTGTATTAACCGAAGTTGCCTTGTTGCTCTCCACACACTTTTCCTTGGTATAGGTTCTCTATCTTTGTTTTCCAATTAAACAGGTAGTGCACACCTTTTCTGTAATCTGCAACTTAGGCAATCCATCAACCATCTTCTTGTGTGAGAGTGTTCTTAGCCCTTGGTAGTTCAAATGCCCAAATCTACAATGCCATTTGTGAGTTTCCTTTTCTGATGCAGCTTCACTTTGTAGGCACATGATACTCTTTGATGCAATGGCAAAAGATAGACAAAACATTCTGTTCCTGCTCATGTTAGTCTGCATAATCACCCCTTTTGTTGGATGAAACACTTTACAACTCCTATCTTGAAACAAAATTGCTAATCCCTTTTCTTCCAATTGCCCTATACTTAGCAGATTGTTCTTAAGTTCTGGAACATAGTATACATTAGAAATTACCTGAATTATTCCATTTAGCTTCACTCTGATATTGCCTTTTGCTTTCACAGTTATGCTAGCATTATTACCTAGCTTCACTGTTTTACTAAGCTCATATTCCAATATCTCTGAGAACCATAATTTGTTGCCTGTCATATGATTGCTGCACCCTGAATCAAGAAACCACGGCTCTTCCTTTTGTGTTTGGTGAGGTTCTTCATAGGACATTAGCAAGAGTTCCTCTGCTTCCTCCATCTCAGTATAGTTGGCTGTTTTCTCCCATGATGGACATTCATATTGAAAATGTCCCAGCTTGTGACACTTGTAGCACTCAATTGTTGCTTTATTGAATGATTGCCTTCCTCTACCCCTGCCACGTCCTCCTCTGTTAGTACCTCGACCCCTTCCTCTATTAGAGCTTTCATCTAGTGCTACTTTCAATGCTTGTTCCTCTTCTTGAGGCCCCTGCATCCTCTGTTCGTGGACCAACAAACTCCCATGAAGCTCATCAATGGTTAAAATGCTAAGATCATTGGATTCTTCTATGGAGCAAACTACATAGTTGAATGGGGGTCGTGATCTCAGAATTTTACTTACTACCGTGCTCTGCACCATATCCTCACCGTTTGCCTTCATTTTGTTGACTGTGAATAGCATACGTCCTAGAAAAGTGTCAATCTTTTCTCCCTCTTTCATTGTGAGAAGTTCGAATTCCCTCCTTAGGGCTTGGAGTTGTGCCCTTTTCACCTTCGTAGACCCTTGGTACTTCCTCTTCATTGATTCCCAAATCAATTTGGATGACCCTTTATCAAGAATTGTTTCAAGAATTTCTCTATCAATGGCTTGAAATAGGAAAATTTTCACCTTGAGATCTTTAAGCTTGGCCTCATCCACCAATTTCCTTTGTGCTTCACTGGCTGCTCCTGTTCCGATTGCTGCTGTTGGTACACCATCCTCAATCAGCTGCCACATCTCCTTGCTTCGAAGGAAATTCTCCATAGTCATAGCCCAATGATCATAATGGCCATCAAATTTGGGAATTGATGGTTGCACAAATTTATCTCCCATTGACATTTCTTCGCACCCTCACAAAAATCTCTCGTGTTTATTTTGTAACCTCTCTCTGATACCAATTGTTAAATATCAAAGCAATTGTTGAAGGAATGTGTTTTATTGATCTCAAACTTGGCCTTATAAATAGCCGGCAATTACAAGAAGAATGCATGCCTAATCGGTGCTAAAAATATGGAAACAGAATCACAAACAATAGACTAAGTCTACCTAGTCCACTCCCTAGAATGTAGGAGATTATTTTGCAACAGAAAGACTAATTCAAACAATTTAAACTGAAAATAGACTTAACAGGGCATTCTTGTCTTTTATTAAAAAAAAAAAAAATCGGAATATTATATTTTTAATTTTTGGAATTTAAGAAGAAGAAAATAAAAGGAAATTAATGGTTTTATGGAATTAAGAGGGTTTAATGGGAAATAATTAGGAGTAAAACTCCCAATTATTTAGAACAGCAGTTTAAAAAAAAAAAAAAAAGAAGGGAAACGGGTTCATCAGGGAAGCAGCGCATTGGGGAAGAAAGAGGGCTGGGAGAAGGTTTCAAAATTGAAGCTAATCCGTCGTTTTTCTGTACAGACTCCTCAAGGGAAAAACATTCTACGGAACGCAAGGGTCGTTTGGATACCAATTTCGTCCTGTGAAGGTTAGTCGTTTTGGAGTTATGGTTTACGTGTTTCGGACGAGTTTGAAGGTTAATTTCGTTTTGGTTTGAAACCGTCGAACTTCGACCCTTGATATCTCCCTCATTTCTATTCCGTTTTTAGATCGTAGCATACCGTTGGAATCCTCGTGACGAGAGCTTCGCATCGGTACCAGGATCGCGGCTAGTTCGAGTTTTTAGGCGAGAAAAAGGTAAGGAGAACCCTTACGTTTGCGCTTTGAATATACTTTGGTTGTGTTGAATTCTTGTTGCTTTGGTGTTCTAAATTGTGTTAATTTGATGCCTAATGGATGGATGATGATTTGGTATGAGTGGTAGATGATTTCGGTAGGATTTGGTTAAGAAAGATTGGGTTTGGTTCGCATTACGGGTATTATTTTATTGCTCTTCTTGGTGTTCTCTTCCACATTTTTGTTGTCTTTGCTTTGTGAAATGTATTGGATACCTAATAGTACTTATGACTAGTTATTTAGTCTTTTGCATCGATTTGAACAAAGATTCGTGTATATTTATTTTTCCAGATTGAATAATATATACTATATATATTATAATAACCACATATACCGTATATATTATTAATAATATATAGTGAATATATCACTATATATTAAATATTAAATATAATATATTATATTATTATAATAATATATTATATTTACTTCATAATAATATAATATATATTATATTATTATTAGTATGTTCACCCTATACATATTAGTATATTCGTTTTTTGAAGTAACCATAATATGAATATAATATAATATATTATATATTATATACCTTTAGGACTTGCTTAGGTTTAGAGTTGGTCTGTTGATCATGATGAGTGGTGTCGGTGAGGAAGTGTTTTCTAAATGAACTAGGATGGTTAGTTAATCACCTTTTACTACACAACTTGCTAGATAAAAGATTAAACACCATGTGGTCTTGGGTAGATCCTGAAGATCTATAGCGTGATGTGTGAACAGACAGTCAAAGTGAGGGTCCTATCGGCTTGGCAGCCTATAGGCATCGCTGTATGTTCATACTATCGGAACCGGTTATTGTATCCTGAAGATTTCAATACGTTCCGGGGTTATTGTATCCTGAAGATTTCAATATGTCACGTTCCACCTTGATAGCATGTTGTAACAAAGATAAGCTAAGTAGTTACAGTTTAGGCATATTGGGAGATGTAACCTTTATGCGTAGAGTCGAGTCTGTCTTGCCTTTTTAGTTGAAACCTAATAATGTTCAAACCTTATTTATATTCTAAGCTTAAACGTACTTCTCTTCCTTGCTGAGTATTATATACTTACCCCTTGTGCATTTCTGTTGTATGTGCTTGGGGGTGAGAAGGCGAACAGGATTTCGAGTATTACGAGGAGTATGTTCCCGAGGAGGATCTCTGAACATGATATTTCATTCTTTGCACTTTTGTTTACATTTGAGATGATGCACTGTTTTATATACTTTGTTCATAGTACTTTGGGATGACGTGTGTTCATCTCTATTTCTTATTTCATAGTATTTCGTTGGGACTTTCGAGGGACTTCAGTTGTATTGATTTGATACACTTTCGACTTTTAGTACCTTTTTTTCTATTCTGGTATCTTTATGGATATTTATTACCCGAGCATTAATTTTCCGCGCGCTTTGATTGTATTGATTGTAGGCTTACATGTATAAATGAATTAAATTTTATTTATATATGTGCCGAACGTCGTATTTCCGGATAAGGGCTCGGTATCCGGGAACGGGGCGTTACATACACTACACATAAATATGGTTATGTGGTATTGCAACTAAATTTAGTGACCCGAAATCTATACCGAAGGGATTGAAAATATACTATCTTAGATACTGCTAGTAGGACAGTTCAGTATGGAACGTGTATGCATGCAGATTAAAGAAATATCAATCATGTGTAATAATATGATGTGTAATGATAGTAGTGTCTATCGGTTTCCGGTGCACAAGTCAGACATTCCTGGTGTACCTTAAAATGTGATTATTGATTAAAGAAATGTTGTATTTATTGAGGAGATCTTTCCTTGTAAAGTCAAGGAGAAAGAAGGTTTAAGTTCAATCTATAGCCCTTGACCGAATGTTAAGGTATTTGAAATTTACAAAGTACCTCGGTATACAATATACAAGATATCAAGCAGCATTGGAAGGATACTGTAAGGAATCAAAATCCAGTAGTGGATATGTATTCCACGAGACAGACATGCATAGTTCATTTCACGATGAAATATGAGTTTATATCATTGGATTAGTATGGAGAAGAAGCTGAATGGCTTAGAAATATCCTTGAAGATATTCCATGTTAGCCTAAGCAGTGGCTGCACTTTTTTTTTTGTTTTTTTCTTCTTCACAAAGCTTTATATATTTTAGCTTGATGATGTTGCGGAGTGAAAAGGTTTATAGAGAAAAAAATTATAAGTTGATGACGTGGCGTACAAATAAAGCTTTTATTGTTGGATATGCCCTAATGGACCAACAACAAGATCAATTGAAAGAACTGTCTAATTTTCTTCCTCTTGAACCTTTTTATTGCCCTCTTCCCTTTTTGTATATTCCATGTCAGGTTTCTATTTTTCTTTTTGTATATTCCATCATCTTCTAATCTTTGCATTCTCAAAAAGAAGTTTAGATCTATGTATTTTGGAGTGGTTTCTATTTTCCCTTTTTGTATATTCCATCATCTTCTAATCTGTTAGATCTATGGTTGGGTGGTTTTTTGTGCGGAGTCTTGTATGGGCTTGGATGTGAGGTTCTATGCCGAGTTGAAGGCCCTATTGGCTGGGTTATTTTGGAAGGTTTATCAAAGTTGGGGTTGTTTTGGAAGATTTTGAATTGACTCTTTATATTTCTGAGCGTTAGTCCGTGTGTTTAAATCTTTTTTTCTGCCAAAAAAGGAACAAAAAATGAATAAAATAACTCTATGTAATGGGCCCCTTATTTCTTTTCTCTTCCAACAAGAAAAATGCAGATGGTATTGGGTTAGTTAGCTACAAACTTCAGTCGAAATATTCTCTATGCAACCGCCTTTCTCTTCTCATTCAAATTCAAAAATACATTCCTTTCCTTCCCTGCTGAACTTCTCAGCTAAATTTTGAATATCTCTAATTTTGGCAATAGTAATTTTCCTACTTTTCTTTCTGATTTTGATTTTAATATTTTATGGTGAAGAAGAATTACTTACAATAATGCGATTCTAATCATAGTATGTTCCATTAAAAAATCATCTGAACTTATCTTCTAGGCTTTTCGAATCTGAAAAATCATCCACTTTTCTTTTGGATTCTGTTATTTTATGAAGATGAAGAATTACTTAAAAGTACCGTGATTCTAATGATAATATGTTCCATTAAAATTTCACTGTAGTTCTCGAAATGCCTAGAAGAAAAGTTCAGATGAAATTTTAATGAAACATACTATCATTAAAATCGCAGTATTTTAAGTAATTCTTCCTCTTCATAAAATAACAGAATCAGAAAGAAAAGTGAATTATCTCCAACCTTCGGTGTAATTCGAAATGCCTAGAAAAAAAGTTCAGATGAAATTTTAATGGAACATACTATCATTAGAATCGCAGTACTGTAATTAATTCTTCTTCTTCTTCATAAAAGATTAAAATCTTCTTCGAAAAAAAAAAAAAATTACCATTGCCAAAATCAGAGAGATATTCAGCTTGATGAACTTAGCTGAGAAGTTCCGGAGAGAGGGGAGGAAAGGAAAGTATTTTTGAATTTGAATGAGTAGAGAAAGGAATTACGTAGAGAATATCGCGACTGAAACTTGTTGCTAACTAACTCAATACCATCTGCGTGTTTCTTGTTGGAAGAGAAAAGAAATAAGGGCCCATTACATAGAGTTATTTTATTAATTTTTTGTTCCTTTTTTGGCAGAAAAAAAGATTTAAACACACGGACTAACGCCCAGAAATATAAAGAGTCAATTCAAAATCTTCCAAAACAACCCCAACTTTGATAAACCTTCCAAAATAACCCAGCCAATAGGGCCTTCAACTCGGCATAGAACCTCACATCCAAGCCCATACAAGACTCCGCACAAAAAACCACCCAAAATCCATAGATCTAACAGATTAGAAGATGATGGAATATACAAAAAGGGAAAATAGAAACCACTCCAAAATACATAGATCTAAACTTCTTTTTGAGAATGCAAAGATTAGAAGATGATGGAATATACAAAAAGAAAAATAGAAACCTGACATGGAATATACAAAAAGGATACAAAAGGGAAGACATGTTCTGAAGAAAGGAGAAAGGCCGCCGGAAGAGGGCAATAAAAAGGTTCAAGAGGAAGAAAATTAGACAGACTTCTTTCAATTGATCTTGTTGTTGGTCCATTAGGGCATCTCCAACAATAAAGGCTTTAAAAGCTTTATTTGTACGCCACGTCATCAACTTTTACCTACTATCATAAATCTTTTCACTCCGCAACATCATCAAGCTAAAATATATAAAGCTTTGAGAAGAAGAAAAAAAAAAAAAAAAAGTGCAACTTTTTGGTTCCATGAACCGGTTCAAGAACATAAAGCTTTTGGTGTAAAGCTTTGATGACTCATCAAACTCCAATGGTTAAAAAGCTATTGTAAAGCTTTATACAAAATTTTAAACCTCTCATTGGAGGTGCTCTTTGAGCTTCTCCAATGGAGAATGTGGTAAAAGGTTTAAACCTTTTGTAAAGCTTTGGTTTCCATTGGAGCTGTGCCAAATCAGCAAAGCTTTATCCAAAAGCTTTTGAGAATATCAACCGGTTGATTACTGCAAAAATCTGACATTTTGCTTTTTTTTTATGGGTTGTGTGTAGTAGAAAAAATGTTAATGTATAATGATTTTTTTTAAATGTATAATGGGTCCATGCTATAAAGTTTTTTAATAGAATTATGATTGTGGGAATAAACTTTAGGGGGAATGAGGGAGAATGACAGAAATATTTCATCAATTGAGTAGAAGGACAGTTTTTTGAAACTTTTGCATAAAGGACAAAACTATTTATCCATTGTCGAAATTCACTTGTGTACGGAATTCACTGTTTAAATTCACAACCGAAGTTCACTGTCAAAATTCACTAATTTTCAAAATTCATTGTCGAAAGTCACTGATTTTCGGGATTCACTGTCGAGATTCATTGATTTTCGGGATTCACTGTTTGTCCTTCTCGCTATAAAAATTAGGGGGAGTGGTAATAAAGGACAAAAAAAGTTGAAAAATAGGATTAAGGACAGTGGAAAAAATATCATGTGTTAAAGGACAATTCCGCTGTTTGTTACTCAAAATACACTGTTTGTTGCATTGTCTTTACAGTGGAATCCACTATTCCACTGTTTGGTTTGTCTTTTTCACCCAATAAAAAATTCCACTGTCCTTTTTACACAATTCCACTCTTATTTTGTCCTTTTTAACAATAAACCCTAGAAATTATGCAGTTGTCATTCTCCCTATAAAAAATATGTAGCTGTCCTGTTACTTAAAAATATTCCAGATTGTGTCCTTATCCCTAATTTCCCATAAATTTTATAGGTAAAAGGTTTATTTATTGATGAGGTGACACAGTTATAAACTTTTTTATGGGTGTATTGTTGGAGATACCCTTATATAGAGAGAGCAATGATAGTAGCACCGTGTGTGCTTGACAAGTGTCTGGAACTTTAGAAAGAGAAAAAAACCATGATATGTACAACTAGAGGTGGCCAAACCGAAACCGGAACCGGCGGTTCGAACCGGAACCGGCGGTTTTTGAACCGGCGGTTCGTCAAACCGGCGGTTCGAAAACCGCCGGTTTTTTTAACCGCCGGTTTGCCGCCGGTTTGTGTTATTGGTAACCGGAACCGGAACCGAAACCGCCGGTTCAAACCGGATGACCGGAACCGGGTAAAACCGGCCGGAACCGGACCGGAACCGGAACCGCCGGTTTAACCGGCCCAACAGTTTTTTTTTTTTTTTTTTTTTTTTTTTTGGATGCATGTAAATAAAAACAATTTATAAACCATAAAAAAAACTATAAACCATAAAAAAATTATACAAATAAACCATAAAAACTATAAATTAAAAAAAAACCTAAAAAATTATAAACCTAAAAAATACTATAAAATTATATACTAACCTAAAAAAAACCATATACAAACCTAAAAAATTATATGAAACTATGTAATACAAACACATAAGAGTACTATAAAATACTACAATAACAAACTATAAAAAAAACTATAACAAACTATAAAAAAAAACTATAAGAAACTATAAAACAACATTTATAATCAAAGTATACTTAAAACCTACTTAAATAACTATAAAAATCATTACAACAAACTATAAAAGACTAAAAACATAAACAATTAGAACTACATTCGCTTTGATTTTTTTATATGTGTTGTGCCTCCGACACGATTACACATAAAAAATACGTAGGCAACTGAATTACGGTACAAGCGTTGAAAAGATAACACAATTTACATATAAGAAAAACAACATAATTTTTTAAAATAACATTATTTACATATAAATAAAATAACACAATATTAATATTATTTTTAAAACCGAATAGAAATCTATTTAAAATAATATATATATTACATTCGCTTTAATAATTATAATTAAAATAATAATAATTTGTTATTGTAGTGAAAATAATAAGTGTTATATAAAAATGAAAAGAAAAAAAATGAAATTTTAAAACCGTGGCCGGAACCGTGATCTGAACCGTGATCTGAACCGGGAGCAAACCGGGAGCAAACCGGGGCAAACCGGAACCGGCCCAAACCGGCAACCGGCGGTTTTGAACAGTAAACCGCCGGTTTTTCAAACCGACGGTTGCGGTTCGTCAAACCGGCGGTTCATCAAACCGCCGGTTTGAAAAACCGGCGGTTAGAAAAACCGGCGGTTACACCATTTGGCCACCTCTTTACAACTGTACATTGACAAGATAAAATGTCGTATACATAGCACAATACTAGATAGTAATTTATTGATCAATTATTTTACAAAGCAAATATTTCACTATTAGCCGAATAGAATTTCGAGAACATCACGACTAAACATTTTACAAGTTGATTCAGAGCTGAAACGAGATTAAACAGATTTTAATAGATCTAGACATGCAAATTTTTTAACACATAAAATTTACAGAAGACAATCCTTAATCATTCAAATTCAACCAGCGGACCTACATACAGCTGAGGGGGCAACTGCTCCCCTTAATCGGAAAAAATCCTACTAATATATGTAGTATGTATCTTGTTTCCCCCTTAAATTTTTTATTTGTCTCTTTAAATTTTTTAAAGCCCCTACTTACCCGAGATCTTGCGTCCGCCACTGTATTCAACATAGATCTTAAGCATGTATTTTGAGATAAACATTTTTAATCACTAAAAGGACTCAGTTCTGCAGAAAAGATTTCATCTTTAATTCATGGATTAAAACATGCATTAGACAGATACATACATCAATTTATCATCATTTCGATGGAATCACAGATTAACACAGATAGTCAATAAGCATTCATTTTCAGATTAAAGATTAGGCATTTAATCTCAAAACAAAAAGCTTAGGTTAATCAAAATATTAAATTAAAATAAAGAACTTCCCTTAGGATTTGCAGTATCGCGAACTGAATATTTCGGTTGATGTAGATCGGACATCATCGGCCTCGATATTTCACTTCTTTCATCGGCCTCAGCTTTTCAGATTTCCTCAGATGGCCGGTTCCTCTACCTTCACCCCGGACGGACCATGAGGCTTGAGAGCATTGAACAAATCAGCTTAGCATAGAGCTTTTCTCTAGAAGAAGCTATTTTGAGAATGAAGAGATCATTGAAACGAGAAGAGGTTTTGATTTTCAAGAAAGAGGAAAGCATCGGTTACAGTTAGGGAGAGCAGAAAGCTTTTAGAGCATTGAAAAGAGGAAGGACGGTTTGAGAGAAGATAATGTGGTGGTGATAGGCATTAAAGGGAAGTGGAGACCATTCCAGGGAAATCTCGAGGGAGTGTAAAGGGGGATTAAGGTGTAGGGACTTTTGTTGTATATTGATGGAAGGGAGGGGGTTAAGAAGTATATATTATGTAGTGGAGAATAATATTATACGGAGGATAAAGGCTTTGGAATGGTACTGGGCCACAAGGCCCAGAATTACTATGAAATAAGAGGCTGGGAAATATTTTGGGCTGGATATATAAATAAATACCTTTCATATTAGGCCTATAATATTAAGTAGATACATATAAAATAAAATATTTATATAAAGGGATAAATGTAACTTACTCTCCTCAAACTATATGTTCTATTTACAACAACCTTAAAGTATTATTTGAACAATTTACGAGGAGGAGCTGAGGAGGTTACGTGAGTCATCTGATTATTCGACCCATCAGGAGCGTATACTTATGCAGCAATTAGATCAGTGTCAGACTATGGAGGAGGAATATTGGCGGCAGCGGGGCAGGAGTGAGTGGTTAGCGATGACCGACAGAAATACACGTTACTTTCATCACAAGGCGGCAGCTAGGAGGAAACGTAATTCTATTCATTTGTTGCATGATTCCCAAGGGGTGGTGCGGGATGAGCCTGCAGACATGGAACGTGTTGCGGTGGATTATTTTCAGGCAATCTATTCATCGAACGAGACTATAGTGGATTTAGATGGGTTGTCTTTTACAGCGATGGATGTTGCCCAACGGCAGGTTTTGGCGGCCGAGTTTACGCGGGAAGAAGTTTGTGCTGCTCTGAAGCAGCTTCCGGGGAGGAAGTCGCCGGGGCCGGATGGTATGCATGTGATTTTCTTACAAAAATTTTGGGGCATAGTTGGGGATGATGTTCTGCGAGTAGTGTTGGATGTCTTGAATAATAGTGCTCCCCTAGGCCGACTTAATGAAACTTATATCTCGTTGATTCCCAAAGTTTCTACCCCTGCAGTTATGACTGAGTTTCATCTAATTGCATTGTGCAACTCGACCTATAAACTTATCTCTCGGGTGATAATTAATCGTCTTAAAAGGGTGATTGGGGATGTGATCTCGGAGAATCAAAGTGCGTTTGTTTCAGGCCGCCTCATTACGGACAATGCGATTATTGCTTTTGAAGCCTTTCACTCTCTAAACGCGGGGGCTCTCGGCTGTGACTCTCATGCAGCGCTGAAGCTAGATATGGCTAAGGCCTTTGACAGAGTAGAGTGGCAATACCTCTGGAGGGTTATGGAGCGTATGAGTTTTCCCCCGACCTTCATTGACTTGGTACGCCGGTGCGTGACGTCAGTGTCATATCGTATTTTGATTAACGGGAAGCCTAGCCGGCGAGTAATGCCGACCAGGGGTATTCGGCAGGGAGATCCGCTCTCGCCTTTTCTTTTCATCATTTGTGCGAGGGATTTACAGCTTTGCTTCATGATTACGTGCAGCGGGGCGCTTTGCGTGGTATTCGTTTTGGCAGAGAGGCGGAAGTATCTATCTCCCATTTATTATTTGCTGATGATTGTATGATATTTTTTGAGCTCATGGTAGGGGTAGGGGAGACATTGGTGGAGCTGTTTGACAGGTATGGTGCTCTTTCTGGTCAAGCCATCAACTTCCATAAATCTAATTTGTATTTTTCGGAGGGAGTCTCGGCAGCGGAGCAAGCGGCAATGTCCGAGTTACTGCAAATTCCTCTCGGGGATGGTTCTGGGAAGTATTTGGGGTTGCCGTATGTGATCGGGCGGAATAAGCGTCAGGTGTTTGAATTCCTAAGGGATAAGATACGCAAAAAGGTAGCGGGTTGGAAGGATAAATTGCTCTCGCCTGCCGGGAAGGAAGTGTTTATCAAGTCGGCTCTTCAGGCTATTCCTACGTTTATCATGCAGTGCTTCAAGGTTCCGACTACACTCATCCGGGAACTTGAGCAAGCCATCAGGGGTTTTTTTTGGGGGGACACAGAGAATAAGCGTCGAGTACATTGGAAAAGCTGGGAAGCCTGTTGCTCGCCGAAGAATCTGGGGGGCTTAGGTTTTCGAGATTTGGAATGCTTCAACCTGGCCCTATTGGCAAAACAGTCTTGGCGGATTCTTAATAGTCCGGGCTCATTGGCAGCACAGTCTTGCATGCGAAATATTTTGAAGACAAGTACCATTCTTGCGGCCGGATCGGGGGCTCGGCCGTCGTTTCTTTGGCGCAGCATATTGGAGGGCGAGACCTCTTGCTTAGTGGGCTGCGCTGGAGGGTGGGGGATGGTGACTCGGTTTTTCTTTTTCATGACGCCTGGACTAGCCGACAGCCTTCGTTTCGTATACCTTTTGCAGGGCATGAGCTTCCAACAGACTCCAAGGTGTCAGCTTTATTTATCCCGAATGCAAGGATGTGGGATGTACAGCGGATTCAGCAGCTGTTTCGGCCGTGGGAATCAGATGCTATTTTAGCAACCACTATAGCCCCAGGCGGGCATCTGGATAAGAGGATTTGGCACTATGATCGTAAGGGGGTCTATACAGTAAGATCAGGTTACTTTCTGGCCTTATCACTCTACCGGTCGGCGTCCGTGAGCGGCTCCACTACTTCAACTGGGGAGAATAGAATATGGAGGAGTTGTTGGCAGTTACCGGTGCAGCCTCGTATTCAGCACTTTTTGTGGAGGTGCCTTCATGATTGCCTTGCTATCGCGGGCCGCGGCGCAGAGTATGGGAGATGGTCTTTGCTTGGCATGTGGTGGGAGTCTGGAAACTATGCGACATGTGCTTTTTGAGTGTGAAATGGCGGACAGGATTTGGAGGGTGTTGCCATTTTATGGGATTCTGGGGCGCCTTCTCTCGGCCTCCTTTGCGGATTTCTTCCTACGCCTATTAGAGGAGCTGGGAGTCCAGGACACTGCGCGGTTTGTGTGGCTTATGTGGGAAATTTGGAAGGCACGATGCTCTGCGGTGTTTGACGACCAAGCTGTTTATGTTTCTGTAGTGTGTGCCCGCTCTCTGGCAGCATCGACTGAGTATTGGGAGGCTATGACACTTTATCAAACGCAGACCGCGGGTCCACGTCTGGTAGACAAATGGGTAAAGCCACCGGAAGGGGTAGTTAAGGGTAATGTGGATGCGTCGATTTCAGATGTGGGGGCAGGTATTGGCATCATTTTCCGGGACTCTCTGGGGGTAGTCCTGCATTCCTTTGTGTACCACTTCGACCCTGGGGACCCGATAGAATTCTTGGAGCTAAAGGCCATTTCCTTGGCCCTAGAAGAGGCGAGGCAATTGGGGTTCCAGCGACTAGTTGTAGAGAGTGATTGTTTAGCTTGCGTGGCGCGTCTTTAGAACCCTGTGGAGGATCTCACGGCACATGGGTGTCTAATTCAGAACTGTTTGGCTCTTTTATCTAGTTTCATAGCTGTTTCTTTCGCTTTTGTTCGGCGTGCAGGGAATGTCCCTGCCCACATGTTAGCTCGACATGCTTTGTCAATTTCTACTCGGACTTCTTGGGGTAGCTCACCCCCGATGACGTTTTGGCCGCTTGTTTGGCGGATGTTATTTAATAAAAGTTTTTTCCTCAAAAAAAAAAGTGTATACAATGAGCAATTTACAACATCAAACCTTTAATTTCTCAATTTAGCACCTAAAGTGGTATTTTTCCTCTATTTACATCCTTTATTCAAACTGAATGTTATTTAAATATCCAATTAAGGATAAATTTGTCCATTCATCACCATCTTTCGATCTTCCCTACCTGATTTTTCTTTCACCACCACACTTGCGGCCTTATAATTCTCCTCCCCCAGCAACTCAATCAAACCTAATAAAAATGCAGCTCAAATGAATACAATATGCAATAACAACAACAATAAAAACCATATTAATGATAGTAATAGATTAATTTACGAAAAAGACAAGGGAAATAATTAACAGGATGTTGTTAGAGTTGTATATGAATCGAGAAATACATGCAAATAGAGAACCTTGCTCTTCTCTCGTCTGAGGGCCGATGAAGGAAGAAGGTGAGTACGTAATGTCTTTTTCTAAAACCAACAGATAAATAAATAAATATATACATACATAAAATTTCACAAGTTCCCTTTTTGTTATATATCTAATTTCCGCAATCTGGAACCTGTATACAATAATACATAGCAGACCATCAAAACGGGAAGAGAACTCGAGAGAGGGGAGGAATTGATTTTGACTTAGATGCGGAAGTTACGGGGTAAGTGAGTGATGAAACATCTGCAATATCAGTGAAAGAAAATGGGGCAAGATGAGTGGGAAAGAGGAGTGCAGAGGTGCAGAAAGAAAACGGGGCAGATGGAGAAGATGAAGATGACATGAATTGACAGATTTACCCTCCATTTAGTATTTTGATAATATTAAAACTCAATAAAGGGTGTAAATGGAGTAATATAACATTTTAGGGTGGGAAATTGATTAATTTATAGTTCGAGGTTGTGAATCGCTCATAAATTATCATAAATTATAATTTAGGGATGTAAATCGAACAAATAATAATTAAAGGTTGTAAATTTTGCTTACGGTGTAGTTTAAGGGGGTAAATTGCATTTTTCCCTTATATAAAAGATTGATATATATACATATATAGTCTAATAATAGATGATATAAGTAATGTGATACAAGCAACATAATTAATGTAATACCTTTAAACAAAAAAAAATTAATGTAATGCCATAATATGTATATGTCACTTTAATATAATATTATATTATAATGGCTTTTCCGATCTACCACTAATTTGGGAGCTATTTGTGCGACTACCACCGTGTTGTCGATCTACCATAAAATTTAGCGTAACATACACAAGATATTGATCACGTATACTATCAAAAGATATTTTAGTCACTTATAAAATATAAAAATCAAACTTGACGTGACTTGATTATTTTCAAACACATATCACTTAAGATAGGATATAGTTAATTGTAGGAGAACGGCTACAGATCCTCTAGTTCCTTAATTGTCCAGTTTTTTTAATCTCTGTCGTTGAAAAATATATAGATAATTACATATGTTGGATCATTTGTTTTATACACCATAATTAATGTGTGTAATAACACATTTAATCAATCCCATAAATTGGTAAACAGTTTCCCTAAAATAAAAAACAAAAACAAAAAAAAGAAAAAGGAAATACTACGGATCGAATCCTGCTCTTGATGATGTTCAGAGGAAGAATCCTTGCCACAAAACCTCTCCCCAATCTCAAATCCATGTTTGCGAAGTCAAACATGAGGAAAGCAGGAGAAAAGTCGAACTCCCCGCCGACAACCCCGCCGAGACCTGCCGACCGTCCAGGTTTATCAAGGTGATTAATATTGAATGCTTAGTTTGCTGCATTCAAAGCTTTCCTCACTCAACAAAAAGAAGGTAGTACCTCTCTACCGACACGGCTAGTGCGGGTAAATTCTACTCTTCTATTAGTAATGAAACATGGATTGTTGATTCGGGGGCCTCCTCCCATATTGGTAATAAAGAACTCATAACTCACCTTATGCCATGTCAACAAATTCACAATGATGGATTATCTCTCGTGCAAAAGGTTTTGGAAATGTTAAACTCACTAATAAGATATGTCTAAAGGATGTCATATTTGTTCCAAAATTAGACTTCGCAATCTCAACACAAGTAGACTTGCAAAAGATTTAAATTGGACTATTGTTTTTAATAAGAATCACAGCACTTTCCAGGAAGTGATTGGGAGGGCTAAACCCCGCTTAGGATTGTATGTGGTCGACCCCGAAGAGAAAGACCGAAGACCGAATCAGTGTTGCCCGGACAGCTCGCACTCAAACCTTAGATAATATCATGTTATGGCATTATAGACTAGGACATCCAAGTTTTGGTTATTTGAAGTCTCAGTAATTCGAATTATTTAAAGGATGTAATGTCAATGATCTTCAATGTGATATTTGTCAATTTGCCA
This sequence comes from Gentiana straminea, assembly GCA_036785695.1. NCBI lineage: Eukaryota > Viridiplantae > Streptophyta > Magnoliopsida > Gentianales > Gentianaceae > Gentiana > Gentiana straminea. Next base: position 13,355,361 of record JAVUPR010000137.1, read on the forward strand.
AACTTACCAAATCTGTGTATGCCAAACTCTTATTTGCCTTCCACACCTTTCACTTTAATTCATAGTGATGTATGGGGACCTTCAAGGGTAAAAAGTATAACAGAAAAAGGTGGTTTGTCACTTTCATTGATGATCATACCGGGAACACATGGCATGTTTTTAATGAAGGATAAATCGAAGTTGGACCGCTTTTTCGGGAATTCTACAACATGATCTCTACTATTTGACACTAAGATCAAGATCTTAAAGCCGATAATGCTCTTGAATACTATGAGTCTAACCTCGTAATTTCTTGATGAATAAGGGGATTGTCCATATCGGTAGTTGTGTGGAAACACCTCAACAAAATGGGGTTGCCGAGAGAAAGAACAGCACCTCTTGGAGATGGCTCGATCAATCATGTTCACTACCCATGTCCCAAAGTATATGTGGGGTGAAGCTATATTAATCGCCACATACTTAATCAACAGACTTCCCCAGAGTGAGCTTCAAAACTCCTATCCAAACCCTCCCCGACCACACACTCGCCCTCATCTTATTTCCCAATTACCACCAAAAATCTTTGGTTGTACCGTATTTGTTTATATCCATGCCCAACACGAAGCAAACTTGATCCCAAAGCTCACAAGTGCATTTTCCTAGGATATGCAAAGGACAGAAGGAAAGGTTACAAGTGTTACTCCTTCGAAAAGAGATTTTACAATTCTATGGATGTAAAATTCTTTGAAAGGACTCCCTACTACAGCAAGTCCACTGAGGCAGTCACTGATGGAAACCTGATTGAACTTGACCTAAATCCTTTTACAACTTGAACCTCGGCACCCCACCGACTCCCAAAGATGATCCTCGGCAACCTCTCCGAACCGCAGTCTCCGACCCCGAGCCTTGAACCGAGACTATCGACACCCCTACAAGAGACGAACCTCAAGCACCCCACCGAGGCATCGCCGATCGTTGATGAACCCTATTGCTATCGGGAAGGGAAAGAGATCTTGCACTACCGATCACTCTATTCATAATTATCTATCCTATGATCGATTATCACTGTTTTTGCCATGTTTACACGGGATATTCCTCAAGAATATACAAGGGAAGCTCTCCAACATGATAAGTGGAAGGCACCGGTGTCAAAGCGAAATGAGCTGCGTTCTTCTTGACAACCATACTTGGGATCTCACCACTCTCTCATGGAAAGACAGACGATCACCGCAACCGACGTTCACTATCAAGTACAATGCCGATGGTACTATTGACAAATACAAAGCTAGGAATTGGTTGCAAGGGGATTCACTCAAACATATGGCCTTGACTACAAGGAAACCTTTGCACCCGTGGCAAAACTAAACACCGTCGGTGGTAACCGATCTCAATTGTCGTCCAACTTGATCGGCCTCTACACCAATTGGATATCAAGAATGCTTTCCTAAATGGTGACCTACGTGCGAGGAAGTCTATATGAATGTGCCTCCCGGTTTTTCCAACACTCACACTCAAGGAAAGTTTGCAAATTGAGGAAATCTCTATATGGCCTAAAGCGAGTCCCTGAGCCTGGTTTGGCAAACTCAAGCGTGGTTAAAGCTGCTTGGATACCATCAATGCAACTTAGATCACACAATGTTTATCAAAACAACAAACCAGAAAAGGTCCATTCTTATTGTCTATGTGGATGATATCATCCTTACTGGTGATGACCCTGCTGAGATCCAACACTTGAAGACCCTGCTGGCAAAAGTATTTCAAGTTAAAGATTTGGGCTACCTCAAGTACTTTCTTGGTATGGAAATAGCTAGGAACAACCAGGGTATATCTGTTTCACAGAGGAAGTATGTGCTGGACCTGCTGAAGGAAACTGGCATGCTGGGATGCAAACCTGTTGTATCCCCAGTAGACCCCAGTAATACCCTGTCGCATGGTGAAGATTGATGTGATGATTATTTGTTATTATATAATGTAAAAAAATTCTTAACCCATTAAGTAGGTTACCGGTCATAAACCTAATAAAAAAAGTGAAATTACGAAAAAGGACATTTTGGATTCAATAATTTATAAAAATGACACCCTCATAATATTTTTCAGCATTAAGGACAAATCAAAATGTTAATGTACAATACTACCCTTTCTCTTCTCCACTGTTATCATTTTCACGTTTCTCATCTTCCCATCATCATCAACCTTAAACTACTCCTATATCAAATGCTACTTCAATTTCATGGTAATCCTTAATATTTATCATTTCCCTACGGTTACATCATTCCATTAATTATTCAACAACACATTAGCATTCTCTGCTACACGAAGAAAAAGAAGAAAAGAAAAATAATTCGTTCCATCTCCAAAAAAAATTGAATGGTTTGCCCAGGTTCATCAGCATAAATTCATCCCAAGCCAACCAGATTAAAATGTGTTTGGATTCCCTTGAAAAAAAATGTTTGGATCTCATTCTTGTGACAATTTGAATCTACTTTTATCATGATCTGATGATTTGAATCGAGAATCGTCAAATACCGCTCCGGACTCCGGTAATGTTTGTGTCTTCATAACAATATTATTATTGACGGCGGCACCATCCCCATTACCGGAGTTATATGTAGTGTGATTTTTAGCAGATGAATGTTTTTGGGTAATGAAAATGTCCGATGGAAGAATTCGATAGAGAACAATACGTGAGATTTCCAAATGTGTTTTTTTAAGGAAAAATGTTAATAATGTGTAGTTATCGTTTTTTGCAAATTGTTTACCGGTATATCAGGTTAAAAAGATTGCTTAGATTTGTTATTGAACACATTACCTATGGTGTACTAAAAAAACGATCCAACGCACGCAATTATTTGTATATTTTTTTAACGATAAAGATTAAAAAACTGGACCATTAAAGAACTGGACCGTAGACGCTCTCAAAAGAAAAACTACACGGTGTATTGCCTGGGCTATTATTTATTAATATATTTGTTAACACAAATGTACCCCTATCTCTTGCCCTCTCCCAAACATCACCCCTTTTTCGGAGGAGTTCTTGTGTGGTGTCTCCACACGGTGTGGAGACACGTGTGGAGACATACACACCACACAGTTTCATTATGTCTTTAAAACTACAGAAGCACAAAGCACCACCACACAACAAGGCTCTACTCAGTCAGCAGCAGCAACAACAACAGAGCAGTCATTGTCACCATAATTCCTCAAATGGAGGAAAGCTGATAGACTACTTCGAGGATGGATTATAGGATCACTTTCAGAAGAATTCCTAAGTCTGGTAATTGGCCTAGACACTGCCAAGGAGTCTGGGATGCACTCAGAGATGCATATGATCAGGATTCTTAGGAAAAGGGAGTTCAATCTAAAGCAACAAATCACATACCTCAGAAAAGAGGATGGAAGATCTGTGAGTGATCTTTACAACTACCATAATTCCTCAAATGGAGGAAAGCTGATAGACTACTTCGAGGATGGATTATAGGATCACTTTCAAAAGAATTCCTAAGTCTGGTAATTGGCCTAGACACTGCCAAGGAGTCTGGGATGCACTCAGAGATGCATATGATCAGGATTCTTAGGAAAAGGGAGTTCAATCTAAAGCAACAAATCACATACCTCAGAAAAGAGGATGGAAGATCTGTGAGTGATCACATCAGAATCTTTAAAGGATTATGTGACAATCTGGCTGCTATAGGAAAACCAATCCCAGATCCAGACAAGGTATATTACCTGCTCACAAGTCTTGGTCCCAAATATGAGACCTTTACAACTACCATGTTAAAACCTCCTAGGCCCACATGCCCAGAACTAGCGTCACAGATCTAAAATTTTGATCAAAGAATTAGGACCTGGTTCAACTCACACAATGACACGGACAGTCAGCACTCCATGGCACATATGGCCTTTTTTGGACAGGCACAACAAAATACAGGCAACATGAGTGACAATAACTCCAAGTTTGACTCATATAGAAGAGGATTTCAGGCACAAAGGAACAAGTCAGACAACAGAACACAAACAGAAGGCCACCACCTGAAGGACAAAGGAAAATGACTAATGCAGAGAGGGAACTCTACAAAAATGAAACATGTCAGTATTGTGGCATACCTGGACACATAGCCAAAATATGCTGGTGGGTGCCCAAGAAACCAGATCAAAGCAGCAATTCACTACCACAGGCACTTGCCACTCTTACACTGGACAACTCAGTTGCAGACACTAAATGGACTATGGATACAAGTGCCTCAAACCACATGAGTCACAATTCATGTATGCTTACTAATCTCAAACCTTATACAGGAGCTGACTCTGTCATTATTGGCAATGAAGCCCACAATCCTATTCAAGGAATTGGGAAGGTGTGCTCTCAGAATTCCAATAATCAGTACCACTCTATGATGTATTACTAGTGCCAGACTTAAAGAAAAACCTTCTGTCAGTAGGACAACTCACAGATCAACACCCTGTGAATTGTGAGTTTACTAACTGTGGATTTAATGTGAAGGAAAGACAAACAGGAACACCACTGATGACAGGGAAAAGGAAAGGTGATCTATATACCTGGTCTGGACCACCAACAGCCCTTTATTCAAACAGGTTCAAGGGTGGAACAGCAGATACTTGGCACCAGTGGCTTGGACACTCACAATTCTCTACAGTACAAAGGTTGAAGAATAAAGGGTTAATCCAAGTTGTAGGAAAAATAAAAACATATACTATCTGTGAAAGTTATCAACTAGGAAATCTAAATAAATTACCCTTCTTTGATTCTGAACACAAAAGCAAGGCTATATTTGACATTATTCATTGTGATTTATGGGGCCCTGCCCAAGTGGTTTCATTAGGGAAATTTCATTATTATGCATGCTTTGTTGATGATTTTCCTAAGTATACCTGGTTAGTCCTTTTAAAAAATAAATCTGATTTCTTTGAACCTGTATTGCTTTTGAGAATTATGTGCAGTGCCAGTTCAACAAACAAATCAATATTTTCCACTCAGATGGTGGTGGAGAATTTATATACACACCCCTAGCTAAGACAACACTTCCTAGACAAGGGAATGCTGCACTACTTCTCCTGCCCACATACACCAGAACAAGCAGGAGCAGTTGAAAGGAGACACAGGACTATAAGAGAGTTGGGCCTGACCATGATCTTCCGTAGCATGACACCTCTCTACCTATGGCCAGAAGCCTTTGCCATAGCTGTCTACATAATGAACAGGTTACCCACCTCAACACTAAACTTTGACACACCTTTCCAGACCCTACACAAAACCCAACCAGATTACTCTATGCTGGGAGTGTTTGGCTCTAGATGCTACCCCTATACCTGGGATTCCAAACAAAACAAGTTTGATCCAAAAACCTTACCATGTGTGTTCATAGGGTATAGCAATCAACACAAAGGATACAAGTGCTACCACCTCCAAACTCGGAAAACCATTATATCTAGGCATGTAACTTTTGATGAGACTCTTATGCCCTAAAAAGAACACCTTAAAAACTCCCCTGTCAGAGAGTCCTACAAACAAGACATATTTGAATCTTGGGTACCCCCAAGGACATACCCTCACCACATACACATGTGCCACCTACTGCCCCACACACTGAGGCATCCACACTTCCACCACTGACACTGCTAGTCAAGATATGCCCCTACATTCAAACCCTATACAACATCCCATAGACCCTAACCCTCCAGAATCTGACTCCTTCAGTACATCCACATAATTACACACTAATACACCAATACCCTCTCCACCTAGTACACCACACTCACCTGAAATTTCCACACACACTGAAGCCCCCAATCCATAAGAATCCACCCCTCCATCCCCTCCTGCACACACACCTGACCCTCCTGAACCAGACACCCCTAGCCCTGAACCACATCCTCAACCCATTGTTACCAGATCCCAACATGGGATCTTCAAACCTAACCCTAAATATGCCTTACAAGTCTCCTATGATCACATTCCTACAGAACCACTTGTAGTTAAATCTACCCTTAAGCATGAAGGTTGGAAATCTGCCATGATGGATGAACTACAGGCCTTAGCCACCAATAATACCTGGACTCTAGTGCCTAGAACACCTCAGATGCACATCATAGGCTCCAAATGGGTTTTCAAAACCAAACTTAAAGCAGATGGCACCCTAGATAGACTAAAGGCCAGACTTGTGGCCAAAGGGTACCATCAGATTGATGGAATTGACTATGTTGAAACTTTTTCCCTTGTCATTAAACCAGGCACCATAAGACTCATATTATGTGTGGCCTTACACTATCACTGGCCTATCAAACAATTAGATGTCAAAAACGCTTTCTTGCACGGCTATATTATAGAAACTTTATACATGGAACAACCACCTGGGATGGCTGATCCCCACCATCCAACACATGTATGCAAATTAAACAGAGCACTCTATGGCCTTAAACAGGCTCCAAGAGCCTGGTTTGACAGGTTTAGTAGCTTTCTTCTCTGTTATGGTTTCCAATGCAGCTTATCTGATCCTTCCTTGTTTATCTGCCATACTAATTCTCAAGTGCTAGTCTTACTGTTGTATGTAGATGATATGCTCTTGACAGGTTCATGCATCTCCCTTGTGGACTCCTTCATTTCTCTACTCAGCAAGGAATTTGCCATGAAAGACCTTGGCCCTATGCATCACTTTCTTGGCATACAGGTTCACACCACCAAGACATGCCTCCATCTGTCCCGGCCCTATTATGCCCACACCATCTTAGACAGAGCTCAAATGCTGGATTGCAAGCCCATCTCTACACCATTGGATTCAAAAATGAAGCATCCCTCAAATCATGTTCCTCTGGTAGATCCCAAATTATATCGAAGTCTAGTCGGTGCACTGCAGTATCTCACACTTACTCGGCCAGACTTGGCCTACTGATGCAGGCGCATCTGAGGCGGAGTTGTCGGATTCCACATTGGCTGCGATCGAATACATGGACAAAAGGGAGCGTTCGGACAGGCGTTAGTATTTTGGCCGTAACTTTCGGTCCCGACGTCCGTTTTGCGCGCAGGACCCCATTTCGGAAAGCTCTCGCCGACGCCAACGTCACGGTGAACGGCCTCACAGCTTTTTCGATGCCAAAATCAGCTGTTTTCCCTTCCATTTCGGCCGCCGAATATTTTTGCACGTTTTTTACAATTTTCTTATTTTATTTACGAATTCAATAAAGATCCGATTCTGGATCCGTGATTTCAGCATCGTGATTTCCGCGCTGATTTATTTCCATAATAAATTCTGTAATTTTATATTTTTGGAAAGTATCGTATTCGTGCAGCTATAAAATCCCGGCTTGTGGGATGATTTTAGTCAGACTTGAATAATATATCAAAATTTGCCTCTCAGAGCATATTCTGAAACCCTGTTTGTGAGGTCCTCTCTTTTTCGCTTCCCTGTTTGCTTTTTCCTTATACGCTCCGGCATCACCTACAATGTCAATTTTGCTTCCCAATTTATACAGGCACCCGCTGCACATCATCTTACTATGGTTCGAAGGATCCTCCGGTTTGTTAAAGGCATCATCAATAGAGGAATTCATCTTCAGTCTCAGACCTCCCTGCAGCTCACAACCTACTCCGATGCTGAATGGGCCGGATGCCCCTTTACTCGTCGGTCCACTACCGGCTATTGCACCTTCTTGGGGTCTAATTTGGTTTCTTGGTGTGCAAAAAAACAGCACAATGGTTACCACTCAAGCACAGAAGCTGAATACCGCTCCATGGCCCACACTACTGCTGAATTGACTTGGATCCAATTTCTCTTAAAGGATCTGGGTCTCTCTCTTCGCCATCCACCGGTTATCTACTGTGATAATCTCAATGCTCTGTATCTGTCCATCAACCCGGTGTTTCATGCTCGGAGTAAGCATATTGAACTTGATTACCACTTTGTCCGAGAGCAGGTTGCCCGTGGTCAACTGATCACTAAGCACATCCCTACTGCGGCTCAAATTGCAGACATCTTCACCAAACCGATGTCAAAGGCTACCCTCGCCTTCTGCACGCCCAAACTTGGCCTCTTGCCCCATCCAAGTTTGAGGGAGGGCAACAAAAGATGTAACTCGAAATATAGTTAATAAACTTGTTTATTTCAAGTTCTCATCCATATTTCTGTTTTTCAATTTCATCTACAAGGAAATGAAAAAGAAAGATGCAGTAAAAGTTTGGAAAGTTATAATCACGGGAAACCGTATTATACTCTCATTTGATACAATAACTCTCCGTATTGATGTGAAAATTTATATGTGTTTTAGTTGAAGTATATATTTTCCTATATTAGTGGAATTTCTGCTCTTCCTAGAATGTTCATTTTTCTTGACAATTTTTGCTTGAATTCAATTACTCCTAAAGAATATCTTAGTAGTAATCTTAACCCATTCCATTTGATTAAATAATAGGTGAACAATACGGAATACTAGTAGTACTATAAAACATTGATGATAGAAACAAGACAAGTCGGACTCAACAGATTATTCTGACTCAAATCGAGTCAGAAAACAATGATTATGCTGACTCAGTTCGAGTCAGAATTTAAAATGTTTTCCATTCCATGACCGGTCATAAAGACTTTCTAACTATAACCGAGTCAGAAAAAACATTAAACAATATTCTACTTGAAATTCGGTCACAATCAACTAGTGTGAAAAACATAATTATGAAGGGCAAAAATGGGAAAAAAAAACTATGTACTAAGACTTTTTTTAGTGTGAAAAGGCATTTGTTTCTTAAATTATAATGAACTTTATAATTAATCAGTAAGAGAGCATAAGATTCTTAAAATAAATATACTCGACTGTCAGACGACTTTCTTTCTCCTTCTTTCTCTTTCTAGAAAGACCCAACTGCTTGCCTTCTTCCATCGTCCTTGCCGCTTCCGGCGCCGGTAGCATTAGGTTGCCGGCGTCGGGTCTTGCGTTTTCTTTTTTTCTTTCTTAGTTGTTCTCCCTTCTCTCCGTTGACTTGATTGCTTTGTTCTCCGGCGATTAGCTCCGCTCTGTTTATGCTCAAGCTCATCGGGGCTTGCTTATGGCGGATGGTGCTGATCGGAATCGTTGGTGGCTGGGGTGCGAGTCAACAAGACAGCGGCGGTTCTGGGCCCTTCTCAGATCCATTTTGTTGTATAGCTCTTTTGGTGGCCGTTCAGATCTCTTCGCTTCAGATCGGGGCAGACACTTCACCGTTGTTGTTTGAGCTCTCCCGGTGCTTGGTTCGCCATCTTCTCTTGGTCTTTTCAGCCATGTCTGGTGTTCGGTGCCGGAATCTTGACTGCAATGGTGTTCTCTGGCGTCTTTTCGGTTGGCTGTTCTCTTGTCGGGATGAGATGTCAGGCTTGCGGGCTCTTTATTCCGTAAGACGGCGGCTTGAGGCGGTGTAGTCTAGCGGTGTTATTGTTGTTGTTTTTGTTTTAGTTCGTGTTGTGTTCTTTGTACGTGTTTAGTTCTGTGTTTGTTTCTGGTCGAATAATTTATTACCTAGAGGATCCATGTGTCTGAACGCTTTATCGGAAAAATTTTCCTTCGGTTCAGCACCCTCGACCCGATTTATTATTCGGCCTAGTTGTACTTTTTGCTTGTTTAGTTTGCTTAGTCCGGTTGTGTCCCGGCCTTTCCCGGCGGTGTCCGGCGTTGTTGTGTTTTACCGGATTTTGTCCGGCGTTTAATAATATCTTTCGTTTCCGGGAAAAAAAAAAAAATATATATATATATATATATATATATATATATATATATATACACTCGACTGTCAACCCAACAACACATTATAAAAATCTCTCCTTTTTATAATTTTTTTTAGGCATGACGAGTCTAAACAGTATGCCAAAATACATGAGATGGAGGTGAGATCATTCGAGCTCCTGATGATTGTACTCCCGAGCCTTTGAGTGCCTGCAAAAAGAGGCTTGCAATGTCCTCCAGAAATCCCTCTGACTCTCAAGTTAGTATGATGTATAAAGTTTATGTATACTTTGATGTAGATTGCATAGGAGCAAGAAATAGAGTGCGTGATGAGCAAGTTGATCAATAACGTAATCAAATTTCTGTTTCTAGCAGTGTTTGTCAGACTTGTAATAAAAATACTTCATTACTTTGGCATAGTAGGTTAGGTCATCCATCAATAGAAAGAATGAAAGTCATAAGTACTATTGATGGAAGTGTCAAAATTCCTACACATGCCTGTACTGTTTGTCCATTAGCAAAACAAAAGAAGTTGCAATTTCCTGTTAGCATTTCTGCTTCTGTATCTTGTTTTGATCTTATACATGTTGACATCTGGGGGCCAAATAGAGTGCCAACTGTAGATGGTGAATATTATTTTCTATCAATTGTTGATGACTATAGTAGGTTTACTTGGATTTTTTTAATGAAAGTAAGTCTGACACTAATATTTTAATACAACAGTTTTGTAATATGGTTCAAACACAATATGATAGATGTGTAAAGATCATAAGATCTGATCATGGAACATAATTTCACATGAAACTGTATTACATAACTAAGGGCATTGTTCACAAAAGTCTTGTGTAAGAACTATTCAACAAAATGGATTGATTGAAAGAAAACATCAACATATACTAAATGTTGCTAGAGCATTAAAAATAACATCTGATATACCTATAGATTATTGGGGTCATTGTGTTTTACATGATGTTTATTTGATCAACCTTATACCTTTGCTTGATAATAAGACTCCTTATCAGATGTTACAAACAAAATGCCTGTTTATAGCAATCTAAAGATTTTTGGTTGTCTGTGTTTTGTTTCAACACCTTCACAAGGAAGGGGTAAATTTGATGACAGAAGTGCAAAGTGTGTCTTTCTAGGATTTGAAGATCATATGAAGGGATACAAAGTCCTGAATCTTCAAACCAGAAATATCACTGTGTCAAGGGATGTTATTTTCCATGAAAATGTTTTCCCTTTCTTTGATCAGCTTCATACTTTTTCCAACAATGATTTATGCATGCCTTTACCTATTTCTGATGAATATGTGGAGTTCAATAGTGCATCCAGGGCAGAATCTGCAAACCAAGGCCATAATACATCAACTGAAGAGACTTCAAGTGCAGAAGTTCCAGATCCTCCAAATCAGAGAAGATCTCATAGACAAAAGATTACCCCAACTTATCTCAATGATTATGTCTATACTAATCCTGCACGTAGAACTTCTCCACACACTTTAAATCATGTTTTATCTTACACTAATATTTCCTCTCATCATCAGGCTTACATAAGCAATGTCAATGCAGACACTGAACCTACATCATATCAGGCAACAGCAGTAGATCCAAACTGGAAGGATGCTATGGATAAAGAACTTCAAGCACTAAATACTACCAACACTTGGACACTGGTTGATCTACCTAAAGGAATCAAACCAATTGGCTGCAAATGGGTATATAGAATCAAAAGAAAGGCTGATGGAAGTATTGAAAGATACAAAGCAAGATTGGTGGAAAAAGGTTTTACACAAACAGAAGGCATAGATTTATTGAAACATTTTCACCAGTAGCTAAACAGACTACTATTAGGTTATTCTTAGCACTGGCAGCAGTAAAAGGATGGCATTTACATCAAATGGATGTAAATAATGCCTCTTTACATGGAGACCTTGATGAGGATGTATACATGAAACCTCCACCAGGGCTACAAGCTCATGGAAAAGTCTGTAAATTGAATAGGTCTTTATATGGCCTAAGACAAGCTAGTAGGCAATGGAATGCCAAGCTAACACAGAAGTTGTTGGAGAATGGCTACAAACAGTCTCAAAATGATCATAGTTTGTTCACTAAAGGCACAGGATCAGATTTTATTGCAAACCTAGTATATGTGGATGATATTGTAGTAGGAAGTTTGAGTGTGACAGTTATTCAAGAGCTCAAAGATTTACTGCATGAAGCTTTTACAATAAAGGATCTAGGGCAACTCAAGTATTTCCTTGGATTTGAAGTTGCAAGAACTAAGTCTGGGATTGTGATTAATCAGAGGAAGTATTGTCTGGACTTATTAAGACACTATGGCTTTCTAGAATGCAAACCTGCTTCTACACCAATGGATTCCACTCAAAATTTAACAGAGGTACAGGCTCCTTTATTACCATGTAACACAGAATATAGAAGCCTTGTTGGAAAACTTTTATACTTAGGTAATACCAGACCTGACATTGCATTTGCTACACAACAGTTAAGCCAGTTTTTAGACAAGCCAAATGAAGCACACATGAAGGCTGCACACAGGTTACTCAGATTTCTAAAAGCAGCACCTGGAAAAGGATTGTTTTTTCCTAGTGATAGTCCTATACACCTCAAGTCTTTTAGTGATTCTGATTGGGCTGCATGTACAAAGACAAGAAGATCAGTTACAGGACTCTTGGTTTATCTTGGCAAAGCTCTTATATCATGGAAGTCCAAGAAACAGCCCACTGTTTCCAGAAGTTCAAGTGAAGCTGAGTATAGAGCCATGGCCATTACAGCATGTGAAGTTCAATGGCTGTTATATCTACTCAAGGACTTTCACATCAACTACACTGCACCTGTTCCTTTGTATTGTGATAGCTCTAGTGCTCTACACATAGTGGAAAATCTAGTTTTCCATGAAAGAACAAAGCATATAGATATAGACTGTCACTTTGTCAGGGAAAAATACTTAGCAAAAGTCCTCAAACCATTGCCAATACACACAGACCAACAACCAGCAGACATATTAACCAAACCAGTCAACAAACAAACCCTCAGCACATTGTTACAGGCTTACCCTCTAAAAGATCTGTTTCAAGGTAATGCTACATGCATAGGATGCTTCTTGGCAAGCTGTTCTTGGCTTTCAGCCCTTCCAGCTTGAGGGGGGTGTTAAGGATAATGCTACATGGATAGGATGCTTCTTGGCTCACATGGGCATTTAGTCGAACACTTGGCAGCAAAATCAGTTAAGGCGGTTACAATTCAGTTACAACAGAATTGGATCAAGCTGAGTAGTATAAATAGTAGTTGACAATCACATTGTAGATTACAAGTGTTAATGATAGCTTAGGATGAACTACAAAGTTGTATTTTAGCTTTTCCAATTTTCCCGCCCTTTTCATTTTTTGAATTGAAGAAGATCTTCATCTTCTTCCTTGTTCGTTTTCTGTAATTCGTCTTTGATTCAGTCAAGTTCCAAGTCCAAATTTAACAAAATCGGTCATCGGATTTGAGGCACATGTCCGATCGAATAGAGTTTAGTCCATGTTTCTTGAATCCCATGTTTCTTCCTTATCCATACATTCACAAAGTGGTTCTCGTCAGAGGGGTAGCTGCACTCAACAAAAGCAAGAGACTCTTGGCTCAAAACAAAAAGACGAAGGAAAACTTGTGTTGAACTATTGCACCAGCCTTGAATTTCCATTTGCTGAAACAACTCAATAGTCGGGTTGAAAGATATGATTCCCAACATAATTGCTTAGTTGTTGCACACCAGTGGACGATCCCGTTAAAGAATATGGAACATGTAGAATAATCAACAAAAGGAATGTGATTTAAATCTAGTTTTCTCCAAGAATTTGATCTTATGCTATATACTTCACCTCTACGTTGTCCAACCAAGTACTCACCAACCACCACCAACGGCAGCGGGATTGGGATGTTTTTCACCTCTCCCAACAACGGATTAACCAACAAATATTACCATTAATATTTTTTAAGCACAATATGCGGCTAAATTGCAATTTTAGTCCTCTAACTGGACACGTTTGCAATTTTGGTCCTGGTTTTTCTCCGGCGACAATTTTAGTCCTGTAAGTGGTCTTTTTTGCAAAAATAGTCTTGAACACCGGAAAGACCACTTACAGGACTAAAATTGTCGCCGGAGAAAAACCAGGACCAAAATTGCAAACGTGTCCAGTTAGAGGACTAAAATTGCAATTTAGCCCACAATATGCCATAGCAATTACCTGCCAAATACGTGAAAAAGCGGCGGCGGTGGGGGTCGGGAGGCGGGAGCTTAAAATGAAGTACTAGCAATGTAGTATAATTGGCGGCATCAATTTGGTTATCGGAGTCGTCGGATTCGATATACGTCTAGAACCCACCGGTCGAGCAACGATTTTTTCATCACGGACTTTCAAACACATAGCAAGAAAACTCTCCTCGTTCTTCAATAGGTGCTTCAATACGATACGATCACTAGTTATAAGATCAAACCATGATTTCCTTACGGTTTTGAAACGGATGATTGATTTCACATGTAACTTAATAAGAATGTCCTCGATTATTTCTTCAGGAATATTGCCACTGATCACTATTATTTTGCCGATATCTGAATTGGGTGGCCTCATGATTGATTAGGGTTCTATGGTCGGAAAAAACCGATTGGAAAAAATATTTTACGGTTTACCAATTGAAGTGTTTACATATACACGGACGGTTTACCTCTCTCTGGAGGATTTGCCACAAAACCTAATTTAACAATTCCGTTGAAAAAACATATCTTTAATATTCCGTTGGATTTGCCACAAAATAATATTCCGTAAAATATTTGTATATTGTATATTATTTCCGATTTGCCCTCGTTTTAAATATTTTATTCCCTTTTTTGATAACTATTAATAATATATCTTTGTTTTCAAAAAATAATATATCTTTGTTTTTGAAAGGGATTATCTTTTCACACCAATGTTGTTTTACACCTACCAAGAGCCGAGAGTGGGCTTCGTTTGGATATTCCACATGCCTGCCATTCTGACCGTAAATGAGTCCGGAAAATATATACTACTCTGGCCAATTTATGGTCAATTCACACAACAACCATTCTGACCCAATTTGAGTCAGAATACGATCATTATACTAATTTTATTCTAGTCAAAATTTTGAATGTTTTTCATACTCAATACCGGTCAGAAAGACATTCTGACTAAAATTGAGTGAAAAAAACTTTTAATATTCTGTCTGAAATTCAGTCAGAATCAATAGTGGTGCTTTTATATTGTTGTTGTTATCTTGACCCAATTCTAGACTGAATGTGAAGAGTATTCCGGACTCAATATTGGTCAGAATGATGCTTTGACTATATATGAGTTTGGAAAACTTCAAACATTCTACCTAAAAGATGGTCAGAATCAACCAGTGTGGACTCTCAACACGTATATTCTGACCATATTTCAGTATGGATAATGTGTCACATTCTGACCAAACTTTGGTCAGAATGAACGCGCGTAAAATAAAAAAGTAAGGGCGAAATTGGAAATAAATTTTTGTGTGATAAGATAGAAATTGGTGTGAAAAGATATTTTCTTTTGAAAAAACAAGTTTACACAATTTTCTTCTTTCCTTTCATAATATTCTGGGCTGCTCAAACCCTTGCAAATTCCCGCTCAAGCCTAGCAGAGTTTTGGTACAACAACAACTTCCACACATCCCTGAATATGACGCCCTTTGAGGCACTATATGGGTAAAAGTCTACCACCATTCCATTAGGAAACTTTGAGGGGCATAAGTTCCTTACTGTAGAAGAGTTCCTGAACAGTGGCGGAACCAGGAAAAATTTTCGGGGTAGTCTTGGTATATAAACTGCGAAGCTAAAAAAAATCCGGAAAAAAATATAAAAAATGTTGGTAGTGGGATTTGAACTTACAACCTAGAATTATGGAGACTTAAAAGGGTTTGTTCTTAAACCACTAGGATATAAGGTCTTTTGTTCAAGAAAAAGACACATAACATACTAATATTAACACTACTACTACAATAATAAAAATTTGGGGGGGGGGGGGCTTGGGACCATATGTGGGGGGCTTGTGACCATTTGGGGGGGGCTTGAGACCACCCCGGGCATAGGGTGGGTCCGCCCCTGTTCCTGAAACATAAGCATATTGTTGCTAGGGAGTTGAAAGATCAGTTGGTCTATGCTCATGGCGTATGATGAAGCATTTTGCTGACTAGGGGAGGAAGGAGAAATAATACTATGTTGGTGATTTGGTTTTCCTTAAATTATAGCCATACAGACAACAAACGGTAACAGTTAAGAGGAATGTCAAGTTGTGTGCCAGGTACTTTGGTCCATATAGGAACATTGAGAAAATCAATCCTCTAGCATACAAACTGCAATTTCCTGCCAGTTCTCAGATCCACCCAGTCTTTCACATCTCTATGCAGAAGAAGTACAAGGCTATCAATGCAAAAGTTGTTGATTCCCCACCCATGACCATTGTTGATGGGCAGCTTGTTGCGTACCTTAAGAAAATTCTTACCATCATAATAGTCCAGAGGGCTAATATCCATGTAGTTTAATGGAAAACGGCGTGGCTTAACCTTGATGAAGAGCTTGCCACAAGAGAGGATGCCAATCACAACAAGAGACAGGTTAATATCCATTGCCTTGAGGACAAGGCAAACCTGGGGGGGGTGAGTTACGTCGTGTTATTAATTAACTATTTCTTTTAATTTTAATGTTTTTCCGGGGCTGGCCCACCCATTAGGCAAGCCATGCATGCGACCGTTGTAGACTTGTAGTCCCACCATCAGGGCGGTCCCCTAATGACATGTTTTATTAAAAAAAAATCGTGTCGGCACATAGCAAAAAAACGGTCCTCATTCTTCAAGAGGTGCTTGCATACTATTAAAACACAGACGAGAAGCTTACAGTTTAAGAAAGATTAAAACACAGAAGCAATGCAAACATAAAGTATGGCAGAATTGATAAAACACAGAAAACAAAGAGAACACAATGATTTAACGTGGTTTCCGGCGTTGTGCCGACTACTCCATGGAAAGAAAATGAGATATTTTATTATGCACAGAATTACAAAGAACTTCACACAAATTTGTGTAAGACACACTCTCTTAGAAGACACACTCTATATTGATTACAATATTGATATTTATAGGCACAAATCCCTAACCTTAACCGCCATAAGATCTTTGTCGGAATTGTCATAAATACCCAGATGTGGACCCCAGTTCCAGCTATTATCCAACAGATGAAACTCAACTTCAAACTGACTTTCTAGACTTGTAATCAACTGCCCAGATGTGGAACTCAGCTATACTTAGCAACACTCAGCAGACCAAAACTGATTGCTGACTTCAGAAGAAACTCAGTTGCACTACATCAAATTGACTTTCACAGAACTGAATATACTTATACTGAGACTGACATCATTCTCGGTCTCAATTTTATGGATTAGTTCCACCAGTTTATTCATCAGTTTAGAGATCAAGTCACCAAAAGTGACAAATCGCCACCTTGACTTGAACTCTCATTCACAGTCAATCAGATTGCATAATCAGATGTTCTTGTACCAGATGTATTCGTCAATGCCAGGATGTACTTGTACCAGACTTCTCCACAGAATCCACTCAAGCTGATCTGCCCTCAGCTGAGTATCCAGATTTCAGTTTAGAAGCTTTGAATATTCAGCGAGTCTAGACACAACTGAAAAACTTGCTTGCTGAACTGGTTTAGTGAACATATCAGCAGGATTATCCTTGGTGCTGATCTTCTTCACTACAACCCTCTTCTCATTTCTCAGAAAATGATACCTCACATCAATATGCTTGGTTCTCTCATGATGAACCTGATCCTTAGCTAGACAAATTGCACTCAGATGTCACAATAAATCTCAGCTTGATCTTGATGTAGCTTCAAATCACTGACTAGTCCCTTCAACCAAATACCCTCATTGGCTGCTTCAGTAAGAGCCATATACTCAGCTTCAGTAGTTGATAAAGCCACTGTTGCCTGAAGAGTTGCTTTCCATCTAACAACTGAATTTCCCAATGTGAAAACATAACCAGTCATAGATTTTCTACTGTCCACATCACCTGCATAATCAGCATCACAAGTACCCTGTGATCAGTGCTTGAGTATCACCTCCATAAATGAGACCAACATCAACTGTACCCCTAAGGTACCTGAATATTCTTTTCACATCTTTCCAGTGTTCCTTTCCATGTTGGGTCATAAACCTGTTGACAACACTAACTGCCTGAGCCAGATCAGGCCTAGTGCATACCATGGCATACATCAGACTGTCAACTACACTAGCATAGGGAACTCTTGACATGTACTCCTTCTCCTCTGCTGATTGTGAAGCAAAAACTGACAAATGAACATTGATGCCATAGGAGTATCTATTGGCTCAGCAACTGACATGCCAAACTTTGACAAAATCTTCTATATATAGCCCTGTTGAGATAAAAATAGTTTCTTCTGACTTTTATCGTTCCAAATCTCCATCCCCAAAATTTTCTTGGCTGCACCCAAATCTTTCATTTTAAACTCAGCACTGAGAAGGTCTTTCAGATACTGAACATTAGACTTATTTCTTGCAACTATCAGCAAGTCATCCACATATTACACAAGATATATGTTTGATCCATCTTCCAACTGACTGTTGTAAACATAGCAATCATAGGGACTTCTGCTGTAACCCAACTGGATCATGTAACCGTCAAACCTTTTATACCATTGCCTAGGAGCTTGCTTTAGTCAATTGAGTTCTTCAAATTGCACACAAAATATTCCTTACCAAGAACTTGGAGACCCTATGGCTGAGTCATGTATATCTCTTTATCTACCTCACCAAGTAGAAAAGCTATCTTCACATCTAACTGCTCAAGTTCTAAGTCCTGCTGTGCCACCATTGCTAGTAACACTATGATTGAAGTATGTATGACTACTGGTGAGAATATCTCATCAAAGTCCACCTCTTCTTTCTGACTGAACCCTCTTGCAACGAAACATGCCTTATACTTAACTCCTTCCGCTGGATGTTTAACTAGATCCCAAGTCTGATTCTTTAGTAATGACTCCATTTCATCTCTCATGGCAGCAAGCCATTGAGATGCTTCAAAACATGTCATTGCTTCCTTGTAAGTATAAGGTTCAAAACCCCCACTTCTTCTACAATTTGAAGTGCGTATCCATCCAAATCATCAAAACTATACCTCTTGGGAGGTACCCCAACATTGGATCTTCTAGCTCTGCTGACAGCTATACTCTGCTGACCCATGTTCTCAGTTTGATGCTCAACTGACATTTGCTTAGCTGACAGGCTTGGATTCAGTTCGGATTGAGCAACCAGATCAAATGAAAACTGACTTGGATCAGTTGATTGTTGCATTCCAACTGACTCTACCTGAAGCTCCACCTTACTGTCATTTTTATCAGTTTAAACTGGTTTTAGTTTCAGTAATCCTCCCCATAGATGAACTATGCATAGAATTTTCATCGAAAACTGTATCTCTGCTGAGAATAACTCTGTTTTCTGTTGATGACCAAGTTATGTACCCCTTTACTCCATCACCATACCCCAAAAAACACTACTTTCTTGGCCCTTGGTTCCGGTTTTCCTTCACTGACATGATAGTAAACTGTGCTTCCAAATACCCTTAGAACTGAATAATATGCAGGCTTGCCTGACCACATCTCAACTGGTGTTTTGAGACTGATCCCTATGTGAGGAATCCTGTTGATTAAGTAGCAGGCTGTGCTTACAGCCTCTGCCTAAATCTCCTTGCCAAACCAGCATGAGAGAGCATGCATCTTGCTCTCTCCAGAAGAGTTTGATTTAGCCTCTCAGCTACCCCATTCTGCTGAGGAGTATTCCTGACTGCATGATGTCTGGCAATACCCACATTTCTGCAAAACTCATCAAACTCAATCCAGCAGAATTCCAGACCATTATCTGTACGAAGCCTCTTGATCTTCTTCCCCAACTGATTTCAACTAGAGCCTTCCATTGCATGAAGCTCTTGAATGCCTCACTTTTGTGTTTCATCATCACAACCCAAGTCATTCTTGAATAGTCATCAATAAAGGACACAAAATATTTGTGACCACCAATGACTCTACCTTTGATGCCCTCAACAATCAGAATGAATGTAATCAAGTGATGACTTTGAGTTGTGTATCCCTTTTGAGAACTTGCCCCTATGAAGCTTCCCAAACACACAATGTTCACAAACATTCAAATTCTTGAAATTATATCCTCCAAGAAGATCTTTCTGAGAAAGAACCTGCATCCCTTTTCACCCATGTGACCCAGTCTCATATGCCACAGTTTTGTAAGCTGTGATTGATGAATCTCAGCAGATGCCATCGCAACAGAACCAACAACAACTGACCCTTGTAATATATACAGAGTCCCATTCTTTACTCCTTTGAGAACCAAAACTGAATCTTTATAGACACTCAACACACCATTTTCCCCTTTAAAACTGAACCCCCGCTGTCTAAAGAAGTGAGAAATACCAAGTTTTTGGTCATCTGTGGAACATGTCTAGCTTCACTCCGTTTACAGAATCTTTCATCCTATGTCCTCAATTGAATTGAGCCAATCCCAACTACCTTGCAGACCTTACTATTTTCCGTAAATATATGACCACCATCTATCTGCTGATAACTTGAGAATCACTATGTGAAGGAAAATATGAAAGAATGCCCCAGAGTCCAGATTCCACACATCAGTTTGATGTGCTGACTCTCCTACCAATAGGACCATGTCCTCATCTGAATCATGCTCAGTTTGCCACGGCGATTTGTGTGCGAGCTTGTTCTCCTACTGTTTCTTCCATTTTGGACAACTGGACTTCCAATGTCCCTGCTCCTTATAGTAATTGCAAACATCTGCGGGTTTAGGACCTTTGGACCTTATCTTCTTGGAATTTTTCTTTCTAGACTGACCATGCTCTTTTCCACTGCTACTACAGACTATCAGTCAAGCAGCCTGATTGTCGCCCCAACTGCTTTATGTCTCAGTACCCTGGCATGTAAAGCTGGCCATACATCATCTAAAGCAACTGTATCCTTCCCAACTATGAAGGACTGCACAAAGTTCTCTTAGGAAGCTAGTAATGAAACCAGCAAAATCAAAGTAGCATCTTCATCCTCAATCTTCACATCAATATTCCTAAGATCAAGTAATATTGTGTTCATTTGATCAAGATGATCTCTCAACTGAGTCCCCTAATGCATCCTCAGGCTGAATAGCCTCTGCTTTAGCAACAACTAGCTGGTCAATGACTTAGTCATATATAGGATTTCAAGCTTCAACCATAACTTGGTAGTGGTGTCTTCCTCAGCAACTTCTATGATAACATCATCAGACAAGCACACACATGATGGTTGAATGCGCTTTCTCCTCCAGACTGGCATAATCTGCTGAACTGGCATCCCCTTTATCAGATTAAGGAGTCCACAATCCTTGTTGCTTTAACAAGGCCCGCATCTTGATTCACCACAAATTGAAAATGTTCCTCCTTGTAAATTTATCAATCTTTATGTTCATTGCTGACATCCTTCTAATTAAAGAACAGACCTTTGATCACAAAATCCTAGCACCGGTCACAGTCTTGGTGAAGATCAACTATGTTCAACCTGCAACTTCTCTGGATCCATGAACCAACGCTCCGATACCAGTTTGTTAAAACACAGAGGAGAAGCTTACAGTTTAAGAAAGATTAAAACACGTAAGGATTAAAACACAAAAAGATTAAAACACAGATAAAGTATGGCGGAATTGATAAAACACTGAAAACAAAGAGAACACAGTGATTTAACGTAGTTTCCGGTGTTGTGCCGACTACTCCACGGACAGAAAAGGAGATATTTTACTATGCACAAAATTACAAGGATTTTCACAAAAATTTGTGTAAGACACACTCTCTTGGAAGACACACTCTGCATTGATTACAACATTGGTATTTGTTGTCACAAATCCTTAACCTTAACCGCCATAAGATCTTTGTCGGAATTGTCATAAATACCCTAGATGTGGACCCCAGCTCCAGCTGTTATCCACCAGAAGAAACTCAGCTTCAAACTGACTTTCCAGACTTGTAATCAACTGCCCAGATGCGAAACTCAACTATACTCAGCAAAACTCCGCAGACCAAAACTGACTACTGACTTCAGAAGAAACTCAGTTGCACTTCATCAAACTGACTTTCACAGAACTGAATATACTTATACTGAGACTATCCATCATTCTCAGTCTCAGTTTTCCAGATTAGTTCCACCTAGTTTATACATCAGTTTAGAGATCAAGTCACCAAAACGGACACATACAAAACGATCACTTGTTATGAGATTAAACCATGATTTCCTTACGCTTTAATTGAGTAGAGAATTCAGAAAATGTCTACAACTAATGCCTCTCAACATCCATGGCTTCTTCTCCTTATACTACCTTCAGCTTCTAACAACCTAACAAACTGGAAAGATAAAGGCAGGGCCGACCCTATGCTAAAAGGGGGCATACGACGGATTGATTGGATGAGTCTTTTATCGATTGGTCGATCAGGCGCGACCGATTGGTTGGTTAGATGATACCAGTTGGTCGGTCAGGTGCTAACGGTTTCTAAATATAGATATATAATAAAAAAAATAAAACAAATATTAAATCTGATAGTTTTTTCCACTTGTAATGTGCCACATTTTTTTTTTACACTTTTTATATATGTTTCTATTTTCCAAATGAATTACGCGTGTTCTATTGTGACATTGGACTTTTATTTTTTTTTATTTTTTTTATTTTGTAAACACACTATATTGGGTTGGTTGGGATTAGGCCTATACGATTTTTTTATTCTTAAGTAAACATGTCAATGGTGGCTCGTCCTGATGGTGGGCCTACGGTGGTCGCTGACCCGCCTAATGGGTGGGCCGGCCCTGTATAAATGATAACAACCCAACTTGGCTCACAAGACTATGCCAACGGGTGTTTAATGGGTAAACTAAAAAAACATAAAATTTAAAAGAAATAATTAACTAATAACATGACATATCTCCCCCTTAGTTTGCCTTGTCCTTTAGGCATTGGAAACTCTGAGAACTGTCTCCTGGTGTGATTGGCATCCTCCCATGTGGCAAGCTCCTGAACAAGGTTAAGCCATTTCATTTTCCATAGAACTACATGGGCATTATCCCTCTTGATTGTTTTTGATGCTCATAATTTTCTTATGGTACACAACAAGTTGCCTATCACCGGTGGTCGTGGGCGAGGAATCAACAACTTTTGCATTGATGGCCTTGTACTTCCTTAGCTGGATTCTGACACTTCTATTGGACTGTTATTTATGAGAACATGTGGTAGTCGTTTATGGTTTCATTAGATACTGAGTTTACTATTCAAGGAATACTTACGACTTGGGCAGCACCTTCAGTATGCTGGATTGCTAGGTGACTGAAGCTATTAGCGACATGTACTTGAGCCCAATGATCTGAATCTGAAATCTTTGTTCTATGTCAATAAGATTCGTTATCCGGTAAGAAAAAAACAATCAAATGTATTATTGTTCATGTCGTGAATGGTCCTTTACAATGTTTATTTTGACACAACATGCTAACTATCAATGTTGTATAAACAATTTATACATCGACACTTTATGCAACGATTTATGCAGTGACAACTTTTGCAACGATTTACACATTGGCATCTTATGCAGCAATTTATGCAGCGACACATCTTATGCAACGACTTATGCAGTGATAATAACATTTGCAACGGTTTATGCAGTGACACCCAACTATCGTCACTACAAAAGTAAAACATTTCTGACTCAATTTCTGAAAATCGAGTTTTTTTTTCTGAATTTTTTTATGTTTTTTTCCCTCTCATACTCAATATTTTAAACGTTTATATCTTTTGATATAAACTTCGATCATCATAATTCTTTCATATAATTCATATTTTTTGTCCTATTTATTCTAATATCTAGTTCATATTTTTTTGACTTAATTTCTGAAAATAAATTTTTTTCATAAAAATCGAAGCGATGCAGTGACTCTCCGATGTAGTGACACATGACGATACAGTGACACGTGACGATGTAGTGACACATGACGATGCAGTGACACGTGACAATGTAGTGACACGTGACGATGCAGTGACATTTGACGATGCAGTGACATTTATAAACACAGGGACATGTCAAAATGCACTTGATGTGCTAAACATCTAAACATTTGATGCAGTGATAAATGAAGATTCAGTTACATTTTTTCTGGTCTCTTTTATTTAAATATTGCAGGACAACGAAATTTGTGATATAGTCACTACCCAAGAGTTATATTATATACAATGACAATTGTTAGTTTCAAATGAAATACATTTGTTTATGTAGTGACATTTGTGTTCTGTCAACCCATAATTCATGTCATCATCATTTCATCTAGTTTTCTCCAAGCATTTGATCTTATGCTATATACTTTACCTCATTGTTGTTGTCTTTGAAAGCTTATTATTTTAACACCCTTAAAATCATGGTCTTATTTTCGAATCCAACCAATGTGCAGCAATAATACTCTCCATCCCATAGGGTCGAGATGTTTTTCACCTCTCCCACAGACGGGTTAACCAACAAAATATTATAACGATTTTTCAAGCACAGTATGCCATAGCAATTACCTACAAGATGCACTAAAAAATAGCTGCTGGGGTTGGAATGCGAGAGCTCAAAATGAAAAACTGGCAACGTAGTAGTATAATCGGCGTTGGTGGCTTCAATTTGATCAATATCGGAATCATGATGATGATCATAATTCGATATACGATGATTTTTTTACTTCGCTTTTGATGATGTTTGATGATCTATAATATCGATATACTATATTAAATATATGAAATTATGATATAAATAGTATGAAATGTTAATCTAAAGGTTCCGGTGATTTTCCATCACGGCATATTGAAGTATAATCATATCGAAGGAAACACATAGCAACAAAAGTGGTCAAGTGGCTAATCTCCTCGCCGAAATTTTGATAAGATGTTTGCATAGATTATTCGAAGAGCTTTCCAATGGATCTTGAATCATGTTGTTTGGAGATCGGGAACTCGGGATATGAATTTTATAAGTTATATATATAATTATAATTATATATATATATTGTAAGGAAATCACTAGTTTAACGCAACGGAATTTAAAATTTGATTTCCTTTTCTAGATCGTTCTTCGTTTAATGCAATAAACACTTTAAGTAGTTTGACGGTTATACCTTGGATGATCTACAAGATCGTCGCTTTGACCGCCAACGGAGAGTAGTTCAATGCGCAAGCCGTCCACGCGTCCGGCCTCTATCGCTAATCCACACGAACCCCTTGCCGGAATCCTCCTTGGATTGCTATCGAAAAACTCCGGTCTTGCTAGACCGGACCTTTTCTTCCCTCACAAACTCACTATGGAGAGCTCTCTATTTTACACAAGAATTATGAACTCTTGCAATTGTGATGTACAAAAGAGCTTGACACCCACTTCCTTTTTATAGAGGAGGTGGCGCCCCAAGTTGAGTAGAAGAGAAGAAAACCTTTTTCTAATAAAATAAGGAAAATCAACTAGATTGATTTATCTCTTTAATTATAATTTATTTTTTCAATATCATATATTGATTATAATTATCTTATTACCATAAATCTATTTTTTTCAAAATCAATTAATATCTTATATTAATATTATGGCAATCTTTATTAATTAAAGTGCACAATCCAAGTGTATCTTATACACACAAAAGTGGCGCCCCATTAGTCAACAAATTGACTTCCGGAATATTCTTTAATTAATCTAATTTGTATATAATTAATATCTTGTATTTTATTTATTCATAATAAATAAATACCACCATATTAATTTACCACTATAACCTTTATAGTCTAGAGATAAACTTTCCTTATTTGGTTATCAACTATAACCGCATTTTAATCCGACTCGATGTTCATATGTGTGTGACCCGATAGGCTTCCGAATATGTTGGCCGTAGACACAAAGTGCAATTTACTAAAATGCCCTTCATACCTAACGATCACGGGATAGCGTCACAGCAACACACCGTGACCCCCAATTATCGGAAGAGTCAAAAGCAATGACTACTACCTTTCATGTGAAGCGATTACCGTGTAACTTACAATCCTATCGCCGTAATAATATCCTTACGATCGTATCCCGAGTGTCAATACATTGACGATCGTATCTTATAATCCGGATATCATGCTCTCTCGGAATAACACATTTACTCCCACTTTGCAAAGATTCTCGAGAGCTAGACATTCCTTATAAGAAGGCCATTTCGGATATTCAATCCCAATCATAGGATACGCGATTCCCGGACGACCAATCATGTATACTCCGCATGCTTCAATATCATACCCAATCACTACCGCAAGATCGCCCCGTGGTTAGGAGAAATCTCAATAGTGTCAAAGCATGACAATCCACACCGTGATGCCATGAAGACTCCGGTCAAAAGGATAATTACACAACCGCCACATAGTGTGACACTTAATGTAAGTGGGTCAGTCTAACGTACGCATTCTCTAATACACGTCCACGTACAGTCCAAGTGTCTCTACACTTCGATAGACGAGATCTATCCCTACCTTCTAAAAGATAGAAGACATCCAATACGTGCTAGTCTGATTATACTATCAATGTCCCATTTGATAATATATAAGACTAGAGACATTTAAGTACCAACCTTGTTATAGTGATTAGAGATCTCATCAACCATAATCACTATCATGGTTTCTCTATCACAGATTGATACTAGGGACGTTACTATATATATACAATAAATAATATGAAGACAAACAATATATAATAACATAAGTGCTTTTATTAATCATAAGAAAGTTTTTACATGAACTAAATAGACTGTAATTGACCCGACCCGGTCGGATCCGGTCCAACCCGATTGGGTTTAGGACACCTTTCCAACAATCTCCCACTTGGCCTAAAGCCAATCACCCATATGCCTAAGCCCGTGCAAGTGAACATGTTTCTCATGCTTAGCTTGAGACAATGCCTTGGTTAACGGATCAGCTATGTTATCATCCGTGTGGACTTTCTCTATCTTTACATCTCCTCTATCTACTATCTCTCTAATCAAGTGATAGCGCCGTAGCACATGTTTGGACTTCGATGAGACCTTGGTTCCTTTGATCGAGATATCGCTCCATTATTATCACAAGATGCAGAGGCACTTGGACCTTCAATGGAGGGAACCACACCAAGTTCAGTAATGAACTTCTTCATCCAAACTGCTTCCTTTGCCGCCTCCGAGGCTGCTATGTATTCGGCTTCCGTTGTAGAGTCCGCAGTAGTCTCCTGCTTGGAACTCTTCCAGCTCACTGCTCCGCCGTTAAGCGTGAAAACAAATCCAGATTGTGACTTAAAGTCATCCTTGTCAGGTTGGAAACTGGCATCTGTGTAACCTCGTAATACTAAATCATCATTCCCGAAAACCAGGAACATATCCCTAGTACGTCTCAAGTACTTAAGGATATTCTTGACGAGAATCCGGTGACCATCACCCGGATTGACCGGTACCTACTAGTCATACTAAGAGGGTACGAGACATCCGGTCTTGTGCATAACATGGCATACATGATAGACCCGATTGCCGAAGCATAAGGGACTTTACTCATTTGTGCCCTTTCCTCCTCTCGTCTTAGGACTCATTCCCTTTGACAGTAGACCCCATGTGACATGGGCGGCAATCCTTTCTTGGATCGCTCCATGCCGAATCTCTTCAAGCATCTTGTCTATATAGGTGGATTGCGACGGACCAAGCAACCTTTTAGATCTATCTCTATAGATCTTTATTCCTAGAATATAGGCTGCCTCCCCCAAGTCTTTCATAGAGAAGTTCTTGGATAACCAAGCTTTGACTGATTGTAACATAGGCACATCATTCCCTATGAGCAATATGTCATCTACATAAAGCACTAAGAACACAATGGCACTCCCACTAACCTTCTTGTAAACACAGGACTCATCTTCGTTCTTGATGAAATCAAACTGTTTAATTATCTCATCAAAGCGAAGATTCCAACTCCGAGAAGCTTGCTTTAATCCATAAATGGATCTTTGCAGTTTACATACCATCCTGGCGTCATTGGTGTGAAACCCTCAGCCGTGTCATATACACTTCCTCGACGGGTTCCCGTTAAGGAAAGTTTGTTTTCACATCCATCTGCCAGATTTCGTAATCATGATATGCTGCAATAGCGAGCAAAATTCTAATGGATTTTAACATGGCAACAGGCGAAAAGGTTTCGTCATAGTCAACTCCGTGTCTTTGCTTATAGCCTTTTGCCACTAACCTAGCCTTGTAGTAGTCACGTTACCGTCCATGTCGGTCTTTCTCTTAAAGACCCATTTACACCCTATGGGAACTATTCCCTCAGGTGGATCAACTAAGTCCCAAACTTGGTTGTCTTCCATGGATTCCATTTCAGAATTCATGGCTTCCAGCCATTTCTCTTTGTCATCCCTCAATAGCACTTCCTCATAAGTTCTAGGGTCCTCATCTTCCATGAGATACACGCCAGTGTACCTTTCGGGTTCACGGCATTCCCTGGTGGATCTTCGAGGTGCTAGTGTGTCTACGGTAGAGGCTGGTGTCACATCTGTGTGTGGCAAGTCCTCTACTTCCATCAACTGACTGTTATCCGTAAGTGGTTCTCGAATTTCTTCAAAATCAATCTTACTCCTACTGACCCTATCCAGAATAAACTCTTTCTTCAGAAAGTGTCCAGTCCTGGCAACAAACACCTTTTGTTCCTCAGGATGGTAAAATTGGTATCCTCTAGTTTCTCTAGGATATCCCACAAATAGACATTTGTCAGATCTAGCCTCTAACTTGTCGGGCATCATCCTCTTCACGTAAGTCGGACAACCCCAAGGTTTAAGATAAGCTAGACTCGGTTTCCTCTTATGCCATACCTCGTATGGTGTGGATTCAACCGTCTTTGATGGAACTCGGTTCAGTGTATAGGATGCGGTTTCTAGAGCATACCCCCAAAACGATTTTGGAAGAACTGCGTAGCTCATCATGGGTCGTACCATGTCTAACAAAGTACGGTTCCTCCTCTCAGAAATGCCATTCATTTGAGGCGTCCCTGGAGGGGTCCATTCAGGTAGAATCCCATTCTCCTTTAAATAACTTTGAAACTCTCCATCTAGGTATTCTCCGCCTCGATCGGATCGAAGTGTTTTGATTTCTTTACCCAGCTGTTTCTCCACTTCACTTCTGAATTCTTTGAACTTTTCGAAGGCTTCAGACTTATACTTCATTAAGTATATATAACCATAGCGAGAATGGTCATCAGTGAAAGTGATAAAATAAGAGTATCCTCCCTTGGCTTGAATTGACATTGGGCCACATACATCAGTATGTATGAGCTCAAGCAATTCATTGGATCTTATCCCTTTGCCACTAAATGGTGACTTTGTCATCTTGCCAAGTAAACAAGCTTCGCATTTATCAAACGATTCGTAATCGAATTGATCCAACATTCCATCTTTATGGAGTTTGGAAATGCGATTCTTATTTATATGGCCAAGTCTACAATGCCATAAGTAGGATTCATTCAAGTCATTTGTTTTGGCTTTCTTGTTATTTATATTAAGTACGTCAACATTCATATCTAATATGTAGAGACCATTGCTAAGTATGCCAGTACCATAAAAGCTTCCATCACGTGAAAAAGAACAACATTTATTCTCAAACGTAAAAGAAAATCCATCAACATCTAATGCAGAAATAGAAATAATGCTCTTCGTAAGAGCGGGAACAAAATAACGGTTATTGAGTTCTAGTACTAGCCCTTTGGGCAATGAAAGAAAATAAACTCCTACGGCCAGTGCAGCAACACTTGCTCCATTTCCAACGCGTAGGTCCACCTCTCCTTTCTTCGGATCTCTAGTTCTTCTTAGTCCCCGCATATTCGTACAAATATGAGAACCACAACCGATCTAATACCCGGTGGTTAGACTTAGAAGAAGTAATGTTGATCTCAATCATAAATATACCGAAGTCGAAGCATCGAATGCTTCTTCTTGGTACTCAAGAAGCCCTTGCGTTTCTCCTCCAATGTCCGGTCTCACCGCAATGGAAGCAAGCATCCTTGGATTTGTCTTTTGCTATCTTAGGCGTTGGCTTAGGTGCGGCCTTCGCCTTCTTGGACTTTTTACGGGCTTTTGGCTTGCCCTTGCTTGAAGTGACCAAGCAACACTTGCTTTCCCTTCCCCACGGTGCCCTCGGCAGTCTTCAACATGTTCAATAACTCCGCAAGGGAGCAATCTATCTTGTTCATGTGATAGTTCATCACGAAGCTGCGAGAATGAATCGGGTAGAGATTGCGAGAATCAAGTCAATACTCAACTCTCGTTCCAACTTGTGGCCCGGCTTCCCAAGCCTCTCTATGTACCCGATCATTTTAAGCACGTGTGACCCCACAGCAGTCCCAGATGCCATCTTACAACTAAACAGGGCCTTCGAGACCTCGTACCTCTCAGTGCGAGACTGAGATGCATAAAGTTCCTTCAGGTGGACCATGATAGAGTAGGCGTCCATAGACTCGTCGTTTCTCGCAGTTCGGGTGTCATAGAAGCAAGCATGATACATGTAGCATCGCATCTTGTCGAACGGTGCTTGTTGTACTTCTCGACGAGCGTCGCGGCCGAACCCTCGCCGGGCTTTTCCGGTAGGGCCTCGTCCAAGACATAGCCAATCTTCTCGTGCCTCAAAACGATTTTGAGGTTTCTTTCCCAATCGAGAAAATTAGTTTCGTCAAGCTTGTTTTCGATGATAAAACGAAGGTTCAATTTGTTTGACATTTTCTACAACAAACAATAAATAAAGATAGAATAAGTAAAAGCTCATGTATAAAAAAAACTTAAATTTGCACTTAAAAATTTTATAAGGTTTTACTCCCACTAGCCAACTATTCCCTATTGGCTTTCAAGAATTTAATTAATTCTTTAGTGGCTGGGATCTCATCTAGTTACCTCGATTCCCGACGAGGGCCGATCAACCGAGATAATTTCGAAAGGTAGGTACTCTTGCCAGTCGCATCGCATGCGACTCCCAGTGGTTGACTAGTCAACTCTTTGACGTTTCACATCTCTATGTGATAGCCAACCGCTTGTCTCTAAAATCAGACGGTCCTGACGAGGGCCAATCACCGCAAGATTCTAGTCGAGTCGTAACCCAATATTCATGAGATCTCGTAACGATCATATCTCAATAATAACGATATACCCGTGGTAGGTCAACTCCCGACGAGGGCCGATCAGTTGGATCCGAACAAGGGCTCTTCACCGTCATTATAATATTGGGAGACAATTTTGGCTCGATTTTTGGCGTGGGAATAATTTTTAAATTAATTCACTTAATTAATTTGGTTTAATTATGGTCTCATCTAATATGTGCATATTACTACGATATCATATAAAGTAAAACATACACAACATTCCGCGCATAAAATAACCGGTATGATCATGGACTTTTCCTAGGTGCGGTTTCAAATACAAACTGACGAAACCGCGGGTCACAAACTAAGAGTATCCGCAACCGCCAATAGGATCTTTATTCGTACGCCAATGGGTTCTTTATCTCTCCTTGGTCTTCAACTTCTTGCTTCATTCTTGTTACATAATAAATAATTACACCCGCCGCACACGGGGGGGGGGGGGGGCTCAGGGAATGGGATAAATGCAAAAAGTAAACTAGGTCACGTTCTTCATAACGGCCTAGGACAATTTTTCAAAAACCAACATAAAGAAAAACATTCCCATCTATCCTATTGGTCGAGTCCATGATCAATCGGGGTCCATATAATCACATTATATCTACACATCTAATCCATACAATTTTATCTTATGAAAAAGATTAAATTCTAATTTTAACTACTACTACTCATGCGTCTTTATTTTATCACGTCAAATAATTAAATAACTTTTAATTAATTATATGACTTAATCGAAAATTAAAATTAACATTTAATTTTAAATCGATTTCAATTTTAATTAAATTTGAAGTATTCAAAATAAAATTAAAATTATAAAGTCTCATATTTGTTTCCTTTCCAAAACTAAATTTAGCTTAGGCCTGGCCACCTTCCAAAATCAAAATTTTGGAAGTGGCTGGAAAGCTAGCCTTTTACAAATCAAATATTTGAAAAGGGCAAGGCCTATTCCAAATCAAATATTTGGAAAGGCCAAATTATTTTAGTCTAGGCACAGCCACTTTCCAAAATCAAAATTTTGGAAGTGGCGCTAGCTAGGCTTTTACAAATCAAATATTTGAAAAGGGCCTAGGCCTATTCCAAATCAAAATTTGGAAAGGCCAAATTATTTTGGTTTAGGCACGGCCACTTTCCAAAATCAAAATTTCGGAAGTGGCCTAGGCCAGGCCTTTTACAAATCAAATATTTGAAAAGGGCCTAGGCCTATTCCAAATCAAAATTTGGAAAGGCCAACATGCCATATGGTTTCCCAATGGTCCAAACTATTTGAACCATTGGTTGGCCATATGACACAACTAAACAAACGAGATATCTATGCACAATAAAATATCACAAAACGAAAAGGGTTGATCTCCCCCATTGGAAGAGGAGAGCCGACAGACGGCAACCCTAGGGTTACCGCCGCCGCCTCCGCAGAGGGAGGGGGCGCCGCCAGTCGGCCGACCCCCCACTGAACCCTAATTTTTTTTGTTTTTGTTTTTTTTGTTTTAACGTTTCGTGATTTAAATCTTGCATCTATTGATTAAATACTACGCAATTAAATTAAGCTTATTGCTTAAGCACGAAGTCTCGCTCTGATACCACTGTAAGGAAATCACTAGTTTAACGCAGCGGAATTTAAAATGATTTCCTTTTCTAGATCGTTCTTCGTTTAATGCAATAAACACGTTAAGTAGTTTGACGGTTATACCTTGGATGATCTACAAGATTGTCGCTTTGACCGCCAACGGAGAGTAGTTCAATGCGCAAGCCGTCCACGCGTCCGGCCTCTATCACTAATCCACACGAACCCCTTGCCGGAATCCTCCTTGGATTGCTATCGAAAAACTCCGGTCGCTTAGACCGGACCTTTTCTTCCTCACAAACTCACTATGGAGAGCTCTCTATTTTACACAAGAATTATGAACTCTTGCAATTGTGATGTACAAAAGAGCTTGACACCCACTTCCTTTTTATAGAGGAGGTGGCGCCCCAAGTTGAGTAGAAGAGAAGAAAACCTTTTTCTAATAAAATAAGGAAAATCAACTAGATTGATTTATCTCTTTAATTATAATTTATTTTGTCAATATCATATATTGATTATAATTATCTTATTACCATAAATATATTTTTTTCAAAATCAATTAATATCTTATATTAATATTATGGCAATCTTTATTAATTAAAGTGCACAATCCAAGTGTATCTTATACACACAAAAGTGGCGCCCCATTAGTCAACAAATTGACTTCCGGAATATTCTTTAATTAATCTAATTTGTATATAATTAATATCTTGTATTTTATTTATTCATAATAAATAAATACCACCATATTAATTTACCACTATAACCTTTATAGTCTAGAGATAAACTTTCCTTATTTGGTTATCAACTATAACCGCATTTTAATCCGACTCGATGTTCATATGTGTGTGACCCGATAGGCTTCCGAATATGTTGGCCGTAGACACAAAGTGCAATTTACTAAAATGCCCTTCATACCTAACGATCACGGGATAGCGTCACAGCAACACACCGTGACCCCCAATTATCGGAAGAGTCAAAAGCAATGACTACTACCTTTCATGTGAAGCGATTACCGTGTAACTTACAATCCTATCGCCGTAATAATATCCATACGATCGTATCCCGAGTGTCAATACATTGACGATCGTATCTTATAATCCGGATATCATGCTCTCTCGGAATAACACATTTACTCCCACTTTGCAAAGATTCTCGAGAGCTAGACATTCCTTATAAGAAGGCCATTTCGGATATTCAATCCCAATCATAGGATACGCGATTCCCGGACGACCAATCATGTATACTCGCATGCTTCAATATCATACCCAATCACTACCGCATGATCGCCCCGTGGTTAGGAGAAATCTCAATAGTGTCAAAGCATGACAATCCACACCGTGATGCCATGAAGACTCCGGTCAAAAGGATAATTACACAACCGCCACATAGTGTGACACTTAATGTAAGTGGGTCGGTCCCTAACGTACGCATTCTCTAATACACGTCCACGTACGGTCCAAGTGTCTACTACACTTCGATAGACGAGATCTATCCCTACCTTCTAAAAGATAGAAGACATCCAATACGTGCTAGTCTGATTATACTATCAATGTCCCATTTGATAATATATAAGACTAGAGACATTTAAGTACCAACCTTGTTATAGTGATTAGAGATCTCATCAACCATAATCACTATCATGGTTTCTCTATCACAGATTGATACTAGGGACGTTACTATATATATACAACAAATAATATGAAGACAAACAATATATAATAACATAAGTGCTTTTATTAATCATAATAAAGTTATTACATGAACTAAATAGACTGTAATTGACCCGACCTGGTCGGATCCGGTCCAACCCGATTGGGTTTAGGACACCTTTCCAACATATATATCCTCGCACATGCTGATTAATCAAGGGGGGATGGATTCAATCATTAGACCGGCCCAGTCCGGCCTACTCTCGGACCGGTCCGGCCTTGGGAATTTCTTCTATATAAAGAGCCTCATTTGCAACAGAACGAGGGTACCAATATATATATATATACAATCTCCTATATATATATTATCTTCTTATTTTCTTTTATTTTCATAGTTTGTAAATAGGCCTTATGCCAAAAATAATAATATCATAGTACTGTTGTAATGCTCGGGAAATTATCGGAAGTTCGGTGTTGTTGAAGTCGTTGTAATGTCCGGAAGAGTACGACCTCTGATTCAGCATTTGTAATCGGGTAAATTTTCTAAAGTATTTATGTTTGTTATGTTTGTTTTTATTTTTCCAGTCGTTATAATGTTTTTAGGCTAACTCTAATAACTAGCTAAAGTTATGTAATCGTTTTATTTCGATCTTTTCGGTAAAGGAATGCTGTCTAATTAAAATTGACTAAAATTGAGTTAATTAAATCTTTTTCTATTTTGTAACGTATTGATAATATTCGGATTGACGTAATTAACCAAGATGAATCGCACCATATAACCTAACGATGAACTGACCAGAGAAGTTAGGATATGAGATAAAAGATAGAAAAACCGGAGGGTAAAATTGGTCGTGCGAAAGCATGACTACGGAATCCTATTTCCTACCCGGGGGCAGATTTGTCTTGGGAAAGATGGATCTTATTAAAATTGTGCTCAAGATCGTAATAATGTTAAAATCAACGGTTTAATTGAAACTAACACCGGAAAGTTAAATCGATCCGCCTGACAACCGGAGCCTTTTGAATAACATCGGCCGTCTGACAAACGGAATAACCTCTTTTATCCGGGGTAGATTTGTACTCGGTACTGTTCGGACTAAGCGAGATTAGCATGGGGCGTTGTGGAGATTAAAGCGATGACAATGACATATGACAATTTTATACGCTCGTGTGAGGAGGAATTGTTAACCTCAGGAGTGCACCGTTTCATTTACTCAATTGGACCTAATATAAAAGGAAAGATCGAGCACATTCCATTTACTGGAAAAGATCGTATAAATCAATTATATAAACTTTGGCTAGTTCTATAAAATTATCGGTCTAGTTCTATAAATATATTGGTATCTATATATTTATATCTATATTAGAATAACTTTTAAATTACGCATTTATTTTATGATAAGTAGAATAGTAGTCATCTGTGTTATAAAATTGCGGTTTAGATCGAGTTAATAACAGCTCTTTGGTGTTTAACCACACTTAAAAGAATTACCACGTTTCCCTGAGGATTCGACACTCTGACTCACCACACTAGCACTACAGTTTGACCCGGTACACTGCCGGTAAGGATCTATATAGCCTAGAAAAGGTCCGTCAGCTTTCTGGCGCCGTTGCCGGGGAGACGTCGCTAATTTCTTTCTTTGTGTCTATGGTTACTACTTGTATTAGCTCAAAATTCTCGAGAATAAGTCAACACTTTTTCTTATATCATTTCTATTTTATTTTTCGTTGGTATCTACTTTCTTTTAGTTACCAATTTTTCTTCTTTTACCAAAGTCGAGTATTTTCTATTTTCGTTAGTTGATGACCAGAAGCGGTAAGGCCCTGCTCACTCCTTATAAGCCTGACATAAACACTTACGAAAGGCAGTTAAGAGTAGAGAGTAAACGTGGTCATACTAGTCAGGGAAATCCTGACGAATCATCTTCAACCAAAAATACGAGAATGGCTGAAATCAATGATGAAACACCTGAACAAGGGCTAGAACATGCTCTAGGGCATGGACAAAACCATGTTAACCCTAATAATCAAAATAATAATAATAGAAATAATCAGAATCGGAACCAGAATAATCGTAATAACCCACCAAACCCGAGACCTATCTGTCATCAAACCATAAGAAGAAACCAGACTAATAATCCCATACTTTTACCCAATGAAGGAGCAAATAATTTTGAAATTAAATCTCATCTTTTTGGTTTAATTGACGCAAGAGCCCAATTCCTAGGAGAGGATGATGAAGATCCACATCATCATCTCTATCTTTTTGAAGAACTGTGCAATACAGCCAAAAGTCAAGGTGCTCATAAGGAACTAACGAGGATGACTATGTTTCCTTTTTCTTTAAAAAGACGAGCCCGAGATTGGTTTATGTCTCTTCCACATCATTCACTTACTAGTTGGGAAGATATTCAAACCGAATTTCGAAACAATATTTCACTCCGGGACGAAATTTGGAATTAAAAGTCGAGGTTGCTAACTTTAGACAAGGATCCGAAGAAACTCTTGGGAATGTCTCGGGAAAGATTTAAAAAATTGTTAAGAGCTGTCCCGATCATGGTTATTCCTTAGATATGCAAATTCAACTTTTCGTCGTAAATTAAGAAAAGATTCACGTCTTTGATGTAGACCATGCATGTGGTGGTTCTTTAATGATGAGTGAAGCTCAAATAGTTTACGATGCTATAGAAAAGATTTCCAAAAATAACGAGAATGTGGGAAACCGGTTCTAGCACCGAGAAAAGTAGCTTTTGCGCAGGAGAATGTACATCTAATACGGAAGTTCTAGCACATTTAGAAAATTTGAGTAGGAAATTTGATGGCCTACAATCAAACAAAAACCAAAGTTCAGAAAATAGTACACCAACTGAATACTCGAATCAGGATAATATGCCAATAGGGATTGAAGAACCAACAGGATATTCAAGAGAGGAGGTGAGTTTTCATCAGCAGCATAGGAATTTGAACAATGCATACTCAAACTCGTTTAATGCTATTAGAAGAGATCACCCTACTTATCGATGGTCTGAAAACCCTAGTAAGCAAGGACAACCGCCTTATCCAGTTCCATATAGGAATATGAATAATAATCAAGTTTATCAAGAAAACACATCTAATCAGAATTTACAATCATTACCTAGATCCTATCCTCAACATACCACTCAAAGCATACCAGTAACTCAAAGTTCAACCCAACCTGTAGAAGGAGTTGAAAAATGGGAAAAACTAATGGAAAATATGATGGGTGTAGTATCTACTCAAGCTAAGAATATGGAAACAATGATGACTTCTATAGGTACAGTCACTAAAGATATGAGTACGATGAAAACATCTATGAGTGGACATGATACCAGAATGAGAACGATAGAAGCCTCATTGAGGAATATGGAAGATCATTTGAGTAGCGAAGGTGAACGTAATAACAGTAGACCTCCTGGAGGATTACCAAGCAATACTGAAAGAAATCCGAGAGAGGTAAATGTTGTAGTTACGAGAAGTAGAAAACTCTGTGGTAGTAATGGAGTAGAAAACTTCGGGAATAATGAAGTAGAAAATGATTTAGATGGAAAAAATGATGAAACTAAAGATGAACTTGAATTCACTGATGAGGAAGAAGAAATTATAGAGAATTTCTTGAAAAGGAATAGAAGTTTGGAACCTGAGAATGAAGGTGAGAAATGGGTAAAAATCCCTAGGATTTTGAAAGATCCCATGGATAAAGATTTAAGGAATTTATTCAAAGAACATGTTAGAATAG
Source organism: Gentiana straminea (assembly GCA_036785695.1). NCBI lineage: Eukaryota > Viridiplantae > Streptophyta > Magnoliopsida > Gentianales > Gentianaceae > Gentiana > Gentiana straminea. The sequence continues at coordinate 13,393,334 of JAVUPR010000137.1, forward strand.
AGGATAATGAAAACAAGGATGAAAAACAAGAAGAACTGAAGGAATCTGAAGTAGAGATTAATTCAGGGAATGTTTTAAAAGAAAAAACTCAAGATCATGATACTTGGCAATCAAGTAATACTCAAAATTTTAAGGAGAAAGGAAAAGAGAAAATGACTTTGGGATCAAAGGTTATAGATTTAGAATCTTTACCTTACCCACCTAAAGATCAAATTAAAAAGATTAAAACTGATCAAAAGTATGCTCGTTTCCTTGATACTTTTCGTCATATTCATGTTAATATCCCTGTTATCGAAGCTCTAATTAGTATGCCTGCTTATGGAAAGTATCTGAAAGATATTTTGTCAAACAAGAAAAAATTAGAGGAATATGAGAATATATGCCTAAATGAAGAATGTTCAGCAGTTTTGCAGCATAAGTTACCGCCTAAACTGAAAGATCCTGGAAGTTTTACCATCCCATGTGAAATTGGAGGATTTCTGTTTAAGAAGGTCTTATGTGATCTTGGAGCTAGTATAAATCTCATGTCTTATGAGGATTATAAGAAGCTAGGCATAGGAAAGCTTACGAAGACTGAAATGACTCTGCAAATGGCAGATAGATCGATTAAATACCCTAAAGGAATTATTGAGGACGTATTGGTTAAAGTAGACAAGTTCTATTTTCCAGTAGACTTTGTAGTTATGGAAATGGAAGAAGGATATTCAGCGCCACTTATCTTAGGTCGACCATTTCTAGCTACAGGAAGAACTTTAATAGATGTCCAGAAAGGAGAGTTAATTCTGAGAGTCAATGAAGATGAAGTTACTTTCAATATTTTCAAAGCTATGAACCATCCATACAAATCACCAGAATCATGTTCTTTTATAGAAGATATTCATTATGTCTATGATATTCAGTTACCAACTTTTGAAGACAGATTAGAAGAATGCTTAACTCTATCTATCTATAAGGAAGATGAGAAAGACACCGAAATGAAAGAGATAATTCTTTCTCTAGATAAAGGAAGTTTTACTTTTAAACCATCATGGCATAAGTATTTGGAATTAGAACTAGAAGGACCAGTTCTTAAACCATCACTGGAAGATCCACCTAAGAATCTGGAATTGAAACCATTACCTTTAAATCGAAGTATGCTTTTCTTGAAACTAATAATCTATTACCGGTTATTATTTCATCATCTTTAAGCGAGCAACAAGAAGATCAATTACTTAGAATGTTGAAAAAGCATAAGAAAGCTTTTGGATGGACGATTGCCGATATTCGAGGTATTAGCCACGAGATTTGCGTTCATAAGATAATTCGAAGGAAGATGCTAAACCTTGTATTCAACCGCAACGGCGCCTCAACCCAAATTTGCAGTTAATTGTTAAGAAAGAGGTCATTAAGCTATTAGAAATGGGGATAATTTTTCCCATATCAGATAGTGAATGTGTAAGTCCAACTCAAGTGGTACCAAAGAAAGGAGGTTTCACAGTGAAAGAGAATGAAAAGAATGAATGGATTCCGACAAGAGAGATTACAGGTTATCGAATGTGCATTGATTTTAGAAAACTAAATGATCATACTAAGAAAGATCATCATCCACTTCCATTCATAGTTCGGATGTTGGAACGTTTAAGTGGACATAAGTATTCTTGTTTCTTAGATGGTTATTCAGGATATTTACAGATATTCATTGCAGCAGGAGATAGAGAAAAAACTACTTTCACTTGTCCTTATGGAACTTTTGCTTATAAAAGAATGCCGTTTGGTTTATGTAATGCACCAGCTACGTTTCAAAGTTGTATGATGGCTATATTTGCTTATATGGTTGAGAAATTCTTAGAAATTTTTATGGATGACTTTAGTGTTTACGGAGATTCATTCGATGTTTGTTTGTTACACTTAGAACGAGTGTTACAACGTTGTGAAGATACCAATTTAGTACTAAACTGGGAAAAATGTCACTTAATGGTATCAGAAGGGATTGTTTTAGGTCATAGAATCTCTGAAGAAGGTATTGAAGTTGATAAAGCTAAAGTCGAGGTAATTGAAAAGTTACCTCCACCAGTTAATTTAAGAACTCTAAGAGGATTTCTCGGACATGCAGGTTTTTATAGAAGGTTCATTGCCGATTTTTCAAAAATAGCAAAGCCTCTAAGTCATTTACTTGAAAAAGAAGTACCTTTTAACTTTGATAGTAAATGTATGGAAGCCTTTCAGACCTTAAAAGCAAGGTTGACTACTGCACCAGTGTTAGTAGCACCAGATTGGAGTTTGCCGTTTGAGATTATGTGTGATGCGAGTGATTTAGCTATAGGAGCTGTTTTAGGTCAAAGATATAACAAAATTCTCAAAGCTATTTACTATGCATCTCACACATTAAACGCAGCTCAACTAAATTATGCAACTACAGAAAAAGAACTGTTGGCTGTGATTTTTGCCTTAGATAAGTTTCGATCGTATATTGTTGGTTCTAAGGTAATAATTTATACAGACCATTCAGCCCTGAAGTATTTACTAAGTAAGAAAGATGCCAAACCTCGTCTTCTTAGATGGATTCTCTTACTTCAAGAATTTGATATTGAAATTAAAGATAAAAAAGGAAGTGAGAATGTAGTAGCGGATCATCTAAGTAGAATGGAAAATGATGAAGAAATAGGAATTGAAATTAAAGATTCATTTCACGATGAACAACTATTTAGAATAGATACTCCTTCAACCATGCGGTTATTAAAGAATAGAATTCCTTTAAGGAAATATCACCCTGGTTTGGAGATATCATTAATTACTTAACCTCGTGATTATATTCCGTCTCATTGGACTTGGCAAGAGAAAAAGAAGTTCTTTTATGACTTAAAATTTTATTACTTGGGAGGAACCGGACCTTTTCCGTAAATGTTCGGATGGGATAATCGAGAAAATGTGTGCACGATAATGAAATTTTAAGTGTTTTATCATTTTGTCATGATCGTGAGGCGGAGATCATCATGGAGGTTGGAAAAGCTCGCTTTTAAAGTTTTACAATGTGGTTTTTATTGGCCTACACTATATAGAGATGCTTATAAGTATGTTAAATCTTGTGAATCTTGTCAAAAATGGGGAAATGTATCTAAAAAACATGAAATGCCTATGCAACCTATTTTAGAATGTGAGTTATTTGATGTTTGGGGTATAGATTTCATGGGACCTTTCCCTATATCTTTTGGAAAAAGATTTATTCTTGTAATGGTAGATTATGTTTCGAAATGGGTAGAAGCTGAAGCTCTTCCCACTAATGATACCAAAGTTGTCATACGATTCCTTAAAAAGAATATATTTACCAGATATGGCATTCCGAGGGCAATCATTAGTGATAGAGGGTCACACTTTTGTAATAGACCATTTACTAAGATAGTTGAAAAATATGGGGTAACGCATAAGTTAGGAACGCCCTATCATCCGCAAACCAGTGGACAGGTAGAGGTGTCGAATAGAGAAATCAAAAGAATCGTGGAGAAAACAGTTGATTCAAATCGTAAAAGCGGGGCGTTAAATTAGATGATGCATTATGGGCGTACGAAACGGCTTTTAAAACACCAATTGGTTGTTCTCCCTATAAGCTAGTCTTTGGTAAGTCTTGTCATCTCCCGGTTGAGTTAGAACACCGAGCCTTCGGGCTATTAGATTTACGAATTTCGATCCTAAGGCTGTCGGTGATCATAGATTGCTTCAATTAACAGAACTAGAAGAATTTTGTCTCGATTCTTATGAAAATGCTCAAATCTACAAGGAACGCACGAAATCTTTCCATGATAAGAGAATCTTTAAACGTGAGTTCCATGTGGGTGATCGAGTGCTTTTGTACAATTCACGTTTAAAGTTGTTTCCAGGTAAGCTTAAATCAAGATGGACAGGTCCATTTAAAGTAACACGGGTTTACAAATCTGGAGCTGTTGAACTAACTGATGGAAATACAAATTTTATAGCCAATGGCCACAGAGTAAAGTTATTTGTGGAGGGAGAAGGAATCACACTGAGGGAAGAAGTAATGCTATTGATTGATCCCCCGACAAATTGAAAAAGCAGAAAAACCGAAAAACTGAAAAGCAGAGAAACTGGAATCAGCCGAATACCAGGTGCTATTTATCTTTACTCTACTTTTCTGTGTTTTTATTTATGTTTAAACTCTTTTCGTCTTTTACCGGATAGACGTAAAAGAACTGGATGCCTTTTTTAGATAGAATAGGAGTTTTTATTTTACTTTTGAAATTAGGTCTAGATAAAGATGTCGCGTTTGCTATAGAAGCTTTAGTTTTTGAACAAAACAAGAAATTGTTGAGAGAGATCAGATTGAAAGAAGTTTGTAATGGAACATCAAGAAGTGCGATAAAAAGAAGGGCAAAGTTTCTGATGAGATGCAGAACTGTGGAAAAAATGAACATGTTGGACGCTGTGGGAAAAACACAACCAAATCCCAGGATGAGTGTTTGAATATTGTTAGGAAGGGAACGATTAGGTGGTTATCCGAAAATCCCGATGGAATTCCAAGAGGTAATTCAAATGCTTCATTTTTAGGAGTTAGGTTGATTGAACGTTATATCAGAACTCTGGAAGATTTAGAAATCGAAGAATCAGGAACCCCTTAAGTTTCGAGTCTTTTCTTATGTTTTATTTTATAAAATTTTCGCATAACTTCTGAAAATTTTATAAAATTGGATCTTTATGAAATTTGAGGAGTTTTATAAAAGTTTTTTTTAGTTTTAATTTAGATGTTTTATAAGAGTTAATATAAATTTATTAAATTTTTATAAGTTTTTTATTAAAGTGTTATAAAGATTTTATTAAATTTTTAGAAATTGTTATAAAATTATAAGATTTCCTTCAAATTTTATTTTTAAAGATTTTATTAAGTTTTAAAATTTATTATAAACTTATCTTTAAGATTTTAATTAAGCTTTATAAGAATTTTTATAAGTTTTAATCAAAAATCATAAAAAGTAAAAAAATCGGAAAAAATGAAAAAATTGGGCACGGACCGATCCGGCCTTAACCCGGACCGATCCGGGGTCTAAAAGCATAAAAAAAACGGGGACTCCCTTTTCTTCTTCTTCTTCCCTAATTTTCTTTCACAACCGCACCCCACACCCAAAACCCCACCACTTAAAATTTTTTCAATTCCTTCCACAAAAATTCATCTCACACTACACCACTACTTGATTTCTTCATCATTCTATCTCCTCTCTTCCACAAAAGTTACAAAAATCAAAAAGGATAAAAAAAACAAGCTACATTCTTTTCCGGCGACTTAACAACTTTTCCGGCCTACTTTTCAACGTTTTCTTCATATTAAGGTATTATTTAGTTTATTTAGTTATCAATTTCGTATTTTTCATAATTTTTTAGATTAATTTCAACTGTTTTGATTTTTGAGTGTGTTGTGACATACATTTTTATTTTTTGTTGTTGTTGTGTTGTTGATTGGCTTTACCAATATCGTAGAATGGCTGAGTCGAGTAGAAAAGCCTCTAAAAAGCGAAAATCAAACATTCCTATATCAACTCCGGTCGTAGGCACTATAATTTTATCACCTGAAGAAGAAACCGTAAGCTTCGATAAAACAGCATCACAAGAAGCTAAGAATGCGTATGAAAGAATTTATAGTAAATGTGATGTTTTGGTTGAAAAAGGATTAGATTTGGATGACTTAAGTGATGAAGTTAAGGACATTTTTACGAGACGTCAGTGGTTAGAACTAGCAGCCAGAAGAGAAGGGGAGATTAATACGACTAGGGCTGAGCTTGGTCCGGTTTGGGTCGGTTCGGTTCGGTTTTTGCCTATAGCTGGTCGGTTTGGGTCAGGAATTTCATCCCCCAAACCGAACCGAATCACTTGGAAAACCAATGGTTCGGTTTGAACCAATTTCGGTTTGGGTTCGGTTTGAACCAGTTTATCTATTAAATGGTTGTTCGGTTTGGGGTTCGGTTCGGTTTGCATATATCATAAAACCCAAAAAATAAGATCGGTTTGGATTGGTTTAAAATATAATATAATATATATATATATATATATATATATATATATATATATATATATATATATATATATATATATATATATAATCGGTTCGGGTTCGGTTTGGATTGGTTTAAAATAAAAAAAACCGAAACCAAACCAATACATTTCGGTTCGGTTTGAAACCAAACCGAAAAATTCGGTTTGTATCGGTTTGGGTCAAATTGGTTTGGATCGGTTTGGATCGGTTTGGTTTTCGGTTTCTCGGTTTTCCTGCTCAGCCCTAAATACGACTTTAGTAGCTGAGTTTTATTCAGTTTTATCTACATTGTCACATGATGAGCTTACTAAGTCGCAAATTGTACCCCTAAGAACTAGAAATGTTCCTTTTAACCCTGACTACAGTTCAGCCACCAGCTTCTCAGTCGTTTCCGAGTTTAAGCTTTCATGTCGATCCTGAGGAAGACTATGAAGAAGATTGAATTTCATGACTTTGTTTGATTAAACATTTTTACTGCACGTTTTATTCGACATTTTCATTTAGATATTGGTTTGTTTTCGTTTTCGTTTATTTTGATTTTATAATCGTTTTATCGAAATATGGTTTGCATTCTAAATCGTTTTAGTTTTTATAAACTATAAAAAAAACCCAAAAATAATTTTGTATCATTACTAAGTCGTTTTAAAAAAATATATAATGTGTCGTTTTATCAGTTCGTATCAAGTTAGATGAAGCTTTATAAAATATCTTCAAAGAGGTATGTAATGTTACACACGTGAAGTAAAAAAACAAAACACAATTTGACGTTCACCTCTGTCCTCGGTGAAGTGAAATTGAGGCCGGACCGAGCCGGCCTAGTCTCGGCCCGAGCCGTGAAGAAAAATGGGATGAGTCATTCTTGAGTCCGTCTAATGCACCCACGTATGTTTTTTACTATCTATTTAATCAAGTAAAGATATGAGCAAGATATGCCATCTCCTTTCACTTCTTTTCACTTTCTATCTGTTTACCTTCTTGTATTTTTTTACTTTTCATCTGGTTTTAAAAATGTCGAACCGATCCTCACCTTCTGTCAATTCATATGAGCCTAACACCCCGGATGCTCCGGAGTCTCAAGCTTCTACTCAGAATATAATTTTACACCCTCGTTTTGCTAATTCTCCAATCCAGTTGGAGAAAGGTTTAAATTTCGATAAGATAGATCGATGGGGTAAAACTGTTATTCGAGGATTCGGTTGGAAGAAATTTGTAAGTACGCCAAGAGGAAGAATAAATATCTCGATAGTTCGAGAATTTTATTCTGCCCTAATGACGACGTCCATGATTGATATAACTCAAATTGTCTCGGTAAGAGGAGTGGCTATTCCCTTCTCTTCGTCTATTATCAACCAACTTTTTGAAATTCCACCTATTACGATGCAACAAGATGAAATGGGGACTACAAAATCCATATAATCATTTGAATAAAGTGCATGAGTCTTTCCAATGTCTGTTTCCACTTTTTGACACAAATCACGATATGTCTACACGTGCTTTACTTCCACACCTAAAGGCGTGGAAGCATTTTATTAATTCTAGAGTATATCCCACCTGGGATTTTGCAAGCCTTGCCGAGAATGAAATGCTTCTGCTATGTGCTTTGACATTTGGGGAATTTGTCGATTGGGGTATTTTGATTCAAATGACAGTTTTGGAATTTGCAATCACGAGAGGTAGTAGGGGGAAACCTATGCCTAATGCTTGGATGATTTCGCGTCTTTGTATTCAAATGAATGGAGTTGGAGAGCTTGAGACGGATGAAATTTTTCCGTCTAGAGATAATAGAGTTGGCTTGTTACCGGTTGATACACCGGGTTGTTCGTCAACAATTTAGATGGTTTGTTGGTTGTTAGTTTATGATGTTTAAGTTTTTAATAATTTAACTTAAGTTAAGTTTGAAGTTTTCTAGTTCGGTTAAGTTTATGTTCTTTTAGTTTGTAATAAGTTTTTATCTTGTTTAATATATATGTTTCAGTTTTTTTTAAGTTTGTTTGTTATTTAATTAGTATACGCTAAAAATGAAATCAGAATAATAACGATAATAGATAATTTTAAGTGTATTTTCAAACCTACTTATTTAATACTCATTGAACATCGGGACGATGCCACTTCGTAAGTGGGGAGTAGAGTTAGGTTAGAAAATTCATTAAAATTTTCGAAAAAATAGTTATAAATTATCAAATTATCAATTTTTTTTATTACTTATTTTTAGATAAATTAAGTAGTTAATATATAAATATGAATAAAAAATGATATAATTTGGAAGAATAAGTTTTTAATTAAGTAGAGTATATTAGATATATTATAATTATATTCTATGTCTAATTTAAATTTTAATAAGATTTTAAGTTTATATAATTGAGTAATTAATATTAGATATTGTTTTCATGAAATTATATAGGTATGTTGATAATTATAAGTAAAATTTTTAGAATAATTTTATTTTCAATATGAATTATGAGTTTGGAATTGGACTAGGGATGACGATTTTTGGCACCACAAAAATATAACTATATATAGCCAAATAGCCTACCTAAATAAATTTCCAATTTTTGTTCCTACCTCGGCCTTGATTAGAGTGATCAAGACCTCACTCGAAATGGCTATTGTGATTAACTAGAAGTAACCAACCTTTAGCTAATTTTGGTCTACATTTTCTTGAAATTCCGCAAGTTTGTACGTACTTATGAAAAGAGATGAAGACATAAAAGCTAAGTTTTGGTATATGCTGAGATTGGAAAAATTAGATAAGTATTAGTATATTCGATCTTACCTCATGACACTTGCAAGATAGTCGATTTTGGTAATAAGTTCGGATATGTTAATATTCTATAAAAGAATTAAGAACGAAGCACCATATTTACACAGAATTAATCAAATACCAAGTATCTTCCTTATCTGTGATCGACAAATTAAAAATAATAAAAAAGAACATATCGGTTGTAGCTACCAATGATTTGAGTGCAGTAGGGTGTTATCACGAAATGTCCTATATCACTATGAGGTTTAAAAGCTCCCGATTGCCTGATGATAGTAGTCCAGCTAGGGTATTATCTCGAAATGTCCTATTCTTTGGGAATGAAGGCACAAAATGAAAAAGAAAAAGTCGAATCATAAGATCTCAAGAATGATTACAAGTTTAAGGAAACCGGACTTGTAATTTTCGATCGAAAGAGTAGTACTCCGATCAATCTTGATGAAGCAATGCTTGTAAGTTTGATTTTCTACACACACTCACGCTTTTAGTTCTTAAATTTTAAAATTAAAAAAAAAAAAAAAAAAAAAAAAAAAAAAAAAAAAAAAGAGAAAAAATCTGAAAAAAGAGATGCTACTAATCAAGATTATTTTTTTGATCAAGAATATGAAGATGTAGGTACGTACGACTTGCCTCTTTCTCTTTTTGATTTCCTTTTTTTCCGATTAACCAACATCTTGAGCCTAAACTTTATAAGCCATTTTTGTCGACTACCTGACCAAGTTTCCGATTCCAGGATTTCATAATAGTTGCGATTAAAAATAATTCTAATATTTTATTTATACTTATTAAGTATTACATGTATAATTTCATCTAAATAATATTTGATGTTTAAGTTATTTAAGTTATATACACTTTCTGTCTTCTTACAATTTTAAATTAGAATAAGTAATATATTTATAATATTGACAATATAAATTACATTAAAAATTATAATCGATTATATTATCTTTTATTACCGCTTATTTTTTTCGAGGACGATCAAAAGTTTAAGTGGGGAGTAGTTGATATACTACTTTTATATGCTTAAATATACGTTATATTATTATGTTTTATCAACGAATTCTATATTAAATATATGAAATTATGATATAAATAGTATGAAATGTTAATCTTTATAATTTAGAGTAGTTAGTAGTAAAAGTTAGTAATAATAGTAAAAAGTTATCATTTTGTACCGATTTTAGTAAATCGGAGTGTCGTGTCAGATTTACGTGGGTATTTGTGGTGTTTTATTGCAGATTTATAAGCCGAGACCCCGAGAATCGACATATTGAAGTATAATCATATCTCTGGAAGGATTTAGAGAGTGTCACGAGCTTAAGTGGTCAAGTGGTCAATCGAAGTGGTCAAGTGGCTAATCGATTCGATTAAGTGGTAATCGAGAAATATATTCGACAAACGAATGGCTCATCAAAACGACATTTTCTGAAGAAGAGTCCTTCATGGAAGTTGTAGATTATTCGAAGAGCTTTCCAATGGATCTTGAATCATGTTGTTTGGAGATCGGGAACTCGAGATATGAATTTTATAAGTTATATATATAATTATAATTATATATATATATATATCCTCGCACATGCTGATTAATCAAGGGGGATGGATTCAATCATTAGACCGGCCCAGTCCGGCCTACTCTCGGACCGGTCCGGCCTTGGGAATTTCTTCTATATAAAGAGCCTCATTTGCAACAGAACGAGGGTACCAATATATATATATATATATACAATCTCCTATATATATATTATCTTCTTATTTTCTTTTATTTTCGTAGTTTGTAAATAGGCCTTATGCCAAAAATAATAATATCGTAGTACTGTTGTAATGCTCGGGAAATTATCGGAAGTTCGGTGTTGTTGAAGTCGTTGTAATGTACGGAAGAGTACGACCTCTGATTCAGCATTTGTAATCGGGTAAATTTTCTAAAGTATTTATGTTTGTTATGTTTGTTTTTATTTTTCCAGTCGTTATAATGTTTTTAGGCTAACTCTAATAACTAGCCAAAGTTATGTAATCGTTTTATTTCGATCTTTTCGGTAAAGGAATGCTGTCTAATTAAAATTGACTAAAATTGAGTTAATTGAATCTTTTTCTATTTTGTAACGTATTGATAATATTCGGATTGACGTAATTAACCAAGATGAATCGCACCATATAACCTAACGATGAACCGACCGGAGAAGTTAGGATATGAGATAAAAGATAGAAAAACCGGATGGTAAAATTGGCCGTGCGAAAGCGTGACTACGGAATCGTTTCCTACCCGGGGGCGATTTGTCTTGGGAAAGATGGATCTTATTAAAATTGTGCTCAAGATCGTAATAATGTTAAAATCAACGGTTTAATTGAAACTAACACCGGAAAGTTAAATCGATCCGCCCGACAACCGGAGCCTTTTGAATAACATCGGCCGTCGACAAACGGAATACCTCTTTTATCCGGGGTAGATTTGTACTCGGCACTGTTCGGACTAAGCGAGATTAGCATGGGGCGGTTGTGGAGATTAAAGCGATGACAATGACATATGACAATTTCATACGCTCGTGTGAGGAGGAATTGTTAACCTCGGGAGTGCACCGTTTCATTTACTCAATTGGACCTAATATAAAAGGAAAGATCGAGCACATTCCATTTACTGGAAAAGATCGTATAAATCAATTATATAAACTTTGGCTAGTTCTATAAAATTATCTGTCTAGTTCTATAAATATATTGGTATCTATATATTTATATCTATATATATATTTTGCAATCCATGTACATCTATATATATTTATATATCTATATATATTATATTAGAATAACTTTTAAATTACGCATTTATTTTATGATAAGTAGAATAATAGTCATCTGTGTTATAAAATTGCGGTTTAGATCGAGTTAATAACAGCTCTTTGGTGTTTAACCACACTTAAAAGAATTACCACGTTTCCCTGAGGATTCGACACTCTGACTCACCACACTAGCACTACAGTTTGACCCGGTACACTGCCGGTTAGGATCTATAAAGCCTAGAAAAGGTCCGTCAGCATACAAGACGATCACTTGTGATGAGATCAAACCATGATTTCCTTGCGGTTTTGAATCGGATGATTGATTTGACGGGTAACTTAACAAGAATTTCCTCAATTATTTCTTCAGGAAGATGGCGGTGGCGGCGACTCACCATTCCTTTTTTGCTGATATCGGAATTGGGTTGAAATTGAATGCTTGAAAAAATACGAGTAATAAATGGAATTCATTCAATTTCTAAGGAGTGGAATTACATCTCTTGAATTAAATTAACCAAAAGGTGGGTTCCGGATACTGATTGCTTTAAAAAAAAAAAAAAAAAAAAAAAAAAAAAGGTGAACACAAATTTTAGGTTGGTCATGGACCAAATCCTAGTTGGTGTGCCCTCTCCAATGAGATTTAAAAATTTTAATTTTTTTGTTTTTGTCTTTTTTTTTTTACGTTTCAGGTGAATATCTTTTTTTTTTTTTTTTTTGAGTGGAGGTGAATATCTTTTCACACAAAAAAATATCTTAGCACACATATTTATTTTTTTTTTCCATTTTATCCTTCAAATTTTCGCACGTATGTATTCTGATTCAAATTTAAGCATGTTGAATTTTTTCTGCCCGAATTTGAGTCAGAATGTATGGAATAGTCATTTTGCCTGGTATTGGGTCCAGAAAACATAAATTCTGACTGGCATTAAGACAAAATAATCAACCAAATTCTGACTTATGTCGGGTCAGAATAGCCAATGTTGTGTGAAAAGACGTCGTAGTCATTAAAATAGGAATCACATAGATTAAAAAATATATTAAGACAAAATTATCAACCGTAATTTAATAAGGAAAAAGTAACAATTATGAAGTCGGGAAGAATAATGTGGAATAGAGTAAATTGTGTGAAAAGTAACGTTCTCGTGAAGTCATTTTGAAATAGGAATCACATAATTAAAAAATACTCCCTCCGTTTTTAATTTTTTTGTATGCGCCCCTTCCCCTAAAAAATACTCCCTCCGTTTTTATTTATATGTCGCAGAGAGAAGAATCACACAGATTAAGAAAGTAATTAACATATCTAAAATATAGTATGAAAATGTATTTTTTATTAGAGATGTAAATACTTTGTTGGTAAAGGAGTTTTTAGTATTGGAATTTTTTTTATTGGAGATGTAAATACTTTATTGGTAAAGGAGGAAAAAATAATAAATGAAGCTTTGAAAATGTAAAATGACAGATAAATAAAAAAATAGCAAATTCTGAAATGTGACAAATAAAAAAACAGAAAGGTAGTAAATATATCGGAAATAGAAGGTAAAATGACAAAATTATTATGCTTTTTTTGTTTTTAAATATCATCTGCCCGTTAATTATATTATTACCCTTTCCACTTCTTAAAAAGAAGAGCTCCCTCCAAAAAAAAAATTTGTTTACTTGAGACTAGATAGCATTACTTGATAGTTGTGACTATATTAGAATTTGTACCATTTTTCAGAGCTTGAGCTCGAGTTTGAAAGTGCTCGGTTTTTTTGAGCATAATCCAGCCGAACTCGAGCACGAGTAATATGTTATCGAACCGATCTCGAGCAATTTTTTTTCCTGCTTGAGCAATCTCGGACTGAGTTCGAGTATCATTGTTTTAAGAGGTTGTTCGACTCGATAAGTAAATACCTGATTCGAATCGGATCGGATCGGATCGTTTACACCCCTAGTTTGAATTAGACCACAAAAACTTGATGATGATGGTTTTTTAAAAACCCTTAACTTTGCTTTTTCTTGAATGATCGAAATCTTGATGATGATGTGTTTTTATTTTTTTTAAATATCCTTAACTTTGTTTTTCTTGAGTGATCAAAGATAAATGAGATCAAGTATTCGTCACTATATATGCGTAAATGTGAAAAATATATTATCAATATTAGTGAGTCGTGACCACTATAACTTGTGATTCAACATTAATGATTTAAGATAAATATATATGATAATAAAATAAGAAACTTGATCTCATATAAGTGTTGACTTGTAAAAACATTATATGTATTGATTTGACAATGTACGTAGTCACCTTCGTTACGTGCATTTTAAAATTCAGATACACTCCAAGGTTCAAGTGTCCTTAAGTTTTTCTCATTTGATTTCAGATTCATCTGAGATTCGTCATCTTTTGAAGCATGGACGGAGCCATTGTTGGGGCTTATGGGGCTAAGCCCACCTAGCCCCCTCCCCTCTAAGCGATACCCCCTTCCCTCTTAGTTATAACGTTTATATTTAAGTAGAGATACAACCGTAACTAAAACACGCAACCAATTGATACAACATTGATCTACACTATTGATTATTATGGCACCTAGATCAATCAATATAAGTCTCATAAAAATCAATGGTGTAGATCAATATTGTGTCAATTTGTTGTATCTTTTCATTGTGGTTGTATCATCTATACTTAGAAGTTAGTATTATTTACGGATGTTTGGACGACCAAATTTGTCGTCTAGCCTTTTCTTTTTCTCCTCTTCTCCTTGTAAAACGACGTTGTTTCTTCCCTCCTCCTTACATTAGCTTCCACCACCGCCTGTGTTCTCCAGTAACAATTCAGCAAAATCTCCACTGAAACTTCGCATAGATATGGATGATGTATATTTAATTCTTCTCATAACATGCAGTCTCATTCTCATCTGCTTAGTCGTTCTTCCTTCTCTTCTGCTCTGTCGGTGCTGTTCATCTTCGAACAATCTTCTATTCAGGTATTGCCTGTTCTTCGTGTTTTTGGTTTCGTTCCATCTGATTGTTGTCCTCATCTTTCATTTCTTTCGGTTGCATGTGATTGTTGGCTTCATCATTGATTGTCTGCTGTTGTATTGTGCTTTCTTCGGTTACATCTTCTTTGGTTTTCGGCTGATTTGCTCTTTACACTTTCTGTTATTCAATCTCTTCGTTCCGCTCTTTGGTGAGCTGGTTACCTTATGTTGCATTGCATGTGGTGTTTGGGGTGCCCTCTCCATGTGTGCCTCCTGTTCTGTGGCCTTTTTGTTTGGTCCCATCTGATTGTTGTTTTGATTATTGGTTTTCGTTGGGTTATTGCCTTGATTGGGTTCCATCTGATTGTTGTCTTCATATTTGATTGTGTGCTGTTCTATTGTGCTTTATGGTTTACTCACTCTGTGCTCTTTAGCTTGGCATCTAGCATGTGGATGTATTGTTGGTTATTTCTTCTCTGGTCTTTGGTTGATTTGCTCTTCACGCTTTTTGTTATTCAATTTCTTGTTTTGGCTCTTTTGTCTGATGCTTATGTTATGTTGCATTGCATGTGGTATTTGGGGTGCTCTCCTTTTTATCTGCCTGTATATATTTTTTGTTAGTTTTTCCGTATGTTACGTACGTCCCCTTACTAGGTTATTGTTTTATTGGTTATGAACCTGTTTTAGGTCATGGTTGGATCTGCATTGTGTTATTATGCCTCTGATTAATTTTTGCTATAATTGATGGTAGATTAATGTTCGTTTCCCTTGCAGGTTTGGGTGGATAAATATTGGCTTTCCTGTTGTTCTTTATTGGTTAGCTAATAAGGTATTACTCATTCCTCTACAATTGGTTGGTTTGAGGCCATCCATCTTGTTATATATTTTTTTATATATATGCTCTGCTTATTTTAGTTCTGCGTGTTTGTTGAATGATTTTTCAATGTGATGCATAGGTTGTTCTGAAAGCTCCCCTTCATAGTATTGGCTTTACTTTTACCATTAGGTTGTTTCCTAGGTGCATTTCCCCCCTTTGGTCTCTTTATGTTCTTGGTAGCACCAACATATTCAGGTGTTTCTGTGTTTTACCAGCCTTTGCATGTGGTTTTCTTCGTATGTTTAATACGCCTGTTTTCGGACTTCAGCTATACCTTAATGCTTTACTTGTATAAGGCTGTCGCGGTTGTTCGTTAGTAAGGAATGCCGGTTTCCCTGTTTTTTTTTTTTTTTTGGAATGATTATTCAATCATTACGCACTGTCGTAGCCAGCGTATGGTATATGATTATATGCGTGTTAGGATGAGTGCATTTGCTGCCTGCGTCTCTGTTTATTTTAGTTTTGCGTGTTTATTGAATGATTTTTTAATGTGATGCATAGGTTGTTCTGAAAGCTCCCCTTCATAATATGATAATAAAATAAGAAACTTGATCTAATATAAGTGTTGCCTTGTAAAAATATTATATGTATTGATTTGACAATGTAGTCACCTTCGTTACGTGCATTTTAAAATTCAGATACACTCCAAGGTTCATACTTGCGGTCACTTTATTTATAATTTGAACATAATTATATTTTCATACTTGCATTCACTTTATTTATAATTTAAACATAACCCACTTTAAACTCAATAGATTTACACATTAGTTATAGAAATTCACATTTTATCAATTCCCATTCTCCCTCACCCCATATATACACACACTTCACATGAGTATTTATCACCTAATAAACTTATCACTTTTAAGTATTGAATGGTTTTTTATTTTCTTATGGTTTTTATTTGTACCACCGTGCGGTGGCGGATCCAGGAATTTATTCCAGTGGTGTCACCGGAGTCTAAAACTACATCTTTTATGCAAAAAAAATTCCAGTGGGGTCACAGGAGTCTAAAACATCAATTTTTATCGACAAAACGACACTTTTTAACAACAAAACTACATAGTTTTAATCTGAAAAAATTTAAAATCCAGTGGGGTCACGTGATCGCCCCGGGCACGTGATCCGCCCCTGCCACCGTGATTCTATTGACACACCACAATATCTTTGCACTATACCAAAACGACTTTCCGAAAGTCGATTGTGAGAATAGACATTGGAAATTGAAATTTAATTCTTGACTCAAGAATCGGCTTCCTAAAGATTGATTATGTATTTTAGATGAGGTGTATCAGTAGAATCGGTCTGGTGCAAATACTAACATTTTTTTACCTTAATTATTTTAGTAGTAGACTCGTAATTCCATGTTTTCATGCTCGATATTCTTTTCATTTTGTTGGGTTTCATGTTTTGTAGCTAAACACATGAGGTTGAAATGAGTCGAATGAGTTCTCTAATTGGTCAGAAATCATCTCTAAATTCACAAGGTTAAAGTAGGAGAGTAATTAAAACAATGGTTTACAACTGATGTTCAAGGTAAATTTTAGTTATAATTTTTTTTTTTTTTCGGAATGAAAGAAAACATGTTTTTTTACGTGATTAGGCTAGCCCACCCAAGATTTTTTTACTCGCTCCGTCCTTGTTTTGAAGCCCTCTTGAAATACAATCGGGATTTTGGTCAGGCATTTCGTCGAATATGTGGCGTGCTACTCTCGTCTTCTTCAATCAAGGAAAGCAAAAACTGCCTACTGTAGGTAACTTTTGCAGTTCAAAAAATGAAAGCAATTATAATTGAACCTCCAATGTGTTCTGTAAGAAATATCTCATATTCGACACGGATAACTACAATCACAACACCCGATGGTTCTCCATGAAAGAAAGAATGTAAATAAATTAAAAAAAACACACAAAAACGGAAATCAAGAACAAATAAAAGGACACAATCAGCAAATACAAGCATACTGAAACGAACCAGAAAGCGCCAGCAGTAGTGTCATGACTATGCATCAGATTCGGTTTCGACACATGTTGATTGAGATTAAACTTGACCCCCATACTCCCATTCGTACAAAGGACAAGCGAAGATTCTTTCTATATCGGCGAATGTGTGATAGATCGAAAACTAGGGAGCCGCGTTGATTGATTAGATCATACAAAATCAGTTGTCCATCCTTTGTTTCGTAAAGTAATTTATCCTTCTTCGAGAAAGAAAGTGGTTCTCCGAGTTGAGGCATATGTCCGATCGAATAGAGTTTGGTCCATGTTTCTTGAATCCCGTGTTTCTTCCTTATCCATACATTCACAGACTGGCTCTGGCTGGCTCCGGCTCCGGCTCTCCCATACGGGGTATATGTAGGAAACAAAACCAAGGGACTCTTGGTTCAAAACAAATAGACGATGGGAATAATTTTCTCTTGGATTATTATTATTGCAACAATCTTGAGGAATTTCCATTACCTCAAACAACTCAGTAGTCAGGTTGAAAGTGATGATTTGCCCACATGATTGTTCATATGTTGTGTAAACACACCAGTGGATGATCCCATTGAAGAACGTGGAACAAGGGGAAGCTGAATAATACATTACCATAGGAATTTGAATTTCATATAATTTTCTCCAAGCATTTGATCTTACGCTGTATACTTCAACTCTAAGTTGTCGACCAACATTAGGAGATTCCATTATTCTAACAACCTTAAAATCCATGGTTGTATTATCAAATCCAAACCCAACAAATCTGCAATAATCTCTAATCGGATCAAACAGCGGGATGCTTTTCACCTCCACCAACGATGGATTAACTTCCACACATCGATCCTTGAATACGACACCCTTTGAGGCAGGGGCGGATCCAGCCTACCCAAGAGGGGGGTCACGTGACCCCACTCAATTTCTAAAAAAAAATAAAATTTAGTATTAAAACTATGTTGTTTTGTTGTTAAAAATTGTCATTTTATCGATAAAAATTGATGTTTTAGACTTCGGTAACCTCACTGGATTTTTTTTTGGATAAAAGATGTAGTTTTAGACTCCGGTGACACCACTGAAATATATTCCTAGGTCCGCCACTGCTTTGAGGCACTATATGGGTACAAGCCTACCTCCATTACACTAGGAAGCTTTGAGGGGCAACAGTTCCTTACTGGTACAAGAGTTCCCGAAATATAAGCAGATTGTTGCTAGGGATTCGAAGGATCATCTGGTCCATGCTCAGGGCTGGATGAAGCATGCATTTTGCTGAGTGCTGACTAAAAGAGGTAGGATCGAGAAAGAATACTATGCTGGTGACTAAAATTCTTCAGTCTCCAATTCACCACTCTTTTCTTCATTGTTTTTGCATTTTAGCTCCTTATTTTATGCACGTGTTAATTTCATTCTACTGCTGCAGGAAAAAAAAAACATATATATATACACACACACATGCACACACACGGGGATCCCTCATCATCGCTTGTTTTTGCGATAACTATTTTGTAATATATTATTGGATCGTGTGTTATTGGCAACTACGATTAGAACACCACCTGATGATTCTCCATAAAACAAAGAAATCAAAGATACACAAACAAAAAAATTGGAAATCAAGAATAAATAAGGTCACAATTAGTGCATGAATAATATTGAAATTTGATAAATGAAATCCGGGCATCTTCAACATACTAAATTCGTCCAACATCAATACAAAAAGAAACACAACTTCATAAAAAGAAAATATTTCAGAAATTAGAATTCTAAAACCATCTTCCGTTGCAGGGATTTTAATGAATTGGAGAATCTGTTTCGGTTTCCTCACATGTTGATTGAGATTAAACTTGACCCGCATACTTCCACCTGCATACACGCACAAAGCTTAAAGTGATCTCTCTTCCTGTATAATCTATCGAAAACTAGGGAGCCGTGTCGATTGATTAGATCATACGAAATGAGTTGTGCATCTTTTGTTATGTAAAGTAATTTATCCTTCTTCCAGAAACAAACCGGTTGTTCAAATCGATGTAGAGGTCCGATTGAATAGAGTTTCGTCCATGTTCCTTGAATCCCATTCCCATTCCTTATCCATACATTCAAAAAGTTGCTCAGCCTCTCATGATCAAGAGGGCATGTGTACGAAACAAAAGCAAGAGACTCTTGGTTCAAAACAAAAAGAAGAGGCAAATTTTCTCTTGGATTATCGCACCAACCTTGAGGAATCTCCATTTTCTGAAACAACTCAGTTGTCGGGTTGAAAGTGAGGATATGCCAAACGAATCGTTCGGTCGCTACACAAAAGTGGACGATCCCATTAAAGAATGTGGAACAAATAGAATAATTGACTAAAGGAATATTTCGAATTTCATCTAGCTTCCTCCAAGCCTTTGATCTTATGCTATATACTTCACCTCTTTGTTGTTGTCTTTGAAAGTTCGTTAATATTCTAACAACCTTAAAATCCATGGTCATATTATCAAATCCAAATCCAACCAAATTGCAACAATACTCACCATCCACGGATGGCGGGTTCGGGATGTTTTTCACCTCTCCCAAAGACGGATTAACAACCAAAATATTATCATGATATTTCAAGCACAGTATGCCATAGCAATTACCTACTAGAGGCACTAAAAAGGGGCAAAAAGGCGGGAGCTCAAAATGAAATACCGGCAATGTAGTATAATCGGCGGCGGCGGCGGCTTCTATTTGACCATCGGAATCAGATTCATATTCATATTCATATTCACATCTATATACGTCTAAAACCCACCACCCGTCTGCTGACGATTGTCCGTCGCGGACTCTGATACACATAGCAAGAAAACTCTCTTCGCTTTTGATAAGATGCTTAAATTTGAAACGATCACTTGTTATGAGATCGAACCATGACTTCCTTACGGCTTTGAATCGGATGATTGATTTCACGGGTAACTTAACAAGAATTTCCTCAATTATTTCTTCAGGAAGATGGCGGAGGCTGTGACTCGCCATTCCTTGGCTGATATCGGAATTGGGCCTCATCATTGATTGGGGTTGAAAGTCTGGAAAAAATAGGAGTAATATATGGAATTCATTCCATTCAATTTATAAGGAGAGTTGTTGAAAATGACAGAAAAAAAAATAAAAAATAAAAAAAAATTAAAATTAGCAAAAAGAACATTACACATATAAAGTATAAAAATACTTTTATAAGTACACGTGGGGAGTTGTCGTTCGTTGCTTTTTTTTTAATACAAGGACAAAATTGTCTTAATACAAAATATTTTATCATTTTTACTAAAATACAATATTATTATCCTTTTTGATAATTTAATAAAGTCTTTTGTCCTTTTTTATAATTTTCCCTAATTTCTAAGGAGTGGAAATACGTATGTCTCTTCAATTAAAAAACACGTACTAATATTAGAAGTGTTTTTTTTTAGAAAAATATAAAATTAGACAAAATGGAAGTAGAATTAGACATTTAATCCAGTGGAAATAAAGTTATGATAAATACGACAAAATTCTATTACACTAGACAAGATTACCCTTTTAAAAAATAGGATAAGGTCATAAAGGACAAGTTTACATCTTATTTATGTAAAAAGGACAAGAAAATAATGCAATGGTTGTGAAGGACAAAAAATAATGTATATCCAAAAATACTCTTTATAATTATAACTAAATTTCATTTCTCCATTATCCCAAAATGTAGAAACCCTAGCCTCAATCCTCTTCTCTTCTCTGCAAATTTCACATAACCTATCCCAGAAACCCAACTTTGAAAAAACCCCAGCCGTTGCTTCTTCATTCACGCCTCATTCAATGAAGAATCCTTACGATTCTCCAAAATCATCCCCATATCTCCTTCATTCAATGCTCGTATCATCCCGAAACTTCCATCCTTTTTCGCCCGGATTCTCGGCAAAATCGTTCTTTCTTCTCCTTCGTAATCGATTTCCACATGTGACGATCCCTTTTTGAATCAAAACAAATTTCACATCCGTGAAGGATTCTTCATTCATTTGAGCAACCACGTGCCGAATTGCGTTTATGGGGGACTCGGTTTTGGAAAGTTACCTCTTTTGGACTCTCCTTGGCATTCCGGACTCGAAGAAACGTAGAAATTTTGCTATGAAGGATTTGAATCCTTGAAAAGATTGGAGCTTTCTGATGTCCATGATTTCCGTTTCGGTGGATCCATAATATCACCATGAAGTATTTCTAGAGATCTTGGAGTTATTGATCTGTTCCCAACCTTTTGATCCAAACTCAAAGGTAATTTCTTTTTCATTTGTATGATTTCAGATTTTAGCTTGTACAATTGAAGATTCGATGTTTGTTCATTTTGAAAGTTTGAGTTTTTTATTTTGGATGGTATTATGGTTGATTTTAGCTTATTAAGCTCGTTTTTTTCCAGATCTGAAGAGGAATTGGGAGCTGTTAGATTAGATCCGATCTGGGTTTTTGCAGATTTGAAGAAATTTCACCTTTTGGTTTAGCTTGATTGGAAGTATTAGTGAATATATTGTAGAAAAACTGTGGCTTTTTTCTTTAATTGTGTTGAGAAATGTCGCTGGCAGCCTTCACTAACTTCAATTGAGGAGAATAACGTTGCTGATGAATGATCTTTTCCTTTTTGATAATTAATATTTATTTTTTCCTCATATAAATGATTCGTAGACATTTAAACAACAACGCAGTAACATTTGAACAGCGAAGTAGTAACATTGCTACATAATGTAGTAACAGTCTAAACAATCGTAGTAACATTTCACGAAAAATATACTAACATCTGTAAAAATGAACTGGCCACTAAAAAAATTTGAACATTTCCAAGGAAAATGTAGTAACGTTTCGGCATTTTTTTCTATGAATGTGCGCACGATCTTAAGCGTACACAAATCCCCTATTAGGGTTCCCCTTCCCAAGTAGGGTATAGAAAGAGTAACGTTTCGGCATTTTTTCTATGAATGTGCACGATCTTAAGCGTACACAAATCATATATCGGCCTTCTCGCAGTAGGGTATAGAAAGTTCGTCGAAGCAATGGAAACACCCTCAAACATAGTAACACATAATGTAGTAACTCGTAGTAACACCAACACGTAGTAACACCAGCACGACTTTAATGTGAAAAAAAAAAAAATGTTATCATTAAGGGTATTTTTGTACATCTTTTTTTTTTGTCCTTCTCAACCACTGTCTTTGTTTTTCGTCCTTTTTCATCATTTACCATCTTATATTGTCCTTTAGACCCACCACCCATTTAAAAAAAGAAAAACATACAAGTTATTAACTATACATTTTCTCTCCTACGTACAAAAAAACTAATAATAATTTTCGATATCATTTTTGCAAAACATACAAACCAGTGGATTTGTGTAGTAGAATTCGTAGTTGAAAGGGTGTTGGAGCAAAATAGCGAATTTGTGTTGATTCCACTGTCATTCTTCAAATCCGCCATTCATAGATGAAATTATCCATTTGAAATCCCCTGTTCTTGAATGCTTATTCTGCTTTTTCCTATTTCTCATTGCTTAAAAAAAAAAAAGGTGAAAGCCTAATTTCCTTAATATTCAATTTTTTTTTAGTTTCGGTCTAAAGGAATTTAGTGCTCATAATTTCCCACATTTTGTGGTAACTGAATATTTTCTTTTTTTTAGGAACAAATTGCATTAACTGCTCCTTTAAACAAACATTGCATTTGTCAACTGCAAGCGTGTTCATTCCTAAGAAAAAAATAAAAATAAAAATAAATAAAAGGCAAGCGCATTCATCGCATGTTTGTTGTTTTTGGGAAATCCAGTTTATAAGGGTAATCTGGATAATGAGGTTGTTTTTTTTGTTGTCCTTATTGCCAAATTATTTTTCCATGTCCTTTTTGCTATTTTTCTCTTGTAATGTGTCCTTTATTCTCACTATCCCGTTTTTTTTTTCTTTGCCTTGGGCGACATTGCCAAAAAGGCCTTTTAATTCGATTTTTTTCTTTTCAAAAACATAATTACAAAATATTACGTCAATATCGTGCTTTCAAAATGTATAGATACAAAATTCAAATTCATTTATGTTAGATATTTATATATTGTTATCGTTTGTATTTGGTTGCCGTAACAAAACGGATTCGACCTGAAAGTTAAACATCGCTAACTAAACGGATGCACCTATATAATTCAAATTGATACATCTGAATTACAAGGCCTATAATTTGGACGTTTATCAATTCAAGTAATTTTTTTAACACATTATATTAGATTCGTTGGGATTGGATCTACACGCCTTTTTTTTTTTCGTTTTGCGAAACATGTAATTTCGGGATCCTCCTCCTGACAGTTGGGCCTTCGGCCGCCACCTAATCAGCCTTGGGCCAGCCCGGTATACTCATCCATTTATCCACCAATCACATAATTTAAAATATATGGTTTTGTTAAAAATATGAGGGACCATCATGAAATCATTAAATATGATTTACATTGTTCTTTTATAAAATTAAATAAAATGTGATTTATGACATGGATGAGATCAATTACCCGACGTACCACTCATCAGACCTCACACGAAATTACGAATGTCAGCATGTCACTTTAAAATATGGGTTGACATGGGTTTATGTTGATATCAGGTCTCTATCAACAAGACTCATTTAATGATTTTATGATGGTTCCACATATTTTTAATAAAAACATATTTTTTAAATTATGTGATTGGTGGATAATTAAATGGATGACATGGCGGTCTTGGACCTCTATAAAATCACTGCATGATCCATGTCACTTTCGGCCCCTTATAGCCGACGTGGTCCAGATCACCATTAGTCTCTTATAACTGATGTGATGCAATTTATCATCGGTCTCTTATTGAAAGAATATTTGCAAGAAAAAAAAGATGTTAAGAACAAAGTTTTTCCACGTTCTTTATTCACGGCACTTAGAACCTTTTAGTAGAACGATAAGCGCTTGATCCTAAAATGGTATCAGAGTCAGTGGTCATTGGATCGAACCCATGTGTCGACATTATTTAAAAACAAAAGATAAAAAATTGTGCAAAGTGTTGGGAGATATTGCCCACACTTGAGGGAGCGTGTTGAACCCCAATTGTATTGCATGTGCAAGTGTTTGGAGATATTGCCCACTCTTAGGGGAGGGTGTTGGAGAAATTGCCCACATTATTAAACTCTTATATTACAAAGAAATATAGTAGCACATTTACTAACACCAATTGGTTTTAGTAGAACGGTAAGCACTTGATCCTAACACTTATGGCCGACGTGATGCAAGTCACCCTCGATCCTTTATATAATTGTTACATCCCATTAAATAAGCATTCCGGACATTCCAAGACGATGAATAACAATTCTAGTATCACTGCTCCATTATGGCCAAAGCTATAACTGCTTTATGATTGGGTCGGGTGTTACATTATGGCCTGAACCTAAAATTGTGCGGGGTATTACATTTGTTACATAACTTTTATCTTAATTGCACAATCTAACTGTGCGCGCTCTAGAAATACACGTTGTATCATTCGTTGTGGTTGAACAGTTGTGTCCATATGAATACTCTTTCAGGAAGAAAGAAAATTTATAATGAACAAGGTTATTTTTTCCTAAAAAAATATCAAGGTTTTAATTATTAATTTTTTTGTCCACCGAGAAATTCTTGAAAATTCACAAGTCTTAGGCCACCATATATTTCTTAGGACTTGAACCCTAGCTGCAGCTAATACATCAGCCCCATTTCCAATTCCAACATTAGAAGAAAACATAAGCATGGTGAGTCGCCATCTTCCTGGAGAAATAATTGAGGACATTCTTAATTATCAAGTTACCCGGGAAATCAATCTGCCGATTTAAGAGCCTAAGTAAATCATGGCTTAATCTCATAAAAAGTTATCGTTTCATATGCAAGCACCTCTCGAAGAGCGAGGAGATTTTTGTTGCTATGTGTTTCAGAATCGAAGATGATGAATCGCCGGAGCAGCAGTGGATTTTAGATGTATATCGATATGATGATGATCATAAAGAAAAATCTGGATCTGAATCTGATAGTCAAATCGAAGCCGTCGATAATACATTGCCCGTACATCATTATGAGCTACCGCCGTTTGACCGCCCCATTTTACAGTCTTTGGTAGGTGATTGCTATGGCGTAATGTGCTTACAAAATCATTATAATATTAAGTTGGTTAATCCAGCGTTGGGGGAGGTGAAAATCATCCCAATCCCTGCAACGTCTGATCCAATTAGAGATCATTGCAGATTTGTTGGGTTTGGATTTGATAATACGACCACGGATTTTAAGGTGATTAGAATAACGGGATCTCGTGCTATTGGTGGACAACATAGAGGTGAAGTATATAGCGTAAGATCAAATGCATGGAGAAAATTAGATGAAATTCAAATTCATATGATAGAGAATTATTCATCTTCAAGGTGTTCCACGTTCTTCAATGGGATCGTCCATTGGTGTGTAGCAACAGATGAACAATCATGTCGGCGAATCATCACTTTCAACCTGGCTACCGAGTTGTTTCAGATGATGGAAATTCCTCGAGGTTGGTGCAATAATAATCCTAGAGCAAATTATTCCCTTCGTCTTTTTGTTTTGAACCAAGAGTCTCTTGCTTTTGTTTCCTACATATATTACCATACCGTATCGGAGAGCCAGAGCCAGTTAGTGAATGTATGGATAAGGAATAATCATGGGATTCAAGAAACATGGACCAAACTCTATTCGATCGGACATCTGCCTCAACTGCGAAAACCAATTTCTTTCTGGAAGAAGGATAAATTACTTAACGAAACAAAAGAAGGACAACTCATTTTGTATGATCTAAACGGTCAACACGGCTCCCTAGTTTTCGATAGATCACACAATATTTACCGATATGGAAAGAATCGTCGCTTGGCGCTTAACTTCTTACAAATGGGAGTATGCAGGTCAAGTTTAATCTCAATTAACATGTGAGAAAACCGAATCTATTTCATAGTCATGACACTCATGCTGGTGCTTTCCGTTAGTTTCAATACGCTTGTACTTACTGATTGTGTTCTTTTATTTGTTCTTGATTCAGTTTTTGTTTTTTTTTTCTTTCATGCAATCATCAGGTGTTGTGAATTGTGATCGTAGTTATCAGTGTCGAATACGAGAATATTGCTTACAGAAGTACTATATATATATATATATATATATGAGATTTCCTTCAAATGGGACGCAGTGCAGTTACACATTGGAAGTTCAATTATAATTGCCTTCAATTTCTACGTACTGTGTTTGTTTTTCAATTAAATCTTCTTGTGAGGCTTACCTTGCAAGAAAATGACTCTCGTGAGCCTCATTTTCAAACCCTGATTGAAGAAGACTTGTTGGTGCACGCCACATGTTCCATGGAATTGCCTGCCCGAAATCAGCGAAATTCGACCAGGAGGACTAGTGATCGTTTCGTATGCAAGCACCTCTTGCGCGCTATGTGTTTCAAAATCGATGATGAAGAATCGCTGGAGCGGTGGGTTTTAGACCGTATATATATATATATTGATCATAAAGTAACGTCTGAATCCGACTCTGATCGTCAAATTGAAGCCGCCAATTATACAATATACATGGCCGGGACTTATTTTTTTTTATGAAGTTTTGTTTCTTTATTTATCGAAGTTAAACGAATTTGGTATTAATAAACCTGCCAACCACTGTCAAAACCTGCCAAAATTTCACAATTAAGCAAAAATTTCACAGTCTTTATCTGCTGCCAACCACTGTCAAGTGTCAAGGGTTCTAATTAACGTTGATGAAAGAAAGGTATTAATAAACTAGTGTTTTTTTTTTTTTTTTTGAATTGGCGGGGGAATGGGGTTTGCCGGAATCTCCATTGATTTCCTTAGATCTCCCTTTTCTTCTGAATCTTTCCCTAAATTTTCTGTCAGCGCTTGTTTGCTTTCTTTTTCCGCTTGCTTTCGTTTCGGTTGGTTTTTTCTGGGGCTTATGGCTCACTCAATTGAGAATCGGAACTATGCCTCTACCTTCGTCGGACCCAAACCACGTAGCCAGAACTAAAGCCGGAGATCGCTACGTACAAGGGTGAAATCTCAATTAAATTCTCCCAGGAGCTCATTGATCATCTATCCGCCCCATTCCAATTTGCCCTAGTTGGGAAATTCTCATTGCAATTAAACATTTTCTGGAAGTACCGAATTTCTCTGAAAAGTACTCAATTGGTGTCCTTGATTCAAATCATATTCTGATAAATTTCTCGGGTGAAAAGGATTTTATTCAATTGTATTTGCGTAGCCAATGGTTCGTTACGAGTAAACCTATGCGCATACTGAAATGGATACCAAACTTTCATGTGGATATAGTCTCCCATTGTTCCTGCTTGGATATTATTGCCTAAATTGCTTGCTCATCTAATGGATGTTGATATCCTTCGGGAGATTATAGCAAGTTTTGGAAATCCATTGAGGGTCGATGCCTCTACTGACTCACTAAAGCGCCCCTCAGCAGCCAGGGTACAAATCGAAATTGATTTGTTGAAACCTTTCCCAAAACATTTATGGATTCAACAGGGGGAGTTATCTGGTTTTTGGCAAATTCTGGAACTGGTACAAGACTTGCCCCAATATTGAACTTATTGTTTGCCATATTGGACATGAGGAGGATTACTGTCTGGTTAAAAATCCTACTTCTAACAGGCTAGAGAACTTCACTAACAGAGGGCAAGAACAATATCACAGAGCTCAAAATTCGGGCCCCCCAGCACAGATATGGAAGCAAAAATAGCCTGCTATGCAACCTAATGAGCAGCCAACACAGTAGTCACAGTCAGACTCACATAAGCCAACAGGACAACAATCAAAGTCTCAAGAAAATAGAACAATACAGCAACCTGAAATCCAGCAGCAACAAGAAATTCAGCAGACACATTTTCATCTGCCAGCAAATCAACCAGAGACTTGCATACAGGGTAGTACACTACAAGCAGCAGTTCAGTATACACAGCATCTCAACCGCTTATCTAATGAGGCAGTATATTATAGCCTTATTCCTAATGCCGGGATTGTTAATTCAGAGCAAGAGGAAGGGCAAATGG
The DNA here is from genome assembly GCA_036785695.1 of Gentiana straminea. Classification (NCBI taxonomy): domain Eukaryota; kingdom Viridiplantae; phylum Streptophyta; class Magnoliopsida; order Gentianales; family Gentianaceae; genus Gentiana; species Gentiana straminea. Next base: position 13,421,747 of record JAVUPR010000137.1, read on the forward strand.
ATGGTCACAACTCACAATGAAGACGCAAGTCCAGGAAAGTAAAATGGTTGAAAAGGCACTAGGCAGCCCTCACTCAGGATCACAGAAGGTTTAACTATGGAAGGAAAGCAGGTCAGTGGGCCTGCTCCAACTATTAAGGAGGGAGTACTTCTAGCTGCTCCCACTAGTTTGGTAAATCAAGTGATAGAGTACTCCGAAGGTTGTCCTATAAGCAATCCGTTCGAGGTCTTATCGATGCCTTTGACAAAAAAATTAAAGTCATCGGGTATAGATAGCCAAGACTCTATCCAAACTGAGCTCAAATATATGAGGTTAGACGCAAAAGCTCAGCTGGGTGAATACATTTCGGATGAGGTTTTTGAAGAAAATTTACTCCGGCCCAAAAGATTATTCGAACTCGGAAGAAAAATCAAAATTACTCTAATGCAAGAAAATAATGCAATACACGTAGGAAAAGGTTCACATAAATTGAAACTAACAACACAAACAATCATTCCCAATCAACATAAGAGAATAAACTAATTCTACAACATAATCTTGGCTAGTTAAACCGAGCCACTCATAACCACAAACATTAACATAACAAAGCTAACATTCATAATCATAAGAACACTTGAATGAAGATAATGATTAAAGATTACCAAACCAAAAGCAGGAACTCGAGTTTGTTCTTCATTCAACTCCAAAAGCTTCAATGGAATCAATACTAGTGTATTTTAAACTCCAATCAAGTAGTAGAAGCTAAACTAGAATCCTTAACTATTACAATCAAATTCAAGAGCTAATTTTTACTAAAATTCGGCTAGAGGAGCCTTGCGGGGTGGGGGTGTCTTCAAGGAAGAAAATTTGGAGAAGATGAAGTGTATATGATAATTTTGGAGAGAGGAAGAATAAAAGGGATCAAACAATTGCTGACTCTGCAATATTGGCACGGGGCAGACCAACTAGCGTGCGTCATGCACTTTTACTGAAGGATTGGCGTCGGTCACTAACAATTGGCGTGTGCCAAGTCTAATGTAGTAGTTGGCTGAATGACATCCGCATTAAATACTCAGCAGACTTGGATATCTTCACTTGGTGCAGGTCAATGTAACATGGCATACGCCATCTATATATAAAATGTCCCTGGTCAAATTTATTCTCCGACTGGCATGGACTGAACCCTCTAACGTGCGTTGATGCGAATCAACTTTATGACATTTTCTATATCAATTTACCCCCGAAATTTGACTTAAACATGATTATTTCATGATAAACTATACGTAAAAGTGCTTAATTTGATTGGAAGTTGCGTATGAGCTTTTATCGTGATTATTTCGTATTTTTATCTTATTTCTATATCGAATTATATTACTACACGTTTTATGGTTCTTTGTAGGAATAATCCGAGCGGAAGAGGATTTGAGCCGAAACATGTAGAAAAATCGAGATCGAACCGGAGGAGAACCAAGTCGAGCTGTTGGACAAGCCCCAGGCATGTCCAGGACAAGCCCAGACATGCACAGGACAAGCCCAGGACAAGCCCAGGACGCTGAACCGAGAACAGTGCTCGGTAAAGCGACCCAGGTGTCTAGGACATGCCCCAGACAAGCCCAGGATGCGCCTGGACATGTCCAGGGACAGCCCAGGACGCTGTACCGAGAGTCTAGGGCGGTTCAGCGAGCCGACTTAACCCCAAACTGCCATATTTACCCTTCTAAGCCCTAGGTCGGTTATTTTACTATAAATAAGATGTAATTCGACAGAATATGTACGATTTTCAGAGCAAGAAACTATGTAGCAAATTTATCAATAAAAGTTCTTGTTTTCTCCATTGTTTAAGAGTTTTTTTAGCCTTTTCTTGCTTGTATTCTTGGTGATTCATTATGGAGGAGTTTGCTAGAAGTTTGGTCTCATGTTTCTAGGTAATCATGTCGATTCTTTCTTCTATGTTTTATGAATTTGTAATGATTATTGTTGGTACAAGCATGTTAGGTTAATTAACTTGTAGATTGAATTGAATAATGTTAATTTGCACCTAATAGTTGTAGTTGTGATTTTCGCGAACAAGTTTTTGGCGCCGTTGCCGGGGACTTTGTTTCGGTAACGTAGGCTTAGTTACAAAATTCAGGTTATAGTCTTTTTCGTTAATCCCCCATTCTATTATTTGTTTCCTTTATTTTAGTTATAACATAATAATAATAAAACATAAAAATAAATAAATACCGCCCAAAGCCATACGTAGTGGTGAAGGTAGATCCTTCGGGAACCGTGGGAGTGAATCATCAGGGTAAGGATAAGACCTTGAGGGTCAAAAGCCATCGGTTGAAGCATTATGCGGATGTTAACTCTGACAGATCGAAGAAGGTCATTTACTTCGATAATTTGGCTTAGATGAGTGGTCATACGGTCGAGCTGAAGACCTTAAACTCAGAACTACTTAGATTTTTTTCGTAGTTAGATCGAGTCATCGAGTCTAGGATTATATTTTTTAGATTGAGTCACGATTATTTTATTGTGTAGAGGTTTTTTATCGCCGTGTTCCAAAGGCTTTTGAGCAATGGATGTGCGAGTTTTTTTAACTCTATATGATAATTTGATCCTTTTTGAGTCATTCTGATTTTCTTTTCTTTTTATTTGGAGACTTTATTTTTTATTTTTTATTTTTTATTTTATCGAGTCGGGTTTGTCTGTCAAATTTTGGGGTGAATTGCAATGGAATTAGTATTTGCTTAATCTTGTTCGGTGCACTTTAATTTTTCTTTCGATATTTTATTGTGTCGCCTTACTGCCGGTATTATGACATTGTTTTTCTAGCACGGGTGTTCTGCCCCCATGTTGCACTAATCGTTTCTTGGAGTGTGCTAGACTTGGTTTTTTCGTAGTTCTTGGCTCGTGTTGGATTTTTAACGGATCTCTTGGTTTAGTATTATTGTTTCACGCTCGGATTTGCTTCGTGTTGCTCCACCGCCTTTACCAAAGCTAAGTGTCTTGACTTTCATTTTATTTTTCTTTCACATTGAGGACATTATGTGTTCTTAAGTGGGGGGTAGGGTACACTTGCTTGGGTAAAGTCGTTATAATTTTATCACTTGATTTTTTTTGTGAATTCCGGTGGATGCATTATGTTGAAAGTGGAACCTCGACCCATTTTACACCCGAGTTAGTACAAACAAAATGAAAGATCGATTGTATCATGTGTTTTGATTCGTGAAGTAGCACTTTATTAAGCGTTTTTCGTGTCATGAAATCGATTATGAACAAAATTGAATCACGTATGACTTTGAATGCAGTTGTTTCATGATTAGATGAAGGATTATGCGAGTTTAGTGTCAACATACGTGTCGATCTTTGACTCGTTTTATTCTCTTATTACTCAGTGAAAGGAAATCAACGCATGGTTTGGCGTTGGTTAAGGGAAAAAAACGTATGACTTTGAATGCAGTTGTTTCATGATTAGATGAAGGATTATGCGAGTTTAGTGTCAACATACGTGTCGATCTTTGACTCGTTTTATTCTCTTATTACTTGGTGAAAGGAAATCAACGCATGGTTTGGCGTTGGTTAAGGGAAAAAAAAAAGGATTCGCAATAAAAAAAAAAGAAAAAAAAAGAGAGAGTTGTGTGACATGTCGATGAGAAGGCTTGCTAGGCACCCACCATTGCATGATCATCACGTCGCCGGTTGCACGACTCTTCAAAAAAAAAGAGAAAGAGAAAGAAAAATATATATAGTTATAATAACGAAATTGGGCAATGCGCTCGGTTTCCGAATCCTTCCGACCAACAACGAACAGTGCTCATTTCCTGAAGCCTTGAGTTTTTGAGAGGAAGACTGAGTTTTTTGGGAGATAAGTTGAGGCCCGAGGCTTGTATAATAAGAATCTTTTTATGAATCACAACGACATGACGAGTTATGCACACATGCACATCGGTTTCTTGATATAGGGATGCTTAATGACTTGCTTATGGATTGAAGTTGATTCACATCTTATGTTTGTATCTCGATTTAAGTAGGTACTATTCGGTGTGTAAGATTTTTTGAGAAGTACTTTTCAATGAGATGTTTGCTCGGGACGATCAAAGATTAAGTGGGGGGTAGTTGATGCGAATCAACTTTATGACATTTTCTATATCAATTTACCCCCGAAATTTGACTTAAACATGATTAATTCATGATAAACTATACGTAAAAGTGCTTAATTTGATTGGAAGTTGCGTATGAGCTTTTATCGTGATTATTTCGTATTTTTATCTTATTTCTATATCGAATTATATTACTACACGTTTTATGGTTCTTTGTAGGAATAATCCGAGCAGAAGAGGATTTGAGCCGAAACTTGTAGAAAAACTGAGATCGAACCGGAGGAGAACCAAGTCGAGCTGTTGGACAAGCCCCAGACATGTCCAGGACAAGCCCCAGACATGTCCAGGACAAGCCCAGGCAGAGCCCGGACGCTGAACCGAGAACAGTGCTCGGTAAAGCGACCTAGGTGTCCAGGATATTCCCCAGACAAGCCCAGGATGCGCCTGGAGATGTCCAGGGACAGCCCAGGACGCTGTACCGAGAGTCTAGGGCGGTTCGGCGAGCCGACTTAACCCCAAACTGCCATATTTACCCTTCTAAGCCCTAGGTCGGTTATTTTTACTATAAATAAAATGTAATTCGACAGAATATGTACGATTTTCAGAGCAAGAAACTATGTAGCAAATTTATCAATAAAAGTTCTTGTTTTCTCCATTGTTTAAGAGTTTTTAGCCTTTTCTTGCTTGTATGCTTGGTGATTCATTATGGAGGAGTTTGCTAGAAGTTTGGTCTCATGTTTCTAAGTAATCATGTCGATTCTTTCTTCTATGTTTTATGAATTTGTAATGATTATCGTTGGTACAAGCATGTTAGGTTAATTAACTTGTAGATCGAATTGAATAATGTAATTTGCACCTAATAGTTATATTGATTCATACACGAGAAACGCCCGGTCTCGGGGAAGAGACTTTGCTTTGGAAGAGTACCCAACGGTCTATATTGGGGAAAAGCCTTAACGATTTGGTTTCCCCGAACGAATTGTTTCGATTACTTCTATTGTTTCGTTTTAACTTACGTGTTTAGAAATTGGCCACTTCTTTGCATGTTTTCGTAAATTACTTTCGAAGGAACTAAGGTTGAAGATAGTAATTGGACAAGAAACAATTAGATCGTTATTAGTTAACTAGCCCGTGCACGGTGGTTACGTAGCGAGGTTTACGGTATTTATTATCGGTATTTTCTAGTTGTTAATTCGTGTTTAGTTAATATTGTTCTAGCCCGCGCACGGTAGACGTTTAGCTATTCATAGGGTTCTGGAGTCCGCGCACGATCTATGAACCACTTTAGGGAAATACACCAGTAATTGACTCGATTCTTGGAGTTTTAATGATAAAAGTGTATGAATCAATATAGGAAACTATTAGAGAATAATTAACTAGTTTGATTTGATCTACTTTCGTGAATGTGGTTAAAACTTACCTTGAGTTGATAATCCTTGATCTTTACTTTATTTTCCGTATTTATTTTGGTCAAAGACCACCAACCTTCATAGTCTCGGATTTTTGTAATAAAGCTTGCATAATTATCGAACAAGTCCCTGTGGGATCGACCTTGCTCACGAATTGAGCTATACTACATCTGACCTAGTCCGCTTGCGTCACTAATCCTAGTGGGTTGGAATCCTTGCCTCAGCTCCAAAATCATCTCTCAATACTCCAATGACACCATCATGTCAAAATCCACGCTCCCAACTGTGATATATGTGCGGCAAAATAGACACCACGTGTAAATCTAATAACAAAAAAATCGGCTAATAAGCCTATAATAAAAAGCAGAAACCTAGTTTTTCTGATAATTCTTTTGTACACAAAATGGTTCAATTTATCATGATGATTGCTCAAGTTGATGTCAAAATATCACTAATTGCATGAGAAAATGGGATAAATCATCGGGAATCGTATCATCGGGTTGACTTACATCACCTGTCATCAACATCTCATGCATAATCACCGTTTGAATATCCAGTCAGCTGAGCCTTCCCTGTTGAACCATACTTGATGCCAAGGTTGATGGTTCCATTTAGACATCTTAGGATCCTCTTCACATAGTTTAAGTGGTCTGCTGATGGTGGCTCCATGTATCTGCTTGCCACACTTACAACATACATGATGTCTGGTCTTGTTGCTGTCAAATAAAAAAGGCACCCCATCATCTGTTTGTATAAGGCGGAATTCACCTTACCACATGTTCCCTCCTTGCTAAGTTTCACACCAGCTTGACATGGTGTGAGTGCTGGATTGCTGTCCTTCGTTCCAAACCTGTTGAGAATTTCATATACATACTTCTTTTGAGAAACAAATATACATGACCCAGTCTGTTGAACCTCAATGCCTAAGAAATATTGCATTAGTCCCATGTCTGTCATGCTAAATTTGGTCTTTATTGTCTCCTTAAACTATGTTATCATACTGAGTTCACTGCTGGTAAAGATTAGATCATCCACATACGGACAAGCAATCAGGATCTTTCCCTTGCTGTTAACTTTCACATACAAAGTAGGTTCATATGGACACCTTGTGAAACCTGCCTTCACAAAATAAGAATCAATGCAACTATACCAAGCCCTTGGGGCTTGCTTTAGTCCATATAGAGCTTTGTTAAGCCTGTACACTTGGTTTTCTGCCCCTTTCTACACATGACCTTGTGGTTGATCCACATATACTTCTTCCTCTAGCTGACCATTCAAAAATGCTGATTTCACATCCATTTGATGTACTTTCCTATGATTTTGAGCAGCCAATGATAATACAAGTCTGATAGTTTCCATCATTGCTACTGGGGCAAACACTTCATTGTAGTCAATCCCATATTCTTGTTTGTACCCTTTGGCTACTAGTCTAGCCTTATACTTGCTGACTTTACCATCTTCATTCAGCTTTGTCTGGTAGATCCACTTGACACCAATAGTTTTGTGTCCTTCTGGTAGATCTGTGAGACTCCAAGTCTGATTTCTTTCAATGGCCATGATTTCTTCATCCATAGCATGCCTCAATTTGCTATCTTTTGTTGCCTCCTTATAAGTGATTGGGTCATTACTAGTAAATAAGCCATAGTAGGTAGTCTCCTCTGTTTATGGCAAACCTGACACCTTAAAATCTGTCATCCAGCCTGGTTTTTTCTTGGTTCTTTGAGGTTGGGTTGCTGAACCCTCAGTTGCTGCTTCATGATTTGGGTCTGCTGAGTCCTCAGCTGGATTCGAGTCTGCTGATCCCTTAGCTGGTTCTTCATCTATCAGATTCTGACGTGGATGGAACTAAGCATTGTTTGCTTCCCAATTCCAGGTGTTTAGTGCTGGATATACAGAAACCCGAATCCAGATCGATCCATAATTGGATCGTCAGATCTGATTCACAGCACCGATCGAGACGCTCAATCATGCACAACGGAAGCTACAATAAATTCGCATGCGATTTTTCCACGATATGATCTACATAAATAATTAATCTAACTATGAGAAGGTTGAAGATTTACCTTATTTAAGAGGAATAATAAACCGACAGAAAGACAAGCCACAATCTTCCGGATTGTATCTCCTAGCGACGACTGGTGGACGTCGATCCTCGCAGCAGAACCTCTTCGAATATGCCCCAAGAAAAACCCTAGTTTTTCTCCTCTTAATGACTAGAACGAGAAACTAATTTTTCTCTTTTTTTTGATGATGAGTGGCGCAATTTTAGATGTGATATTGTATTGGCAAAGCCAACAACAAACTATTCTACATCAATAATCCAAGCTAATCATAGGTCTCTATGTAATACCCCGAAAATTTAAGATGGGTAAAAGAGTAAAAGATTTTTTAATATTTTAATTAATATTGAATTTCTTTTATTTTAAAGATTTTTTTTAAGAATTAATGGGAAATTAATATTTGGCTATTTAATTTCCTAATCTGAAACCCCCACCCCTTAATTTCCCCTTTATTTGGACGGTTCATCAGAAAAGAAAAGAGGAGAAGTTCTGCCGCTAAAAAAATAATAATAATAATAGTTCGGGCACCGTAATTCAATTCGAGGCTTAAAGGTTGATAATTTGTGCAGACCGCAGTAGAGAAAATTGATCATCTCATCGCAAGCTTTCTTTTGATCCTAAGATCATCGTATTTGGTAAGTGATCGTTTTTAGCACCAGTTTTTGATTAGAGATCGTTCTTGGTGTTTTAGTGTTTTTAGATGCCCTTAAACTGTTTAGTGATCGTAGTTGGTGTCTTTAATTTGTAGAATTCGTAGTGGAAGCAAGGATTCAAGGCTGCTCTTCTTTTGAGTTTTGGATCTTTTCTGAAGAATCATAGGTAAGGGGGTGTTCAACCGTATTTTAATTAAGTTACTAGTGGTTTTTGTTTATTTATCTGCCTTCGAAATATTCGTTTGATTTAGGTTTGTATATATACGTAATTGGTTTGTAGTTGTCGAAAGCAATCCCCTGTTTTGCAGAAAAGATAGCTGTCGAAAGAAAAAGGAAAAAAATATATGCGTGCCGGGCGTTCTTTCCGGATAAGGACTCGGTGTCCGAAACGGGGCGTCACGGTTGGTATCAGAGACAAAGTTTCCTTTCTTAAGTCTAAGTTCGTAATTAAGCTTTAATGTATAGTTTTCTTTAGCAGCTTAGCTAATCCTATCTTGCCTCTTGTTACAGAAGATGGTTAGATACGGCACCAGAGCTCATCCTAGTGTCCCAGGGCCATCTCGTGCACCTCAGGATGGAGATACGGCCAGTAGTGAGTCCAGTTGGACTCAGGGAGTTGTGGTTTCTCAAGGGTTGCAGCCTCAGAATCAGGGTGTGGAACATGGTCAAGAACATGTGTTGGTTCAGAATCAGACTCAGGGGTTGCATGATCAGACTCAGGAAGTTGTTTTCATTCAGGAGCAGGTTGTACAGGCTTCTGGAGTGCCAACCTCACAGGTTAATGTTTCTTTGCCCCAATTTGGAGGTACTACTGCTGTTCCTAATACTACTTATACCACCCATTTGACCATTAACTACACAGCCCCTATCCATCCCTCATTACAGAGCCACCACCAATAACCAAGTTCACCCCACTGCATATCCATCCACCACTTTCCACCCTCAAATTCCAATGACCTACTCATCGCAGCCAACCCTACATCCTCAGTATGTCTATGCTTCTCTTCCCACTACGTATATGCCCCAGTATTCAGCTTATCCCACCCAGGCAGCCTATACTTCGTATAGCGTTCCACCTCAGCCGCCACCTATTAACACCACCGCTCAAACCACAACAAACTATCAGCCTTACTACTCAGCTCCTCCACCACCACCTAACCAAAGATACCATCCTTATAGACTACCAGTTGACACTTATATACCACCTCCACCACCACCAACTACCGGGTACCCTACTGCTTACCCCACCGCACCTAGACCCTTGCAGTATGCACCAGTACCCCCGAATAGGGAGGAACAGGAGGAGGCACAGAGGTTCTTAAACGTTCAAAAATCAGGAGTTAAGCAGTTTGATGGTCAGACGGCTACTATTGAGGCAGATAGTTGGTTGAGGACAGTTGAAAGAAGCTTCAAGCAGATGAGGTTACCGGTGAATAAGTGGGCCAACTTGGCTAGTTCTCTGTTGATTGGAGCAGCCCAAGAATGGGCAGACATGATAGAGATACGAGAGGAAAGATTGAAGATTGGGAAGAATTTAAAGGAGCATTCATCGATCAGTTTTTCCCTACCGCATTGAGAAATGCTAAGGCTAGGGAGTTTCTTTTCTTACGTCAGAGAGGTATGTCGGTAATGGAATACCAAAGGAAGTTCTATGAGTTGGGAAAGTATTCCCCTAACACTATTGCAACTGAGGAAGCTAAGATTGATAAGTTCATGGAAGGGCTGAACAAGGACATAATGGATAAGTTGATTAGCAACAAGCCAGATACTATGAAGAAGTTGATGGACACATGTTTGAGAATTGAGATTCATAATGCGAAACCGAGCGTCACGGTAGGTCAGAAGAGGCCTTTTGAGGCGAGCCAGAACCGCAGGCAAGCACAGCAGCAGAACTACAGGAGGGCTCCAGCTAGACCGTCAGTCCCACCAGCAGCAGCGACACCGCCTTGCCCTAAGTGTGGCAAATCTCATGTTGGAGATTGCCGTGTTGGCACAGGAGCATGTTTTCACTGTGGTGATGCAGGTCATATTGTTAGAGATTGCCCAATGAGGAGGAACACTCAGACTCCAGTATCTACAGCTTCTAGACCACCCTCAGGGAAAGTTAGGCCGTCAGGACCTACCAGAGTTTTTGCACTGGATGCAGAAGCATATGAGTCAGATGAGGCAGTCGTCACAGGTACTTTTAAAAGTTTTTGGTTTCTTTCGGTATGTGTTTTGAGTGTGCATTTTTTTGTTGCTTGAATGCATGTTGTTTTCCTTGCCTACTAGGTTCTATACAAGTAGGAGGTTTACTTGTGTCTGCTCTGTTTGACACTGGCGCTTCAAACACGTTTGTGTCAACTAAGGTAGCCGAACAACTTAGGATGCCTTTTGGAAAGTTAAGGAAGCCCTTAAGGATTAATACCCCATTAGGAAAGTCTTCTAAGGTTGATCAGATGGTTCCTCAATGCAAGATACAAGTTGGTGAGTACAGATGTGAACATGATCTGATTGTGTTGGATTTCTCAGGCTTTGATGTCATTCTAGGAATGGATTGGTTGTCAAAGAATCATGTACATCTGGATTGCAAGGATAAGAAGGTGATGTTCAAAGAACCAGACAAATCTTCTATCACTTTTCAAGGTAATGCCAATAATTCAAGTGTTAGGAATTATCCGATAATTTCGCACAAGGCGATCAAGACAATTCAAGCAGGATGTGCTGCTTTGTTGTTTTTCGCGGTTGATACATCGAAGGATGGGCCAGAGTTAAAAGATATCCCTATAGTGAATGAGTTCCCTGATGTGTTTCCAGAAGAGTTACCAGGAGACACGCCGGATAGAGCTTTCGAGTTCACCATAGAATTGATTCCGGGAGCGAGGACCGGTTCTAAAGCTCCTTATAGGATGGCACCAGCTGAGTTAAAGGAGTTGAAAGAGTAGCTTGCAGATATGTTGAAGAAGAAGATCATCCAGCCGAGTACTTCACCGTGGGGAGCTCCAGTGTTGTTTGTGAAGAAGAAAGACGGGAGCATGAGGATGTGTATAGACTATAGAGAGTTGAACAATCTCACTATTAAGAATAAGTATCCACTCCCGAGGATAGATGACTTGTTTAATCAATTACAAGGGAAGAAGGTATACTCTAAGATTGATTTAAGGTCGGGTTATCACCAGTTGAAGGTTAAGGAATCGAGATATTCCTAAGACAAAGATTCAAGACTAGATACGGGCATTACGAATTCGAGTTATGCCATTTGGTCTCACAAATGCACCTTCGGCATTTATGGATCTTATGCAAAGAGTCTTTATGCCATATCCGGATCGCTTTGTTATAGTGTTCATCGATGACATTCTGATTTACTCTAAGGATGAGGAAGAACATGAGAAGCACTTGAGGATTGTTCTTCAAACTTTGAGAGAGGAGCAGTTGTTTGGCAAGTTCAGTAAATGCGAGTTCTGGTTAGACCAAGTGAGTTTCTTGGGTCATGTCATCTCAGGTGAAGGAATTAAAGTGGATCCAGCTAAGATTGAAGCGGTAGTTAAGTGGCCTAGACCTACTACAGTGTCAGAGATTCGGAGTTTCTTAGGTTTGGCAGGCTACTATCGATGTTTTGTACAGGATTTCTCAAGAATAGCAGCGCCACTTACAAGTCTCACTCGAAAAGGATTGAAGTATGAATGGACTAAGGAGTGTGAAGAAGTGTTTCAGATTCTTAAGAAGAGATTAACCACAGCACCAGTATTGACCCTTCTAGAAGTGTTTGACAATTATGATGTTTACACTGATGCTTCGGGTCAAGGTCTTGGTTGTGTGTTATCTCAGAATGGAAAGGTCATAGCATATGCGTCAAGGCAGTTGAAGATTCATGAGAAGAATTATCCGACGCATGATCTTGAGTTAGCAGGAGTTGTCTTTGCGTTGAAGACCTGGAGACATTACTTGTATGGAGTCAAGGCTCGTATTTTCACCGACCATCATAGCCTTAAGTACTTCTTTAAGCAGCAGCAGCAAGTGAATATGAGACAAAGGCGTTGGTTGGAGTATGTTAAGGACTACGACCTTGATATTCAATATCATCCAGGAAAGGCGAATGTTGTAGCAGACGCCTTAAGCAGGAGACCAGTGAGTTCGCTTATCAGCATCCCGGATGTTGTTGATCAGTTGGAGAGCTTGAACATTCAGGATATCGGTCCACAGGAACAGATTGGTTGTTTTGCACCGTTGATCGCCAGTTCAGAGTTGGTTGTTAAGATTCAGAGGAAGCAAGATGAAGATCCGGTTTTGGTTGACTACAAGAGAGTTGCCAGGACGAAGCCAGCCAGTGGCTATGAGTTAGATACAGACGGTAACCTTTGGTATCAAAATAGGTTGTGTGTTCCTCAGGTGGACAACTTAAGGAATATGGTTATGGATGAAGCCCATAAAGTTGCGTTTGCAGTTCATCCTGGAGCAAACAAGATGTATAAAGAGCTGAAGCAATATTACTGGTGGCCATCAATGAAAATTGAGATAGCAGAGTTTGTGGCCAAATGTGATACATGCCAGCGAGTGAAGGCTGAGCATAGAAGACCAGCAGGATTGTTAAAGCCGTAAGAGATACCTGAATGGAAATGGGAAAAGATCACTATGGACTTCATTAGTGGATTACCGAAGACCAAGACAGGATATGACAAGATTTGGGTGATTGTAGATCGGTTGACTAAGTCAGCGCACTTTTTGCCAGTTAAGGAGAATATGTCGTTGAAGAAGTTGGCTAATTTGTACATCAGCAACATAGTGAAGCTTCATGGGGTTCCAGTTTCTATCGTATCAGGCAGGGATAGTCGGTTTGTTAGCAGATTTTGGATGAGTCTTCAGAAGCAGTTTGGGACCAAGTTAGATTTGAGTACAACGTTTCATCCCCAGACAGACGGGCAGTCAGAAAGGACGATTCAGACCCTCGAGGACATGTTGAGAGCGTGTGCCTTGGAAGTAGGAGGCTCATGGGATGAGTACCTTCCAGTGGCGGAGTTTGCATACAATAACAGCTACCATGCAAGCATCAAGATGCCACCATTTGAGGCTTTATACGGAAGAAAGTGCAGAACACCAGTGTTTTGGGATGAAGTTGGGGAGAAACAGATAACGGGGCCAGAGTTGATACAACAGGCTAAGGAGAAGATTGAGGTAGTTCGTCGGAATCTGAAAGTGGCTCAAGACAGGCAGAAGAGTTGGGCAGATGTGAGAAGAAGACCGTTGGAGTTTGACGTCGGTGATAGAGTGTACCTCAAGGCATCACCGATGAGAGGAGTGAGACGGTTTGGACAGAAGGGCAAGTTGAGCCCCAGATATGTAGGACCTTTTGTGGTCTTAGCTAAAGTGGGACCTTTAGCTTATCGTTTGGAATTGCCAGAATCCTTGTCAAGAGTTCATAACGTCTTTCATGTGTCAATGTTAAAGAAATGTTTGACTGATATTGATACGGAAACAAACGTTGCCCTTGAAATGGTTGAAGAGAACCTAACATACCAAGAAGAACCAGTTTGTATCTTGGAACGGAAAGTAAAGCAAGCCAAGGGTGAAGATGTTCAACTAGTGTTGGTTCAATGGAGTAATCATACACCAGAAGAGGCAACATGGGAGAAAGAAGACGACATGATTGTTGAGTTCCCAGACTTCAAGAACCTTCCAGGTACGTTCAGTTTCGAGGACGAAACTTTTCTTAAGGGGGAAGGGATGTAATACCCCGAAAATTTAAGATGGGTAAAAGAGTAAATAATTTTTTAATATTTTAATTAATATTAAATTTCTTTTATTTTAAAGATTTTTTTAAAGAATTAATGGGAAATTAATATTTGGCTATTTAATTTCCTAATCTGAAACCCCCACCCCTTAATTTCCCCTTTATTTGGACGGTTCATCAGAAAAGAAAAGAGGAGAAGTTCTGCCGCTAAAAAAAAAATAATAATAATAGTTCGGGCACCGTAATTCAAATTCGAGGCTTAAAGGTTGATAATTTGTGCAGACCGCAGTAGAGAAAATTGATCATCTCATCGCAAGCTTTCTTTTGATCCTAAGATCATCGTATTTGGTAAGTGATCGTTTTTAGCACCAGTTTTTGATTAGAGATCGTTCTTGGTGTTTTAGTGTTTTTAGATGCCCTTAAACTGTTTAGTGATCGTAGTTGGTGTCTTTAATTTGTAGAATTCGTAGTGGAAGCAAGGATTCAAGGTCGCTCTTCTTTTGAGTTTTGGATCTTTTCGAAGAATCATAGGTAAGGGGGTGTTCAACCGTATTTTAATTAAGTTACTAGTGGTTTTTGTTTATTTATCTGCCTTCGAAATATTCGTTTGATTTAGGTTTGTATATATACGTAATTGGTTTGTAGTTGTCGAAAGCAATCCCCTGTTTTGCAGAAAAGATAGCTGTCGAAAGAAAAAGGAAAAAAATATATGCGTGCCGGGCGTTCTTTCCGGATAAGGACTCGGTGTCCGGAACGGGGCGTCACACTCTAGACCGCTTAATCGCTTTCGAAAGGAAAACATGAGTTGGTGGTCGAACATTGTCTGGAGAATGAGTGACTTTGTTCTCCAGAACCAGATTCCACTCATAATCTCTCTAAAAAAATAGGGTCAATGCCTGCCTGCCGAAGAGAATCTCTTTGTGTGTGTCAAGTTATCTAACACCCAGTCTTGAGTGTTCGAAGGAGAAAAGAAAGTCTCCCAAGAAGAGGGATCGACTATTTGCTTCCAAATGCTTTGGAGCCATTTACAATCACGAAAGGCGTGAAGTTGAGTTTCTTTCTACTTATGGCAAATATGACAAATCGAGATGTGGCAATAAGCCAATAAACTATTAACCAGTAAGCAATTGTGGCAAAGTTGTCAAAGCATAAAGTTATACCTCAATGGACTTTTGAGGCTCTAAATGCGGTTCCATTTAACTGATAGACATAGGTACTATGAACCGAATATTTATCATCTGCCTAAGGGGACCATTATTGGTTTTCACAAAATCACAATTTTATTTTTGACTTGTTCTTCATTGGGACACTTTTGTAACCATAACGCCAGCACCACTACTGTTATTTTTGTAGAGTAATGTCGGTGGCGCTGACGCTATTTTTAAAATATAACATACACGAATATTATTTACCGAAAAATAATATAGGTTCTCGAAGTAATTTGAAGTGAAAGTAAAATTATGGTGCCAATAAAACCTTTAAAACAAGCCTATCCATAAAATTCGTAGCCCAAATGGAAAACAACCCGATGCCTACAACAGATGCAAAAGCCAAACTAGGAGAAATTCAACCGCCTTTGCGCGAACTTCTCCAACAAATACCAGAAAGTAAGTGAATCACAGAAAAGAAGGACAAAAATTGGCAACACTTAGGCGGTGGTTCTTTAAGCTTGCCGGAAATTCTCATTATCATAGCATTGATCTCTCCGGTTAGTTTCCTCGGCGACGTTTTAATTTGTATACAGTTTTCTTTTGCGTCTTATGATTTTGATTTTGATTCATATCAGCATTATATTCTGTAGTATTTGATTTGATGTTCTCTTGGTATATGAAAGGGATTTTGATTGATTACATCGTTATTCTGGCTTCATTGTAGTGAATTGTATAGGTCAATGGGTAGGTTAGTTGTAAAAAAGAGAGGATAGCTTTGTCTAACATTTCCAGCTCGGTGGCTCAGTGCACCACATCTGTTTTAAGCTTTGCTAGTTTTATAGTTGGACGTAGTGGCACCACACCGAATTCTGGCACCACAGTGATAATCAACTTTTTCATACTCAATTCTACAGCTTACAAAGACTTTCCGCTGGTTGTAAGAGCACCGTGATGCAACTATAAAGAGACTCCCTTTATAGTTGTATTTAGGTGTTCTGGTATCGTTAGCATTGAAAAGAAGTCTTTTTTTGCAATTGTTGGACCACATCACGTTGCTAACGGGCTATCGCCCCGCTAATGAAGTGATTTTACATAGGGTTCCCAAGTTAATGGAAACTGTGATGCACTATCTTGTTTCTCAAACAGACGGAGAAGTTCAATCCGTTGAATCTAGGTTTCTACCCTTTTGCTCTTTCGTACAGGAAGGAACACCGGTATCTCATACTTGTTGTATAGTTATTAGAGCGAGTTTAGAACTAGTGCTACAGCCATGTAGTCTTTTGATTCTGAGGACTGCTGAGATCACCAATATCCTTGCCAAGCAGTCACCACTGCCTTAAGTTCCATGTCTTCAAAGTGTATTCTGTGATTGAATACTCACATGATGATTTTGATTTATTTACTTTCTAAGCCCAAATATAAACTTGCCTCAAGAAATACCAATGTTTCCAAAGTTTCTGTTATTTGGGTTCTTATAAAAAAAGGGTACTTTACTTGCACAATCTCATGGTTTCCATTCCAAGAAAAGAATAGGTCCTGAAGTTGAATTCAATTCTCTGCCGTGTCCTGGGACTATGCAAGCTGCAAAAGATTCTCAGACTGTGGAGGTTTAGTTTTCTTGCCCTCTGTACATGGGATGTGTATTTTCTTTCAATCCATCCTTGATCTGGACCATTCAATAAACTATCATCCATACGAGGATAACATGCATTGAAATTGACTCTCTTCTTTTACTAGCCTATAGTGATTTACTTCTGTCATGTGCTTATTGGATTCCATGCGGTTACCTGTCTAATCTACAGTAGAACTTGTCATTTGATTGGACAGGGTGATATTTTTAGTGGACTGATGGCAAGAAATATGAAGTCAATTGCTCAGATTTTCAGAAGGAAGAATCTTTGGCCGATGTATAGCACTGGATCTATGTTGCATTCTCATGCCACTAGTTTTGGTGATCCCATTTCTTCAATCCTTCATGAAATGTCATTATTATGAACTCTTTTTTTTTTTTCCAGAATGTTCTTGCCCTTGAGCATATGTGGTCTTTGCAATTTATGTTCCCTTGACTTCAACCTTTTTTTTGGAAATCCTAAGCTTTAAATTAATTTTTATTTTGGCTTGAGAGAAAACTGTCTCCCTGGTTACATTTGTGGGCCTTCGTTTTCGATTTATTGTGGAAGTTATCTTACTTTTGTTTTATATCTGTTGGTATTAACAGTATACTAAGTTGTAAGTTCCAACTTTACTTATTTTGATAGATACAACAATCATATAAATGCGAATTATATTTACGTGAAGGTCAAAATTTCAGGGTTTAAAGAGGTACGTGAAGAAGAAAAGAGCCAATTGGTCAGTAATGTATTCACAAATGTTGCTTCAGACTATGACTTAGTGAATGATTTGATGAGTGGTGGCTTACACAGGTTATGGAAGGATAGGTAGGTTTCTTTTTTATGTATCTGTTTTTCTTTTTTCTTTTCAGACACCAAATTTGTCAATTTGCCCAGCATTTTCTCAACAGAACAAAAAAAGTTTGTTAGTTCATGTATTTTGTTGGTTTAATTTGTTGTTGTTCAGATTAGTTGACATGTTGAATCCATTTCCTGGGATGAAGCATCTTGATGTTGCTGGTGGTACTGGCGAGTTTTTCTTATTAATTCATAAACTTCTTTAAGAAAAATATATATGTTATGGTATTTAGAGAAAGTGCATTCGTGCAGTTGTCTTAAATTAGCTTTTTGAAAATAGATGAGAAAGTAGTAAATGGGCAGCTTGAATGTGCTAATTGAATACAGCTGTCCTTCAGCTTCTTGATCTGTATCTTTCTGCTTGTTCTGTGAATTGACATTTTCAGGCATAGTCTAAGGTTTGTTAGTTGTAGTACACTGAAAACAGGAAGAACTGTTTTCTCTATCTTTATTCTAAGTGCTATGGAGGCAAAAAATAATGACTTGGTGATTCTAACTAGTACCTGAGGATCTTGTGAAGCTACTCGCTATTCTTCTTTCGGTTTGGGAATTATTGATTTCTCTATGATTGTGCTAGCAGGAAACTATAGATTCTTGTTAGGTTTTGAGCATTATGTTATCGAATTTCTTTTGAAATATCTTTTGATTCATGATTGACCCAAAACCCAAAACGTGCAGCCTTTATTGCTGTTGAATTATCGTCTCTCCTGAACTCTTAAGTTGTAGGGAAGATGAGTAATTTACTACTTTAATGGGCACGCGCTTCAACACTTGCACATACATACATATTGAATATATGAATGATTCAAAAGTTTCATAACGGTGTCATTAGTCATATTAACTCTGCCCTTGTAGAGAAACCTTCAAACCGTAATGCCTCTCTTCTTATACTGAATCCTTTTTTTTTCTTGTACGGTTGGTATGAGAATATTTGTTTCAGATACTTTCCCGGTAGAAAAACCTTTCAGATTACTGTGCTATAGCACTAATTAAATTGATACACGTAACAGGGGATGTTGCTTTCAGAATACTAGAAAGGGTGAGAAGCCTAAATCGAATAGTCCTGAGAGAGCCTTCTGAAGTTGATAATCTGGAGGAAACACAGATATATGTGTGTGATATCAACCCAAATATGTTGAATGTTGACAAGAATCGAGCTCAAGAGCAAGGTAAAATCCTTATCAAGTAAGCTTTATACTCCCTCCGCCCCGTAATATATGTCCTTTTAGATTTTTGGTTTTGTCCCATAATATAATTCCTTTTAGAATTCCCACGGAGCATTTATTACATTTTTCTTCCCCTTACTCCAATTTTATTACATTGGACTTCCATCCTTCAAATTTATGACTTTCTTCCACTTTCTTAATCTATTTGAAAACTCTAAAAAGCCTTATATTTTGGGAAGGAGGGAATAATGTTTAACTGCATTACATGCTCTCCTTGTTCTCGTAAAAAAAAAAGGAGGGGGTGGGGAGGGGGGGGGGGGTGAAATGGTACTTACTGTTGAAATTAGTGTCCTATTTTATTTAGTGGGTCTATTTATTTTTTAATCCCTGTTTTAGGCCTTTTTATTATGTCTTTTTCCCCCTTGTTCAAGTGGTTAATACCGAACAAGTGGGGTCGCTTTTACCGTACTTGTGAACGTTGGATTCACATCATGTACAGAGCCGTTGGTGACTTTTTGGGACTGTCTCAATCCTTTATAAAGGTCCCTTCTCTTGTAATTCTTTTACTAACTATTATTCAATCAATAAAACTCCTTTTTCCTCCTCAATTCTTGTCTTAATTTCACATGGTATCAGAGCGGGAGGTCATGGGATCAATCCTTGCTTCCAACATTGTTTCCCCAATTATATTGTGCAAGTGTTGGGCCTCTTTGTTGGCCTTGTGTGCCCTTTATATGCCTTTGTGTGCCATGTTGGCCCGGGCTTGTTATAGGCCCACACTTGAGGGGGCGTGTTAAAAGTGATATAAGGAAATATAGTAGCGCCTTTACTAACACCAATTGGTTTTAGTACAACGGTAAGCGCTTGATCCTAATATGGTATCGGAGCCTTGATCCAATAATCGATCAAATTCAAATTTTCTGAGGTTTTTTTCAAAAACCAGAAAATGTCTTCTGTTGATAGATCTACCTCCTCTGATGTTGTTCCACACTCTGAGGGATCAAATCTCATTCAAGGAGGGAGTGATACCAACAATCATCTCCTCACTAGCCACAAATTTGATGGTAATAACTATCATTTGTGGTCTAGATCTCTCGCCGATGTATGTGTCCGGAAGGAGCAAAGAAGGACATCTAAGCGGTGAGATTCCTCAACCAAAAGAAGATGATCCCAAGTACAGACAGTGGAAGGCAGACAACAATATCATCATGTCATGGCTTATTGGTTCTATGACTCGTGAACAAAGTGAGAACTTTATGTTCCACAACACGCTCAAGAGGTCCGGGAAGCGACTCATGATCTCTATTCTAAAAGAGACAATACTTCAGAAGTCTATGAGCTCAAATCTCAACTTAAAGAGCTGAAGCAAGCAGATTCTACTGTTACTCACTATTTCAATCATTTGAGTAGAATATGGCAGCAACTTGATCTTTACAATGAACTAAAATGGTGCTGTCCTGAAGATCACAAGAGCCATAAAACATTCATTGAAAATGACAGAGTGTTTACTTTTCTTATGGGGCTCAATCCAGACTTGGATGATGTTAGGGGAAGAGTCCTTGGCAAATCCCCTCTTCCAAACTTGAAAGCTGCTTTTGCTGAGGTCGGGCATGAAGAAAGCAAAGCGGAAACTTATGTTGGGCGCACTAAATGCGCGGTTGTGCCCCAAGTTCCCCAGCAAAATTCCTCTGCCCTTGCTTCTCAGCCTCTCCAACCTTCTGCTCTTGCTTCTCAGTCTCTTCAACCCTCCAAAGGAAAGAAAGAAAGGCCTTGGTGTGATCATTGCAAGAGGCAAGGACACATCAAAGATACCTGCTGGAAACTTCATGGAAAACCAACAGACTGGAAACCTAAAGCTGGAAATGGAAGGGATTCTCAAGCTAATCTTTCGTTCGAATGAAGTTTTTACTCGAGAACGAGATGGAGGCCTTAAAAAGAATTTTTCAATCTACTTGGCTACCGGAAATCGATCCGTTGTATCCTCTGCTTCTGTTGCTCAGACAGGTATCATTTCTCAAACTTTTAAATCTCATGTTCAGGACCAATGGATCATTGATTCTGGTGCTTCTGAACACATGTCTGGGGACAAAACTCTTTTCTCCTCCATCTCCCCTTGTACACAAGGGAGATATGTTAGAATTGCTGATGGTTCCACCTCTAAAGTAGAGGGTATGGGAACTATCAACATAAAGGGCATATGTCTCAAAGATGTACTATTTGTTCCAAAGCTGTCATGCAATCTGATCTCTCGTGAACGATTAGCACAACGAAAGACAATATGGTGCTAAATTTTTCCTCCACATCCCGTAACTTTCGGGACTCCAAAACTGGGAAGACGATTGGCAGTGCTAAGACCAATTCTGGTCTTTATCTCATGAATGGCAATACAGAAAAGGAAGCTTCTGGCTGTCTTAGTTCTAGTACTAATAGTGATAATGTAATGCTATGGCACTATAGACTTGGACATCCAAATTTTGTATACTTGAAAAAACTACTTCCTGATCTGTTTGTTAATAAAAAGCCTACTGATTTTGTGTGTGAAATCTGTTGCCTTGCAAAACAGTCCAGAACTAACTTTCCTCAGAAAAATTATCAACCATCTAAGCCTTTTAACCTAGTACATAGTGATATTTGGGGACCTTCAAAGGCTAAAAATATCACTGGTACTAGGTGGTTCATCACTTTTATTGATGATCACACTAGGCTCACATGGGTTTTTCTGATGAGAGATAAATCTGAAGCTGGTACTATTTTTAAGAACTTCTATCACATGATTCATACACAATTTGAAACTGACATCAAGGTACTAAAGTCTGACAATGGGTCAGAATATTTTGAAACATCCCTTGGGGCATTCATGAGGGACAAAGGCATTGTTCATATAAGTTCCTGTGTTGATACCCCTCAGCAAAATGGAATTGCTGAGAGGAAAAACAGGCACTTACTTGACACTGCTAGAGCACTCATGTTTGCCATGAATGTCCCTAAGTTTCTATGGGGAGAAGCTGTCTTAACAGCTACTTATCTTATTAACAGAATGCCCTCAAGAGTGCTTCAGTTTAAAACACCCATTGGTGTGTTTAAAAATATATATCCAAGCTTGTCAAGTCACTCAAAACCCGAGTCCTAAAGTTTTTGGATGTATTGTTTTTGTTCACAACCATCACGAAACAAACTTGATCCAAAGGCTATCAAGTGTATCATGATTGGGTACTCTCACAGACAAAGAGGGTATAAGTGTTATTGTCCTTCTACTAGGAAGTTCTATAACACAATGGATGTGACTTTTCTTGAATCTAAGCCCTATTATGATACTCATGCAAATTTCGAAGTTGATTTTTTGAATTCCTCTCAAGGATGGAACTTACAATCCCCACTTGATCTTCCTAGTGAAACCGAGTCACATGAAGAATATGAAAATCAGGATCCTAATACAGGGGATCAAAGTACCTCTGACAGAAGGATCACTGATTATCCTTTTGGTCCTGAGAAAGGATCCCACTGTGACAGACCTCCTATGGAACTGGTTTATTCCAGAAAACACAGGAGATCAGAAAGATCCCTTTCTCCTACTAATCTGGAAAATGAACATCATAGCCTTGACAATCATGAAATCCCTCATGATAATGCTTATGATGATACTTATGATGAAAGGCCCATTGCCTTAAGGAAAGGAACAAGGGCCTGCACTAAAACTCCCTTGTATAATCTTTCTGAGGCATATCAATCCCTCGTGAATAACCTTAATAGTCAGTATGTTCCTTGTACCATTCAGGAAGCTCTTTTAAAACCTGAATGGAGACAAGTTGTTGATGCTGAACTTAGGGCTCTATCTCTTGGGATCTGTGAAGGCATGTGGTTAAGGAAGGTTCTAAATGAAATTCAGGCCACTACCAACCTCCCTACTCAACTGTTCTGTGACAACAAATCTGCTATTAACATGTCAGAAAACCCTATTCATCATGACAAATCTAAACATGTTGATATTGACAGGCATTTCATCAAGGAAAAGGTCGAGAACAAAGAGATTCAGATTTCCTTTGTCCCTTCTCAAGATCAAATGGCTGATATCTTCACCAAAGGGACCTCTATTGCTCAATTTCTACACATTAATGGCAAGCTTGGTTGTTCATCTCTATACACAACCAACCTTGAGGAGGGGTGTTGAAATTAGTGTCCTATTTTATTTAGTGGGTCTATTTATTTTTTAATCCCTGTTTTAGGCCTTTTTATTATGTCTTTTTCCCCCTTGTTCAAGTGGTTAATACCAGAACAAGTGGGCTGCTTTTACTGTACTTGTGAACGTTGGATTCACTGTACAGAGCCGTTGGTGACTTTTTGGGACTGTCTCAATCCTTTATAAAGGTCCCTTCTCTTGTAATTCTTTTACTAACTATTATTCAATCAATAAAACTCCTTTTTCCTCCTCAATTCTTGTCTTAATTTCACACTTACTGTGAGGAGAATAATATCTGTGATAGAAGGGATAATATGCCTTTGACTGATGATTATTCAGGTCTCAACAAAGAGCAAGCCCTTGTTTGGGTGGAAGGCGATGCGGAGGCCCTCAATTTCGCGGACAATTCAATGGATGGTTACACTATTGCTTTTGGGATCAGAAATGTTACACATATTGAGAAAGCTATAACCGAAGCTTATAGGTACTTTTAATATTTAAGCTGCCAGATATTTTTACTGCATGGAAGTAGATAGTGTTTATAATATCTTAATAACATCTACAATTTATAGCACTGGTAAAATGATTCATTTCTTTTTGAGCTTATGTAAACGTGTCTCACTGGAGCTGCACAACAGAGGTAGATTTATCTAGGGAGAATTATCATGTTGCTAGAAGCCTAGAATGCACAATTCTTGACAGCATATTGAGAATTATCATCGCATTCTCTGTTACATCTCTGAATCGGACCAGGAATGTAAATTTGCAGGAGTGAGGGTAGCAATCGAGTATTGACCGATCATGCATGTTGTGGTTTTGATTCTGCTGAATGATGAATTAACCAAATTTTTGGATCATGAGCTCTATCGAGTTATGAATTGTGTAAAACATGCAGTATTTTAATGTTACATGCAATATGCATACACATCATTCATTTTGGATTCTACACAACATATAGCCGTGTTCATTGCCGAATACATGATTGCAGGGGCGGTTCTATTCCCATCGGACCAAGGGCATCCACCCCTGCCCTGGTGAACCTTTTTTCTTAACTAGATATATCCGTTATAAATTTTAATGAATAAAAATAAACGGATAGTATGTTTGCCCTAGTGTTTTTTACTATGTATATCCATAAAAAAGTTCGAGTGTGCGAAAAGTAGACGGATCATCCCTCAGCAACATTTTTCTAGATCCGCTCATCTGCCACAGCATGAGTAACTTGTTGATTGTATAATGAAGCAAACACTGCATCTTCTTTACTTATTTTCTATTTTTTTTTTAATTTTTTATTTTAATAACACTAAATCAAATGTATAAGGTAACAGGTGTAAACCGTTGATCTGGTGTATGATATGGTTTCTTATTCCCATTTCTAATTTGTTTATTTTGCTAAATCAGTCTTTCTGATGTCTTGAATTGTTGCCTTGTCTTCAGGGTGTTAAAAAGAGGAGGAAGATTCCTTGCCTTGAGTTGAGCCATGTAGAAAATCCAATTTTCAAACAACTGTAAGTATCTTTGGCACCGTTGTTCAACTGACACGCCTTTTACATGCATAAGCTTTTAGTAGTCGTTTTATATGGCGTCTAGTGTTCGGATATGTGCTTGAGGTCCAGCGTTACTGTGCTTATTTGATTTCTCTTGTCATTGTCTACAGAGTACTTTTTGAAATGATAGATACTACAAAACTTCAGGGACATTCCCTTTTATAGTTAATTTGATACAGAAATAGTGGATTTACCCTTTTCTTCAGGTTTCAGAAAAAATTCAAACACCTTGGCACAAAACAGTAATAACCATAGTGAATACAATGACTGATATAATGAAAAATATACACCATATATGGGGTGATGTAAACGCTTTTTTCCTTGGTAAAAGTACAGATAGGGTATTCTGAAGATTGTTGACAATCTACACCGCATGAAAGTCTAAACATGTAAAATAGGATAATGATAGGAGCTAGTAGGAGAGCTAGCTCCATTATAATATTATTTTTATAATGGAGCTTCTTCATTGGGGGTGTGTGTGTGTGTGTGGGGGGGGGGGTGTGTGGGGGGTATTATCCTTCCTCAGGTACGACGTGTACTCATTTTCAGTAATTCCAGCAGTAGGAGAGCTAGTTGCAGGTGATGGGGGGTGGGGGGGGTTCTACTATTTCTATCATTTGGTTTGGAAATAGTATCATCAAAAAATGAAAGTACTTCTCTTTATATGACAATTAAATGTGTACTCACGATCCATTAATTGGTTTGATTGATAACTTTCGAAATATATTGCTTTCGTTGATAACTTTTTTTTTAAGGAAAAAAATTACATATACATATATATCTTACCCTGTTCACTTCGTCGTGTTATAAAAAAAAGTCAAATTGATAGTCGGCTTCATCCTTTAATGCAACTTACAATAACATGTATGATGAAGTAAATATCCATTAGATTCAATCAAAATTGACGTCTTTAACATTAAATATACCACATAGTTCTAGCACTATTAGTTATAATATGACCCATATTAATTAATTTACATGTTCTTTTAAATTATGAAATCCTATTTTTAATACATTCGGTGATATGTTGTATGTTGTGGAGATCAATTTTCTGTCTTGTAGGAGTAATAGATTAGCATTTAGTACTCCTTCCGTCCCGCAATATAAGTCCTTTTAGACTTTTCACACAGATTATGAAAAATCATAAATGAGTTACATTTTAATATTTCAAGACAAAATGTTATATTGTTTTTTGTGAGTGACTTATAATATTGCATTGTTTAGTGTGAAAATGAAAACAATGCATTAATATTGTATTGAAATTTGAGGATTTATATATTGGAACACCACAAAAAAGTTAAAAGGAGTTATATTACGGGACGGAGGGAGTACAATTTTGTTGTGTCGCTTGCATGTATACGAAGAACTCGGCATTAGTACAATTTGTGTTTTTTTTCTAGGGTTATACTATCTCCGTCCCAAAATGCAAGTCCATTTAGCTTTTTGATTTTGTCCCAAAATGTAAGTTCATTTAGAAAACTAATAAAGCATTTATTACATTTTATCATTCTACCCCCATTTATTGTATATTCAACCATTTTTTACTACCTTGCATTAATACCAATGAAATGTCATTTTAGTCTTTTTAAATCAAAATTAATGACACATAACAAATTTAACTAACTTTCTTAATAACTGTGAAAAAGTCCAAACGGACTTATATTTTGGGACGGATGTAGTTTATTTAATAATAAGTAGGGGACCTAGTCAGGCAGACCATATCTCATTACGTAAAACGGTGTATAGGCTTCATACACGTCTTGTCTGAAAGGGGGAGGGGGCAGAAAATAGAAGAAGAAGAAGAAAGGGCGAATAACTCTTTTTCGGGAAGTTATTGTGTGGTGAGGTAATTTGTGGGTGAAGTAACAGGTGAAACGATCAGAACCACACAGTTTAAATACAGAATAAAACTGTATGGTGTGCGTGCTGCCACACGGTGTCTCCGCACCGTGTGGAGACACCACACAATAACTTCCCCTCTTTTTCACTCCCAACGACTCGGGAAAAAATAAAAGTGGACTTGTAAACTATGATATTGATATACATCTAAAAGCAGATATGTATGTAGAGTTTAATTGTAAGTTTTTTTTTTTTTTTTTTTTTTTTTGGAGGTATTATTAATGGTAAGTTGCGTATTTAATTGTAACAGTACTTCCTCAAAATAAAATAAAATTATCTAGAAAAATTATGCTGATAACAATTCTTTTTTAAACGTAAGGAAACTGTACATAATAAAAAACGTAAGTTTATGCTGATAACAATTCTTTTTAAATGTAAGGAAACTGTACATAATAAAAAATAAAAAAAACGTAAGAGAACTATTTATTTATAATATTAATGTTTTTTATACCCGGTTTTTTTCTTCATATTTTACGTAACGAACAATTTAAACACGTACTTTTTTTTTTTTTGAAACAACACGTACCCTTTCTTATACCGAGTAATAGAGCATAGAAGTCCCATATTATTGAAAATCACATTATAATATCTTTTTTAATGTATCGAATTAATAATGGTGTGTTAAATAGTTATAGTACTACATCATTTATCCTATTTTTATTTAATTTTTTTTACGCAATGAAAGATTTATACACACGCAACCTTTTTTATACCGAGTAAAATAAAGTCCTATATTATTGAAAATCACCTTATAATATTTTTTTTAATGTAGCGAATTTAATAATGGTGTGTTTTTTTAACAAAGGGAAAAAGCACACCATTGCTATTTTTTTTTTAGGGAAAACTTGAAAATATATGCCTAAAAAGTTAAACCGATGATATGCTCTGTACAAAATGTTTTGAAATGCTTCGTCCGACTCGTGCGTGACTCACGGGTCAAAGCCATACCATGCGTGACTCATTCATGAGTCACGCATGAGTCGGACAAAGCATATATTTCAAAACATTTCCTACGGAGCATATATATCATATATTTAAGTTTTTGAGCATATAAGTTCAAGTTTCCCTTTTTTCTAATAATTTTTTTAGGGTAATTTTTTTAATAATAATGATGTGTTTAATTTTTTAATAATAATGATGTGTTTAATACTATAACATCAGCAAACAAAAAAAATACTATTACATCAGTCTTTGATTGAAACAATGTATCGAAAGTCAAAGGACTTTGGTAAAGTGGAAGCGTCTCTTCTCTAGAAGAATAAATTAACAGTTGTATCCTTATTTTAGTCTGAACACTGAATTAAAAATGTTAAAAAAAATTATATAGGTAAATAAATATTGAAGACAATATATATATATATATATATATATATATATATATATATATATTTACACACACGTAATGGAACCGAGAGATCACTTGAAAAAAAAGTGTCCCTAATTTTCTTCCTCTTTTACCGTCGGCTTCTTTGCCCCTCCGGCGGCTCGCCGGAGGCGGCCTTTTTTTCAAAACATGTCAAGTTTCTTTTTTCTTTTTAATATTCCATCCTTCTTCTAATGTTTGGCTGCTCAAAGAGTTTACATCTTTGGATTTTGACGTTCTATGCCGGACCCAGCCCTAACGGCTGGGTTAATGGGCTGGGCCCTGTCATTTTTCATTTTCATTTCCAAAACGCATCGAGAGAGTCGGCTAAATATATGTTTTAATTAATGCTTGAAGAACATTAACTTGGAGGGAAGATTCTAAGGTAAAGAGTCTTCATTGCATTCTGTGGTGTGGTGCAATAGAGATATTTTTCATACGGTAAATTCCCAACTTGAAGTGTTAAGATACTTAATTATCTTCTCGAGAGTCTTCATTGCATTCTGTGGTGATGTAATAGAGATATTCTTCATACTGTAAATTCCCCAACTTGTAAACAATACTATGTAGTTTAATTAATTTTTCGTTTCACATCAAAAAAGAAAAAAGAAACAAATGTAATGGGCCCTCCCAACCAGAAATCTGTTAGTCCGTTAGTTACTTACTTGCTTGGCACAAACTTGCCATTAGAAATATATATGCTTCCCTCTCTCCGCAACCCTTTCTCTTCCCATTCAAACTTGCCAATCGAACTCTCTGCGCAACTGCTTCTCATTCAATAATTCTTGTTCAGGGTATAAACCGCCATAGTTTAACTAAAGTTCATCGAAATTCAAAGTTCAATATCTCGAAACTTGGCTGCCATGGTAATTTTTTTGCTTTTCTTGCCGTTCGATTATGTTCTTTTACGAAGAATTGGATTCTTGCCGTTCTTTTACGAAAAATTGTATTCACGTAAACTTTTTTCTTTCAGGCAATTGAAATTACAGTGGAACCTGATAAAAGAGTGATTGTTCCTGTGTTTAAAGATACAGATGACATTCGAGGCAAGGTAAAATAGAATTCATTAATGATTTTTCTTTGGTGCTTTGATTGATTACTGGATTTTAAAATGTTGTTTTTATGTTGTCTCCAGATTTCCGTTCGACCTGTTGGACCAGGAGTGAATGTTGAACACAATGGAATCTATGTAAAACTTCTTGGCAGAATAGGTGAGTTATTATGTGCAAATTATCCACCATCACTTTTCTTAGTGTACTTAGATTAAGGGTGTAACTCACGACATAAAGGATTTTGTTTATCTGTAGAAATGCTCTTTGACCACATCAAGGACATTGATGTGGTAATTATGATTGTCATTTATGTATTTTATGCTTGATGTGGTAATTATGATTGTCATTTATGTATTTTATGGCAGGAGGAAAATACATAATATAGCTTGTGAAAACACAAAGGATTCTGCCTTAATAGCTATTGCTTTCTTCTTTCCTTGATTTTCAGAGCGTGAGCTGGTCCGTCCTGGTGAAATTAATAAGAATAGAACTTACAGATATGACTTCTCTGCTGTTAAAATGCCATATGACACTTACCATGGAATAAATGTGAATCCGAGGTATGTTACTAGACTCTCGCATCTCACCTTAAGCGGTCTGTATTAATGCCATATGACACTAATGCTTTGTCAAACTAAACTGTTGGTGGTGTGGTTGTTGTTTGATCCAACCTAATGCAATTGTGCAGTCCTTTGTATAAAAAACCTAAATCGATGACTGGTGGAATGTTCATGTGCATGTAATGATATGCCATATGACACTAATGCTTTCCCAAACTAAACTGTTGGTGGTGTGGTTGTTGTTTGATCGAACGCTTTCCCAAACTAAACTGTTGGTGGTGTGGTTGTTGTTTGATCGAACCTAATGCAATTGTGCAGTCCTTTGTATAAAAAACCTAAACCGATGACTGGTGGAATGTTCATGTGCATGTAATTATTAAAGGAATGGTGAAATTTCTGGCATCAAATTGATTATTTAGGATTACAACCTGGAATATATTGGGTAAAATCTTTAGTAGCTTAGCAGGACTATAAGGCCTAAATTTGTTTATGATCTTATTTCTACAAACACCTTTCTTTATACCCCTGATTTGATGTAGTATGTCGGTATGTCCTCTCCCAGACTTCCTGGTTAATATTTCATTGACTGAATAACCTCTATCATGAGGATAGGATTCAAGAAGATGAAGGCATTTGAATGAGTAAGGTTAATTAGGGGTCACCATGGGGTTGCGGTTGTCGGATGTTATTATGTAGAGCGTAGACGGCAATTCAGAATTGTTCATGTCGTCTACGCTCTACATAATGACATCCCACAACCGCAACCCCATGGTGGCCCCTAATTAACCTTACTCATTCAAATGCCTTCATCTTCTTCCTATCCTCATGATGGAGGTTACTTCCCATGAGTCAATGAAATATTAACTAGGAAGTCTATGAGAGGACATACCGACATACTGCATCAAATCAGGGTATAAAGAAAGGTGTTTGTAGAAATAAGATCATAAACAAATTTAGGCCTTATGGTCCTGCTAAGCCACTAAAGATTTTACCCCAATATATAAGTTGTAATCCTAATAATCAATTTGATGCCAGAAAGTTCACCATTCCTTTAATCATTACATGCACATGAATATTCCACCAGTCATCGGTTTAGGTTTTTTATACAAAGGACTGCACAATTGTATTAGGTTGGATCAAACAACAACCACACCACCAACAGTTTTGGCAGAGCATTAGTGTCATATGGCATTAATACAGACCTCTTAAGGTGAGATGCGAGAGGTCTAGTAACATACCTCGGATTCACATTTATTCCACGGTAAGTGTCATATGACATTTTAACAGCAGAGAAGTCATATGTAAGTTCTATTCCTATTAATTTCATCAGGACGGACCAGCTCACT
Source organism: Gentiana straminea (assembly GCA_036785695.1). NCBI lineage: Eukaryota > Viridiplantae > Streptophyta > Magnoliopsida > Gentianales > Gentianaceae > Gentiana > Gentiana straminea. The sequence continues at coordinate 13,452,369 of JAVUPR010000137.1, forward strand.
CTCTGAAAATCAAGTTAAGAAGAAAGCAATAGCTATTAAGACAGAATCCTTTGTGTTTTCACAGGCTATATTTTGTATTTTCCTTCTGCCATAAAATACATAAATGGTAATCATAATTACCACTATCGATGAAATCAATGTCCTTGATGTGGTCAAAGAGCACTTCTACAGATAAGCAAAATCCTTTCTGTCGTGAGTTACACCCTTAATCTAAGTACACTAAGCAAAGTGAAGGGTGGCTAATTTGCACATAATAACTCACCTATTCTGCCAAGAAGCTTTACATAGATTTCCATTGTGTTCAACATTCACTCCTAGTCGAACGGAAATCTGGAGAGAACATAAAAACAACATTTTAAAATCCAGTAATCAACCAAAGCACCAAAGCAAAATCATTAATGAATTCTATTTTACCTTGCCTCGAATGTCAGCTGTATCTTTAAACATAGGAACGATTACTCTTTTATCGGGTTCCACTGTAATTTCAATTGCCTGAAAGAAAAAAGTTAACGTGAATCCAATTCTTCGTAAAAGAACATAATCAAACGGCAAGAAAAGCAAAAAAAATTACCATGGCAGCCAAGTTTCGAGATATTGAACTTCGATGAACTTTGGTTAAACTATGGCGGTTTATACCGTGAACAAGAATTATTGAATGAGAAGCAGTTGCGCAGAGAGTTCGATTGGCAAGTTTGAATGGGAAGAGAAAGGGTTGTGGAGAGAGGGAAGCATATATATTTCTAATAGCAAGTTTGCGGCAAGTAAGTAACTAACTAACGGACTAACGGATTCTGGGTGGGAGGGCCTATTACATTTGTTTTTTTTTCTTTCTTTTTTGATGTGAAACGAAAAATTAATTAAACTACATTGTATTGTTTACAAGTTGGGAATTTACGGTATGAAGAATATCTCTATTGCATCACACCACAGAATGCAATGAAGACTCTCGAGAAGATAATTAAGTGTTTGAATGGGAAGAGAAAGGGTTGCGGAGAGAGGGAAGCATATATATTTCTAATGGCAAGTTTGCGGCAAGTAAGTAACTAACTAACGGATTCTGGGTGGGAGGGCCTATTACATTTGTTTTTTTTTCTTTCTTTTTTGATGTGAAACGAAAAATTAATTAAACTACATTGTATTGTTTACAAGTTGGGAATTTACGGTATGAAGAATATCTCTATTGCATCACACCACAGAATGCAATGAAGACTCTCGAGAAGATAATTAAGTATCTCAACACTTCAAGTTGAGAATTTACAGTATGAAAAATATCTCTATTGCACCATACCACAGAATGCAATGAAACTCTTTACCTTAGAATCTTCCCTCCAAGTTCATGTTCTTCAAGCATTAATTAAAACATATATTTAGCCGACTCTCTCGATGCGTTCCTTTGGAAATGAAAATGAAAAATGACAGGGCCCTCCCAGCCATTAGGGCTGGGTCCGGCATAGAACCTCAAAATCCAAAGATGTAAACTCTTTGAGCAGGCAAACATTAGAAAAGGATGGAATATAAAAAAGAAAAAAGAAACTCGACATGTTTTGAGAAAAAGGCCGCTGCCGGAGGGGCAAGGAAGCCGACGGTATATCTTACTATTAGTAAGAGCAAAAAATCCAGCCCTAGGAATAAGCCACGACATCTTTTTTTTCTTTGGCAAAATGTTTGCTTTCTCGGCAGGTGGTCATTCCATTTTTTTTTTCATTTTTTTTTCTTTTTGGACAACGGTTGATAAGATAAAGATTTTATGTTTTTTCCCCTCTTTACAATATCAAGCTTATCTTTCTCTCAAAAAAAATATCAAAGCATATCGAGGAAGCTTCGTTCTTGCCATAAGCCGTCCGTCTGCCTGCAAATTTGTCTCACCTTTTATCTATCCCTTAGGTTTTCACATCAGGAAGAAAAATTCGACCTTGTGTCCTTTGCTGATGGCGGTTCGAAGGTAAATCTGCTGGGTAATGGAATGAATATGCTTTATTGGTGAGGGGTCATCTAATCAAACATCAATCAAGCAAGGTTCATTCATCCAAGCATAAATTCGAAATTACACAATGGATATATGGGAATTGCGGTTTGAATCTCAGTTTTCAAGACCAAGAGAACTAAGCATTTGCTCCCTTGTTCAGAGAATATACCCAAGATATACCCACAACAATAAGTCTTTCTTCAACAACTTATTTACTCTTCCATCATTTAAAGGTATTATTCTTGGGTTTTAGAATTTATTACTGCCTGCATGTATATATTATGTGCTTTTAAAGCTGATGACACGATCTTAAGAAAACTTTTAGCAGTTACATGGGTGAACATGGTCCGGTTCGGCCGGTTTTTTTCGTTTTTTAAAACCGAACCATTTTATACGGTTTTTAATTTTCGAAACCAAACTAGAACGGTTTGCAAACGTAAACCATTTGTTCGGTCCGGTTTGGTTCAGCTTGGTTCCGGTTTTTTACGGTTTTTCTTTAACAATTAAAATTATTGATAAGAAATCACAAATTGCCTCGTAACAACAAATGATAATATATGTAATACATTAGTACTATTATGCTAGTAAATCCAATGAGATGATTTAACAAATGTTTTATATTTAACTAACATCTACCCATGCGAATCTTAAAGATCCAAAAACCAATCATATTTAAACACCATCCAACACAACGAAATCGACACCTACAATTGAATTCCAAAGTTTGGGACAAACAAGATAATGAAAGAGTCATCCCTTACTCATTTCAATTCATCAATGAATCATCGATTTCAAAAAATACTAATAATGAACTAATCGTTATATTATTGAATATCATTTATAAATCTCAAAATCCATTTGACAAAATAATATTTTGAGTATAGTCAAGGAAGAAAGAGGAACGTGTTTGTTCCATAAGTAAGCGAGAGATAAATTAAAGATATTTAACTTTCACACATTTCAAACGAAAAAAAACATGTGATATAGTTTTGGACTTTATTTAGTTAGAACATATTCGTCATTTTATTTTCTCCAAAACACCAACTCGTATTTTGATTATCTCAACAATGTTATTGTCCAACATAATCTAATTATAAGCAAATAAAAGACAAACTTATATAAAACTAATGTATATAAATGCATTTATTTATATAAGATGTCAAACCTAACAAATGAACAAATCGGAAAATGTCCATGATTAAGTTCATCAACATCATTAGAAGAAGTAAGTCATACAAATAAGCATTCACATAATTCAAATATTGGTGCCGATGAAGTAGAAAGAGAAGAAAGAGTTAGCGGTGGTGAGTTGTGAACTGACATGTACTCGTGAATCTCTTAAATGATTGGAAATTAAAGACAAGTCTGTGAAATGATCAACAAAATATGAATCTTTAGGATATGAGATTAGTAATTGATCATTAATGCATTACATTAATTACAAAGGTTAAACAAGTTGAGTTGGACCGAAAAAAGCACATTGATGTTTTAAAGTATTAATAGATGTAGGTATGTGTGTGTGTGTGTCTATATATATATATATATATATATATATATATATATATATATATATATATAAATTCCGGTTTGGTCCGGTTTTAAACGGTTTTCATTTTTTTAAATTGGAACCAAATTGTTTTTTACGGTTTGGTTTTTTACAATACAAAAACCGACCAAAAAACCATGGTTTATACCTTTCCGGTTTGGTTCAATTTGGTTCGGCCGGTTGGTTTGGTTTCTGGTTTTTTTGTTCACCCCTTACATCTATTGCCTTGTGTTGTTTCTATTGTAAATTTTTCTTCAAATGGTCCAGGAATGCTACCTGTGTAACACTAATGTGCAATATGTGCGTTTTTAAGATGTTGCATTCCTGCCCTTTAGTAAATTCAGAATCTGTAATAGATAGTTAAACTGATTTTTCTGCCTTCTTAGAGCCTATTTGAAGTAAAAGCTTATGCTGTGGTATGAAACTATTACCAGACGTTGTATATTACACTTGAGGCCATTCATCTAAAATGCAAGTGTATGTTAAGAAATCAGATGCAATATGCAGTTTTTTAAGGACTGATTAAAGTATTAAAAGAATCTAATACTCATGATACTATGGATTCCATGTTGTTGCAACCGGTGAATTATTGTTTTTGTTCAATAATTTGTCATTTTAAGATGTACAAAGGGATTAACTGCTGCCCATGATTAGTGTGTTGTGTTTTCAAAGACCACTCAGAAAAAAAAATCGTCTTTCAAAAGAGGAAATATCATGTCCTGTTGTGATAAAGTCCAGAGAATAGAAATAGGTCAGGTAGGTTAGTGTTGTTGCTGCATTATAAGTCCAATTTACAGTTCTAATGCATGGTGTTACATAGTTTTAAATGTGGTTCTGGTGGGAAATATTGTTACAGAGTGTTACATTCAGACTTTTTAAACCCTTTGCTGCTGGAAATCTCATGTTCCTTCCAAAAATAAGAAAGGGCCTTTTTTATAGGCTCTTTGAAGTACAACCTTTTATTTTGGTTGTGGTAGGAAATAGCGTTGCATAGCTTTTATTGTAGTTGTGGTAGGAAAGAGTATTACGTAGTGTTAAATGCAACCTTCTTTGGCCCTTTGAATGTATTTAGGCCTCTTTTCATTTACAACAGGTAGAAAGTAGTGTTACAGTTTTGCGCAATTTCTGTTGTTTGGCTTCAAAAAACAACTAAGTTGTGTACTTATAGTTGTTTCTTCCCATGTTTAACTCGCGGTTTTGACATCTTTTTGAGACTTTGGTTAACTTACACCTTTGTGTATGTATTCTAATTTGCTTTACTATGTTTCATTTGCATCTACAAAGCTTTCTACAAGCTAGAGCGAGTGGACTTTGCACCTTAAGTTTAACCGGTATGGTTGCCTCACGAGTAATTTGTTGATATATTGACCCCTTAACTTGTTAGCTATGCTACCAATCGCTTCGATCATTAGGCATTGTTAGTTGCTTTTGTTGCTTGACATACTCTTTATCCGTGCATCCGTTGTGTGTTTTTTCCTTTTTCGTGTGTAGTGTTTTTCATTTTCAAATTTCAAAGCAAGGTCAAGTATACCATTTCATAAATGATCCGATTGGAACGGATGATCGGTGCAATAACCTACAATTCTACTTTCATGATACCCAATATGAAAAAACAAACCGTCTCGAGCGTTGTCCGCGGCCGTATGAGATGACCGGATACGAACTACCGCGATGCTTATTTGTCGGGCATGGTGTGAAGTGTTTGAGGTTTCAAATGGTCGCTCTAAAGGTACCTTATTAACATTGTTGTTTTTCCCCTTGCTTGGTTTTGCTTTACCCTTTTATTTTTTACCCCTTCCGGCACTATACGAAATAAATGTTCCTTTAGGGTGTTATGTCTAGCCAAACAAATCGGTGTGTGTCGAAAACAACAAAGCAAATATCATTACACAATTAGATAGATTAGCTAAGCTTTCTAGGTGGAGGAAAAAGGAAAAAGCTAAGAAAAAGTTGTAAACAAGAAGGTACAAGAACAAGTTCTCGGTGTCTTCACAAGAAAAGTAAATTTGAACCATTATGTAAGGAGCATGACAATAATGCTTCTTTCGTAAGCATCAAAACGTCTACTCCGTCCGTTATCCTATGCAATGTCCCCGATCCGAAATCGATCGGTTTTTCGCCCATGGTAATTGCCATGAACTAGAACACATTGCTCCACTCTTTGCTCCTTGCCAGGTTGCTTTATCCGATGTAACTCCAATAGATGTTCCTTAAGAGACTGCAGAAATTGTTTTTCCGCATTCTAGGCGATGCCGATGTTTCCCAAAAAATTGCTATCGATTTGTGAAGGGACCGAATCTCTCTTGGCTACCGAACAGTGTGGTTTGTTCAATATTGTGATGGTTTTATTTATTCTTATCGCGAATTATTTCTCGAATATTCTTAATTTATAAAAATAGAAATTCAAATTGAGGGGTTTTTCCTACCTCACACCTAATGTACATGTACATATACATACGCATGCATTTGCGCATAGTCATACATATATATACATTACACATACAAACATTAAATTCTAAAAGGCTCAATAATGCCAACGAGCAAACGCTTTAAGCTTCGGGATGCTCGAGTTCGGCTCAAGTTTGATAGATTCCTATATGAACGAGCCGAACACCAAACTCGCTTTGGCAGATTGTCTCATTTAGACCCTTGTACCCGGGGTTCATTGTGCCTAAGAAATGAAGGATGATTCGGCTTATATTGGTTTGTTTACCGATGTAGTATGAGGAGGGAATGCGAAAAACAATGTGTTGTCACTTGAAGCACTTCATCTCGATACCTCACTCCAAGAGAAGTAAGATTTTACATGTCAATTTTGTGTGTTTATCTGGGCAGTTACGACCACATTATCGATGAATAACTCTTTTCGTTTTTGTGGTTTCATTTATGGCTAGGTTGCGAAAATGTATTCTTTTCCATCGGATTTCCAATTTCCACACCGTCAGTCTTGGTATTGTTTTCCTAATCTATTTTCACAAAAAATATTAATGTTGATATGTCCTTTTCAAATTACCGTCTCAAATAAAAGCTTAATTTGCTAAATAGATGTCTAGAAAAGGCTCACCCCTTTATATGCCTTAGTGCACACACAAGATATGTCTTTGTTAAATTACCTTCTCAACAATTTTGGAATCCATACATTTTTTACATTGTTTGTGTGGGCATGTTTTGTTTTCGGACTATGAATTGTTTGATTTCGATTTCGATTCGGTTGCTTAAAACACTTTTGCTACATGTTTGTGTCCGATTACGCGTTCTTCGGGAAACAAGTTTAAGCATAGCGATGGTTGCTCCACTTCTCGTTATCTATTTACTACTCCTCACTTACCATGCAATCACAATCCCTAGCTCGAATATATTGACAAACTACCCCGATTGAATAGATTATATTGAAGGCCTAAGTTATGAATTAGTAGTGTGTTGTCGTGTCTTTTTGTTTCGTAAAAAATGATAAGTCAATTACATTGTATCATAACGTTATGTTATTATATATATATACTATTTGTAGACTATTGATCATTGAACGGTAGTATTTTGTTTGTGTATTTCGTAAGCTATGCCATATCATAGATATGGTAGCTAATGACCGGTTAATCTATGCTTATCTATGTAGTATTGTGTTGTTTTCCCCCGCTTATTGCCTTCTGTGTTAGCGCAATATTTTGAACCGTTTATTAAAAATCCAAGTTCTGTAGTGGGCATGCCGTGCTTTGCACGGCAAATAGTATCACTAGTCTATATATTATAAAAAGAGATGCAAGTGCATCAATAGCCTTCCACGTCCCCTCTTTTCTTAAACTTGGATTGCTCTCTAACTGACACGTGGAAAGCTCTGGGCTTGACACGTGTCAGCTTATATATTTTTTTTTAATACAACACTTTCATGCTTTCCACCGAAAATAGGACGGAAGGCTCGCTATGGGGGGATGAGATCACCTGTCCAATTTGTGTGTCTAATTTCGGTGTCTAAGTAAAAACGACGTCGTTTCATGTGTGTTTTGTTTTTTGTTTTTGTTTTTTATTTTTATTTTATTTTTTTGAAGAAACGACGTCGTTTTTACTTAGACACCGAAATTAGACACACAAATTGGACAGGTGATCTCATCCCCGCTATGGGTGGGGGCGTTTTCAAGGGTTCAGACGCGTAGTTTCGGTCAAGCATCCGGCGGATAATTGGACGGAGGCGGCGGAGACATGGAAGTATGCTTTTCCCATTGGATTTTAGCAAGGCTTTGTACATACGTACACTTGGTATATGTCAGATCCTTAGACAGAAAACGCGTCCTGCGTCTTTATCCTACGGTTTTTAATCGAATGGATGTGAATCTTGCATCTGTATCCGAGATAAACAGGTTTGGTCCAGGTAAATGCTTGCTTCGATTTTACAGTGTCTTATCTTGTTTTTTTTTCCCCTTTAAAGCAAGAGAACCCAGCAAGCATTCATTTTACACGACAAGGGGGGCTCATTGTTCAGTACTCTAGGCACACAGAGAGCTGATGCTTTTTTAAGAAGTGTGAGCTGAGGCATTCTTACCTGTATGTCGTTGATATTGAGCTTTGATTTGTTGACCGTTGATATTGAGGTTTGATTTGTTGACTGCATTTATACTGCCTATTTTTTTCTTATTAGTAGTGAAACTAATATTTTGCAGATGCAAATATAAAGCTGAGAGTTGGATTATTACATTAGTGTGGTTGATAGTGTGCGTGATAGGTGCGATTCAAAGTTCCATGTTTGTTTTTTTACATTAGTTTAGCTTCAATTCATTTGCACTCTTGTGTTGGTCTTAGGTTGTTAGATTTCTTTTTACAAAAATACCTATATGTATATTGTTTAAGCATATACGTGGTCTGTTTTTTCTATTACCTTTTGCTGTAAAGAAAAAAAAATGGGAACAAGAAAACATAAATTGTTTCATTCATAAACAATAACATAAGCAATAAAAGAACACAAACACCACACTTTTGTTTTAGTGAATTAAACTTTTCATCATGGTTTGGTAGGTAATTTTCAGAAACTGCTATATATCGAGGTTTGCAATCAATGAAACTGGTTCAAGGATTTTGTAACAGGCCCATCATGCAAAAATGTGGTGATGTCGATGACTGTGTTTCTACAATAGAGGCTTTTAATTTGAGCTTGCTACGAAACTGAGCGAGGAAGAAGTGGGCAATTTCAATTTTCCTTTTCCTGGACAAGTGGATTTTATCAATGATGTAAGTAAGGAAGGTTTAGAGGTACTAAATCTCTTGTCTTTGTCTTCTTGAAGTTTTTGAATTTTTATTTTTAGGAGTGTTTCTCTCAATTCAGTGAATCCATATATTGTTTTGTCCACTGAAGTATAGAGATCACCAGGGATCAACTCCTTCTACCATTACAAGGGGGGATTCTACAGGGTCTCAGTTTCTTGATGTCCTAGAACTTGAGGCTTTTTACCGAATAATTGTAATAGTTCAAATGTGCTTTATGTTTTCTTTTCTTTGATCATAACAAAATTGGTGGGCTCGGGTTTACCTATCATACAGACAACCGATATATAATTCCGTTTGATTTATAAGTTGGTTAGATAAGAAACTCAGGTTTATCTATCATGGTTTGATTGTTCATTTGTAAATTGTCTTGGTTTGGTTTGGTTTGGTTATGGAGAAGGCACCTTCAGAAATTATAATTTGTTTTTAGCTATTTGTGTCATGTTTCTTTTGTCTTGTAGGGTTACTTGCAAGTTCTCATGTTTGCAGCATATCTTTTAGTCAAGCTTTTCCCTCTTGACCTCTTTGCAATGGATAGCTTCCACATAGGCACTTTTCGGACTATGGGTTAATCATGCCCGGCATTTAAGCTGTGTACAATTTAGGCATAAATGTTGTGCTTTTCAAAATCAACTGCAGCTTGTCAAAGCCTCTGTGCCCCCCTCCCCCGCCAATTAAAGATCGGCAAAAGTGAGTGAATTTCGACGTTTTTCTTTGTGGTATAGTGTTTACTTTGAACTCTTTTAAATTCAAGATTGTACTTGTTTGCATATCTGTGGTGCCTAGGTACGTGCTACCTTTGTGATGCTGTTTACTTTGAGCTCTTTTTATTTCAAGAATGTAGTTTTTCGTCCAAACCCCTGCAATGACCTGGTGTATCAAGGACCATCTATCCAAGATAACTATCATATTCTTTAGTTACCAAACATTAGGACTATAATTGTATTCATAAGCAAACTGAGATATATATATATATATATATAGTATCTCGGTTCTCTATAACCCCCACTCTTTGTCGATTTTGTAATTTATCTCTTTCCGTTCCATCAAATTATGCTAACAAGCTATGCCATTTTTTAATCCATATGTTTTCTCGTCTCCCCAATTTTGTTGATGAACAATCACAACAACTGGATCAAGAGAAATGCACGACATACAAATCATCGATGGGGCTCTCAATTAAGAGTGGACTTCGATTGCACCTTAGATTTTTGTATGTTTCACAGAAAATCCAAGTGTTTTTTTCCTTCATTGTTAGACGAATTTTGATGGGAACGGGTAGATGAGCTGGGCTGATGGAAATCATGATTGGCACTCGGTAAAAATTTTCCTCTCTGCCTGCCTGCCTGCCTGTTTTATTCAGATATCCATTTAACCCTCATGCCAGCTTTTGGGATTTTCTTACTCTTATTCGTTTATATCAAGATTTGTTGTGCTGATGTGTTTAGCCATTACATTTGTTTCTTCCACTACTTTTGGTTTAACACAATTACGTTGCAATTTGGTAAGTGTTGTACGTATGTTACCGTTATAATTTTATCACCATGTTATGCCTATTGCAATACAATTTAATGTTATTATTATATATGCTAAAAGAATAATTCACAATGTTGGCACGCCGTGCCTTGCACGGCACACGTACCACTAGTATATATATATAAGTGCAAGAGAGGCCATCCCATTGGTCTGCCAGCTGTCTTCAATATTTATTTACCTATATAATTTTCTTTTTAACATTTTTAATTCAGTGTTCAAACTAAAAAAAGGGATACAGCTGTTAATTTGATCTTTTGGAGAAGTGACGCTTCCACTTTACCAAAGTCCTTTGAACTTTCGACGTATAACTTTCGATACGTCGTTTCAATCAAAGACTGATGTTATTGTTTTTTTTTCTTTTTTTGTTTGCTGATGTTATAGTATTAAACACATCATTATTATTAAAAATTACCCTAAAAAAATTAGGGGGAATGAGGGAGAAGGACAAAAATATTTCATCAATTGAGTAGAAGGACAGTCTTTTCAAACTTTTCGCATAAAGAAAAACTATTTATTCACTGTCGAAATTCACTTGTGTTCGAAATTCACTGTTTAAATTCACTGCCGAAATTCACTATCGAAATTCACTAATTTTCAAAATTCATTGTCGGGATTCACTGATTTTCGGGATTCACTGTCAAAATTCACTATCGAAATTCACTGATTTCGGGATTCACTATGGAAATTCACTGATTTTCGGGATTCACTGTTTGTCCTTCTCGCTATAAAAATTATGCGCAATTGTCCTTCTCCCTATAAAAAATATGTAGTTGTCCTGTTGCTTAATAATATTCCAGATTGTGTCCTTATCCCTAATTTCCCATAAAAATTATTAGAAAAAATGGAAACTCGAACTTATATGCTCAAAAACTTAAATCTATGATATACGTGCTCCGTAGGAAATGTTTTGAAATATATGCTTCGTCCGACTCATGCGTGAGTCACGCATGGTATGGCTTTGACGCATACGGAGCATATATATCATAGGTTAATTTTTTGGGCATATATTTTCATGTTTTCCCAAAATTAAAATAGCAATGGTGTGATTTTTTTCCCTTTGTTAAAAAAACACACCATTATTAAATTCGATACATTAAAAAAATATTATAAGGTGATTTTCAATAACATAGGACTTCATTTTACTCGGTATAAAAAAGGTTGCGTGTGTATAAATCTTTCATTCCGTAAAAAAGATTTAAAAAAATAGGATAAATGAACATATGAAAAATAGTTACATATTTCATTCATGGTTAGGTGGCTGCTGTTGTAGTACTATAACTATTTAACACACCATTATTAAATTTGGGGGGAAGGGGCCACAAGGACAAAAAAAATTAATAAATGGGTCTGGAATGACAAAAGTAACCTTTTCATGATCATAAAGGACCAAAATCACAATTGTTATTTTAAAATTGTTACTTAACGTGTTAATCTTACTTTGTGTTTTACAATTGTTACTTCATATTTACTCTATTCCATATTTGTTACTTCATAATTGTTACTTTTGTCCTGATTAAATTACAGTTTCCTTCTATCCCGATTTTTTGATAATTTTGTCCTTCTAGACAAAAATCTATTAAACTTGATACATTAAAAAAGATATTATAATGTGATTTTCAATAATATGGGACTTCTATGTTTTATTACTCGGTATAAGAAATAGTACTTGTTGTTTCAAAAAAAATATAGTACGTGTTTAAATCTTTCGTTAAGTAAAATGTGAAAAAAAAGACCGGGTATAAAAAAACATTAATATTATAAATAAATAATTCTTTTTTTGATAATTTATAAATAAATAGTTCTCTTACGTTTAAAAAAGAATTGTTATCAGCATAATCTTACGTTTTTTTACTATGTACAGTTTCCTTACGTTTCAAAAAGAATTGCTATCAGCATAATTTTTCTTGAAAATTTTTATTTTATTTTGAGGAAAGTACTGTTACAATTAAATACGGAACTTACCTTTAATAATACCTCAAAAAAAACTTACAATTAAACTCTACATACATATCTGCTTTTAGATGTATATCAATATCACAGTTTACAAGTCCACTTTTACTTTTTCCCGAGGCGTTGGGAGTAAAAAAGGGGAAATACTTGTATGGTGAGGGAATTTGAGGTGAATTTACGGGTGAAATGATCAGAACCACATAGTTTAAATACATAATAAACTGTGTGGTCTGTAAGGTGCCACACGGTGTCTCCACACCGTGTGGAGACACCACAGAAGAACATTCCGTGAAAAAGAGTTAAGGTTAAAGGTTGTAAAGGACAAATTTTAATCTAAAATGGTTAAGAAGGACAAACATGTAGTAACACATGTAGTAACACGTGTACAAAAATGTAGTAATACATGTAGTGACTGTCATTCTCAACCATTTAAGTTTAAAACATATTCTTATGGACTCTGACCCTAAAGAGTTATTTGCCCTTTCTTCTTCTTCTTCTTCTATTTTCTGCCCCCCTCCCCCTTTCAGACAAGACGTGTATGAAGCCTAAACAGATGTCCTACACCCCCTAGAAAAAACAAAAATTGTACTAATGCCGAGTTCTTCGTATACATGCAAGCGACACAACAAAATTGTACTCCCTCCGTCCCGTAATATAACTCCTTTTAACTTTTTTGTGGTTTCCCAAAATATAAGTTCTCCCATTTCAATACAATATTAATGTATTGTTTTCATTTTCACACTAAACCATGCAATATTATAAGTCACTCACAAAAAACAATATAATATTTTACCAATTAATATCAACGAAAGCAATATAGTTCGAAAGTTATCAATCAGACCAATTAATGGATCCTGAGTACACATTGAATTGTCATCTACATAAAAAGAGAAGTATGAGTTCCAATGTAAGTATGAATTCGAACATAATAAACAACAACATGACAACAGACATAGAAAACATTTTTTTGGTAAAAACCGGATATTTAAATTAATTGAAAGAAACTGTACAACTATTTGTTCAAAGCGAATAAAGGAAAGCTATCGCCTTCGGGGGCATTGTCGGTCTTCATTGTGGAACTCTTCATTTCGCCAATACCATAAACTCGAAATCAGCTCTCGGAAAAGAAATCGCCAAAACTCAATATTGTCTTTCTTGAATATGTCTTTCTGAAGACAACCGTCAAGCCAAGTGGGGGTGTCATGAACGTTGAAGAACTCGTGCCAATGTTGGTGGTGCACAACGTCCTTCCACAATCCACGTGTCCAACTACAATCCCGAAGGGCGTGTAAAATAGATTCGCTAGAGCTTCCACAGGAGGTGCACGTGTCATCATCGATGATATGCCTTTTAGCGAGGGTGCCAGCTGTGGGGAGGGAATTCTTACGGATGAGCCAAAGAAGGATATTACCTCGAAGTGGGCCTTTAATGCTCCAGATTCGTTTCCAATTCGCATTGTTATTAGTCATTGGTGCGGGTGATTTACAGACTGCATGGTAGGCCGAACTCACCGAGAATTTTCCGGAAGGGTGGCCGGTCCAGATGGGCATTCCATTGGCATCTAAAGCAAATGCCTCCCTCAACTCGTTCGCTGCAAAACAAATGTGGCGCCAAATAAAGGAACAAGTCGGCTTCGGTGTCGCGAATGGAGATCCATATTTTTGTGTCAGGATTTGGACCCAAAGTTTGTTGTGGTCCGTCAGAATCTGCCATACAAGTTTGGCTAAGAACGCAGTGTTCATCTCTCGAGCTCGCCTTATTGCAAGGCCACCGTGGGACTTGGGTTGACATATAGAGTTCCAAGCTACGTGATGGATCTTTCTCTTATCTTCATGGTCAGCCCAAAAGAATGAGCGTGCGATTTTGTCCAGCTCATCAGTGATAGAAACGGGGAGCTTAACCGTCTGCATATGGTAGAGGGCCGTTGTTGATATAACAGACATAGAAAACATGTAAATTCATAATACATATTCCCTCCGTTCCACAATAACTGAGGCAGATATCAAAATATTTTGTTCCATTTTATGTGAGGCAGTACAATTTTCAATGCAGCATTTATTGTGTTTTTACTTGATTTACCCTTATTTATTATATTAAGAGATATCAAAAGAAGGTCGTATTAATTATATCCAAGGACATTCTAGTCTTTTCATTGTAAAAATTAATGCATTAACCACCTCCTTAAAATGTGTAATTTTGACAACTGCCTCAGATAAATTGGAACGGAGGGAGTAGTAAAAACGTTAATAACATTCTTTCTCGTAATCATAATGTGTTAAATTTATTAATTTTTTATTATTATACCGAATCTATAACATTCTTTCTCGTAATCGTAATGCATTAAATTTATTAAAAAAGTTATATTATACGGAATCTCAATGTACAGTAAAAATTTGTCTGTATTAAGTCTTGTATGGTAATGGCAATCTTTCAATTGATGTTCTTGGTTCCATTACATTATATATATATATATATATATACTAGTATGAAACCCGTGCATAATGCACGGGAATTAATCTAACACAACTCATCAATTACAAATTAATATCCTATCACCTTCTCGAAATGATAATTGAATTCATTGTCATCGCTCTAACGAATGCTATTGATAAAGCCAAAAAAATGCACTCTTTGATTTACCAATATATGAATCAAAAGATTTCAAAACATCTATCTATGAAGCATAACCTTTCTGGGTTATTCGAAAGGGCTTATCAGTCACTCTCTTTGATCTCTTGGCTTGCTGAGCATTGTCAAATGCACCCTATAATATGGGAACTCAAATCCACCCGCAACAATCAACAAAAAGGAAACAAAAAAGATTTCATGTGCACCTCTCTAAAATTGACTCTAAGTTCGTCAGGCAAAAGAATCATCATCACTTAAAAAACAGGAAAAAAAAAAGAAGTTTTTATCCATTACTTCATGCGTTTGCAGTGAAGTATTAAGTAAAAACCAAACCATTCATGAAAGCAAAAAATAAAAAATTAACAATAATTAAACCCTAACTATCAGCCTTCAATAAAACATAATAAACACATAATTTAAAAGCAAGTAAAAGATAGGGAAATGTAAACCACCACAACAATGTAGCTGGATGGAAAAATCGAGCGGCCACAATTTTCCTTGGTACCTAGCTTCCTCACTTATTCATTCTCTCCACAATGCTGCACACACATAAGAGGAAACATTATCCACTTGATAATTAAAGGTAAAAAACGTCAAACAGCGCACACAATGTTCATTGCAAAATGGAAAAAAAGAATGAAATGTTAAATCATACCGGCCCACTGATGGTCCCCGTACCAAGGAGGTCACCAGGTCGCATGTTGCAGCCATTAACAGTATGGTGTGCAAGTTGTTGTGTAAGACTCCAATATCTGTACGAAACCATGCATCGTTGACAATAAGATTCCGCCTCCAAGTTCCAAACAAACAGTTTAATGTATCCAATGGTGAAATCATATGATGAATCTAAGCTGTGAGAGGATCCTCATAGATGCTTGAAGTTGCTTTGGGTGAAAACATAAGAATGTTCTTGTCCAACAGGCTTGATGAGAACCTTAAATTTAAAATTAAAAGATTAAAAGTTTAACGATTAGCTCTAGATCGAAGATAAACGTTTAGAACGTCTTTACCTACATAGTTACCGTAGAAACTTGAGCAACTCTTTCAAAGGTACCCGTCTAGTGGAAAACTTCAGTAAATGAAGGAGCTGAAGTACCTGCAGGAAAATGTAATAGCTTCTAGAGGTTTATAAGATATGACAATGGCGGAGGTTTCTAGAGTTAATGATACGTACGGGTCAGTTTTGAAATGATTTATTAATAACGGTAAAATATCATAGAGAATGAAATAACAAGAAGATATCTTACCTTTGTTGAGGCATCAATTGAAACCACGTGTAGCGAACACAATCAAACAATTCAATAGAAACAACTCCATAACAGGAAAATATCTTACCTTAGTTGGGGCATCAATAGAAACCATGAACATAATGAAACAATCACACAAAACCCATTGTGTAACCAACTTATAAAACTAAAATACACGAAAACATAAAAAAAAAAAAAAAATTAAAAAAAAAACGGAAAAAAAAGAGAGAGAGTCAAGAATGATTGAGATGCATTGGGGTGTTCGTATAAGCACCCAGAATACCAAGGGATCAGGATTTGACGGATTCATATAAAGAGAAAGAAAAGTTACCACATTTCAAGGTAGGTCAGAATTCAAAGCTTCCCGGAGAGTATTTTGGGCGGAAAAGTTTGGTTTTATCTCTTTTGTTTTTGTTCTTTTCTAAACCAATGGAGGACAATGGGCCGTAAACTATGATGTTGATTTATTTTGGTTATTGGGTTATGGATGATATAATTATGCTATATGTCTTTATTATATAACTTAGTTTTTAAATATGGGTTTTTTGTTGATAATGACTACTTATCAACTTAATAGGGCGTTGAGGACGGACTAACAAATTATTTTATTCAGACTTTTTTTTTATGTTCTTGGGGATTTTTTAACAATGAATATTAATTTTTCCATGATTTGCTTATACGCACAACATCAGAACTTCATTCGACGAACATACTCCTTCCTGTTGAAGTCATTTGAGCAATTTCTATGTGGCCGGAAGAATGTGATGAACCGATGATACTACGAAAATATGGATGATGTTACCGGAAGAACAAGATGATAACTGAACTTATATATATATATATATATATATATATATATATATATATATATATATATATATATATATATATATATATATATGGCTAAAATGTTATTCTTTTTGTAGACTCGTAGAGTTGTAATCCTTCTATTTTCTTAGACCCTTCGTTTTAAGTGAATAGAAAATACTTTAAATGCCTATCTTGGAAAGAACAAGATGATAGGGCCACTTGCAAAGATACTGGAGTATCAGCAGAGTAAAGAAGGCCTTTACGTTGTGCGTTCTTGACATATCGAAGTACATGTATGGCAGCATGATATTGATGCACAGTGGGGGAGTCCATGAATTGGCTGAGCTGCTGGACAGCAAAGCTGATGTCTGGACGAGTGATGGTGAAGTAATGGAGTTTTCCAACCACACTACGGCATAAGGTATTATCAGCTAACATGTCTGAATCACCAGAGAACAATGCAGTCTTGGACTTCATAGGTGTGTGTGCAGGCTTACAGTCCAGCATGTCATATTCTTCCAGTATCCCGAGTGCATATTTGCGTTGTGAGATGTGCAAACCTGACCGTGATCTGATAACCTCTAAGCCTAGGAAAAATTTCAATTCTCCTAGATCTTTAATTTTGAATAGCTCATGCAAATGTGTCTTGATCTCATTAATAAGAACCATGTTATTACCAGTTAGTATTATGTCATCAACATAGACTAAAGATAAGATGAAATCTGGGCTTGTTGTCTTAAAAAAAAGGTTGTGGTCATGACTGGATAATGTTTGGCTTTGGAATCACTCGATTCGCATATCGGGTGAATGAAAAATTAATGCCTAAAGTTGGTTGAAGATGTATAGGAGACAGGAGTTGAAGGGAGGACCTCAACTCAATCTCCCACATAGGTAACTTGAGGCTTGTGAGCTCAAGTAATAAGAGCTAGTGTAGACTCTTATAGATGTGCCCCAAGGGGCACGGCACTTTTGTGCAGGAGGGAGGACTTAGATAATTCCACAAGCGCGTGCCGCCGCCACCGTCCGTCCGGCTCGGCTCGGGATCGGATCGGATGTTACTATTAATTTTTTGGACAAAATTTCTTTATGAAATTAACCATAAAATTAATTTTGGAATGTGATTGTGTTATTCGACCAATCGGAATTCATTGAGTCATTCGAACAATCAGAATTCATACGACACAATATCCGACCAATCAGAAGCCATGATGGTGTCGGCTATAATGTCCTACACGCCTCAATGACTTTTCTTGGGGGAAAAGTCGGCCGACTGTGTCATCCGGCCAATAAGAATTGAGTATTGGCACCTCATCTCCACTATATAAAGGATCCCTATTAATGAGAATTAAATGAATTTTCTCTAGTCTTTTCCACCACAAAAAGTCTAGCATATAGATCTAGTTCTTGAGTCGAAGAGAAGTCGGAGCACTCTGTAAGTTCGCCGGAGCTCGGATTTTTGAAGTGCCTCTAAATCCGGGACGTAAAGCCGTTGTATCTTGGGAGACAGTTGCTACTACCGTGGACACCATACCAGAGCAATTTGTCTTAAGGAAAGAGTAACTACTCGCCTCGGTTTGTCATTTATTTATGCATCGCACTTTACTTTTTTTCCTTTGTTTTGAGTAAGATCTGTGCTGTGATAGTTTTATTTTGTTAGATCTAGATTGCAATAGATTTATTTCATTAGATCTACACCTTCACAGTTTATTTTATTAGATCTACTTAATAAAATAAATTTTATTTTTCTGTTATTTTTCTACGTTTAATTATCCATTATTTATGGATCTGTTCCGTAAATCACTCCACACACGATACACTTTTCCAACAATTATATGAGAGCTGATTTAGGTCATCGTGTTCATTTTTATGAATCAGAAGGGAGTAATATAAGTTAACATTACACGAAATATGTAGTTACCTACTTACCTCCGGTAGGGTTAGATAACCTACAACCGACCTCGATTTATATATCGATGCTTTGTTAAGAATACGATATAGATATATGCTAAAGCTCCAGCTCCCCAAGCTCACTCGTTCACTTTCTCCACATCTTCCAAGTAAAAGAGATACTTGAGATTCACTCCAAATTTGTCTTGGAACAAGGTGCATCCTAGAAACACCAATAAGTATCCTCTTGCAACCTTTATGCTTATTAGATAGGTTATTAGATAGGTGATCAAATGATCTGTTGTGTCCTCGATCACACTGAAAGAATTACAACTTTCTACTTCTTTCTTTACACTTTTATCGAGAATACCAAGAAGAGATGCCACATTTGGAATGATTTGTAAAGGCTCATCCACGGTCTTCAATGCCGTTCCAACAATCTTGATACCCAGGACTACCTCCGTCCCACAAAAAGTGTTCATAACGAAAAAATGAATTGTCCCATAAAAAGTGTCCATTTAAATTTCCAATACATCATTAAATACATTTTTTCCAATCATACCCCTATTTTAACATTTAATTTTCCATAATCCTTTCATATTCCAAAACAAACATTTATGATTAGTTAAGGATATGTTTGTCTATTCATTCTTAAAATACAACACATTAATTATTTCCTTAATCTCCGTGTCCAACAAAAAGTGGACACTTTTTGTGGGACGGAGGTAGTATAATATATCCTTGTTTCTTGTTTTTTTCTTTATCATCATCCGTACTTCTTATCATTCTTAGCATTTGGTTCTTTATTTTAATTTTTTTTAGGAAAACAAAGCATTTAATTGGGGTGCTTATATAATAAAAATGGTCTTTATTCACATCACACAACTGATCTACCCATAGTCTCACACCTGCTGGTGTATCATACCTTTATTAAAAAGTAAAAATCGACTCTATAAAATTCGAATATAAAATCAAGAGCCCATCTTCCGAATGCAAGAAGAGACAGGAAGACGGGAATAAGGAAAGAAGGATTTTTTTTCTTTTTTATTTTCTTTGAAGTGTAATCGTCGAATGGAGGAAGAAGAGAACCGTGTGTTGATGGAGGGTTTAGTTAGGGTTTTCTCTTTGTATTCTTAAATTATGATGAACATTTTAAATAGAAAATTAAGTAAAATGACACATATTGCAATATTTTTAAGTAACATGACACCCAAATTTTGTATAAAGGGAGAATGACAACTTATAGCCTAATAGACAAAAATTAAAAAAATAAATAAAAAATCACTTACGTGTTTCTCCTCTCTCCCTTTTTTTCTTATTTCCACCTTTGTTTTCAAACACACGTATCTTTTAATCTAGATCTCCAAACGTGATGGAAATTTCACTTAATTTTTTATTTTTTCATTCTTTCGTTTTGAGACTTGGTTCGATATCATTACATCGATTTTCGTGAGATTCATTGTCGAAATTCACTTCGTAAATCTCGCCAGCAAATCCCGAAAAACAGTGAATTTCAAATAATAGTGAATTTCGACAGTGAATTTTCGTAAATTACGTCGGAATATGATGTATATGGTCTCAAAATAAAGAGTATGAAAAAAAATAAAAAAATTGATGAAAGATTTTTCAATTTTGGAGCTATAGATTGAGAGATATAAATGCTTCAAAAATGATGGATTAGAGAAAAGTGTGGTGTTGTTTTTTTTGGGAAAAAAATGCATCCGGATTTTTTAAATTTTTTTTGCAAATTTTTTTGAAAAATTGTCTTATTTCCTAATTGATAAAATATTTTTATCGTTCTCTCCAATTCTCCTTTTTTAAATCGGTAAGACAGCATAGGATTCTTAAAACAAATATACTAAAGTGTCAACCCCACAACACATTATAAACATCGTGTTTTAGTGTTTCTCTGTGTGTGTGTGTTCATTTACTAAAATAAAATAGAAGTTTGAAAATTACTCCATCTTACATTATAAACACATTATAAACACCGGTTGCTCTCAGGCCAAAGTGGAAGCTCAATCTTACATCCAGGCAAATCGATTGCAGTTCAACCCCAGCCCAAGCAAATCACCTAGGGAGCTGGAGTAAGCCAGAAATAGGTACGGTGAAATTTAATGTTGATTTTGTAGTGAGGAATGACAGGGCAGCAGTTGGTGGCCTAGTTCGTAACAGCAATGGAGTCATTCTTAATAGTTATTCCATGAAGTTAGATGAGAGATTTGATGTGCTCACGGAAGAAATCTTGGCCATTTCGCTATTGTCCTTGCTATGACTTGGGGCTACTTCAAAGTAATTTTTTAAGGAGATTCTCTTTTAGCTCACCAAAAGCTATCAAATGCAGATTTAGATTATTCGCCAACCGGAATGATTATCGATGATTGTAGATCGTTTCTTCATTGGTTCTCACATGCTAGTTTCTCCTTTGTCAAGCGTGAGGGCAACATGCCAGCTCACTTATTGGCAAAAGAAGGTTTAGGTTTGGTTGGTCTAAAAGAATGGGGTACTTCGACTCCTATTGTAATTGCTTCTATTTGCCACGATCTGGTGCAATAAAATTCCTTTTAATTCTCAAAAAAAAAAAAAAAAAAAAAAAAAAACAAACAAACAAACAAACGGATTGCATCCTTCTATCATGTGGAGAAGTTATATTGTAGGTGGTGATCTTCTTGCAGAAGGAATTAATTAGGTGGAGAGTTGAAGAGCTTAGGGCCAGAGCCATTTATGACTGTTGATAAGGACGAGTGTTTGAGAGAATAGTTAGCCAGGGGCGGACCCGCCATGTTAAGGCTGGGTCTATGGACCCCACTCAAATTTCCTGGCGAATTGACTAATATACCCTTCTAATAATATTAAAATAATGTATGTATATTATTTCAGACAATTCATATTGCAATAATCCATTTAGTTCAACTGGTTAGAAGTTTTATCACTTAGGGCCTTTCTTTTAGCACACCAGATGATGGTTCATTTATTTAACTTAACGAATCAAGTTTGAACAAGATTATAAACTCGTTTTTTAAAAGAACTAGTATGAGCAAATTCGCGAACGTTCGATTATGTTTGTGAATCTGTTTATATAGATAAACCAATTTACAATATAACCCTAACACATAATATGATACAAACTAATTTTATAGAATATATATGAAGTTCTCTTAATATTGTTGATATTATGATGTTTCAATATTACTTTGTATTTTATTTTTTATTAATTTGAGTTTGATTATTGATACTTTAACGAGCCAAACTCGAGCCTAGCCGCAAGCACAAAAAGATCCCAGAGCGGTCAACCGAAATCACAGCCAGGGGCGGACCCACCCTATGCACGGGGTGGTCTCAAGCCCCCCCCAAATGGTCACAAGCCCCCCCCCCCCCCATATGGTCCCAAGCCCCCCCCAAATTTTTATTATTGTAGTAGTAGTGTTAATATTAGTATGTTATGTGTCTTTTTCTTGAACAAAAGACCTTATATCCTAGTGGTTTAAGAACAAACCATTTTCAGTCTTCATAATTCTAGGTTGTAAGTTCAAATCCCACTTTTTATTTTTTTCCCGGATTTTTTTTAGCTTTGCAGTTTATATACCAAGACCACCCCGAAAATTTTTCCTGGTTCCGCCACTGATCACAGCTCCGAAATTGCAGAAGGCATGACCGCCCGAGCCGCCTCAGATTGTAAATTAAAAACTGAAATATGGACATGCAGAGCAAACAAAAGAGAAAAGAAAGGAGAGAACAACGTACTCCAAAAGAGAAACCGAAATAATATTCGACACAGATAACTACAATCAGAACACTGTTGTAATGATTCTCCTCCATGAAAGAAAGAAGTAAAAAAAAAAATCAGATTGCAGTGAGGACTAGAAAATGAGATTCGATTTCCTCACAAGTCACAAGTTGATTGAGACTAAACATGACCTGCATACTTCCATTTGTACCAAGGAAAGCACCAATCGACAATTCTGTCTATACCGGTGATATTCTAATTTATCGAAAACTAGGGTCCTGTGTTGATCAATTAGATCATACAAACTCAGTTGTCTATCTTTTGTTTCGTAAAGGAGTTTATCCTTCTTCCAGAAAGAAACCGGTCTTCAGATTTGATGCAGATGTCCGATGAAATAGAGTTTAGTCCATGTTTCTTGAATCCCATGTTTCTTCCTTATCCATACATTCAAAAACTGGTTCTCGATAGAGGGGTATGTGCACTCAACAAAAGCAAGGGACTCTTGGTTCAAAACAAAAAGACGAGGGAAAACTTGTGTTGAACTATTGCACCAGCCTTGAGGAATTTCCATTTGCTGAAACAACTCGATAGTCGGGTTGAAAGTGATGATTCGCCAGCATAATTGTTTAGTTGCTACACACCAGTGGACGATCCCGTTAAAGAATATGGAACATGTAGAATAATCAACTAAAGGAATGTGATTTAAATCTAGTTTTCTCCAAGAATTTGATCTTATGCTATATACTTCAGCTCTAAGTTGTCCACCGACATCACGAGATCCCAATATTCTAACAACCTTAAAATCCATTGCCGTATTATCAAATCCAAGTCCAACCAATGTGCAATACTCACCAACAACCACCAACGGCGGCGGGATTGGGATGTTTTTCACCTCTCCCAGCGACGGATTAACCAACAAAATATTACCATTAATATTTTTTAAGCACAATATGCCATAGCAATTACTTGCCAAATACGCGAAAAAGTGGCGGTGGTGGGGGTCGGGAGACGGGAGGTCAAAATGAAGGAGTGGCAATGTAGTATAATCGGCAGCATCAATTTGGTTATCGGATTCTGATTTTTCTTTATGATCATCATCATCTCGATATACGTCTAGAACCCTGTTAGATATAGTGCCCGAAAGACAATTTTGTAATTGTTTTAAATTAATAAATGACAGATTTTATTATTCATCTTATTTGCTTCGTGCTTATATAGTATACACTGCTGCAAACCCTAAGTATATTTGTATGTAACTGCTTAACTCAGTGTATGGCTTACACGTGAGGATTGAGTTAGTAGTGATATACTTAAAAAGGTTAGTCCGTGGTGAACTTAATCAGAGTTTAGGGTCTCTTGATTAAAACACCAATAATGCGCCCAGAACACCTTAGGGTGTGATAGTCTTATCCGGACCATTTGTCGGTAGAGGTACCTACGTGGGGCATTTATATATGATGGCATTCATATAGATTTGGACCGATTTAATCTGAGTTTCTCGATATAATTCCGTAATCGAGGAATCTTATTAAATCATTAGATGATCATATATGGATCTACCTTAATCCTGAGGTGATCACGGGGTGCTGCTTGTCCCGGGGTAGTGTTTGATGTGTTAGTTACGGTTCACTTAAATATGTGTTCCAAGCCACTTCTCATTGGCACTATCTCCAGATGAGTGAGTAGTTCTGATTTTCACAGACATGGAATCCATTCCTTCATGCGGGAAGTAGATAGACAGTCCCCTTATTTGTTAGCCTTGAGAAAGTGATCGATCGGCCGAGTTCATATTAGACTAATTGATCACTAGTCAGATATGTGAACTAATTGATCATCAGGGGGTTAATGGTAAATAAGGATAAGATATTCTGAGTCGGGTTCACGGAGACTTCCCATTCAGAATGGACAGTCTTTGGAGGGTTAATCCGTATGTAATGATTACATCAATGGACGCTTATTCACTCTATAGGTTGAGTATAAGTATACATCTATAATCGGTAGAGTTCAGTTTCGGGTTTATGGTGGCGTAATCCCGGAATTAATAATTAATGTGCTTATTCTGTTCGACGAATAATTAATTATTGGAGCTACTGGTTATAGGTCCATGGTCCCCGATGTGGCTTCTGTAATTCGGACTAATAATCTTGTTATTTGGGCCTCAGTGATAATTAATTGGCTGGGCTAATTAATTGATATGCATAGATATTATTTAGTTGGGCTAAATAATGTAATACACATAAAAGACATTTTATGTGGGCTTTTTGACCCAGTATGTGGCGCCAATGTCATAATTATTTAGTGAGGAATTAGTTTTCTTGGATAATTATTTGACATGTGATTTATCATTTATTTGTTAAATGGTAATTCATGGAATATGAGATAATAATATGATTTATTCTAATTTGTTTGGGATAATCATTTTATTTATCTTTTATTTGGAATAAAGGATTAATGTAATAATTATCTCTTAATTATTTAATCCTTGGAGGACAAGGTTTACTCTCATATATAAAGAGAGTTCTCCCAAGCCTTAATTGATTGGCATATTTCGACCACTATAGCAAAAAGGAGAGAAATAATTAGTTTTCTTGTCTTGGGTTTTAGAAGAAGAAAAACTCTAGGTTTTTCTTGGTGTTGCATATCGAGGAGGTTCGTGTATCAAGAAGGGTGTCCACCAACCGCCGTTTGGAGAACACATCGGAAGATCTTGGCTTCTCTTCCTACTATTGGTAACGTGATCTTAACCCCCTCATAGTTGTTAAATCCTTTATTTATGTATTGTGGTATGTAAATCGTGATCCATCCGCTGCGCGTAGATCTAACTCGTTTAGATCTAAGAACCTGCATCCTTCAAACCCAACGGTCCAATGATTTTTCATCACGGAATTTGAAACAAATAGCAAGAAAACTCTCCTCGTTATTCAAGAGGTGCTTCAATACGAAACGATCCCTTGTTATAAGATGAAACCATGATTTCTTTATGCTTTTGAATCGGATGATTGATTTCACAGGTAACTTCATTAGAATTTCCTCAATTATTTCTTATGGAAGATGGCCACTGATCACTATTGTTTTGCTGATACCGGAATCGGGCCTCATCATTGATTGATTAGGGTTCAATGGCTGAAAAAATTGGATTTTTTTTTTTACAATAAAAGAAAGTGTAATGATAGAGCCACAACGAATTTACACAACGGATTGACACAATAATCATCCACAACCCTTAGTGGAATTCATTCAATTTCTAGTGGAATTCATTCAATTAGTGGAATTCATCCAATTAGTGGAATTCATCCTTAAAAGAAAGGATTAATTAGTGGAATTCATTCAATTTCTCTATAAAACTGATTTTTTGGGGGAGGGAGGTTGGGGTTGGGGTTGGGGGTTGGGGTTGTACGGGGTGTGGGGGCGTGTGTGGATGGTTTTTTTTTTTTTTTTTTTTTTTTTTTTTTGAGGGCTGACGTGTGTGTTAAAAATAGACAACCTTAGATTTGAAAAAAAAAAAAAAAAAAAAACCTCTCCCCTCTCCTTGCAAAAGAATTGAAAAAAAAAAAAAAAAAAAAAAAAAAACCGCTCCTCTCTCTCTGCCTCAATAGAAAACCTCTCCTAGTACGTTTTGAAACTTAACATAAAAAAAAATTCAAATTATCACTTGATAATAACAAAAAATATCATTTCAACCAATTACTATATGATATTTTATATTAAAGATGAAAATAATATTTTATTGTGCATCAAACAATAAATTCAATGCAAAGTATAAATATACACATATATAAAATCAACACAAATTATATGTTGGATCTGGTGTAAATCCTAGTTGCTGCACCAAAACCAATAGGAATTCAACTTCCACCAATGGGCCCTTACCTGTAAAAACTTTCCATCAATGTATCCTTTCGAAAAAATCTTGACAGTGGTCCAAAATTTGCACTGGGACCATCCTAAAATTAGTGTAAAATCAATGAAAACTTTAATATTTCATACATTGACTATAAATATAAATATGCACATACATATATAATACTAAGATATATGTGTGTATACATGTATAGATATACATAAATGCTTTTTTAGTATATATATATATGCGAGTTTACTCTCGAGTAATCGAGTCGAGTATTGCATTGCCCAAGTATCGTTCGTTTAATCTTCGAGTCGAGTTGATTTCGATTCGAGTTGATTTTAGCCGAGTCGAGTCGAGTTTTGAATCGAATCGATCTCGAACTACTCACGAGTAGCTTGCCTAGGCTTGGGGTAAAGAAATACTCCCTCCGTCCCGTAATATAAGTCTTTTTAGCTTTTTTTTGGTGTCCCAAAATATAAGTCCTTCTCACATTTCAATACAAAATTAATGCATTGTTTTCACTTTCACATTAAACAATGCAATATTATAAGCCACTCCCAAAAAACAATACAATATTTTGTATTGAAATATTAAAAAGTAACTTATTTATGATTTTTCTTAATCTGTGTGAAAAGTCCAAAAGAACTTATAATACGGGACGGAGGGAGTACCAGGTTTATGAATATGCCTTTCTTTTTGACACCTCCGTATTATTATCGACACTCTTATTATATTATTATTATTATTATTATTCATTTATTTCACAACACTACCAAATTATTTTTTCACACCACAATCAATTAAAATTTTCATTTATTACAATCAAATCTCTAGTTTTTTTTTAATTACTACAATTTACATCATATAATTGTTTTATATAACATTTTTCCACCTTTCTTCTAAAAACCCTAATTTCTCTACCAAAAAACCACACCCACCCCTCCCCTCCTCACAGCCGCCACCTCCCACCTCCCCTCCTCACAGCCTCCACCCCTCCCCTCCCCTCCCCTCCCCTCCCCTCTCCTCTCCACAGTTGCCCCTCTTGATCCATCTCCTCTCTTCATCACCAAATTTTTAATTCATCATCAACCTCTTTACTCATCTCCTCCCTCGTTGGAAAATCGCAGTGCCGGACATTTTTTTTGAAAGGGTCGACTTAGGAGAAAGAGAAATGGGTTTACAGAAGGGAGGGGAGGGAACGGAAAATCGCAGCCCTCCTCGGAAAATCGCAGCTTCCAGGTTACGGTCTTCTTTCACGCCGGCGAGTTACAATATTTTTTTTCGAAATGGTCAAATTACGAATGAAGGGAGAAATGGAGATGTACTTACAAAAGGGAGGGGAAGGAAGGATTTAAAACAGGAAGGAGGCGGCGGCATTGTTAGTGTTTTGGTGTGTAAATGAGAGAAAGAAATTAGGGTTTTATTTTGCAGATGAAACGGAAGGGAGGAAGATGTGGTGGTTTTGGTGTGTAAATGGGAGATTGGTGGGAGGTGTTTATGGGTGGTGGAAGGGATGAAGGAGATGGCGGTGGAGATTGATGGTGTTGGTGGATTGAGGAGATGGACGAAGGGTGTGTTGATTTATTAACTTTTGGATTTTTTTTTTGTTTCATTTTTATTAACAAAGGACTCAATTGCATTATTAAAAATTGTGGTATAAGAAGTAGTGTTATTATTTTTATGGTGCTTGAAGTGAAAAAATATGGTGTCGCAAGCATTTTAAACGATGCCAGAAATAACTGTGGTGCCGAAAATTAAAAAGTGGTACCAATAGAAGTCACCTTAAACAAGAGAGTAATAATATATCTTAGTTTTCAAAAATCAAGTATCCACAATTTCTTTTTTTTTCTTCATTATATTTGGATATAGCTATGGAAAGTCTAATGACTATTAAGAAAAATCTTACGTTTTCATAGAGATGTCAATTTCGATCCAACCCGATAATATGCACAATACACTACCGTTATGGTAAGGTGTAAAAACAAACACAATGGATCAATGGATTCAACACATAAAGACACACTTTGTATTTACTAAGCTTATGGGTTGATATAATTACAAGTGCAATCACAAACATCATATCACCTATTGATAACGTAAGGTGTAAAAACAAACACAGTGGATCAATGGATTTAACACATAAAGACACAATTTGTATTGCTAAGCTTCTTTCTAAGCTTCTGGGTTGATATAATTACAAGTAAAATCACAAACATCACCTATTTTTAAGATACAATATGCACATATTAGCACATGGGTATTAAACAATTTCAAGCTAACATACTTGGAAAGTCTTTTGACGGTGCAGCATTTTACACAGAAGTCAGGCTGCACACAATTGAGATTTTTTTCACTATCTCGAACTAATGTATGTTTAAGGGTAGGGTAGGGTATGATTTAATTGTATAAAGCTTGTCGCGGGTAGGATATAGTATGAATATATGTTTTCTACTTGGCGTAATACCCACTTACCCATTATATGATAAGTTATTCTAAACTTTGAATATATACATACAGACAACAACTTTAAATATAAATAAATATTTTTTTTGATAGAATACCCATCACATTAAAGATGAACCGAACCTATAATCAAACTGCTATCAAACTTCATCTCTACACAAATCTACAAACAATGAACGAAAACTAATATGAATTTCTACGAGAGCACTAGTCTTAGACAAGATCAACTAAGAACTTAAAGAAAAGTCAAGCCTTTTACAGTCTAAGGACGATCATGGATTTGAAAGTGTTCCTGTCACCGAAACGAACTTAGATCTGTGATATGCAAGACACCAACAATTAACACGACCGGATTTCCTGTCGGACTCCAGGTAACTCTCTGAGGCGAGAGGTGCTCCTTCCAACCTATCGGAAACAGACACACGAACACAAACGTAGACGGGACAACCAAGATCCCGGAAAAACCCTAGCTTGATGAGGCAAGATCTTACCTCTCCTAGGCGGGCTGCTTGAAACTCATAAATCCGAAAAAAAAAACTCAAAGCTTATGGAAAATTGAGGCCTTAAGGTGGCTTAGAGCCCTTTTATAAGCTTTAAAACCCATTAAGGTCGGTTTAACTTTGATTTGGAGCCATAGAAAAACTTAATTAACTTTAATAAGCTGGATTTAAGAAAAAGAAAGAGACAACAATTTTTCAAAAAAGATGAATGTTAGAGATTCATATGAATGTTATATAAATGTTGAGCCATAATGATGGAAACATCTGTATGAATGTGTGTAACAAAACATGTTAGAGATTCTAGTTGCATAGCAATGGAACCCTTTCTCTGATTGAATAGGGTTGGGTTCAAATGTGTTACAACTTACAAGAAAGAAGGAGTTGCAGACAAATCGTATTTCATTGATTTTGTTCTTATATTTACATTCAAAGTAGCACACATATTAATACTAGCATAAAGGAAATCTATCATAACAAACCATAACAACTCACACCAAGTTCACCAATAACTAGAGGACACATGTCACACTCAGTACACATTATATAACACCCCCTCTCAAACTGAAGGTAGGTTGAAGACATTCAGTTTGGTTTTGTAATGTTGAAACTGAGCATTGGGAAGAGCCTTTGTCAAAGTGTCTGCGGTCTGATCACTGGAAGGTATGTAGTGAACTCTCAGCTTGCCTTTCATCACTTGATCTCTTATAAAATGAACATCTATGTCAATATGTTTAGTCTGAGTGATGGACTGGATTAGAGGCCAAAGCTGCAGCTCATGTGTTGTAACACCACAGAACAGGTACTTTTAGTAATGACAGATGCATCTCTTTCATCAGCTGAGTGAGCCACATGACCTCTACTGCTAGATTGGCCACAGATATGTATTCAGACTCAGTGCTGGATCTTGACACCATATTATGCTTTCTAGAACTCCAGGACACCAGACATTCACCAAGAAATACAGAATATCCTCCCACAGACTTTCAATCAAACCGGATACATGCCCAATCAGCATCAGAGTATTCATTCAGATGCAGCAGTGGACTAGCTTTGAAGTGCAGACCATAACTTAGAGTGCCTTTATCTTAGTACCATTTTTAAGGCTTTCTAGTGTTCATAAGTAGTAGCCTGCATAAACTAACTTAAATGATTAACATCAAAACTCAAATCTGGTATAGTAAGTGTCAATTACTATAGGGCACCAATAACACTTCTATATAGTGTAGGATTTGACATAGAGTCGTTTGCTCTTGGGTCAGATGTGTACCAGCAGTCATAGATGTAAGACATACTTTCAGATTTCCCAAGTCAACCTTATTAAAAAGTTGTGCAGCATAATGTTTTTGAGTCAAGTACAGGCCTGCATCATCCCTATGCACTTCTAATCCCAGGAAGTGTGAGACATTCCCCCAGTTCTTTGAGGAAAACTTATTGTCCAGCTGTTTGACAAACTTGGATATCAGCTGGGTGCTATTTTCTATCACAAGGATGTCATCCACATATACTAATACATACATCACATCAGTGTTAGTTTTGAACACAAATAGGGATGAATCACAGATAGATTGCCTAAAGCCCCAGTCCACCATTTGTCTACTCAGGGCATCAAACCAAGCCCTAGGTGCCTTCAAGCCATACAAAGCTTTCTTCAGTTTACAAATATAGTGTGGCTTCTGTGGATCAATAAATCCTTGAGGTTGAGGCATGTAAACTGTTTCATGCAAGAGGCCATTTAGAAAGGCATTGTTTATATCTACCTGCCTAATTTTCCAGTTAAAAGACACAACAAGGGTCATCAGAATTCTGATAGTTGCAGCCTTAGCCACTGGACTAAAGGTCTCAGTGAAATCCACACCATAATTTTGTAGAAACCCCTTAGCAACTAACCTGGACCTTATGTTTTAGGACAGAGCCATCTCGCTTCAACTTCAACTTAAAGATCCATCTATTATCTACTAGATGCTTACCTGATGGTGGAACAAGTTCCCAGTGTGTTGAGCCATCCGGCTTCAACTTCAACTTAAAGATCCATCTATTATCTACTAGATGCTTACCTGATGGTGGAACAAGTTCCCAGGTGTTATTTCTGCTTAATGCTGCATATTTCTCCTTCATTGCCTTTCTCAAAGAAAGGGTTTTAGATGCCTTGGAAGGTTCAATAGGAACTGGTGAAATGGCTTCAACAAAATATGTTTTAGGTTTAAAAATGCAAAAAATTTATCTGGTTTGCATAGGATGAGGTTGAGGAAGAGGTTTGTATTTAGGTTGTGGTGGCGATGGAGACACACTTGGTGCAATAATGATAGTATTGTCATCAGGGATAGGTGAGGAGATAGGTGGTGTTTTGAAAGTGGATTCAGGTGAGGTTGGTGTTATTTGACTAGGCACAGGAGACTGATGCAGTAGGATAGGGCCTGGTGACACATGATTAGAGTTTGAAGGTCTATCATAAGTGCTGCTTCTACTGTCTGGTGTGGATGAGTTTGTCTTTATCGCATGTTGTCTTATACAAGGGAAAATGATGTACATTCTGACTTATCCAAGTGACATAGGTAGGGTCTGACATATTGGCAACAACCACATCTCTATGACGTCCTAGTTTGAAGCCTTCTTTAAAAGGAAACTCACATTTATTGAATATCACATCCTTGGATATACACACTCTCCCAAATTCATCTAAACAATTATACCCTTTATGACTAGGACTAAGGCCAAGATAGACACATTTTCTAGTGTGGTACTGAAATTTTGTTGTATGATAAGGTCTGGGTGATGAAAACAAGCACACCCAAACACATGTCTTAGGGTGTAATCTGGTTTCTTGCCAAACAAAATTTCATAAGGACATTGGTTTTGTAGGAGTCTAGTAGGTAGGATGTTTATGATACTGACAGCTTCAACAAAGCTATGCCACCAGAACTTGAGTGGTGCTGATGATTGAGCTAGAAGAGTCAACCCTACCTCAGTGACGCGTGTGTGTCCTCTCAACTCTCCCATTTTGAGAGTGTGTGTGTGGACAAGGGTGTCTGAAGATTATACCATTCTGAGTGAGAAGTTTAGTGAAGGGTCTATATTTCCCCCAATCTGATTGCACAGATTTGATTTTTCTGGAGAACTAGGTTTAAACAAGCTTTTTGAACTGAATAAAGGTGTTTAAGGCCTCAGACTTCTGTTTTAGAGGGTATATCCAGGTAAACCTGGAATGGTCATCAAGAAAATGCATATAACACTGAAAACCTTTGGGGGCAGGTCCCTAGAGATCAGTGTGAATAAGGTCCAAAATGTGTGCAGCATGAGAATCAGATAGAGCAGAAGGTAACGCATGATTTTTTCCAAGTTGGCAGGCATCACAAAACCGTAAAATTTCATTAATCATAGGAACATTATAACTGCTCAAAATTTATTTCAAAACCTCATTAGAGGGGTGGCCTAATCTCCTATGCCACACATTAGGATCTAAACTGAACTTAGCTACACAACCTACGAGACACTGATGACTTGGGGTTCCAGAACTGGTAAATTTGGAGTGCAGACAGTTCTTATTTGGTTCCAGCATTTTATAAAGACCATCATTGATGTTACCATTCAGCAGAATTGCCCCTGTTCTCTTGTCCTTCACAACATAAGAACTAGAATTATATTCAATAATCACATTATTATCACTAGTCAAAGAGAAAACACTTAACAATTTTTTGGTAATACTATGAACATGTAAGAGGGCATTCATATGAAGAGGATTAGTGCTGGTGTTTAGGGATTTATAGCCAATATGTTTAATGGGAAGACACTCACCATTTCCTACAGCCAAAGCCATCTGAACCTGCAAAACCAGAACTAGGATGCAAGTTATTTAAATCAGATGCCACATGGTTAGTGGCACCACTATCAAGATACCAGGAATGATCTCCAACTGTTTGAGGCCCATTCATATAGGCAGAATGGTGTCTAGGAGAAGGTCATGTGACATTGTTGTTGAAGGTTTGATCAAACCTATACTAACAGGAGGTTACTGTGTGCCATGTTCTGCTGCACAATTGACACACCATTTTAGCCTGGTTGCCTTGATTTCCTTGATTAAGGCCTCTACCACCCCTGCCTCCGCTTTGATTTCCTGACCTTCCACCACCACCTCCGCTTCTGTAACTGCCACCATTACCTCTCCATCTATTGGATGAATGTTGATTGTCTTGATTAAATGGTTTGTTTCCAGCAATCATGGCAGTTGGTTGGTGATTCTCTGAGGTCTGGCCAGTCAATCTAGCAATTAGCCTTTCATGGGTGATGAGCTGAGATTGGACTTCTTGCCAGCTCATAGATCCAACCCAGTGTTTGAGCTCTCATCTATGACCGAAGCAATGGGTGGAGTCGTGGCAACGTCGGAGAGCGGTGGGGAGCTCGTTATCGTTCTGATACCAACAAGAAAGAAAGAGTTGCAGACAAATCTTATTTCACATATTTTGTTCTAATATTTACAATCAATGCAGCACACATATTAATACTATCATAAAGGGAATCTATCATAACAAACCATAACAACTCACACCAAGTGTGACCAATAACTAGAGGACACATGTCACACTCAGTACACATTATCTAACAGTGTTTAAGAGTTAGATTGATGTGAGCCGGAGCTTGTTAGTTGCTGCGAGGCCTAGTTCAGAATAATTGCAAAACTGCCATCTACGACCTGAAATGGTCAAACCCTTTTTCTCTTACTTTTACTTTCTCCGGCGAACTGCCATCGAATATACTAGCAAGGCTTGGTGAAGACTTGTAACTTAGCTGTGAGGGTGTGCAGTGTGCTAGTTCATTGAGAATAACCTATAATATTGAATTTATTTAATTTTATACGTGCCAAACGTTTTTTCCGGATAAAGACTCGGTACTCGAAAACATGACGTTACATTCATGGAGCATAACCTATATATAAGTAAGTCACATCTTGCTTTCAGTTCCGGTACAACCAATTTTTTTTCGGGAAATTTGTTAGAATACCACTACTTTGAACCTTTATTTGTGAGAATACCATTTTGAATTAGTCCAAGGGATTTTCGCCATTTTTTTTAAATAATCATCAATAAATAATGTGTCTTGACAGAAATGGGATGTGGTATTTAGGGAATAGAGTGGTAGTTGAGGAATTTACATACCTCAAAAGTAGTAGATTGGGAAATGCCCCCCATTTTTTCAATGCCCTTATAGGGCTATTTGGTGAAGGAATCCGCAGTTGGGGCCTGAGAATTCCTCGGGTCAAATGGTCACACGTCGCATTGGCATGTTTATTTCTGACCCATACTAAGATTTCCACCACTTTACACTGTGACTGAAATCATGAGATATCACCCATAGTAAGATTTCCACCACGTTATATATCACCCATTCTCACGTAATTTGAGCATCGAAATGGCTTCCCATGGGCATCAAATTCTTATTGCGAAAGGGAGAAAACATGAGGCGTCTACAAGCCTCAAATTAGTCAATGGCGGGAGACCGGTTGGGGTCGGTCCCCACCACCCAAACGGCCACCGTAAGAACACCACCAACTGGCGGGCCAAGATGAGCATCCACCACGAACATAACCATCATCTTCAAGAACAGCTCCCCTCCTCCTATCCATCTCTGATGGAAGCACGGACGCCATCTGACCGGACAAAGCACCAAAAAAATGTCCGGCCATGGAAATCCAAGAAACCACCATGTTATAATGGTGGAGGAAAATACAGAGCACACTTATTCTCAAGATTATGTGATGAAGCAAGAGACGATGAATTAATACATTTAGGTCCTATATTTTCCAATGAGAAACCGAAGATATTCGACACGGATAATTACATTCAGAACATTGTTCTAGTGATTCTCGAAAAAAGAAAAAAAAAATTGGATTCAAGAACAAATAAGGACGCAATTAGAACAAGCATATTGAAAATTAATTAAGGAATTCCAGACATCTCCTACATACCCGGTTCGTTTAACATCGATAAATAAAGAAACAAAACATCATTAAAAATACATTTAGAATCGTAGTTTGCTCAGCCATGAAATCATCTCCCCTCACCATGAGTGCCGCGCAATGTATCTGTATATGGATTGCAGTGATTTTAATGGACTGAAAAATCAGATTTGGTTTCCTCACCTGTTGATTGAGACTAAACATGACCCGCATACTTCCATTTGTACAGAGGAAAGCGCCAAGTGAATTTGTGATCTATCGAAAACCGGGGAGCTGCGTTGATTGATTATATCGTACAAAATCAGTTGTCTATCGTTTGTTTGGTAAAGGAATTCATCCTTCTTCAAGAAAGAAACCGGTTTTCGGAGTTGATATAGAGGTCCGATCGAATAGAGTTTGGTCCATGTTTCTTGAATCCCGTGTTTATTCCTTATCCATACATTCACAAACTGGTTCTCTTTAGAGGCGTATCTGTAGGCAACAAAAGCAAGGGACTCTTGGTTCAAAACAAAAAGACGAGGTAAAATTCGTCTTGAATTATTGCACCAGCCTTGAGGATTTTCCATTTTCTGAAACAGCTCAGTAGTCGGGTTGAAAGTGACGATTCGCCAGCATAAATGTTTAGTTGTTACACACCAGTGGACGATCCCGTTAAAGAATATGGAACATGTAGAATCATCAACTAAAGGAATGTGATTTATCTCTAGTTCTCTCCAAGAATTTGATCTTATGCTATATACTTCAGCTCTATGTCGTCGACGACGGGATCCCATTATTCTAACAACCTTAAAATCCATTGTTGTATTATCAAATCCAATTCCAACCAACGTGCAAGACTCACCAACCGACGACGACGACGGCGGGATTTGGATGTTTTTCAGCTCTCCCAACGATGGATTGACCAACCAAATATTATCACGACTTTTAATTAAGCATAATATGCCATAGCAATTACCTACCAAATGGTCGGGAGAAGGGAGCTCAAAACGAAGTCCGGACCATGTATAATCGACTGCTTCAATTTGACTATCAGAGTCGGATTCTGTTTCTGATTTTTCTTTATGATCATCATATGGATATAGGTCTAAAACCCACAGGTCAGGCTGCGATTTTTCTTCACGGATTTTGAAACACATAGCAAGAAAACTCTTCTCGTTGTTGAAGAGGTGCTTGAATATGAAACGATCACTAGTTATAAGATCAAACCATGATTTACTTACGCTTTTGAATCGGATGATTGATTTCACGGGTAACTTAATAAGAATTTCCTCAATTATTTCTCCAGGAAGATGGCGGCGGCTCACCATTCTTTTGCTGATATCGGAATTGAGGGGCCTCATGATTGATTAGGGTTCTAAGGTCTGAAAAAATAGGAGTAATATATGGAATTCATTCAATTTCTGAGGAGTATAAATAGACGTCCTAAAAACTGGAAGAAAAAAAAAAACCAATTGGTTAAAGAAATACTACCGATAATATATACTCCTTCCTTTCCTAAATAATTGAACCAATTGCCAAAGAATTTTGTTTCAAAATAATTGAAGTAGAATATTATCTAAAGCAGCATTTATTGCTAACTTTCCTACTTTTTCTTTATTTACTACTCCCTCCGTTCCATAATATCTGATGCAGTTGTCAAAAAGATTCGTTCCAAAATAACTGAGGTAGTTCGCATTTCAATGGAATATTTAATGTATTTTTTCTACTTTACCCTTCATTAAATGCATATTTTTGGTACACCAAATGTCTTTTGTATTTCAAAGGTTTTTTTAGTTGAGGGCATTATAGTATATTTCATATAAAAGTCAATGCAATAAATGGTTTCTTTAATCTGTGTGCATTTGGCAACTGCATCAGTTATTTCGGAACGGAGGGAGTACTAGGTAATAAGTTAAGAAGAAGACTACATTAATTGTATAATAGGGATTTTTTAGTCATTGTATCCTTAAAGTCATAGCATTAAATCACATTCTTAATAAGCGTGTTTTTGACAACTGTCTCAGATATTTCGCAACGTAGAGTGTATTTTTTTTAAAAGCCTCTCGTGGTTTATCAATTGAATTCTTTATCCTCTCGTGCTTCGAGAGGTTTACCAATTGAATTATGGGAAACTTGAAGAAATATGTCCGAAAAGTAAATGTTTGGAAAAATATCCCTAAAAAGTAAACATTTAAAAACTATGCATGCTTCCGACGCACGAGTGCCGCATGAGTGCCGCATCAGCACTGCGCGCCGCATTAGTGACGCATGCACGCCGCATGAGTCGATGCATATTTTTTTTCCAAACATTTACTTTTCAGGCATAGTTCTTCAACTTTCCCTTGAATTATTTACCCTCTCATGGTTTCAAAATATACAATTTACCTTTCTGGATTTGCCACAAAACCCAATTTAACAATTCTGTTGAAACAAAATAATATTTCGTCAAAATATTCTTATATTCTATGTTATTCTCGATTTGCCATCGTTTTTAATATTTTCTTCCTTTTTTTTACAACTATTAATCATATATCTTAGTTTTTGAAGAAAAACAACTATCCAAAATTTTCTTTTTCCTTTCAGAATATTCTGGGCTGCTCCAACCCTTCCCAAGCCTAGCGGAGTTTGGGTGCAACAACAACTTCTACACATCACTGAACATGACACCTTTTGAGGCACTATATGAGTAAAAGCCTACCTCCATTCCACTAGGAAAGCTTTGGGGGGCAGCAGTTGCCTACTGTAGAAGAGTTCCTAAAACATAAGAAGATTTGGTAAGGAGTTGAAAGATCAGTTGGTCTATGCTGCTCATGGCAAGATGAAGCATTTTGCTGCCTGAGGGAGGAAAGAGAAAGAATACTATGTCGGTGATTTGGTCTTTCTTAAATTACAGCCCTACAGATCGACAGCAAGAAATGGCTTAACCTTGATGAGGAGCTTGCCTCATGGAATGATGCCAATCACATCAAGAGACAGTTATATAGTTTCCCTTGCCTGAGGACACGGCAAACCTTAGAGGGGGGTGGGGGATTGCAAAAATAGTCATGTAACTTGGCATATTAAGGATTTTAGTCATGCTACTCCTCTTGTGAGGAAAATAGTCCACCGATTTGTTTTATTTTTTTAAAAGGTCTTACTCACCGGAAATAGCTGACTGGACACCTAAATCTTAAAAAACAGCTTATGTGGATAACTTTGAAATATTCTTGTAACAATTAATAGTTAAAACATTTTTATTAAAGATTATAATTTGGTGGGCCAAAAAATTAATAATGAAAACCATGTTTTTTTAGGAAAAAAACATTGTTCTTTTTTTCCCGAGAAACGAAAGATATTATTAAACGCCGGACAAACCAGTAAATTACAAATACAACGCCAGACAAAGCTGGGAAAAGCCGGATCATAACCGGATAAAACCAAAACTAGAACAAACAAACATATATTACAGAACAAACAACAAACATTAAACAACGTCGAATAATAGATCGGGTAGAGGGTGCTGAACGGAAGGAAAAATTTTCGAAAAGACGTTCAGACACATGGATCCTCTAGGCAGTCTATTATTCGACCAACAACAAACACAGAACTTAAACACGTACATAGTACACGTACAAAGAACTAAAACTAAAACAACAAAAATCGCTAGGCAACACCGCCTCAAGCCGCTGTAATACGGAACAGAGACCCCGCAAACCTGACATCTCCACCCGAATTGAAGGCGGCGCACCGAAGAAGATGCCGGAGAACAACCATCGAAGTCAAGAATCCGGCACCGTACACCGAACAAGGCAGAATCGCCAAGAGGAGATGGTGAGCAGAGTGCCGGGAGAGCTCAAGAACAACGGTGAAACATCGAGCTTCGGATCTGAAGCGCAAATCTAGCGAAAGTACCAGAGCTCCGCCGAAGAAAGCATCCCGGCCAAATTGAGTTGTGCAGAAGGAGTACTAAAGCATAAATATCTACAAGAGAAAAGGAAGATTAAAACGTTTAGGAGTTTGACGCCGGCAGCTAACAGCTGCCGGCGCCGGGGAGAAGAAGGTTTTTAGAGTGAGAAAGAGAAAATCAAAATGCTTGACCGGAAAAGAAAAAAAAAAGAGTATTGATATGGGCACAACTATTAAGGCTTAATGAACGACACATGTATTTGCATCATTGATGATGATGTATACTATAAAGTTGTATGTCTAGAGTGCACAAAGTTAGATTGCGCAATTAGGATAAAAGTTATGTAATAAATGTAATACCCGACCCATGGACGGATCCAAGAATTTATCCAGCGGTGTCACCGGAGCGTTAAACTACATTTTTGATCCATAAATTTGTTTCGGTGGGATCACCGGAAGCTAAAACTATATTTTTTAACCACAAAACGACATTTTTAAAAACAAAACTATATCGTTTAAATACTAAAAGAAAATTCTCAGATTTCAGTGGAGTCACGTGACCACCCTTATAAATGTAGATTCGCCCCTGACCCGCTCCAATTTTAGGTTCAGAGCATAATGTAATACCCGACCCGATCATGGAGCAGTTATAGCTTTTCCCATAATGGAGCGGTGATAATGGAATTGTTATTCATCGTGTCGGAATGTTCGAAATACTTATTTAATGGGAGATGTGACCATTGTATAAAGGATCGAGGATGACCTGCACCACGTCGACCATAAGGGCCGATAATAACTTGCATCACATCGGCTATAAGAGACTGATGGTGATCTGGACCACGTTGACTATAAAGGACCGAAGGTGACAAGCACCATGTCGGCTGACTGATTGATATAAAACGACTTGTGCTATGAGTCGTGCTTATACATGCTCGATATCGACATAAACACATGTCAACCCATATTTTAAAATGACATTCATTATTCCGTGAAAGATCTGATCATTAATACGTTTCGGGTAATTGATCTCATCCACGTCATAAATCATTTTTTTTATTTTTTATTTTTTATTTTTAATAAAAGAACAATGTAAATCACTCGTATGTATATAGAGAGAAAAAAGAAAACTATGCGCGCAATCCTCTCTCCCGCGTCAAATTTTCTCCCCATTCTCGGAAATTGACTTCAATTTCATTTTCTAGGGTTCGATTATTGAAGCTTACCCTTTTGAAAGAAGTGATGATTTAGGGCTTTCTGTTAGTGCTCGAAGAGGTATGTCCAATTGGATCTTGTAATTTTCTCATTGTCAAACTTTCATGAGCTGAAGCAATTCATTTGTATAGCAGAAAATTTCCCATTACTAACATTGTTGACTTTTGAAGATTTCAAATTTTTTTTTCCCTTTTGAATGGATTAATACGGGGCTCCAGATAGGAAGTTTAGAATTCATATTCGAATGCCTCTTTTCTTTAGCTACAGCCTACTGTAGTTAAAGTCTTATGCTCACACAATTTAGTAACATGACTTTAGGTGTTTGGTAGTGTTAAATATTTCCAGCATGAGCTAAAATGATCCTTTGTTTGACATCATTATTTCGTGTGTTGGCTCAGTTTGCTTGGTAGATATGTTTTTGAATGTTTTGTGTAATTTGTTCACATATGGATGGCTACCCCCCTTCTTCCCCTTATGAATTGGGGTTATAGGATGATCTTTATGTCTATTGACATGCTAGTATTGTTAGACTTGAAAATGGTAGAAATATGCTTGATTTCAATGAACTAATGGTTTTCAAGTGTTAGAATGCTTTGCCGATAATGCTTCCCCCTATTCTAAAGCCTAAAACAAGCTTGCGAAGGCGAGGTTGAAAAAAAAGAATCAGTTTTAATATAAGGCAGGTTCAAGTCAAGAGACTGGCTGTTCTTAATGTTTGATGGTTGTAGAGGTATGACCGTGTCACTACACGCCTTTAGATGTGAGTAATTTTTTTGGTCATCTCTATACATATATAGACATACTTTACAATTTCATGTATTTTCATAAAGTGTGAAGATTGGGTAGGTTTCTTGTTAAGGTGAAGTTGATGAAGATAGTCAATATCAAGTGCTACAGCATCTTTACCAGTAGTCATCCATCAGTTTCCTTCTGGGGTGGATTGTAGATTCATTTTGTGGTCATTCTTCAAATTTTTGTGGATTTTTGTGAAGGCATCATGATGCGTGAAATTGTTATGTTAGAGACT
Source organism: Gentiana straminea (assembly GCA_036785695.1). Lineage (NCBI taxonomy): Eukaryota > Viridiplantae > Streptophyta > Magnoliopsida > Gentianales > Gentianaceae > Gentiana > Gentiana straminea. Next base: position 13,493,779 of record JAVUPR010000137.1, read on the forward strand.
TGCATAAGTTTGTAACGAATTCTCTAATTTAATCTCGAACCCCACTTTTTTCTATTTCACATAGTCTCCTTATTCAGAGTAACATGCATCGAAATCTCTACAACGTATAATGTGAATAGAGAATATGTGCGTTGCGCCTTAAAAGTAAGTCTTGAAGTTTAGTGGCACATATTCTCTTTTTGCGTGTGTATTTGTAATCATACGTCTGCCATTTATTGCAATTTGTGTTAACGTGTCCAGGTTCAATGGATCTTTCCCAGCGGCCATCAGATTCTTTGTACTCTCAAACCAATACTCCTGCAGCGTCTATTAACCATAATCTTCCGAATGTGGCCGCCCAACTTGAATCAGATTCAGCTGAGCATTATGTGCCAGCAAGATCACACAATAGAAAAGCACTAAACTGGAGGCCTAATGAAGACATTGCACTTTGTCAATCTTGGGTACGATGTTCAGAGAACCTGATTATCGGGACAAGTCCGGCCGGAAATAGCTTGTGGAGCCGCATCTTTGAGGATTTTTGTGAACAACTACCTGGAACAACACGCACAAAAAAATCTTTGGAGAATAGGTGGACAGCAATACAAGACGATGTTACCAAATGGAAAACTATCGTAAACAGAGTCCACAAAGACCGATCAGGCTCAGGTGGTACAAACCCGGATGATGAGGTTTGTGGTTTGAGTTTTACTGCTAAAATGATTGCTTTTCTGTATAATTTGGTACTTTTATGTCCTAACTTGTTCCTTACACCTGTAAAGTTTGTGTTATATAATATTGTAGTGGGGAGTTTGTTATAAGGCTTTCAGGGACGACCACACACGCGCTTTTAAGTTCTACCACTGTTGGGAAATACTTCATCATTCAGTAAAATGGAATGATGCTTCTAGTAGAAAATGTGATGCGGTCAATACATCACTCCCTCAAGCACCTCTTATGCATGACTCCTCAGGTATTGGTCTTGACGGAAACTTTTGTTTTGCTTTTTTCTTTTTCTCTTAGATGGAGTGGTACGAGGCTACAGATAGGAAGTTTGCAATTCACATTTGAGTGCCTTTTTTCTTAAGCTACTGTTGTTGAACTCTTATGCTCACACGATTTAGTAACATGATTTTAGGTGTTTGGTAGTGTTAAATATTGCTAGCATGAGCTAAAATGAGCCTTGGGATATTTCTGATTCTTATATCTCGGATGCCCTCAAAATTAGTACCATTGCAAGAATACTCGCACATGCTAATCCATGACGGGATACTTGTAGAGTATGGAACTTTTGACAACCTTGTGGTATATTCGTTGTTTGATCATTCATGTGTTGTAACAATGTATTATGGTGTTTTACTGATACGTGAAACTTTTTATGGAAGAATGATATGTTCTGTAAAATTCCTCTCTAAGGAAGATAAATTTCATATCACATGATAGCTCTATCTATAAAAAACGTCACAGTGTGTCAGTGGCTGAGTGTCCTCAAGGCTAGGATTTGGGCGTTGCGAAAGTTGTAGAGATTTTAAGGTTGTCAAGCTTCACTGTGTTATGCATGATTCTGAAAAACATATTTTTGTGATTTTTCCACCTCAAAATAAGATCTGTATTCTGAATTCAGACCTCGGAGACAATTTGTTGCATGAATCAAGTGCGTAGTGAGTTCAGATGGCGTAGGGTGTTATGATTGGGTGGGGTAATAATGGATTTGGTTATGATACTGTTTTGTTGTTTGATATTAGTAAGAACACCATTTTTCCTTTATGGATCTGCTTGTATGCACGAGGCTTATCGATATTTTGATGAGATGACTTGATCGTCTCATCAAATATTGAAACCGTCTCCTTTTTATAGCTGACCTATTTGATAATTCCCTTATGCTCACATTCGATCAAATATTGATACCGTCTCCTTTTTAACATTCTTTAGCCGACCTATTTGATAGTTCCCTTATGCTCACATTCTTTTCTTCTTATCAAACCTTTCATCTCCTAATATGATACATTTGAGTTGGTTAAAACATTAACAGAAACTTTAACCTTCTAAATGAGATACTGGAACGAAGTCATACTGTATAGCATGCCAGTAGTTTAAGACAAATTGATTAGTATATGTGTTCATTAGAAAGTTTTCTAAATATACATATATATATATATATATATAATATATATATATATATATATATATATATATATATATATATAAATGGAGATACATGTGTAAACAGACTTTCAATTTGCACAGACGTCGTCACGGGGCAATGGTAAAAGTGCCTCTTGGAGTTTAGTTGCACATATATCCTTTTTACGTGAGTACCTGTAGTCATACGTCTGCCATTTATTTGAATTTATGATAATGTGTCCAGGTTCAATGGATCTTTCCCAACCATCATCAGATTCTTCGCACTCTCAAACCAATATTCTTGCACCGTCTATTACCAATAATCCTCCAAATGTGGTTACCCAACTTGAATCAAATTCAGCTGAACATTCAAGTGTGCCAGCAAGAACACCTAATAGAAAAGCACTAAACTGGAGGCCTAATGAAGACATTGCACTTTGTCAAGCTTGGGTACGACGTTCAGAAAACCTGATTATTGGGACAAGTCAGACCGCAAATAGCTTGTGGAACCGCATCTTTGAGGATTTTTGTGAACAACTACCTGGGACAACACGCACAAAAAAATCTTTGGAGAATAGATGGACACCAATACAAGACGATGTTACAAAATGGAAAACTATCGTGAACAGAGTCCACAAAGACCGGTCAGGTGGTGGTACAACCACTGCTGACGAGGTTTGTAGTTTGACTTTTAATGCTAAATTGATTGCTTTGTCTGTATAATTTGGTACTTTTATGTCCTAATTTGTGTTATATAAATATTGTAGTGGGGAGTTTGTTATAAAGCTTTCAGGGACGACCACACACGCGATTTCAAGTTCTACCACTGTTGGGAAATACTTCATCACTCAGTAAAATGGAATGATCCTGCCAGTGGAAAAAGTCAAGATAAGCCTTATTCAGGAAGCGATCCGGTCAATGCACCACCCCCGGCCCCACCAGCATCATCCCCTATGCATGACTCCGCAGGCATTGATCTTGATGGTATGCATGACTCTAGTTCCATGCCATCTGCAGAAGAAGACAACCCTTCCTTACCCTCAACACCTACTGAGCCCACCCTAAGTTCTATCCCTTCTGAAGCATTAGAAAGCCCTTCAGGAAGCGAATCTGTGAGGGAGAAACGTCGTCGCATTGAGGAAGCGGTTCCCGATAATAGGATGATGGACCAATTCTTTGAATGTATAAAGACGCAACAGCGTCAAATTCAGATGCTGCAACAGAATCTATTTCAGATGATGCAAGAAGTTAACATGACTCAATTTGACGGCGGCACGAAACCAGTCAACGAGTGTCATTCATTCCATTTGGTGAAGAAGATTAAGCTTGAACAATTGAAACTTGGCGTTGACATTATTCAAGCCATAGGGGATACCGAGGAGAAAATGATCAGTCGTGCTCCACATTTTATGTCAGATGAGGTTTCAGATGGTCGGGCTGCAAGGTTTAAGAAACTTCATGAGCTTGAGAGGAAGCTCGACGGTATCATTTTTTATACTCTTATCATGTTTAATCCTCATCATTGGTATATGTTACTTTGTGTTACCCGAAATTCTGTCTTATCTTTGCAGAGATCTGGCAACTCCAGTATTACCCTTGAGGTAACTCCAGATGAACCCTTTGAAGGGGGGGTAATATGATTGAAGGTCCCTCAACGTTGCAGGTAATTTTTACAGATTTATATATATGAAATCAAATGAACAAGATATTATTTTTAAGTTTTTTATTATTTTAAAAAAGATATTATTTTTAAGAATTAGCTTGAAGCCATGTTTGATTCTTCTTTTCCGAATGATATTGATGAATGTGATAAAAACCATCTTTAACAATGTGACTTTATCATGATCAACGCTTCTGTCATTCGACGCTTTTAATGGCACCACGTTTTTTTCTTGTGTGTGGTATCACATTGAAAACAATCGACTGTCGGAAAACTGATTTTCAATTGTAGAATTGATTTACTTTTATTCATGTGCTGTATGAGTATTTTCTATTTAATGTATTATTTTCTTATTTTATTGATGCAGGAATAAAAATATGGTGAGCCCTCTTCAATCTTCATGTGTTGATTTTGGATTTCTGTTGAAGTTTCATTGCTGCTTTGCAATAACTATTTTTGTAATATAAAGATTCTATTTTATGTTATTGTGATTTGTTTTGCTTAGGTTTTTGAATATAATGTTACAATTTCTTTTTTTATCCAATTTTATTGTGTGCTTTGTTCTGTTTTGTTAGGGATGAATTAATTAATCTATCATGTTATAAGATTCTGTTTATCCTTCAGAAATGAACAAATTGACTATGTATTCACAAAAGTTAAGTACAGAGACATTTATTTGCACCACAATGAATCTACCTTGTATCACACTACCTATGTATCACAGGAGAACTGGTTCTGTGAAAGTCGAATGTTATAGACAACATTTGACCTTCCCACTGTTGATTTTGATTCGACTCGACAGTGCGGGAAAACCGATTTTTTTCTGGAAGAAAAAGAAATTCCTTTACGAAACAAATACTGGAAAAGTTAATTTTGTATGATCTAATCATTCATTGCAGCTCCCTGGTTTTTGATAGATTTCAAATTCACCGACAGAAATAGAATTGTTACTTGGCGGTTTTCTTGGTGGGAAATTATAAGGTGAAGACTCGTATATGGAGAGAAACCTATGTGGCCTCCTCTGAACCACACAGCTTTATTCTTGAATGAAACTGTGTGGTCTAGAGGAGACCACATAAATGACTCCTTATATGGGAGTCTCCACCCATGGGCGGATGTACTCGGATCCGGAAAAAACATTATTATATATGTTGTGTATATTTTTTTTGCCTCCCCTAAAAATTTATACTCGCCCATAGTACGCCCCCTCCCCCCCTCACTCGGAATCTTGCGTCCACCCTTGTCTCCACCATAGAATTTCTCTTTCTTGGTACATATGGAGTATACATGTCAAGTTTTGTCTCATTCAACAAGTGAATCGAAGAAACCGAATCGGGTTTTCCACTCCATTTACATCATTGCAATCCATATTCAAATGCATAGTATTTGTTTTTATAACCACTCCATTAACACAGCCCATTTTTACAAAAAAAATTCTTTCTTTTCCTGATAAAATTTGTAATTGATGATTGTTAAATTTTGCTTCAGACGTCTGTGCACAATAAATGTTATTTGTGACTGCATTAATCAGTAGCGACCCAGCGGTTGAACTAATAACCCATTGGCTGAACCGGTGTCCCGATGACCCGGTATCTTTCCCGGATGAATGTTCGGTCTAGTTCTGATAACTATGCTTTTATATGGAGATGCATCCATGCATGATTGCTAACCGGTTGTCCGTTCTTTGAAGACCATGATATATGGCCGGTGCAGTCATGCATGCATGTGCTCTAGCTCGCAACATGTTGAAGGTTCACTAGACGATGTGGAATCAGTTGATCAAGCTTACCGCCCGCAATCTTGGAAGCTCTATATTCACGTCGTCATTTTTGGGCCTTCAATTCGTTCCATTGAAAATAGAAACTGACCGACTCATTGTCATGATTTTGGGCTTATATTTTCTACACTTCTGATTGTGTTAGTATAAATTGCATATGAAGCGAATCGCCCCCTTACCTCTTCCCTTGCTCGACGGAGGTGGCTATACGTACATGTGCCATATATATCACGCACTTTGATAGAAAATGGGTTTTGATTAGAGACATCTAATACTAGTACTGAAATAAGAATAAAACATCGTAATAAAACGTATCGTATAATTCATGACTTAGCATAATAGAAATAGAGTAAAAGAAAAGCACATTTGTTTCTTGATTCCATAGCCATCGAAGTACATCATGCATGTGCTGCAGAGTATATATATATTTATGGGAAAAGCAAAAACTGAATCTCAATCGAGAATACAGTGAAAATCACTACAAACCATGACATAAACACCAAATATTCCTCCAATTTATTTATACTTTAATTAACAAACAACGATAAAGAGGATATATATATCCCAAATCAGTAACGGACCCAGGAATTTTTTCCAGTGAGGGCTAAATTAAAAAAAAAAAAAATATTAAAAAAGATAAAAACAGCTAGGTTTTGAACAAGTGACCTCATGTATAGTAGTAATTTTTCTAACCAGTTGAGCTAAATAAGAGATTACACTAAAATTTGTCTGAAATAATATACATACATGATCTTTAATACTATTAGAGGAGTATTTTAATAACTTCGCACGAAAAGTTGAGTGGGGGTCGTGCACTAGGGGTGTACATAGTCCAGTCCGGTCGGTTTTTTACGATTTTCTGAACTGAAATGTAGTTACGGTTTTGATATTTTCTGAACTGAACTGAATTGGTCATTTTTCTGAATTGGACTGAACCAATACAGTCCGGTTCGGTTCAGTTTCGGTTTTCAGACTGTATTTTATTTACCATAAAATTTTGATTTTTTCTTCTAAAAATGAGACAAACACCATTATTGGCACCATAAGCCAGCGGGTGGTCGTTGTAACGACAATTTCAAAGTTTGCTTTCAGCCTTTCACGATCAAAGGATGAAGAATATTAGAAGAAGCAAGAACGGCCGGTGAGCTCAAACGGCGGTTATCGGCGGCTAGAAAGTATTTAGGTTTAGGTTTAGGTAGAAACGGCAGAAGTATAAGGTTTAGAAATTTAGGGTTGTGTGTGGGGGTTTTTATAGTAGGAGCTAGTGAACAAATTAAATAAATATATATATATATATATATATATATATATATATATATATATATATATATATATATATATATATATATATATATAAAATTAAAAATGAAGTATAACCTTGTTCGGTTCGGGGTCATACCGGTTTTTATGGATAAAACCGAAAACTGAATTGGATTTCCGGTTCGGTTTTTCTTCAATGAAAAAACCGATTGGAAAACCGCGGTTCATCATTTTCCGGTCCGGTTTAATCCGGTTCAGTCGGTCAGTCCAGTTTTCCAATTTCGTTGTACACCCCTATCGTGCACCCCCCCCTTGTGTACATTGGGTCCGTCCCTGTCCCAAATACGGACATGGAGGCTAAATCGAAAAGACAATTCAGAGTAATCAATCTTCATGCGGCCGCCCCCGGCCAGTTAATTTGATGAGACTTCTGATTTTCATCAGACTCATCATTTTCATTCGACTCATTTTCATCAGACTTGTTTTCATTCGACTCGTCATCGAGGAACGTATCATCTTCATAGTCAAAGGGCACCAACCTGTCTTCGCAGTGCCTACTCCTCGGATTTTCAGTATACTCTCTACCACAGTCGCAGAGATCGGGATTAGCACATCTTCCTACTTCTATGCAGTCCGATCCATCATTACATTTTCCAGTATCTTCGTTGCAATAGCCCGGTCCATCATCTAGCGGACATGTTTTTACAAATTCACATCGGTCTCCACAGGGGCGGAACTAGTAGTAGTGTTGGGGGGTCTCAAGCCCCCCCAAATTGTCACAAGCCCCCTCCCATATAGTCCTAAGCCCCCCTCAAATTTTTATTATTGTATTAGTAGTAGTGTTAATATTAGTATGTTATGTGTCTTTTTCTTGAACAAAAGACTTTATATCCTAGTGGTTTAAGAATAAACCCATTTTAGTCTCCATAATTCTAGGTTGTAAGTTCAAATCTCACTACCAATATTTTTTAATTTTTTTTTTTAGCTTTGCAGTGTATATACCAAGAATCCCGAAAATTTTTCCTGGTTCCGCCAGCCTGTGGAGTGAGGACAGGTTCTAAATATTTTCCTCATGGTAAACCAAGAATCTGACAACTCCCCAACTGCAAAACAAATTTAATTAAAAAAGAGAGAAGAAAAGATCGATGTTAACACTGCAACTGCTTTGCATGATCGCTGTCTGTTAAATCTCACACAGCCAAACGGCCATTTCACATGTATCAAAAATAGGTAAGAATGGAACATGCAAGAGAATTTGTATGTATATATATATACACACACACATTGCGAGTTTTATTAATTACCTTCGAAACCGGAGGTACGAACTGCTTCAATCCTTGTGTGAGATGGAGCTAACATAATTATAAGGAATGCCATTATAAACCAAAGGAAAGCTTGTTTCGCCATCGTCGGTACGTATGCTTTTGTTTTGTTTCTGTATTTCTTGAAAATATGCTTTCTTCCTTCCTTGATTATTATGAATGATCGAATACTCTAGCCTATTTCATTTAGGGTATTTATAAGTAGTTAAGGGCTAGCCAACTAATATATATATATATATATATATATATCTTGCACTTGTTTCATTTTGATCATAATCTACACAACAAACAAAGGGAAAAAGCTAGCTATATGCTTTTGAGTTTTTAGTTTTTTTCTCCCTTCCAAACACAAAGGACGAAAAGGCAAATTTTTTTTTTTTCCTTTTGCCATTTAATTTCCCTCCCTCCAATCTCAAAGAGTGATTGTGACTCACTCTTTGACTGAGTTCCAGACCTAAAAGTGGAAAAATATAAGAAACAACTACGGAAACAAAACAGATAAACGGAAGACTCGAAAAGAAATCATCACTACAGACCATTTGCCCGGGAACGAGGCATTGACTTAGAGGCGTTTGATGTGAAATCCGCCAGACATTGAAGCACTATGGTTGGGAAGCTATGGCGGCACGAGCTTCCAGGTTTAATGGCATGATTGCGCGTGAGTTTTATGCTTTTGTATCGTGCCATCCCCTGACCACGGTAAATGTTGTCTGTGAAGTTCCCATTGATTTCTCTACTGAGAGAAACAATGATAACTTCGAGATACAGCTTCTCTCGATGCCTGAGGATGAGTTATGTGCAGTCCCTGCTACATATGATGCAGAGCGGGCAGATGATTGCTAATAGTTTCGGAGTCAGTTGGGAGCGGAATGCTCAAGAGCTGCCTCCGATTTGACATATAACCGGAAGATTTTGAATCGCTTTATATGTGCACATTTCTGCCTACGAAGCACGCCTCCGAAGTGACTCCTCAGAGGTCTGAGCTTCTATTTTGGATGGTGCAGTCGGGGTCGGTGTATGTGAGGATGTTGATGCATTCCGGCATTCGTGATGTTTCCAACACTACGAGAAAGGATTTGATGCCTTTTGGGCCCATGATTGATGCTTTGCGGCAAAGGTGGAGTGTCCAATGCCTGCAGGTGGTGTTTGGGAGAGGCCCAAGCATATCCTCTCTTTGAGGACTGTGGCCGGTTCTGCTGCGGACAGTAAACCCCAAGCCAGTGGTCAGAGGGAGTGCACTCCAATGCATGGTGACGGTCTTGGTTCTTGTACATATCAGCATCAGGTGAACGAGTACTTTGCCACAGAGATGGCTTCGATTCATGCAAAGCTTGATGGTCTTTATGCTCATTTTCAGATACCACTAGTTGCCCCTCCACCCAAATATCCCCCTCGACGTAGGGCTACCTACCGTACCCCACAACCTATCCTACTCCACCATCACCCACCCTTCCCTACCTTACCCCACCCTACTCCATCACCTACCCTACCCTATCCTACCACCCACTTATTCTTACCTCATCACTCATCTTTTTTGTCGATTTTCACCATCACATTCCGTCCATTTTTAGAAGGAATGAGAATTGATATTTTTCATTCCGTTGAAATAAAATTTTATACAATCACATTACCTCATAATCTTACACAAACATTGAAATTGAATGAAAAATAATTCCATTTCAAACAATTCTTGCCTAACAAACATGTCATAAATCCCTGTGAATCATTTCTTTTCTTCCTAATACCGAGGCCATCACTATATACGAAAAGGATATGCTTGCTTTTACCGGCTGCAGTGATGATTTGATGGCAGGATGATGAACTGGGTAATTAAGATGTGGTATGGTATGATGAGAAAATTCTTAGGTAGGAAGTCTCTATTAGACTCGACCGTCAGATATGAGCCGTGTATATAAAAACAAAACTGTTTTGTTTTATTGTCCACGTGACGCAAATCTGATGGTCGGGTGTAATAAAGACGTCCTACGACAGAATTACCCGGTATGAGGAAGCACATTAATGGAAGGAAAAAGAGATTAGATTGATGGAGTAGAGAGAATGCACATTAATGGAACCATGTTAAGTCTAAAGAGGATGAGAGGTATATACTATTATTATTATTATTATCTAAATAGTATTATAATATATACCTCAAACTATGATAATCAAATGATGAATGAATAAATTCATATGCATACCGCCCTAGGAGTATTGGTCTTCTGTCGAATAAAATAATTTTGTCTAAACATAATGTCATGTAATTTTTTTGGGAAATCTTTAATGGCATTTCACAAAATCTGCCTGATGCACCATAGCAATGTATAAAAATAGACATGTACCAGATATGCTCGGATACATTCGTGTATATAAAAATATAGTCGTTATATCGACAACAAAAAAAAATCGAAAACAAAAATCGAAAACAAAAATCGAAATAGTGCCTCTCTGAACTTCAATTAAATGGGCACAACTAAATAACAAACTCGACTGCAGGGAAAACCGGCTGTTGTTTCTGCTTCGGTTTACTTTACTTACCTTGCCTTTTCTTCCCCCCTTTGTTACCGTTTTTGCCGAATTTCTTCTTACCTTTACCTTTAGATTTGGTCTTCATCTGAGCAACTCTGTTTGCTTTCATTTGTCTTTCTTTCCTAACTTGTTCCATATCTTTTACCTCTGATCGCACATGCGCGTTGGGTATATTACGCTTCCCCTTACCTCTGAAACGTCTATCGCCTCCGCTTGGTCCTACCCCCAAACAAATAAAAACCCATTACTTCAAATGATACGTGGTAGACTAGACATACATACACACATACATGCATACGACATGTGCTATACAATATAGAGACACACACACATATATATACAGTGACCCTTTGGAGGTGCCACAATCAACTTTTTGAAAGTCTGCTTTCACCGTGATGTCGTGGTATATGTGGTGTGGTGCATTTTAAGACCTGACACACGTTATCACTTAAGAGCTTCTTGCATCACACAAAAACAATCGCCCGGGTGAAAGTTTAAGGAACATTCAGCAACGATCTCAAAGCAACAGAATATGCATGATCAAATCATGTTTACCTGATGTAGTATTATTTTCATAGCTTCCATCGTTTCCAGATCCAGTAGAAGAGATTTTATTGTGGGACTGTTCTTTCCATCTATTGTATATTCCTGTTTTATGTGCCTTCACTTTTGCTCCACCTTCAGTCTTTACCTATCATACATACAGCAGACACGTTTAAAAATGGTGAAGTTAGACAAATAGCGGGATTTCCTCAAATTTCACTAACAAATGGCAGTATTTCTTCAAATTTCACTAAATATATACATAATAAAAATAAAAATAAAAATAAAAGGGACCTCCACACTCCATGCATAAGACTTGAAGCAATGTAAGTCGCACCAAAAGAGTATTTACCTTTCCATTAGCCATCACGCGGTCTCCACTATTCAGTTTCACATACTTCTTACTTCGCTGTGATGGGAGATAAAAAAAATTCAATGATACGTGAAATCAGAAAAGAAACTCATTGATAAGCAACTAAATGCTGAAAATACCTTGTCCCAGTGATATGTAGACTTTTGCTTTTGCATCCCCTCTTGGTTATCAGCAACTAGGTCAAGAACAGCATTTTCGAACCTGAAAAATGAAGATTATAGAAAAGAAAGCAAGGAATACTGTTTTTTTTAAACTAATATCTGAAACCGAGTGACAATATCACATAATACACAAGAACGTTATTTCTGAAGGCAAGTTAATCTCACCTTTTGGATTCAAAGCCTTGATTTGATCTCACAGAAAGTCCTGACTCAAAATGCTGAAAAAATCATAAAGTTCATAAACCCGATTGTCAAAGCATGCTTGCTACTGAAGCTTGACAAACAACATACGAAAAGAGTATAATATGGAACAGCATACAAAAGAGTATATTATGAAACAACAGAAAGTAGAACCAAGACTCGGTATATTCTGTCCTAATGAATTGACTGAGGGTGGGCCTGGGTGGCTAAGGTGGACTAATTTGCAAAATAAGCGAGCTTCATAGTTGCAAGGTAGTGACATTCTCATAAATTAACAGTGTGTATTAAGGATGGAGCAAAGGGGTCAATGGTTAACTCTAGGGCAGACGATATTGTTTTTCAACGTGAAAACCACTGAAGGCTCGAGTTGATACAAAGAGGGCGAGACAGTCTGGAGGGTTTCAGAGACTGAGGTAGAACTGTGGATTATGGAAATCCATAAATGAGTTATGTGTGAAATGCTGGTGTATATATATACACACGCCAAACTGCACATTCCAGTTATTATTATGCTTTTAATACATGTAAATCTACCTGGTTTGTTGGTACTGAACTTATGAAGTAGTCCTCATCTTTGAAGTCCTTTAACTTCCTTTTCGAACCAGAAACTGCAAAGATTTGTATATAGCATAAAAGTCACGTTTACTAAGAACAATGAAGTCAAGAACATTTGAAAATCAAAATATGCATCAACAAAACGTTTACTTTCTTTCAAAAGACAAACTAAAACTCTGCCTTCATCCCAGTTTCCTACCTGTTTCCACGTACAGCAACAACCCCAAAGCCCACCGCACACAAAAAACAAAAAATAAAGGGAAAAGTAAAGGCAATTTTTCAATGACACCACGTCAAACTTATTGTTGTATCACCTTAGTGATAATCAACCTTTCAAAAGTCGATTCTAGACCATAGAATCAACTTTCCAATGGTCGATTGTCATATTCGACCATTTAAAAGTCGATTCTATAGTCTAAAATCGACTTTTGAAAGGCTGAACCAAAAAACTGTGGGCGGCCCACTGTAAATTTTGAGTGGTGTCATCAAAGGCTTCCAATGAACACAGGAATTTCACAGCACACTTAATTACGTAGCTCCCTACATAAAAGAGTTTAAACAACCAAGGAAGAACCTTTTTTCTCCTTAACCGTTGAATTTTGGTCTTCAGTGACATCTTCAGTGATATCTTCATCAAGATCTTCCTGCGACAGATATGTTAAAAAAGACCCATCAAATATTAAATGATCGGTGGGGGTATTTTTGCAGACCAAACAGGAAAATGAGGGAGAAGAAAACAAAAGCAAAAACAGAAACCGAAAACACACAGAAAATTGTGGAGACCATCTTACGTTATCATCAGTTTGGTGAATATTAATGACACAGAAGAAAAGCTCATCATATCAAGCTGACGGAAAAAATACCTTCGCCATAGGCTTGCTAGACCGTTGTTCACGGAATTTTTCTATCACATCCTCGTGAATAGCTCTTTTCACTTTCATAACGTCAAGCCATTGGCCAGGTCCCTGCCCACAAAGTGATGGACAATGTTGAGTTTATCCTACTTCTAGCAATCAAGTAAGAAAACGCCAGTTCCCAATTAAATTTATGGCCTGCTAAAGCTTCAAGCCTAAATACACGATTTACAGAAAAAGAAATAAAGCGACATGCATATGGACATTTGACCTACACATCAACACTCACATACACAGCGAAAGCTAAATTAGCATGAGAGATACAAGAAGAGGACATATGCCTACAGTGCAGTAAATGCATATTCTCCACATAGGAACAATTCCTTTACACCTTAGAACCACATAAACAATGGAAGCAAATACAGTCTGCAAAAAATGAAACAATTTTGCATGTCTATAAGATTTCCCTAAGCAATAAAATATATGTAATCCCAAATCAGCAATGAGATTCAGAATAACAGAAAATAATAATTGTTCCATCAACAGTTTTGTCTTGATGAAATAATATTTCCAATGAAAAAATAAAATAGACGACCATGTCATATCAACTACGGATTTTGCCAAGAAAAAGAACATGTATCCCGGTTTCCGGTGCCAAATCAAACCTTTAACCTGGTGAATTTATCAGTGTTCTAAAAATCGCCCTGGGCGATCGCCTAGGCGCCGCCTAGGCCCTGGACGACCCCCGGGCGTCCTCGACTTGGCTCTAGGCGATTTATCTGGGCGCTCAAGTGTGCTGGGCGATTTTCTGGGCGCTCCTGGACCCTTCTAGGCGCTCCTAGGCCCTCTTAGGCGCTCCTAGGACCTTCTAGGCGCTCTAAGGCCCTTCTAGGCTATTAGGGTTCCATCTGGGCGAACATCAAGTTTTCCCAAGTGTTTAGACAAGAAAGATGCATAAAACCCTAAAACCCCCAACCCCCCTCGTAAAAACCCTAAACCCCCCGTAAAAACCCTAAAACCCTCCTTAAAACCCTAAACCCCCGTAAAAACCCTAAAACCCCCCTTAACCCTAAAACCCCCTTAAAACCCTAAAAGCGCCTAGGCGCCGCCTGGGCGCCCCAGGCCCTAGGCGCCCCTGTGGCGTACCGACTTCGCCTAGCGAGTTTTAGAACATTGGAATTTATCAAGATATATTAGGTGTAGGACAAACAAATTAGAACGCAATAACAAGAAGTCTGCATTACGAGTTATTAAGTATCAAGACCCAAATGAAAAATATGATTCAGTTATAAATTCTAAAAGAGAACACCCTCTGACATTTATTTCCCTCCATAATGGGAGCATATGTTATGTTTGTGACAAGCAAGAAAGGCAAAACTAAGACAATATGGCTTGAAATATTATTCCTCAAGAGGAAGACCAGGAAAGGGCAAGGCCTCAATTGAATCACTGAACACTATTACTAAAATGTAGATAACAACAGAAGAGGATAATCTTACTCTGTGTTTCGATTTAGCAGCAGCACCAACAGTCTCCAGAACAGTTTGCTTTGGTCTGGTGAAATGTCATTCAAAGGTTTAAATACCGACTCACCAATTGCCCGCATTTAAAAAAAAAAAAATAGATCTACAGTAACCTGAATGCCTTCAATCGTTCTGAAAAAGCTAATGCTGACAATTCTTTGCCACCTAGGACATCTTTGTAGACTGGATGTAACCCTTCACGGGGTAGTTCCTTTGCTCTTTTGATAGACTCCTTAGATGGCTTAGGTTTTGTTTTTAAATAAAGGTGAAATGCCTTCTCACAAGGTCTCTGCAAAGTTGACAGTTCGGTAGAAGATTCAGTGATTTCTCGAACTCTATCCGCAACAAGATCAATCGCTGTTTGGGGTAGACGTCCATAGACTGTTTCCCCATTCGCAATCGCTTGGTCTATCTTCTCCTTAACACCATGTGGGTCTTGTAAGATCTCTTCTTCAGTGGGAGCAGCCCGAATCGGCTTGGATAGGAACAGATGAAGATCCAAGACGTAAGGCATATCTTCTGACGTAATGAAAGAAAATGCAGTACCAGTACGACCTGCCCGTGCAGCCCGACCAACTCTATGGACAAAAAGTTTAGGTTTGGCAGGGAAATCAAAATTTATGACATTATCAAGCAATGGGATATCAATTCCCCGAGCTGCAATATCAGTCACAATCAATAGCATGGTCCTTCTTGACCTAAATCTCGATATCTGAACCTTGCGAGCATCCTGATCCATATCACCATAACAGACTGAAGTCTCAATGCCCTCTTCTCTACATAAAATGCCAAGGTACTCAACATGATATTTTGTGCAAACAAAAATCAATGTCTGCTGATCAGAGCTAATCCGTTCCCGAATCAAATACAACAAGGCAGAATACTTTTCTTCATGTCTTAAGGTGAAAAAACTGAGCTTCAAGTCAGGACTAATCTTTGTCTCCAGATCGAGCCGCACAAGCTGAGGATCCCGCAAGCCAGCCTTGGCGAAATCAGCAAGGCTACTAGGCAGGGTTGCACTAAATAGTAAGGTCTGGCGATTTTCACTCAAACGAGAGAGAATTGTGTGCAACTGCTCAGCAAATCCCATCTCAAAGAGCCGATCTGCTTCATCAAAAACAACATATTCCACAGTGCGCAATGACAGTTCATCTCCAACCTCATTCAAATGGTGCATCAATCTTCCAGGAGTAGCTATTATAACATCAGGATTCTGAGTTAATTCTTCAAACTGGCTTTCCATACTATCGCCACCAACAAGTAAACTGACACGGAGATCTGCAGGAAAACATTAGAGTTTCATGTTTAATGAGATGCAAAAGCAAAAGCAACAAAACTAAAACTGCTTAAAAGACGCCATCTAAGAACACTAGCAACAATATTCATCGTTCTTCAAACTGCATATTTTCACTATTAATTCTAACTAGCAGTAGCAGCTGTCCAACCCACTTGAATATCACATTTTTCATTCAACAAATGGTAGAGACAATGGTTCGGATAGCAGAAACTAACAAAAGGCTTGATATACCCTAGAAAAATAGATATACACCCTGCAATTCAAAGCAGCCTCATTCTAAGACCTATTATGGTTCTTAAAACTAGCATTACAATTTATTACTCATAATTCATAATGGCAGGCTCCGCATAAGAACTAATCACAGCTAAAGACACTCTACAACAATAAAAACGGTTACTTCAAACCCGAGAAAGAAAAAACGAAGATCGAGTCTAAACATCTTCGGTCTATATCAAAAGAAGAACTTCTCCTATGAACTTCCAGAAACGGCCTATGAACATCTTCGGTCTCTATGTCAAAGCAGCTCAAAGGCACATAAGTTTAACATAAAAAGATTAATGCAATACCATCAGTTGAAGATGCATCCAGCGCAACCAGCCAAAAGACAATAAGAATTATCAAGTAATAAGCCCTTTTGAGACGTCCTTATCGGTTTCAGATAGTAAAAACATCTAGGGTCTGCCATAATTAAATAAATAAATAAGTAAATGAGAGAGAGGCCAAAAACACCCTAAATCAAATACCAGTGAATCGGCCAAGTTCCTTGGTAAATTTATGTGTTTGGAGAGCCAAATCACGAGTAGGTGAAAGAATTAAAGCTCGAGCACTAGATTGAGCCACATGCACTTGGAGTTTCTCAAGCATAGGGAGGAGGAAAGCCGCCGTTTTCCCTGATCCAGTTCTAGCCATAGCAACTACGTCATTTCCGGCGAGTATAAGAGGCATAGTCTTCCGCTGTATAGGCGTTGGCACCCTGTAGCCTTTCCTCTTGATTCCTCTGAAGACATTTGAGCTCAGCCTCAAGGATTCGAAACCACCAGATTTCAATTTCTTTTCTAGCTTTTGCTTATAGAGCAGCTCACCTTTTGAGCTTGCAGTTATGGCCATGGCGGACACAGCCGGCCGGGGATATTGAGTTTTGGGGTTTAACGTGGGTTTACCTCCGACACTCGCGCGGCGGATGCTCGGCCAGCTATAGTTATAGCGTTAACTTTCAATAAGAAAAAAAGAAAATCCCTAGGGTAAATATCGTAAGATCGTTCTAAAATATATATTTTAGGTATTTCACTTTAATTTCAATGTTTTTTTTTTTTCAAAAATTTGTATCACAGTTGATTTATTCGTGCATCATTCTATATTTCTACATATCTATTACAATATAATGACTTTATAAAAGTAGGCCTAGAGACTTTTCGTAGGTCAAGTAACACGAACCAACCTGATAAAATCGGTTCTCATAATGTATCTATGAAAAATTAGTTTTATGTTTCAGAATCGACTTTCGTAAAACGGTTCTGCTATGATACACATATAGACTAATGAACGAATAAATTATACGTGACGTAAACATTTGTATATAAAGAACACAACAAAAGATAGAAATAAACGAAAGAATAGTAATACTGTCACAAGACTCAGAACAAAATAAACACACTTTTAATGTACGAATAAATTATACGTGACGTAAACATTTGTATATACGGGTGGTGGATAAAGAGGAGAAGGACATAACAAAACAAAACAAAATAATATATAAAATGGGTATATTTTGAAAAAGGACATCATAATTTTTTTATTAAAAAAAAGATAGTGGTTGAGAAGGAAATTTATAAAAATTTAACGTATATTTTGATCTAAAACTCGATCACTTAATTTTTTTACTAAAATTCATATTTTTTTTCGTCTTCTTTATTTTAAAATTAAATTTCGACCGAATACGCACCTACCCCGGATGCATTGGCCACCGGGATCCATTACCGCCGCGATTCATTGGCTTAGCTACCCATGATGTATTGACCGCCGCGATCCATTGACAACCTTGATGACATCTCATCAGTAGCGATTTATGCAATGACGTCTCGTTGTAGCGATTTATGCATGACTTCTTATTGTAGCTATGCGGTGATGTCTTATTGTATCGAATTATGCATGTTATTGTAACGATTTATGCGGTGACGTGTTATTGTAATTTATGCATACCTTTGGTTGTAAAAATATGCATTTAAACAAAAAAACACAAAAGAAATACGGTTATTTTATAAAGTTATCGAAAATTTAAACCAACACTAATCAAATAAACCAACATCAATCAAATATTTAAAGATAACAAAGAAATAAAGTTACTTTACAAAGTTATCAAATGTGTGTATCAAGTTGTATAACATCGCATCGATTATCTAATTGTAAATACGCGTTTTTCGACGTATGTCACCGCAAAAGTCATCAACGTCGAACATCGATGTCATTGCGCTATCTTTTTTTCATTGCATAAAACCTAACAATTGCATCGATCGGCCTTCTTTCTTGTTTTGCATTTCTCCAAATGTGGAGCTTTTAATATGGATAGAATTTTTGGTGAAACTACATTTTAGATTAAAACGCGATTGTGGAATCCCTCAATTCACGATCTTGAATCATTTGACGATCCTTTTCAACTACACACTCACAACAAAAGATAGAAATGAACGAAAGAATAGTAATATTGTCACAAGACTCAGAACAAAATAAAACTACACACTTTTACAACGTGGAGCACACAAAATTCTATACATTCTGCGTTATAATCAATGTCTTGTGACACGAAAACGTCTCGTGATATTATTGTGAATATTTTGTTATGACATACGCATTTTTCTCAACAGGAAAATTCAACCCGCCACCCAACGACCCATCTGTGTATGTAAAAAATCAACGCTGCTGCTGAGAGATTCCATATAAAAATTAAAAAGGAGAATAGGGTTTGAAGAGGGAAAGTGAAGGAACGGACGCCAGGAATTCATCTTCAAGGCTTAACCGTCGGCGGGTAGCTTCAATCGAGAGACTCTGATTTCCAATTTATCTGCATCTTTGTAAGTTTCTATATCATTTTCTTCGACGAATTATCATAATTCTTGCTATTTTTTGTTCTATTTTTTTTTCTTTAATTCAAACAATTTGTGGAATGTTGGATTGAATCATTGAGAAGTTCCCCTTTTTTTTTTTGGTTGTTCCCAAATTCAAAATTAGCATGATTTAATGCAATTTTAGCATGATATAAGTGAAAATCCATATAGGTAGTAGCAACTAAGGCATTTCAATATAAGTGAAAATTCATATAGGTATTATTATTAGCAAATATGATTCATATTTGCAAGATTGGACTTCCCCCAAAGTTTCTTTCTTGGAGGAAGAACAAGTTTCTTTCTGCTGCAATCTGTAATTCTGTATCATATCTGTTTTTTTAGACGCGAAAACCAGACGAACCCAGCTGAACAATCTGATTGGAAGCTAGACCGTGATGGATAACGACGATTTTTCTTTTTGTCCAACTGGTGTTGTTGAGGAAGAAGACAGAGTTGATGCACAAAAGTTAGCTGAAAACATCAGCGGTATAAAGTTAGAGAATAAGATAGAAAACGGGGTTGATTCCCGTCACAATGACAACATATCTAAGAACAATAACTCGGGGAATGATGATGATACTAAGCAGAAGAAGCAGGGAGGAACAGTAGGTTCTTTGTCTTTCACAGTCACCGACATGTCCTCCTCCCCTGTTAAAAAACCGAACCCGAGAACAAGTGTGGTTGTGAAAAAGGGTGCTGCACCGAGGAACAAAGTTCCGTTCGAGAAAGGGTATAGTCAGATGGATTGGATGAAGCTTAGTAGGACACATCCTGATTTAGCAGGATTAAACGGGCAGTCGAACAAGAGACTAATAACATTAAACGAGGTTAAACAGCATCAATCAGAGGGCTCGATGTGGACTGTTCTGAAAGGACGTGTCTATAATATGACACCATACATGAAATTTCATCCTGGAGGCGTTGACATGCTGTTGAAAGGAGTTGGTAAAGATTGCACGGCGTTGTTCAACAAATACCATGCTTGGGTGAATGCTGATATTTTACTTGAGAAGTGTCTTGTCGGTATTTTAGACGATAGCAAAAAGTGAATCAGACACTTGCAGTATGCGTACAGGTATAGCTAGGGCAGTTTGGCTGCTGCCTGAAGCTGAAGAAAGGGTCATGAGAAGCGGTGTTTCGTTTTCATTCAATCATAGTTACATATACGTTTTTATTATTTGGGGTGACAATTTGGATTTGAAGCAACACCCTAACTGAAAATCGATATATGTTTGTGATTTTTGTAACGATACTGATACTTACTGTAACTGTATGATAAGTTCACTTTTCAGACAACTGTTTTCTTTCATATGCAGGTGAGTTTGAATAAGGGTAGTTTAGGCATTTCGCTATGAACTCGAGTGCCTGTGAACTCGAGTGATCACTATTAGTTAGCTTCATTTGCAAGAGGAACCAAACCTTTCATTTGTCTAATTACCACTTACCTAAACCTGCAAAATTGGATGTACTTCTCATTCAACATGAAGCCATGTAGAATAAATATACATATTTATATATGTACTAGTAAAATGCACGTGCTCCGCACGTATTCTTTTTAAATAAAAAGTTTGAAGAATAAGAGACTGTCAGTTTTTAGATGCGCGTTTATAAATTTATATATTACAAAAACGTTAAATAATGTTAATTGTAACGGAATGATCTAAAGTTTTTATTTGTTCATTCGATCAATTGGCTTTCTCTTTTTATATAAATGAAATCATAATTTATCACTCTGCAGACACGATTCGGGCCAAACTCCGGATTAGTCGGACCAGTTGGTTTAGATACAGGGGCTTTAAGCAAAAAAAAAAATCATAATTTAGCTTTTACATTTATCATTCTTTTCAAGATGATAACAATTTCGTATTATTGAATCATGTATTTGTCAAGTATTGATAACGGGTGTATCTTTCACATGATACTAATAGGGGTGTATATGATTAAAAACTACTTAACATGTAAATAAATATTTTGATAAAGAACCAGAACAAGATATCGTTCGCTACAGTCAACGGGATTATTTTCTGAAAATTTGCATCCTTTAAATCTTTACATGATTAAATGTGTATTCTAGTGTTTATTTAAATATTATTTAGTCATGTGAAGATTGTCTTCTCTTTCACCTTAAGTCTCGATTCACACCAAAACTCATATTAGTTTAATTTTAAAAACATTAGTTATCTCAATAAATTAGAAACCCTTAATGTGTTTGCCCACTCAAAATATATAAAAAAAATAGCGTATTCTCTCAATTTTTATTCACATAAAAATCCAGATTTGTAAAGCCATGGTGGGTAAGGGGTTACGTTGTGCTTGCCACATCAAGAAGTTGAGTCTCCCCGTCCTCTTCAACTGCCAAATAGCTGTTCAGATGCGATCTTCCATAATCGGATCATTGTTTTGTAGGAGAGAGTAGCCCTCGGCAACATAGTATTTCTTCTCATGACCTGCATCCCATATGATGGCCACATCACGATCATTGAACCATTCCTTCAGTGCAAGTGCAGCCAAACATATGCTCTTCCAGGTATATGATACATTTGCATTGGGTTGGAGAAAGGGGTTTCCGTATTTTATGACCAGGACCCTCACCCAAAGAGATTGATCATCAGTGAGAATTTTCCAAACCAATTTATCCGGAGGGAAGTATTCATACTTTGAGGGTCTGTATATCCAAGTCCTCCAACCTTATTCTTAGAACAAAGACTCTTCTGAGATATGTAGTGCATCATTCTCTCAAAATGCTCCTCACCCCAAAATATTTTTCTATACATTTTTTCTTTCTCATTTAGGACCTCCTTAGGGATTTTAGTGGCATGCATAGTATAGCAGGGGTGAGTGACCAAGTAACTCTTAATCAAAAACATTATTTCTGCTCTTAAGAGAATCTTGACTTTCCAGCTAGAAATTCTTTTCTTCATCTTATCTACAATATATTCAAAAGTTTCATTGGTTGACCTTGAATGAATTAAAGCTACACACAAATAGGTTCCCAAGTCATCAGTGAGTTGTATATTTAGGTTTTGGCTAAGGAGAGTTCTCAATTGATGGTTGGTATTTCCAAAAAAATGAATTCAATATTTGGAGGAGCTCACTTTTTGACCAGAAATGCTGCAGAAGTTGTCAAGAACCGCTTCAATAGTGCTGGTCTAGGCTATTAAAGCTTCTCCAAACAAGATCAAGTCATTTGCAAGAAACATGTGTGTGAGAGCTAGGGGGACTAAGCGACTAACTTTCACTGGTTTCCACCTACCCTCCTGGACAACCTTGTCAATGAATGTGCTTAAGGTTTCCATACAAAGAACAAACAGGTATGGGCAAGGAGATCCCCTTGCCTCAAACCTCTTTTGTTTTTGATAGGATCTAGTTTCTTTCCATTCCAGATGATTGAAAGCTTAGTGGTTGGCATAGACATGATTGCAGTTCCCTCTTGTGCTGGGTTAATAGGATCTAGTTTTTTTTCCTTTCCAAATGACTGAAAGCTTAGTTGTTGGTCATAGACATGTTTGTTACCCTTAACCTGCATTTGTCATCACGAGGAGGACTCTAGCCTTCATTTGTCACAATGTACTTGTCTAATCGATTCTTCATGTGAGGTATTTTAGTTTCGTTTTTTGTGTGTGTACTAATCAAGATAACATAATAGACTTGACTCACTTTAGGGTTAATGCCATTTATGCTGATAAAGGCATTGAGGTTATTGCATTTTCCATTTTTTTTTCATTAATTTTTTTTTTATTTTTATGATTCTTGTTGTTTTTTTTTTCTTTTGCTCATGTCTTTCACTGATCTCCCATTTAAATAGGGTGATGAGAATGTTGTATGTTCTACTTTTTGTTATATGTATGTATCTTTATAAGATCTAAAAAAGTTTAGCCATATTTACAAGAAATCTTAACATACCATTGTGATTTATTGATTTTGGTCTTCAAAAAGTTTTACTAAAGATGTAGTGGCAACTTACATTCACATAGGATATTGTTAATTGTTATTGTGTATATAGTGACATATGAAGTTAGTTAATTATCTATTATTTGATAAAGTGACTACAATGTTAATGAATATGCATTGATAATGTTTAAACACTTGTCGCTATATATATAATTGTCAATGCATCTGTAATTGTCATTGTATTTTCAATTGTCATTGCATATTCAATTGTCACTGTATCCCCAATCGGCCCTGCATCTTTGAATGTCATTGGAGTTTGAATTGTCGTTGCATCTTTCAATTGTCAGTGCATTTTCAATTGTCACTCAAGATGCAATGACACCTGATTTGATTTTCATAAAGTATCAGCGCATCCATTGTGAAGCGTTGAAAAGAAAATTCAAATTTCCCGTATTATATTGGAAAAATATCAAATTTACATCAAAATAAAGAAAAATAAAAAATATGTATCTTAGTGAAAGTTTATAATGATTGGAGGTATAGATCAAAAGATACAGATCATTAAAAAATAAAGTAGAGACTATAATAATGATTTTATTTTAATTTTTGTGTCGGCAATTAATTTGAGGGTAAATTAACACTTTAAAGTTTAATGTGGATGCTGCTTTCTCTACCAACATTTCTGCCGACGGTGGTATTGTTCGCAACAGTGATGGCTCCATCATACGTAGCTATTCAAGGAGGCTAGAGGGAGGCTTTGATGTGAGCACCGGGGAAGCACTAGCAATATACCATGCTATGGTATTCGCTTAACTTGGGGGTTCTTTCGGGTTCTCCCCCACTGGAGGCATTATTAAAGATTGTCGTGTCTTGATCCCGGCTTTCGTTTCCATTAATTTTTCTTTTGTTAAGAGAGAGGTAAATGCCCCTGCTCATTTTTTAGCAAAAGAAGATTTAAAATTGGTAGGATGTGTAGATTGGGAACTTTCCCTCCCGCTCATGTCTCTACTCTTTGTTTTGCGGATGTTGATCAACATAAGTGTCTTTAACTTTCAAAAATAAATGCATTTATCCTTTTAAACCATGGAAAATTGAACTTTTCATTTTTCCTATTTTTAATTTTTTTTTATGTCCATTTGGCCCATTCTCCCTAATTAATTATTACCACCAAAAAAGTTTAAGTATTTTCTTAATTTTTATTTACATTAAATTCATATTATTTTCTAAAAACCTTCGAATAATCACAGAATCACACTAATTGATTTATGGAATTAAATTAAAAGATAATGATACATAATAATAAAAGTATATAAAGAAAACGTTAATGATCCATAACGTCTTCGTCAAATAAAAAAAACCACTAAAAAAGTGTTATCCTAATTTTTATCCACATTAGGTTATTAAAATAAAAAGATAATGATACTTATCTCAACTAATGATCCTTTACGTATTTTATTAATAATTTTTTACCACAGGATTTTTATTAGTATTTATTCACATTATATCCATATATATTATATAGTTTAAATCTAAAAATCATACTTATCTCAACAAATTAAAAGCCTTAAACGTGTACTTATCCATATATTAGTTTGTTGATTTTTAATAAAACATGGTAAGAGTGTGATGATTCCTTTCACCATTTAATTATTTAAGAAATAATATTTCAAGTAATTAATTATTATGTTATAAATTAATTTTAATTAGGAAGAAACACTTTTAGGAGGAAACACACTCACACTGACCGAGATAGAGTTTCGATTGCAAAAAATGGCTGCCAATACAATGATCTCTGAAAAGTTTTACAATACGAAACGTGACAAGTTGAAGAACAGAAAAGAAAAAAGAAAAATCACGTAAGCTTTTGATATAGCCTTCTGTAAATCCGGGCACCTTCAAATTCGGCATGAATTTCTCTTTCTGTTCTTATTCCCATTGGATTATTCAACAGCCATCCTTCATTGTCACATTTTATACTGGGATCAATGTTATCAATATGCACGAGTTTATCGGATTTTTCATCAAATTGATTCCTCGTGTCAACGGCTACTTGTAGCACATCCGACTGTATAAATACCTGCACAAAAACGAAAAAACAACATACATGCAAGCACATTACAATGCTTATAGACATCTTCAAGTTCATGTAGATACGAGATTTTATTCCAAAATGCATCATCCCGAGAATACAACAGCATTTCAACAGCCACTAATATGTACTTGATTAGCATTGCACACAAATTGGTTGCACATACGAGTCACAGATTCACACAAGCGACTTATATTGGGGAGAAAAAAAAGTGTGGCTTATATTGCGTCATGACCTACCTGCCCATTCGGCATTAAGCGACTTACAATCGACTCAACCAGGGGCTTTTGTACAATCCTCCTTTTGTGATATTTCTTCTTGAAATGTGGATCCGGGCACTGGAACAAAAATCCATAATTAGCTCAAATCAAGAGGCATTATTAATAGATTAATTGAAAGAAGAACATAAGAATAAATCTGTTTCTAAGCAGGAAATTCTAACAAAAAGTCTTAAATTCCCCAACATTAGGCAGAAAACGTACCAAGATGGATACTAGGATCAAGGGTCCAGGGTACGAGGATACAAGCTCATTGAAAGACACCATAGCATTCGCAAACATGAAATGTCTGCACTTTAAGATATGTTAACAATACAAACACCACACCGTGTACAACAAAATTTACAAAGAACTCACATATTGCTGAGGCCCATCTCGTTTACCCAGTATTTGGCTCGGTCAGCCAACTACAAACAAAGGAAAATACATAGTCAGCACAAAAATCTTAACTTGTCAGTCTTCAAAATATAAAGAATACCAATCATCTACATCTACTCAATTAACCATATTCTCAGAATGCCCAGGAACTCTTGCCATACTTTCTGCCGTATTTCTAATCCCAAGTAGTTCATAGAACCACCATTCCTCTTTGCCAACAACATAAGAAATCTGCCACTACCTGAAAACCATTCTAATGTCAGATCTCACATAACACTACCAACCTGTATTTGGCCCATTCTTACTTATATACTTGAAGCATCACATAAATGTCTGTGATTTTTGTAACAACAATGAATTTGGGACATTACCACAACCAATATCAACCATCAAAGGCAATGTTGCATCTTTATACATCGCATTCCAATCTGGCACTTGTGCTGGAATCTGCCCCAGTCAGCAAACTAATCATGAAACAACAATGAAACCTAACAGCACAATCTTCTATATTTGCTGTCTACTTTTTCCTCTAGTATGGTGTAATACAAGAAATGTTACTGATTAATAGTTCGGGATAAAGCCGCTATTGATCTATTTTACGATTTTTTCACTTCTATCCTCAATGTTCCATCTTGTATGCATTTCTTTTACATTTTCACTTCAAAGTGCCACGTGTCTGAAATCTAGCATTAAAAGTACGCCATACAACAAGTAATAAAAGCTTGGCATGCAGCAAAAATGGACTGAAAAGATGAAAATAGATGCATAAAGGGATAAATGTACCAAGATGAAACAAACATAGGGGATAGAAATGCAAAATTGGTGAAACAAAAAGCATTAAAAAGTGTCTTATATCCCTTAATATTTCTGACTTGTTATTTCTTAATCACTGATTTGATGCAAATGAAAGATGCATACAGTCAGGGGCGGACCCACCCTACGCCCGGGGTGGTCTCAAGCCCCCCCAAATGGTCACAAGCCCCCCTCCATATGGCCCTGCCCCCCCAAATTTTTATTATTGTAGTAGTAGTGTTAATATTGCAAATGAAAGATGCATACAGTTTGATTTCATAATAGAAAGAGAAATGCATTACCATGAGAGAAGAACGCAGAGGATTGACATGCTGACGAATACGAACAGGGCTGAGGTCCTGCAAAATCCGATTCCTAAATCAGAATTAACACAACAGTATTCGCTAAACTTAGAAAAAAAAAGGAAAAAAAAAAAAAAAACTAACCTCGGAGAATTTATCAGGGAGGTTGAGCTCAGAGTACTCCAATGCAACGAGTGTTGGACTTTGAACAGTATTATGAAGAGCCGAATCTTCCCGAGAAGTGACGGTTGCTACTGAAGAAGCGGTGGAATAGAAATTGGCACCGCCGTGGAGGCGGAGAGGGTGGCGGCGATGGTGGAAAGAGGGACATTTTGGCGGACGTGAAATGAGTAGAAGGATAGTGCTGCGAGAAAGCATAGGAGATGAGAACTGAGAAGTTGAAGGTTACGCTCGTGAAATACTCGTTTAAATATGATAAAACCGAACTCGAGTTCATTGGATCGGTTTATCAAAAATTAACGAGTCGAACTTGAACAGTTAAATGTTTTGATTCAAAATGTTAACGAATTTTACCGAACATTATTATATTACATTAGAAAAAAATGACACCAATTGATTTTAGTATAACGGTATGCACTTGATCTTAACATGATATCGCGAGACGGAGGTCACAAGGTCAAACTCTGGTTGGAATATTATTTAAAAAAATAAATGCAAGTGTTGAGAGAGACTGCCCACACTCTTAAATGTTAAGAAATAATTGTGCAATTGTTGAGTGTTTTAAGAAATAATTGTGCAAGTGTGTTAAGAAATAATTGTGCAATTGTTGAGTGTTGGACAGATTGCAGTGTTGGACAGATTGCCAATGATAAGAAATAATTGTGCAAGTGTGTTAAGAAATAGGGAGGAATGACATCGATGAGTTTATGAACTTTGTGCTTTGCAATTATAAGTTTTGACCTGTTTTTTACTTTTAAAAAAATTGAAAAAGGGTAAAAACCTTATAAAATCCTGGATGGACTGATATACCCCTCTCTATTTATCCCCAAATCCCTTAACTCCTTCATCCAATTATTCCTTAACCTCATTATTCATTTCCACCATCCAATTTAATTACCACCGTGAATCGAGCAAAATAGGCTCAGCAAAATTCTTGTCATTTCTACCCAAAATCACCCCGTCTTTCTACCCAAATTCGAACCTAGGATCAAGCAAAATTCTTGTCAACAATCGAGCTAAGTATGCAAACTCACCGGTAGTTGAGGAAGGTGATCGGAAAGTTGAAGAAAGCCGACCGAGCAAGTCCGCAAAAGGTATTATTTTGGGGTTTGGTATCTCGCATGTGGATTATAATTCAATCGAGTTAATGAATTTACAAAAGTTTGATTTTTTGGGTTGAGTTTAAATTTTGTTATGTATATGATTTTGGAGAATAGGAAGATGTGTGATTTGTTATGGTGTTGAATGATGTGGGATCGGTTAAAGCAAATTGTGTAACCAAATTTGTTAGCTTAAACAATGGCGGTGATGAAATTTGTTCAAAATGTGTTATTTGCTTCAATTGTATTCAAATTCCTTTGTTCTTTCATTCGATTGATACTTTTGTTTATTTTTTGTTGGTAATAGATTGGTTGAAAAATGACGTTGGTTTATGCACTTAGCGGACAAGATAGGACTGCAAAATGTGAAATCGTAAACCGATGTCAAATTGGTAAAGCAAATGCAGTTTATCAAAAGCTTGACACAAAGCACAAAACAAAGTTGGAACAGTCTTGTTTTGGACATTTAATCCATCTGAAGGATCTGCCAGCCAACCAGATAGTACATCAGTTGATAACGAGGTTGGCGAACCCTATAAATCGAGAAGTTTTTTGGTTCAAAGTTGGAGCCAAAAAGATACGATTCAGTGTACAAGAATTTGCGCTTGTTACCGGTTTCTTGGTTGGCAATGATAGCAATGTCGAGAAAGGCGTAGGAAAAGAGTCTAAATTAGTTAAGAAGTATTTTAAAAACCTTACGTCAGTGTATAGGAAGCATGTGTGGCAAAAGTTTAATAGCACTAAGAATGATGTAGACCGTTACAAGTTGGGGTTGATCGTTATCTTGATGTACGTTGTGTGGGCATCAGAAGAGAAACGTGCGGTGGATTGGTGGATTTTTCAGTTGGTTGATGATTTGGATGCTTTCAACAAGTATCCATGGGGAAATGAGTCTTATGAAAGCACTCTTGTTCATGTTTTGAGGAGGGACCCAAGAGATGTTCTCAAAAAGGTCCCGATCGCATATACTTTCTATGGTTTCCCGCATGCTTTGAAGGTATGTAAAAGCGAAATCTGGTGTTTTAATTCATAATATATATATATATATATATATATATATATATATATATATATATATATATATATATATATATATACGTATGTATGTTTTTTTTTTTTTGTTATGTTTGGTCAATCACTTGTATGTAAATGCATCGTAGGTTTGGGCACTTGAAGCAATTCCTTTTTTAAGGAAGTTTTCCGAGATTGTTGATGAGAATGCTCTCCCAAGGATGATGAAGTGGGGAAATGCAAAAAGGGTCAACTCGCATTAGTTGAAGTTGTTCTCTTGAATCGGGAGAGGTAGTGATGTTTAATTTGTATCTTAAGTTTGGTATGTAAATGCATCCTTCACATTAATCATGATGCGGGTGGATGTAGTTCGAAAGTTGGTTCCAACCGAAGTCGAAAAGGAAAAAGCTTATTTTGTGATGCTCCGGGAAGTTGAAGTTGAAGATGATGAAACTACTTATGGCAATGCACACGAGCAATCAACGGGTAACGTTGATTATGAAAAGCTAAAAGAATTGGTAAAAATTTTGTGAGTGAAGAGAACAAAAGAATGTGCGAAGAGTTGGTAAAAATTGATGAAGAGAAAAAAAGAATGTGCGCTTTAGTGGATACGCTCCAGCGTAAAGTTAAATTGATGGAGGTTCGTCTTTCTAATGAAGAGTTGAATGAAATGGAAGATGAAACGTGGAGGCATCCCGAAACGGCAAAGGTGTAAAGTTAAATTTGTCCTTTATGTTGTTTATATAGGAGAGAAATAGTTTATAACATTGTATTTGTTGAAATTATGATTAGGAAATGCCGTAGTTGAAGAGAAGGAAGCCGGGGAAGGTGATGAAAAGGTAGGGGAGTTCCCACTAGAAAATGAAAGTGAAGGTGAAGAGAGAAACGAGGCCACTGAAATTGAGGAGGAAGTTGATGTTATTGTGAATGAGGTTGGGGATGGTGATAAAGAGGTAGGGGAGGTCCCACCTGAATATGTAAGCGATGGTGATAAGGAGGTAGGTGATGAAGTCCATGCTCCGGTTGAGGCCACTCAAATTGAGGAAGAAGGTGCTGCTATTGTGAATGAGGATGGGGATGGTGATAAAGAGGTAGGGGAGTTCCCACCGAAAATGTAAGCGAGGGTGATAAAGAGGTTGGGGATCAACCTGAAGCCCCGGTTGAGGAAACGGTCGAGGAAACCCGAAACGGCGAAGGTAGAATGTGAAACTTGTCATTTTGATTTGTTCATTATGTAGTTTGATGAGAGAATTAGTTCATAACATTTAATTTCTTGAAATTATGATTAGGAAATTCCGTGGGTGAAGAGATAAATGAGGACATTGAAATGGAGGAGGAAGTTGCTGAAAAGCTAAACGAGGTTATGGAATGTGATGTAGATGTAAAAATAAGGGAGGAAGGTGAGGCAAACCCAAACGGCGAAGGTATAATTAAATCTGTCCTTTATGTGTTTTGGTGAGAGAATTAGTTTATTCATAAAATTTTGTTTCTTGAAATTATGATTAGGTAATGCCGTAGGTGAAGAGAGAGCCGATGTCATCTAAATGAGGATGATTTGGAAAAAGCGGGCAGGAAAAAAGTTGTTAAAGGTAGATTTACAAAAATAATTAATTTGAGCTTATGTTAGTAGATATATGTATAATCCAAACTAATTACGTCATTGAATGCTTTATATAGTTGTACGTTTCAATCTACCGACGCCGCCGGAAAAAAGAAAAGCAATTAGCAGCCCTTATATTAAACTACCGAAAAAAAGGAAAGTGAATAAGTATGATGCTTATAATCCGTTCCGAAAAATGGATCCTGTGATGATGAAAAGTCTTGATCAGTTTATAGATTCATGTGAAGACAGGTATGAATGTCATACGGTTGAAGTAAACCCTATTTTGATGATTAATTAGTTCATGTGAAGACAAGTATGAATGTCATACGGTTGAAGTAAACCCTAATTTGTAAACCCTATTTTGATGATTAATTAGTTTTTCTTCCTTTTTATTTATACAGTGTACAGGTGAGTTTGGTTGATTTGTGACATCCAAGCAAGTATTTTAAAAGGAATTGTGAGGGGGCGAGCTTGCCAAGCAACGTAAGTAGTATATGCTTTAGATTGTAAATTAACGACAATTTAGATTGAAAAAGTATGTTTTTGTTTAGTAGTATATATATATTTTTTGATATTCGGGTAATGGATAGTTCATTGTGTGAAATTCGACGGCGATGCTTAGTGGACCCGAACATGTTTGACCAAAATGCACGTGTCATGGATACGCTATTTGCAAGTTATGTCAAAGGCTTTCACACACGACACATGAGAAAGAAAAGCAAAGGAGGAATTAATACAAGTATGCAAAGGACGATTTGATAGAGTATTTATGAATATTGTGAAGGGGCAAGCTCCGAATTTAGCAAATCATGGGAAGGTTGCACAAGTTTGTATGTGCCGATGATAGAGAGGGATCATTGGTTTCTTCGAAAATTGATCTCGAGTGGGAGGATAATTTACGTGTATGACGACCTTCCGGGGCATGTCGAAAAGTGCTTCTTGCAAGTTGTGTCACGCCTATGCAAGTTGTGATACCGCTTTTTTCGAAGAACCATGTAAAAGGCTATGAGAATTATTCGTGAGAAAACTAGCGGTGAAGAGCGTGGATTGTCCATCTCAAGATAATGGGTACGTTTCATAAATTTATGCAATATATATAGGGATTATTAAGGTATTCGTTGTCGTGACTAACTTATCTTGTAATTCTTGTAATTTGGTAGAGTGATTGTGGCATTTTCGTTCTTAAATTCGTGGAGTTCATGCTTGGAGGAGTGGATCTATCATTGATTCGGAGTGCGCATATGCCGGATTGGCGAAAGAAGTTGGTTGCGGGATTGCTTTCATGGAACTTGAGACATAGAAATTGCATATGCATTTATATGTCATTGTAAAAGTGTGTTAACCATCTATGAGGGTTTTGGTTATGACTTATCATTAAACTATGTCATTTTAATATTTACAGAAGAATGGGGGTGGTTTGAAGTTTGAAGGAGAACTAAAATGTTTATTGTTGTTATGTGAGTATGTTTTAAAGGAGAACTATGGTTCCTTTATTATTAATATGTATTGTATTGGTAATTGTTATTTTGAAGAAGAATGTTTTGAAGGAGAAATTTGGTTTCATTCTTATTATTATGTATATTGTATTTGTAATTGTTATTTTCTTCCATGTTTGAGAATTAGGGTTTGATTCATTAGTTGGTTAACATTATTTGTTAGAAAATTTGACCCATTGAAATGAAGAAGTTAATTTAGTGATTCTTAAGGAATTATACAAATCAATATAGTTAACGTAAAGGTGTAATTGTAATTGTAATTGTAATTGTAATTGATTAACATTATAATATTTGATGATTTGTCATTGACCCTTAACATAATGGATTCATTTCTTAATTTTAACTATACACAGTTTCAAGTTTGTGTTGACACAAATTTAATTTAACGTTACACAAGTTCAAGATTGTTTCGGTGAATGAGACATGTTTGAGAATGTTGCGGGTAAGAACTGGAATTAAACTATTAGAAAATGATAAAATGGGCCTATAAACAGTAGTATATCGAAGAGATACGAATCTGTAGGGTGTCATGGTAGTGTACTATGCTGAAGAGATACAGTTACGAATGTGAAGGGTGTCATGGTAGTGTAAAACGAAGAGATATATACATATAACAATTAATCTGAAGGGTCTCATATAGGGAAAATCGAAGAGACGCCACCATCTTTAAAAAAAAGATAAAATGGGCCTATAAATAGTAGTATAACCACAGGTGTACAATTCATATTTATTACAAATAAAAACAGAAAAGCAGAATAAGAAAATGGATAAGCATACTAAGGAGATCGCAGATTTAAGAAACCAGGTTGAAGAACTGGAAAGAAAATTGGACGCGCGAAGACATGAATGCCATTATGAAATTGATCAACTGAAAATATGGATGACACAGGAGTCGGATTCCATGTATCTTGAAGTGGCGTATATCAATGACAACATCAAAACAGTCAAAAAGAAAATCAACGATCTGATACGACTGTGCAATGATGCTTACAAAATTGTAGTGCGATGTGCATCTGCATTCGTGCACTATCGCATGATGCCATGGCCGGGGAAAAATAATGTTTCTTTGGCCCCAAGTGGAGTTGGGGTTCGACCACAAACTCTCCCAATAAGAGAGCATGTTATAGAGTTCTCGGATCACGGTATGTGATCAAATCCCATCCCCATCCAAACGCCACTTTATCTACATATTTGTATTTTATTTAATAATATTATGTTGTAAAAAATTTATGAACTTGAATTATTTATAATATTATCAGTCTGTTTTGATATTATGTAATAACTTTTTCTTATGAAATCATTTATAATATTATATTTTTAAGTGTTTTATTCTTTGTTTTGAATGATATCATGGACGTAGTTTCTTTTGTTTTTTGAAACGTATGGATGTAGTTTCTTATACATCAGTTGTTGCATGCATGCAAATAAATTAGGGTATTAAGGTTTGCAATTAATAAAATAGTAGAATAAGAAAGGAGGGGATTTGGATGAATAAAGAAGAAGAACCTTTATATATGTTTCTGCAATTAATAAAAAGTACAATAAAAGAGGGGGGGGGGGGTCTGCAAATGAAAAGTACAATTAATAAAATAATATTGATGTACCAATAATGGTACAATGTCACAGACATTGATTAAAGTAACTCGTAAAATGACCCCAGGAATATTTTTGCTTAAAGTAACTCGTAAACCTAACAAAGCAACAATACCAAGCCTCTATTGAAGAGAATGGCGAGAATTTTATGGCACAGGACCAAACTAAACTCAAATATACATCTACTGGGGGAGGTGGAGTCTTGTTTGATGGTTGAATATGTGCACGGGGTGAAGGACCGCACAATAGCCATAGGCGGAAGGAGATGATTCGGATGTGGAATGTGAGTCTATCATCGGGAGGACCGAAGGATCCCAAGTTGGAATTCACGGAAGCAATGATTCATAGTAATTTTTCTTCTTTTGAGAACATCACCTCTCATCACACTGGTATCATTAAGATCATCATTTGGAATTGCAGAGGTGCTGGCTCCAAAGAATTTAGGAAGCACATCAAAGAGTTTCTTTTGAAACAGAAACCTGATATGGCAGTCCTTCTTGAAACCGTCCAGGCGAAAAAAGCCTTTAAAGTCATTGCTAAGATTGGTTTTACAGGTTCCATACATTATCCTCCTCCTATTGGAAGATCTGGAGGTATTTGTATAATTTGGAATTCAGATTTGCTCGATATTAACTGTATTGAAGCCCGCCCAAATAGAATTCATGTTGTCATCTCTGAGAATAATCTTTGTAGGATTGATAACTTCAACTTCAATGTCGAGCAATTGTAACTTGATAGATTTGGGCTACTCTGGACGCCTTTACTTGGAGCAACCATGCAACTACGGATCGAAGACTCTTGTACCATCGGCGTGTGGGGCTCATCTCCCTAAAGTCCATTCTTAGTATTAAAAAAAATCATGCTTTAAATTTGATATTAACACATGTATAATGTTGTTATGACTATTGAATGTTCTAATTAATGTATTCTTGTTGTGAAGGAGCCTCATTGGATTGCTTTGGAACCTCCCCGCCGAGGATTTGGATTAAGGTCAACACTTATGCCATTTGCATGGATATTGATGAGAATGGTAGAGGCATGGTGGCCATTGGTGGGGTCTTCATAGACGGTAATGGAATATTGTATAGAGGATTCGTGGGATTTATGGGAAGAAACTCCATCCTTCAATGAGAATTGCCGGCTATCAAAGAAGCTTTGTGGATTGCTAAGGACTATGGTGTCTCCAAGGTTGTTGTTGTGGAATCGACTCTCTCGCCGTAATGGCTATTAACGGTGGATCTAGGAATGATGACGCGGTATCGCTTGTTGAAGATATCCTTGCCTTAAAGAATTCTGGCATAAATGCTAATGTGTGTTATTCAAATAAAAGGCAGGATGATGGAATAATAGCCAAAGGTTAGTATCATCAACATTTACATTTTTGGTTGTGCATGTAATTGTACTTCATTTCTTACTTAGGTTCATTTTGGAACTGATTATCAAGTTTAAACCCTATAATCAAGTTTAAAACAAAACGATATAACTGGACACAAAGTTAAAGTTGGGTAGAAAATTGTATTTTGATAGATATATGAAGATAAATAAAGATTAATCACGATAGAATAAAATTAAACCATACTCATTAATTAATATAGCTGGACACAAAGTTAAAGTTGGGTAGAAAATTTGATTTTTTGATAGATATATTAAGATAATTAAAGAATAATCACGATAGAATAAAACAAAACCATACTCCTTAATTAGTGCTATGGTTTAACATTAAAATACTCACGATATAATAAGGTAGTTGATTGAGTACGTTGTGATATTATTGAAGGATTAATTATTATAGGAAAGGTTCTCAAAATGAATTTGTTTTGGTTTATTTAAATAAAAGGTGGAATTTGATTTAGAAAATGTGAATACAAGGCTTCGATTCGTTTCAACTACCAAAGTCATGAAGGTTTACGAAGCGGTGGAAATGTTTCAACTACAAAGTCAGTTTTTGAAAAGTGAAACGCCGCATCCATTTTATTGCTTGCAACGCTACAATTAACATAGGGTTAACCTAGGCTATATATATTCTGGGATGATGCTGAGATAAATACCGTATCTCTAAATCAGGAAGCACATCAAAGAAAAAAAATGGCAACGGAAAGAAACGAATTCATGAAAATCTTTGGAGGAAGAAAGACAACAAATTCGAATCATATTCAAGCAAGAAGCTGGAGGAAGAGATGAAGCGGTTAAGGAAGGAATTTATGCACCAATTTGGAGGAGCAAAAGCAAGACATGATGGCACGAGAGATAGGAACTTCTTCATGAAACCGAGAACATCAACGTGAAGGTGGTTGAGGAGGTTGAATCAAGAGATCGTGAGGTGGCAAATCGAAAGAGACGATGCAGACCTACAAGAGGAAGATCAATCAAGTTGTCCAGGTTTGCAATGAGACGACGGGGAAAAGGATTGCACATCTGCCACATTATCTGTGATTTCTGAAAAACTTTGTTGTTGTTATGTCTGTTTGTTTAATTTTAATTTTACTGTTTGTTTGCAGAAACTTTGGGTTTAATTTTAATTTTTTGTTTGTATAATTTATTTTCATGTCCTGAAACTAATGCTTTTATTTTTATGTTCATGTTTATTGTATAATATATTTATCTGAAATATTTCTGTTCTTTGGAAATTGCCATGAGTTTGGTTTGTTATGCTTTTTCCTTGGGGTTGGTTCTGGTTTTGTATATGTTACACAAGTTAAAGCCTGTATGCACCAACTGGAGGAGCAAAAGCAAGACATGATGACACAGAGATGGGAACTTCTTCATTAATTTTAATTTTCTGGTTTTGTATATGTTAACAGACTTGGAATGAGCAGACTTGAATCATATGTAGTTTATAAGAAAATAAAATGATTTGTATTGCTTATGTGAGTTGAATGAAAAAATTAATTAGTGTCTGATATAAAAGAAAGAAAAAAGATTATATTAATTAACGGGGAGAAATAATGTAATTATAGGATTTTCATACTTTATAAATTATAATAATAAAGAATATAAGGAAGAAAAAAACATGCATAGAAGGCGTGAAAAAAGAGGATTGCATTAAAAAAAAAACAACAACTACTCTGCGTGATAAACAAGAAGGAAATAAAAGAGAGAATATACCGTCCCATCGCATGCATAGAAGGCGTGAAAAAAAAGTAGAAAGAGGACAAAACATGACATAATCGTGTGGCGGTGTCCATTGTTGACCGCGGACCGTCCATTCCCCCTTCATTTTTATTCATTTCATTTTGTTTTTAAGCGAGTAGATAGTAGTACCATTTTCACGACGAGTAATGATAGAGCGATGTGTCACGACAATTGACATTACGGTGATTTTCACTATTGATATTTGATCTTTTTAGATTTATGACATACAATAAGCCCGTTTAGGGTGTCTTATGTGAGTATGTCACTCAATCAGTTTAGGGTGTGTTATGTGAGTATGTCACTCAATCAGTCCGTTTAGGGTGTCTTACGTGAGTATGTCACACAAAAAGTCCGTTTATGGTGTCTTACGTGAGTATGTCACACAATAAGTCCGTTTATGGTGTCTTATGTGAGTATGTCACTCAATATGTCTGTTTAGGGTGTTTTACATGAGTATGTCACTCAATAAGTCCGTTTAGGGTGTCTTACGTAAGTATGTCACACAATAAGTCCGCTTAGGGTGTCTTACGTGAGTATGTCACACAATAAGTCCGTTTATGGTGTCTTACGTGAGTATGTCACTCAATATGTCCGTTTAGGGTGTGTTATGTGAGTATGTCACTCAATCGGTCCGTTTAGGGTGTCTTACGTGAGTATGTCACACAAAAAGTCCGTTTATGGTGTCTTACGTGAGTATGTCACACAATAAGTCCGTTTATGGTGTCTTACGTGAGTATGTCACTCAATATGTCCGTTTAGGGTGTGTTATGTGAGTATGTCACTCAATAAGTCCGTTTATGGTGTCTTACGTGAGTAAGTCACACAATAAGTCCGTTTAGGGTGTCTTACGTGAGTATGTCACACCATAAGTAGTCCTAATTGAATCAGAAGTCCGGTTATGGTGTCTTACGTGAGTATGTCACACAAAAAGTCCGTTTATGGTGTCTTACGTGAGTATGTCACACAATAAGTCCGTTTATGGTGTCTTATGTGAGTATGTCACTCAATATGTCCGTTTAGGGTGTGTTACATGAGTATGTCACTCAATAAGTCCGTTTAGGGTGTCTTACGTGAGTATGTCACACAATAAGTCCGCTTAGGGTGTCTTACGTGAGTATGTCACACAATAAGTCCGTTTATGGTGTCTTACGTGAGTATGTCACTCAATATGTCCGTTTAGGGTGTGTTATGTGAGTATGTCACTCAATCAGTCCGTTTAGGGTGTCTTACGTGAGTATGTCACACAAAAAGTCCGTTTATGGTGTCTTACGTGAGTATGTCACACAATAAGTCCGTTTATGGTGTCTTATGTGAGTATGTCACTCAATATGTCCGTTTAGGGTGTGTTACATGAGTATGTCACTCAATAAGTCCGTTTAGGGTGTCTTACGTGAGTATGTCACACAATAAGTCCGCTTAGGGTGTCTTACGTGAGTATGTCACACAATAAGTCCGTTTATGGTGTCTTACGTGAGTATGTCACTCAATATGTCCGTTTAGGGTGTGTTATGTGAGTATGTCACTCAATCGGTCCGTTTAGGGTGTCTTACGTGAGTATGTCACACAAAAAGTCCGTTTATGGTGTCTTACGTGAGTATGTCACACAATAATTCCGTTTATGGTGTCTTACGTGAGTATGTCACTCAATATGTCCGTTTAGGGTGTGTTATGTGAGTATGTCACTCAATCAGTCCGTTTAGGGTGTCTTACGTGAGTATGTCACACAAAAAGTCCGTTTATGGTGTCTTACGTGAGTATGTCACACAATAAGTCCGTTTATGGTGTCTTACGTGAGTATGTCACTCAATATGTCCGTTTAGGGTGTGTTATGTGAGTATGTCACTCAATAAGTCCGTTTATGGTGTCTTACGTGAGTAAGTCACACAATAAGTCCGTTTAGGGTGTCTTACGTGAGTATGTCACACCATAAGTAGTCTAATTGAATCGAAGTCCGGTTATGGTGTCTTACGTGAGTATGTCACACAAAAAGTCCGTTTATGGTGTCTTACGTGAGTATGTCACACAATAAGTCCGTTTATGGTGTCTTATGTGAGTATGTCACTCAATATGTCCGTTTAGGGTGTGTTACATGAGTATGTCACTCAATAAGTCCGTTTAGGGTGTCTTACGTGAGTATGTCACACAATAAGTCCGCTTAGGGTGTCTTACGTGAGTATGTCACACAATAAGTCCGTTTATGGTGTCTTACGTGAGTATGTCACTCAATATGTCCGTTTAGGGTGTGTTATGTGAGTATGTCACTCAATCGGTCCGTTTAGGGTGTCTTACGTGAGTATGTCACACAAAAAGTCCGTTTATGGTGTCTTACGTGAGTATGTCACACAATAAGTCCGTTTATGGTGTCTTATGTGAGTATGTCACTCAATATGTCCGTTTAGGTTTTCTTACGTGAGTATGTCACTCAATATGTCCGTTTAGGGTGTCTTACGTGAGTATGTCACACCATAAGTAGTCCTAATTGAATCAGAAGTCCGGTTATGGTGTCTTACGTGAGTATGTCACACAAAAAGTCCGTTTATGGTGTCTTACGTGAGTATGTCACACAATAAGTCCGTTTATGGTGTCTTATGTGAGTATGTCACTCAATATGTCCGTTTAGGGTGTGTTACATGAGTATGTCACTCAATAAGTCCGTTTAGGGTGTCTTACGTGAGTATGTCACACAATAAGTCCGTTTATGGTGTCTTACGTGAGTATGTCACTCAATAAGTCCGTTTAGGGTGTGTTATGTGAGTATGTCACTCAATAAGTCCGTTTATGGTGTCTTACGTGAGTAAGTCACACAATAAGTCCGTTTAGGGTGTCTTACGTGAGTATGTCACACCATAAGTAGTCCTAATTGAATCAGAAGTCCGGTTAGGGTGTCTTACGTGAGTATGTCACACAAAAAGTCCGTTTATGGTGTCTTACGTGAGTATGTCACACAATAAGTCCGTTTATGGTGTCTTATGTGAGTATGTCACTCAATATGTCCGTTTAGGGTGTGTTACATGAGTATGTCACTCAATAAGTCCGTTTAGGGTGTCTTACGTGAGTATGTCACACAATAAGTCCGCTTAGGGTGTCTTACGTGAGTATGTCACACAATAAGTCCGTTTATGGTGTCTTACGTGAGTATGTCACTCAATATGTCCGTTTAGGGTGTGTTATGTGAGTATGTCACTCAATCGATCTGTTTAGGGTGTCTTACGTAAGTATGTCACACAAAAAGTCCGTTTATGGTGTCTTACGTGAGTATGTCACACAATAAGTCCGTTTATGGTGTCTTATGTGAGTATGTCACTCAATATGTCCGTTTAGGGTGTCTTACGTGAGTATGTCACACAATATGTCCGTTTAGGGTGTCTTACGTGAGTATGTCACACCATAAGTAGTCCTAATTGAATCAGAAGTCCGGTTATGGTGTCTTACGTGAGTATGTCACACAAAAAGTCTGTTTATGGTGTCTTACGTGAGTATGTCACACAATAAGTCCGTGTATGGTGTCTTATGTGAGTATGTCACTCAATATGTCCATTTTGTTGGAAAGGTGTCCTAAACCCAATTGGGTTGGACCGGATCCGACCGGGTCGGGTCGTTTACAGTCTATTTAGTTCATGTAATAACTTTATTATGATTAATAAAAGCACTTATGTTATTATATATTGTTTATCTTCACATTATTTGTTGTGTATATATATAGTAGCGTCCCTAGTATCAATCTGTGATAAAGAAACCATGATAGTGATTATGGTTGATGAGATCTCTAATCACTATAAAAGGTTGGTACTTAAATGTCTCTAGTCTTATGTATTATCAAATGGGACATTGATAGTATAATCAGACTAGCACGTATTGGATGTCTTCTATCTTTTAGAAGATAGAGATAGATCTTGTCTATCGAAGTGTAGGGACACTTGGACTGTACGTGGACGTGTATTAGGGAATGCGTACATTAATTATATATAAATTATATTAATTAAAGAATATTCCGGAAGTCAATTTGTTGACTAATGGGGCGCCACTTTTAAGTGTATGAGATACACTTGGATTGTGCACTTTAATTAATAAAGATTGCCATAATATTAATATAAGATATTAATTGATTTTGAAAAATAGATTTATGGTAATAAGATAATTATAATCAATATAGGATATTGGCAAAATAAATTATAATTAAAGAGATAAATCAATCTAGTTGATTTTCCTTATTTTATTGGGAAAAAGTTTTCTTCTCCTACACACCTTTGGGGCGCCACCTTCTACTATATATAGGAGGTGGGTGTCAAGCTCTTTTGTACATCACAATTGCAAGAGTTCATAATTCTTGTGTAAAATAGAGAGCCTTCCATAGTGAGTTTGTGAGGGAAGAAAAGGTCCGGTCTAGCAGCCGGAGTTTTTCGATAGCAATCCAAGGAGGATTCCGGCGAGGGGTTCGTGTGGATTAGCGATAGAGGCCGGACGCGTGGACGGCTTGCGCATTGAACTACTCTCCGTTGGCGGTCAAAGCGACGATCTTATAGATCATCTGAGGTATAACCGTCAAACTACTTAACGTGTTTATTGCATTAAACGAAGAACGATCTAGAAAAGGAAATCAAAATTTTAAATTCCGCTGCGTTAAACTAGTGATTTCCTAACAGTGGTATCAGAGACAGACTTCGAGCTTAAGCAATAAGCATAATTTAAATGCGTAGTATTTAATCGATAGATGCAAGATTTAAATCACGAAACGTTAAAAAAAAAAAAAATTAGGGTTCATGGGGGGTCGGCCGACTAGCGGCGCCCTCCCTCTGCGGCGGCGGCGGCGGCGGCGGTGGCCTAGGGCATCCGTCTGTCGACTGTCATCTTCCAATGGGGGAGATCGACCCTTTTTGTTTTGTGATATTTATTGTGCATAGATATCTCGTTTGTTTAGTTGTGTCATATGACCAACCAATGGTTCAAATAGTTTGGACCATTGGAAAACCATATGGCATATTGGCCATTCCAAATTTTGATTTGGAATAGGCCTAGGTCCTTTCCAAATATTTGATTTGGAATAGGCCTAGGCCTAGGCCACTTCCAAAATTTTGATTTTGGAAAGTGGCCAGGCCTAAACCAAAACTATTTGGCCTTTCCAAATATTTGATTTGGAATAGGCCTAGGCCCTTTCCAAATATTTGATTTGGAATAGGCCTAGGCCTAGGCCACTTCCAAAATTTTGATTTTGGAAAGTGGCCAGGCCTAGACTAAAATAATTTGGCCTTTCCAAATATTTGATTTGGAATAGGCCTAGGCACAAGCCACTTCCAAAATTTTGATTTTGGAAAGTGGCTGTGCCTAAGCTAAATTTATTTTTGGAAAGGAAACAAATAGGAGACTTAATAATTTTAATTTTGTTTTGAATGGTTCAAATTTAATTAAAATTGAAATCGATTTAAAATTAAATGTTAATTTTAATTTTCGATTAAGTCATATAATTAATTAAAAGTTATTTAATTATTTGATGTGATAAAATAAAGACGCATGAGTAGTTAAAATTAGAATTTGATCTTTTTCATAAGATAAAATTGTATGGATTAGATGTGTAGATATAATGTGATTATATGGACCCCGATTGATCATGGACTCGACCAATAGGATAGATGGGAATGTTTTCTTTATGTTGTTTTTTTGAAAAATTGTCCTAGGCCGTTATGAAGAACGTGACCTAGTTTACTTTTTGCAATTATCCCATTCCCATTAGCTCCCCCCGTGTGCGGCGGGTGTAATTATTTATTATGTAACAAGAATGGAGCAAGAAGTTAAAGACCAAGAAGAGATAAAGAACCCATTGGCGTACAGCAATAAAGATCCTATTGGCGGTTGCAGATACCCTTAGTTTGTGACCCGCGGTTTCGTCAGTTTGTATTCGAAACCGCACCTAGGAAAAGTCCATGGTCATACCGGTTATTTTATGCGCGGAATGTTGTGTATGTTTTACTTTATATGATATCGTAGTAATATGCACATAGTAGATGAGACCATAATTAAACCAAATTAATTAAGTGAATTAATTTAAAATTATTCCCACGTCAAAAATCAAGTCGGAATTGCCTCCCCATATTATAACGACGGTGAAGAGCCCTTGTTCGGACCCAACTCACCAGCCAAAGCGGGGGTTGACCTACCTCGGGTATATCATCGTTATC
Organism: Gentiana straminea; assembly: GCA_036785695.1. NCBI lineage: Eukaryota > Viridiplantae > Streptophyta > Magnoliopsida > Gentianales > Gentianaceae > Gentiana > Gentiana straminea. The sequence continues at coordinate 13,537,053 of JAVUPR010000137.1, forward strand.
GAAAGAGATCTCATGAATATTGGGGTTAAGACTCGACTAAGAATTCTCTCGGCCACCAGCCAAAGCGGGGTCGTTTGGATTTTAGAGGCAAGGGTTTGGCTATTTTTCATAAGATGAAATATTGTCAAAGAGTTGACTGGTCAAACAACAAGAATCGTATAAGATACGATCGACAAATCGTTGTCCACCTGTTTAATTATTTTCGGCCCATCAGCCAAAGTTGGGGGTCGGGATAGTTCGATGGGATCTTGCCCACTAAAGGAATTATTTTCTTGAAAGCCAATAGGGAATAGTTGGCTGGTGGGAGTAAAAACCTTATAGATTTATTAAGTGCAAATTTAGGGTTTTTATACATGAGCTTTTACTTATTCTATCTTTATTTATTGTTGTAGAAAATGTCAAACAAATTGAACCTTTGTTTTATCATCGAAAACAAGCTTGACGAGACAAATTTTCTCGATTGGGAAAGAAACCTCAAAATCGTTTTGAGGCACGAGAAGATTGGATATGTCTTGGACGAGGCCCTACCGGCAAAGCCCGCTGAGGGTTCGCCGCAGAGATGTTGTCGAGAAGTACAACAAGCACCGTTCGACAAGATCGATGCTACATGTATCATGCTTGCTTCTATGACACCGAACCGCGTAAACAACATGAGTCTATGGACGCCTACTCTATCATGGTCCACCTAAAGGAACTTTATGCTTCTCGTCTCGCACTTTGAGAGGTACGAGGTCTCAAAGGCCCCGTTTAGTTGTAAGATGGAATCCGGGACTCGTGGGGTCACACGTGCTTAAAATGATCGGGTACATAGAGAGGCTTGGGAAGCGGGCCACAAGTTAGAACGAGAGTTGAGTATTGACTTGATTCTGCAATCTCTACCTGATTCATTCTCGCAGTTCGTGATGAACTATCACATGAACAAGATAGATTGCTCCCTTGCGGAGTTATTGAACATGTTGAAGACTGCTGAGGGCACCGTAGGGAAGGGAAAGCAAGTGTTGCTTTGGTCACTTCGAGCAAGGGCAAGGCTAAAGCCCAAAAGAAGTCCAAGAAGGCGAAGGCTGCACCTAAGCCAACGCCTAAGATAGCGAAAGACAAATCCAAGGATGCTTGCTTCCATTGCGGTGAGACCGGACATTGGAGGAGAAACTGCAAAGGCTTCTCGAGTACCAAGAAGAAGCATTCTGATGCTTCGACTTCAGGTATATTTATGATTGAGATCAATATTGCTTCTTCTAAGTCTAACCACTGGGTATTATTACTGGTTGTGGTTCTCACATTTGTACGAATATGCAGGGACTAAGAAGAACTAGAGATCTGAGGAAAGGAGAGGTGGACCTACGCGTTGGAAATGGAGCAAGTGTTGCTGCGCTGGCCGTAGGAGTTTATTTTCTTTCATTGCCCGGTGGGCTAGTACTAGAACTCAATAAGCGTTATTTTGTTCCTGCTCTTACGAAGAGCATTATTTCTATTTCCGCATTAGATGTTGATGGTTTTTCATTTACGTTTGAGAATAAATGTTGTTCTTTTTCACGTGATGGAATCTTTTATGGTACTGGCATACTTAGCAATGGTCTCTACATATTAGATATGAATGTTGACGTACTTAATATAAATAACAAGAAAGCCAAAACAAATGACTTGAATGAATCCTACTTATGGCATTGTAGACTTGGCCATATAAATAAGAATCGCATTTCCAAACTCCATAAAGATGGAATGTTGGATCAATTCGATTACGAATCGTTTGACGTATGCGAAGCTTGTTTACTTGGTAAGATGACAAAGTCACCTTTCAGTGGCAAAGGGATAAGATCCAATGAATTACTTGAGCTCATACATACTGATGTGTGTGGCCCAATGTCAATTCAAGCCAAAGGAGGATACTTTTATTTTATCACCTTCACTGATGACCATTCTCGCTATGGTTATATATACTTAATGAAGTATAAGTCTGAAGCCTTTGAAAAGTTCAAGGAATTCAGAAGTGAGGTGGAGAAACAACTAGGTAAAGAAATCAAAACACTTCGATCCGATCGAGGCGGAGAATACCTAGATGGAGAGTTTCAAGATTATTTGAAGGAGAATGGGATTCTACCTGAATGGACTCCTCCCGGAACGCCACGGATGAATGGCGTGTCGAGAGGAGGAACCGCACCTTGTTAGACATGGTGCGATCCATGATGAGCTACGCAGTTCTTCCAAAATCGTTTTGGGGGTATGCTCTAGAAACCGCATCCTATACACTGAACCGAGTTCCATCAAAGAGGGTTGACTCTACGCCATACGCGGTATGGACTAAGAGAAAACCGAGCCTAGGTCATCTAAAACCTTGGGGTTGTCCGACTTACGTGAAGCGGATGATGCATGACAAATTAGAGCCCAGGTCTGACAAATGTCTATTTGTGGGATATCCTAGGGAAACCAAAGGGTACCAATTCTACCATCCTGAGGAACAAAAGGTGTTTGTTGCCAGGACTAGCCACTTTCTGGAGAAAGAGTTTATTCTGGATAGGGTCAGTGGGTGTAAAATTGATCTTGAAGAAATTCGAGAACCACTTACGGATAATAGTCAGTTGATGGAAGTAGAGGACTTGCCACACATAGGTGTGACACCAGCCTCTACCGTGGACACACTAGCACCTCGAAGATCCACCAGGGAACGCCGTGAACCTGAAAGGTACACATGCGTATATCTTATAGAAGATGAGGACCCTAGAACTTATGAGGAAGTGCTATTAAGGCATGACAAAGAGAAATGGCTGGAAGCCATGAATTCTGAAATGGAATCCATGAAGGACAACCAAGTTTGGAACTTAGTTGATCCACCTGAGGGAATAGTTCCCATAGGGTGTAAATGGGTCTTTAAGAGAAAGACCGACATGGGCGGTAACGTGACTACCTACAAGGCTAGGTTAGTGGCAAAGGGTTATAAGCAAAGACAAGGAGTTGACTATGATGAAACCTTTTCGCCTGTTGCCATGTTAAAATCCATTAGAATTTTGCTCGCTATTGCAGCATATCATGATTACGAAATCTGACAGATGGATGTGAAAACAGCTTTCCTTAACGGGAACCTGTCTGAGGAAGTGTATATGACACAGCCTGAGGGTTTCACAACCAATGACGCTGGGATGGTATGTAAACTGCAAAGATCCATTTATGGATTAAAACAAGCTTCTCGGAGTTGGAATCTTCGCTTTGATGAGATAATCAAACAGTTTGATTTCATCAAGAATGAAGATGAGCCTTGTGTTTACAAGAAGGTTAGAGGGAGTGCCATTGTGTTCCTAGTGCTTTATGTAGATGACATATTGCTCATAGGGATTGATGTGCCTATGTTACAATCAGTCAAAGCTTGGTTATCCAAGAACTTCTCTATGAAGGACTTGGGTGATGCAGCCTATATTCTAGGAATAAAGATCTATAGAGATAGATCTAAAAGGTTGCTTGGTCTGTCGCAATCCACCTACATAGACAAGATGCTGAAGAGATTCAGCATGGAGCAGTCCAAGAAAGGATTGCTTTGCCCATGTCACATGGGTCTACTGTCAAAGGGAATGAGTCCTAAGACGAGAGGAGGAAAGGGCACAAATGAGTAAAGTCCCTTATGCTTCGGCAATCGGGTCTATCATGTATGCCATGTTATGCACAAGACCGGACGTCTCGTACCCTCTTAGTATGACTAGTAGGTACCGGTCCAATCCAGGTGATGGTCATGGATTGTCGTCAAGAATATCCTTAAGTACTTGAGACGTACTAGGGATATGTTCCTAGTTTTCGGGAACGATGATTTAGTATTATGAGGTTACACAGATGCCAGTTTCCAAACTGACAAGGACAACTTCAAGTCGCAATCTGGATTTGTTTTCACGCTTAATGGCGGAGCAGTGAGCTGGAAGAGTTCCAAGCAGGAGACTACTGCGGACTCTACAACGGAAGCCGAATACATAGCAGCCTCGGAGGCGGCCATAGAAGCAGTTTGGATGAAGAAGTTCATTACTGAACTTGGTGTGGTTCCCTCCATTGAAGGTCCAGTGCCTCTGTACTGTGATAATAATGGAGCGATATCTCAGTCTAAGGAACCAAGGTCTCATCAGAAGTCCAAACATGTGCTACGGCGCTATCACTTGATTAGAGAGATAATAGATAGAGGAGATGTAAAAATAGAGAAAGTCCACACGGATGATAACATAGCTGATCCGTTAACCAAGGCATTGTCTCAAGCTAAGCATGAGAAACATGTTCACTTGCATGGGCTTAGGCATATGGGTGATTGGCTTTAGGCCAAGTGGGAGATTGTTGGAAAGGTGTCCTAAACCCAATCGGGTTGGACCGGATCCGACCGGGTCGGGTCGTTTACAGTCTATTTAGTTCATGTAATAACTTTATTATGATTAATAAAAGCACTTATGTTTTTATATATTGTTTATCTTCACATTATTTGTTGTGTATATATATAGTAACGTCCCTAGTATCAATCTGTGATAAAGAAACCATGATAGTGATTATGGTTGATGAGATCTCTAATCACTATAAAAGGTTGGTACTTAAATGTCTCTAGTCTTATGTATTATCAAATGGGACATTGATAGTATAATCAGACTAGCACGTGTTGGATGTCTTCTATCTTTTAGAAGATAGAGATAGATCTTGTCTATCGAAGTGTAGGGACACTTGGACTGTACGTGGACGTGTATTAGGGAATGCGTACGTTAGATCGACCCACTTACATTAAGTGTCACACTATGTGGCGGTTGTGTAATTATCCTTTTGACCGGAGTCTTCATGGCATCACGGTGTGGATTGTCATGCTTTGACACTATTGAGATTTCTCCTAACCACGGGGCGATCATGCGGTAGTGATTGGGTATGATATTGAAGCATGCGGAGTATACATGATTGGTCGTCCGGGAATCACGTATCCTATGATTGGGATCGAATATCCGAAATGGCCTTCTTATAAGGAATGTCTAGCTCTCGAGAATCTTTGCAAAGTGGGAGTAAATGTGTTATTCCGAGAGAGCGTGATATCCAGATTATAAGATACGATCGTCAATGTATTGACACTCTAGACACGATCGTATGGATATTGTTACAGCGATAGGATTGTAAGTTACACGGTAACTGCTTCACATGAAAGGTAGTAGTCATTGCTTTTGACTCTTCCGATGATTGGGGGTCACGGTGTGTTGCTAGACGCTATCCCGTGATCGTTAGGTATGAAGGGCATTTTAGTAAATTGCACTTTGTGTCTACGGCCAACATATTCGGAAGTCTATCGGGTCACACATATGAACATCGAGTCGCATCAAAATGCGGTTATAGTTGATAACCAAATAAGGAAAGTTTATCTCTAGACTATAAAGGTTATAGTGGTAAATTAATATGGTGGTATTTATTTATTATGAATAAATAAAATACAAGATATTAATTATATATAAATTATATTAATTAAAGAATATTCCGGAAGTCAATTTGTTGACTAATGGGGCGCCACTTTTAAGTGTATGAGATACACTTGGATTGTGCACTTTAATTAATAAAGATTGCCATAATATTAATATAAGATATTAATTGATTTTGAAAAATAGATTTATGGTAATAAGATAATTATAATCAATATAGGATATTGGCAAAATAAATTATAATTAAAGAGATAAATCAATCTAGTTGATTTTCCTTATTTTATTGGGAAAAGGTTTTCTTCTCCTACACACCTTTGGGGCGCCACCTTCTACTATATATAGGAGGTGGGTATCAAGCTCTTTTGTACATCACAATTGCAAGAGTTCATAATTCTTGTGTAAAATAGAGAGCCTTCCATAGTGAGTTTGTGAGGGAAGAAAAGGTCCGGTCTAGCAGCCGGAGTTTTTCGATAGCAATCCAAGGAGGATTCCGGCGAGGGGTTCGTGTGGATTAGCGATAGAGGCCGGACGCGTGGACGGCTTGCGCATTGAACTACTCTCCGTTGGCGGTCAAAGCGACGATCTTATAGATCATCTGAGGTATAACCGTCAAACTATTTAACGTGTTTATTGCATTAAACGAAGAACGATCTAGAAAAGGAAATCAAAATTTTAATTTCCGCTGCGTTAAACTAGTGATTTCCTAACACATTAGGGTGTGTTACATGAGTATGTCACTCAACAAGTCCGTTTAGGGTGTCTTACGTGAGTATGTCACACAATAAGTCCGCTTAGGGTGTCTTACGTGAGTATGTCACACAATAAGTCCGTTTATGGTGTCTTACGTGAGTATGTCACACAATAAGTCCGTTTATGGTGTCTTACGTGAGTATGTCACACCATAAGTAGTCCTAATTGAATCAGAAGTCCGGTTATGGTGTCTTACGTGAGTATGTCACACAAAAAGTCCATTAACTATTTTTTTTAATAATCAAATGATGTAACCAGAATAAATAAATAAATAAATATAATCAATCAAATGATTTAACTAGAATAATTATTTTCAATTTTTTTTTTAATTTTGTGATCGGAACCCTTCTCTCCCCCTCCATCATCATCAATTCCCGCCCTTAAGCTGCTCCCCTCTCAATTGTTGCAACCAAAATTTTTGGGGGCCTCGCTTTCCCGCTAAGAATCGCCCAAAATTTAGAAATTTTCAAATTCCCCTATTTGATTTGATTCGAATTCTTCACCCACAACTAACCCCTCTAACCAACCCAAGTACACCCCCGCCCCTTTCATTGATGTGTTTCCCTCTTTTGATCTTCCCACCATTCAACCTTCAAAATCTCCATTAAAGAAACCAACTAGAGCTAATTTTGGTGAGTTACTCTGCTCTTTTGTTTTAGCTTTTCTTCTATGGTGAGTTACTCTACCTCTTTTGTTTTTCCAGAATGTTGTTACATTTTTTTGGATTTGAACTAATTTCTAACATATTTGTGTGAATTAACAGGGCATCAATGCCTTAATAGAGCTAATTTTGGTGAGTTACCCTGCTCTTTTGTTTTAGCTTTTCTTCTAGGGGCTTTCCGATGTACCTCTTTTGTTTTTCCACAATGTTGTTACATTTTTTTTAATTTGAACTAATTTCTAACATATTTGTGTGAATTAACAGAGCATCATTGCCTTAACAGAGCTAATTATGGTGAGTTACTCTGCTCTTTTGTTTTAGCTTTTCTTCTAGGGGCTTTCCGAGTTGCTTTCCGAGGCAACTCTTTTGTTTTTCCAGAAATTTGGCACCATTTTTGTGAATGTGAGCTAATTTCTAACATATTTGTGTGAATCTACCTAGACATCAATTACTTAACAGAATTTTGGTGAGTTACTCTGCTCTTTTGTTTTAGCTTTTCTTCCAGGGGCTTTTTGAGGCAACTCTTTTGTTTTTCCAGAAATTTGGTTACATTTTTGTGAATTTGAGCTAATTTCTAACATATTGGGGTGAATTTACCTAGACATCAATTACTTAACAGAGCTAATTTTGTTGAGTTACTATGCTCTTATGAATTATGTTTTTTTGAAACGAAGAAGCAGTCAAATTCACTCATAGATTGCACTCTTGTGAATCAGGAGTACTTGTTAGGGGCGTTTAGTTATTTATTTGAGATATAGACAGACCATTTAATACTCAATTATGCACAATTCTTTTCATAGTGCCTGCAATTTCTAAAACGAACCTGAAGCAAAATATGAAGGGTACTTCTCCGATTTCCAGTTCTTCTAGCAAGGTAAATGAATCTGGGACATTTCATGAGCGTACATTGTTATGCAAATGTGGCGTTCCTGCAAAATTGGTGACTTCAGGAACAGATGCTAACCCAGGAAGACTGTTCTATGGTTGTCCTTATTGGCCGGTATGACTAATTTTTTTGGTTATACTTTCCATTTACTTTCAAGGGATAATGTGTCTGTATAATAATTGGAATTTCTTATTTTGCAGGATGATGAAGTCAAATGTGACTATTTCATATGGCAGGACAAGGTGTCTGCATCTACATCGGGCCATATGGCAAAGTGTCTTCATCTACTAGGCCATATGGCAAGGTGTCTTCATCTACCGGGCCACATGAAGATGTTACCTCTCGTGAACTTGATGAAGAAAACAGATAAACTTGAATGCACAATCGGTGTCCTTCAAAATGATATTGAAATGATAAAGTGCATGCGAGACAATGATGCAAAAAAAATTGAACAAGTTGAGATCAACGTCACTGAGTTATTGAGAGGTCGCAATTCAGATTCCATGGTTCAAATGTTACTCCATGATAGAGAAAGGATTGCTCGCCTGGAGACACTACTTGAGAAGACCAAGGTAGGGAACAATTCATCTCAAAAGAAACTTGTATTATTTACTATTACTTGTCTAACCTTTTATTTCGTATGTCATCTTACGAAATAAAAACTAAATTTCTTGGTATTCTGTATTTCTCTCGTATATTTCTCGTACATTTCATTTGGTTTTCTTATCTAATGGTTATTTGAAGGATTTGAATGGTTATCACATTAAACAAAAAGGAGAACAACCAACACATCAATGTTTTACAAGCTTAAACCCGTATCCCGGGCCAACACAAGCTTGAACTTGTTTCCGGTGGCCGACACAAGTTTAAACCTCGTTTTTTTTTTTTTGAGAAGATAAACTCCGTTTCTAGAGTGAATGTTTTACAACACCCTTAATGGATGCAAAACACCACATTCATGACACTCGAACAACGTCCCTTCACATTAAACAAATGAGAACAACCAACACATCAATGTTTTACAAGCTTAAACCCGTTTCATGGGGCTACACAAGCTTGAACTTGTTTCCGTGGCCGACACAAGTTTAAACTCGTTTCTAGAGTGAATGTTTTACAACACCCTTAATGGACGCAAAACACCACATTCGTGACACTCGAACAACTTCCCTTCACATTAAACAAATGAGAACAACCAACACATCAATTTGCCATCATTCAAAATTCAACATCATCTACATCTTCCGATTTAAACATCAACCAATCAACCAAAGAAGAACAACCAACACATAGAATTTGCCATTATTCAAAATACAATAACAAACAAACACATCAACACATCACTTTCCATTATTCACAATACAACACAAGTTACGTCTTCGAATCTTACACATCAACCAATCATCCTCAATGATTAAACATCCACAATATGTAAACATCTCATCCTCTTCATCAACACTAATACTTAAACAGCCACAATATGTATCCCATCGCCTTCCTGTAACATTGTCAAAGAAAAAAGGTAACAAGCTTAATGCAATGTAACATGATTGAATATAAAAAGAACTCTAAATATTAATCCATACAATACCTTATCATGGCAAAGTAGGAGTGTCGCTGGTGAGCATTTCTCCACCAATCAAACTCTTACAAGTGGAAGCGTAATGACCATTGACACCGCATTTTCCACAAACATACTTCGTCTTTCTGTCCCCGGCTGAGCGTTTCCTCTTTTTTGATGGCCGTCCACTTTGTCTCTTTGGCACCTTCGGTGGCAAAACCACATCATTAAGCACATCATCGGGATACACACATTCATCTTCATTTTGAAGTGGATACACACATTTGGAATAACCTAGCCTCCAACAATTGACGCTATAATACCAAGTGCAATACTTGGAGGCTTGCTTCCCTGTATACTTCAACACAGCAGCTGCATGCTCGCATGGATACATATCCATCTGGAATTTTTTACATGTACAAGTCTTCAAATCCAACTCAACGATGTAAGAAATAACAGCATCCTTTTCACGAACATCATACTTATCTGAGGAAAGTGTATTAACTGAAAATCGTTTCGCTGACTTGAAGCTTTTGTTCACTTCGATTTCAATTTTGGGAGTAAGAGCATCTTGGCAATTTGTAGATGATTCATTTCTTTTAGCAAACCAATCCTGTAACATCTCCCGGATATGTTCAATCAACCCAACAATTGAAAATTCTCGTGCACGCTTTAGCCTAGCATTCACAGACTCGGCATGGTTTGTGGTCATTATGTTGTAACGAAATCCCTCAAATTTAGCTCTAGCCCACATAGGGAATTCTGCTTCTTTCAAATATTCGTCGCCTTTCGGACATTTACTACATAAAGTTTCGAAATGCAACTTGAATTTCGCTTCGTATAGGCCTCTCGCAGCCTTTCGAAAGAGCTTTCCCACACCACGTCTGGGATATTTCATCCTCAAATTCTTTTGCATGTGATACATGCAATGCCCATGGTGCGCATTCTTAAACACCGCCTTGAAAGATGTTTTAATACTATCGGCACGATCAGAAAGTATCGCAAGATCATTCGTGTCCCCAATGATGGGTTTTAGCTTATCAAAAAACCATGTCCAAGACTCTATACTTTCAGAAGCAACAACACCCCAAGCAAGTGGAAATATTTGATGATTTGCATCTTGACATGTTGCCACAAGTAAGGTCCCTTTATAATGCGTTTTTAAATGCATGCCGTCCACAGAAATGACTTTCCGCATCGCCAAATAAAATCCCTCAATACTTTGACCAAGTGCCATGAAAAAGTATTTGAAAACATTCCCATCACTTTTCTCAATATGATATACAGTGTCCGGGTTTCTAGCCTTCAGCCTATAACAATATTTGGGTAATTCTCCCCAACTTTTGTTTGGATTACCCCTTATCAATCCTTCTGCATAACCCTTAGCCCTGTAAGCCTTGCAATAAGTTACATCATATCCAAATTCTTGCCGGAAATCATGCATCAAGTCCTTTGGTGCGTTAATACGATTGGCATCTTTAAACCTTTCGGCAAAGTATGTGCCAATTAGCTTGTGCGTAGCATGTCTATGGTCTTTTCGAGGAGCAATAGGTGGGCGGCTATGCTTGTTTGCATACGTTACCACTACAAATCGCTCAGATGGTGCTTGAAGTTTGGTGGCTCGCAAACGCCATTTGCATCCGGCGGCTTCACATACAACTGAATAAACGCTTTTGTTGGAAGTTTGCGTTTTGAATTCAAACTTGTACTTCGTAGCCAACTTCGCAAGTTTGAATACCAAAAAACTTTTGCATTTAAACGGATCATTCACACGAAAGTCTTCATGTTCGGGAATGCACACTAAAGTATCACCTACAGTACGGCTACAACGAAAGTCTTCATGTTCAATTCTTTGCACGTTAACCATAGTTGGGGGTGCATTCAAGGGATCAACAACCTCATTTCTCTCAACAAAGCCATCAAGATTCTCATTTGACAATTCATCAGCCCCGCTCATTGATGTGTAACATTTATATGATAAAAATTACGATGTTTTATATACGTTATCGACTCTTTTTATATAAAATATAAGTAATTATAACAGATAATCTTATAAAATACTAATAGCTATGAATAAATCTAAATACTATAAAAATCTAGTAAAAAAATGATAAAAAGTTATAAATTTTGTACCGGGTTAATAACCGGAGTGTCGTGTCAGATTCACGTGGGTATTTTTGGTATTTTACAGATCTTAGGTAAACCAAGACCCCGAGTGACGACATTTTATGGAGTAAAATCATATCTTTTGAAGGAATAAAGGAAGTGCCACGAGACTTAAAGTTCAAGTGGATCAAAGTGGTTCGTGACGCCGTATCAAGTTATATTTTCAACGAACAAATGGCCCAGCAAAAAGGCATTTTCTGAAAAAGAAGTCTTCATGGAAGTTATAGATCTCCTCAAGAGCTTTCCAACGCATCTTGAATTATGTCATTCGGAGATCCAGAGCTCAAGTTATGATTTTATCAAGTTTCGGATTAAGATTGGAAAAAAATCTATCCGGATCGATCCGGATTTACCTCGGATCGATCCGAGGAGGCATAATGATTATCCAGCATGTGGCCCTGCAGAGAATATCCTGGGATAATATTTTTTATTCCCGGATCGATCCGGCCCTTTCTCGGATCGATCCGGCAAGGAAAAATTGCCTATAAAAAGGAAAAAAGCATTGCGAGGCACAAAAAGTGTACCAAATATATTTCTTTTACCTCTTTCTAGTAGTAGTAGTATATATATATATAGGCCTTATGCCATAAATAAAGTAGTATCGTCATAATGCTCGAGAAATTATCGAAGATCAATGTTGTTGAAGTTGTTGTAGCATCCGACGAATACATCTTCGATCCAATCGTTGTAATCGGGTAAAATTTCTAAAGTATTTATGTTTATTATGTTTGTTTTTTATCTTTTCGTATAATGTTAGTAGGCTAAATCTAATAACTAGCCAAAGTTATGTAATCGTTTTATTTCGATCTTTTCGGTAAAGGAATGTTGTCTAAGTAAAATTGAATAAAATTGAGCTAATTGAATCTTTTTCTATTGATAAAGTTTGACTTGAAAGAATTCATAATCTAATTATGAATTGACGCCTCGTAATTAAGTTATGAACTCGTTAATAGAAAAACCGGAGGGTAAAAATTGGCCGAGTGAAAACGTGACAACGGAATCCAGTTTCCTATTCGGGGGCAGATTTGTCCTAAAAAGATGAATCTTATTAAAATTTGTACTCAAGATCGTAATAATGTTAAAATCATCGGTTAATTGAAACTTAAACCGGAAAGTTGAATCGCCCGGCCTTGACAACCGGAGCCTTTAAATAAAATTGACCGTTTGACGAACGGAATGACTCCTTTTATTCAAAGGTAGAATCGTACTCGGGACCGTTCGAAAAACCGTAACGCTTGTGGACTTGGACCGATGACAATGGACATATGACAATTTCGTACGCTAATGTGAGGATGAATTGTTAACCTTAGGAGTACACCGTTTCATTTACTCAATTGAACCTAAAGATCGAGCACATTCCATTCACTGAAAAGATCGTATAAATCAATTATATAAACTTTGGCTAGTTCTCTAATAATATATTTGGCATCTATATATTTATATCTATATATATACTTTGCAACTCATGCACATCTATATATATTTATATATCTATATATATTATATTAGAATAAATTTTAATTTACGTATTTATTTTATGTTGACTAGAATAGTAGTGATCCGTGTTATAAAATTGCGGTTTAGATCGAGTTAATAAAAGCTCTTTGGTGTTTAACCACACTTAGAAGAATTACAAAGTTCCCTGAGGATACGATACTCTGACTCACCATACTAGCACTACAGTTTGACCCGATACACTGTCGGTTAAGGACTGGTATTAGCACTAGAAAAGGCCACGTCAGCTTTCTGGCGCCGTTGCCGGGGAACGACGCTAATTTCTTTTTTTGTGTCTATGGTTACTACTTGTATTAGCTCAAAATTCTCGAGAATAAGTCAACACTTTTCTTATCTCATTTCTATTTTTAATTTCGTCGGTACTTACCTTATAGGTAAGTTACCATTTTTTACTACTATTAATTTCGTGTTATTTTCTATTTTCGTTAGTTGATGACCAGAAGTGGTAAGGCCCCACTCACTCCTTATAAGCCCGACATAAACACTTACGAAAGGCGATTAAGAGTAGAGAGAAAACGTGGTCATACTAGTCGTGGAAATCCCGACGAATCATCTTCAAACGTAAATACGAGAATGGTCGAAATCGGTGATGAAACACCCGAACAAGGGCCGGAACATGCTCTAGGGCATGGACAAAACCCCGTTAACCTTAATAATCAAAATAATAATAATAATAGAAATAATCGAATCGGAACCGAATAATCGTAACAACCCAAGAAACCCAAGGCCTATCTCGTGACCAAACCATAAGAAGAAATCGACTAATAATCCCATACTTTTGCCTAATGAAGGAGCGAATAATTTCGAGATTAAATCTCATCTTTTTGGTTTAATTGACGCTAGAGCCCAATTCCTAGAGAAGATGATGAAGATCCGCATCATCATCTCTATCTTTTTGAAGAACTCGTGCAATACGGCCAAAAGTCAAGGTGCACACAAGGAATTAACAAGGATGACTATGTTTCCTTTTTCTCTAAAAGGACGAGCCCGAGATTGGTTTATGTCTCTTCCGCATCATTCACTTACAAGTTGGGAGGAGATTCAAACCGAATTTCGAAACAATACTTCACTCCCCGGACGGAATTTGGAATTAAAAGTCGAGGTTGCTAATTTTAGACAAGGATCCGAAGAAACGCTTGGGAATGCGTGGGAAAGATTTAAAAAATTACTAAGAGCGTGTCCCGACCATGGTTATTCCTTAGACATGCAAATTCAACTTTTCGTCGTAAATTAAGAAAAGATTCACGTGCCGATGTAGACCATGCATGTGGTGGTTCTTTAATGATGAGTGAAGCTCAATTAGTTTACGATGCCATCGAAAAGATTTCCAAAAATAACGAGAATGTGGGAAACCGGTTCTAGCACCGAAAAGTAGCTTTTGCGGGAGAATGTACGTCTAATACGGAAGTTCTAGCACATTTAGAAAATTTGAGTAGGAAATTTGATGGATTACAACGAGAATAAGAACCAAAGTTCGAAAATAGTGCATCAACCGAATACTCAAATCAGATAAAATACCACTAGGGATTGAAGAACCGACGGGATGTTCAAGAGAGGAGGTGAGTTTTCTTTCAAAGAAAGATAGAAATTTAAACAATGCTTATTCAAACTCGTTCAATGCTATTAGAAGAGATCACCCTACTTATCGATGGTCTGAAAACCCTAGCAAGCAAGGACAACCGCCGTATCCAGTTCCATATAGGAGCATGAATAATAATCAAGTTTATCAAGAAAACACGTCTAATCAGAATTTACAATCATTACCTAGATCCTATCCTCAACATACCACTCAAAGTATACCAAGTAACTCAAAGTTCAACTCAACTGCGTGAAGGAGTTGAAAAATGGGAAAAACTAATGGAAAATATGATGGGTGTAGTATCTACTCAAGCTAAAAATATAGAAACGATGGTGACTTCTATTGGTACGGTCACTAAGGACATGAGTTCAATGAAAACATCTACGAGTGGACATGATACCAGGATGAGAACGATAGAAGCCTCATTAAGGAATATGGAAGATCATTTGAGTAGGTGTGAACGTAATAACAAGCTAGAGACCCCCGGGAGGATTACCAAGTAACACCGAAAGGAACCCAAGAGAGGTAAATGTTGTAGTTACGAGAAGTAGGAAGCTCAAAGTGGAAGTAATGGAGTTGAAAACCTTGGGGATAATGAAGTAGAAGATGACTTAGATGGTAAGAATGATAAAACTAAAGATGAACTTGAATTTACGTAGATGAGGAAGAAGAAATTATAGACAACTTCTTGAAAAGAAATAAAAGTTCGGAACCCGAAAGTGAAAGGGAAAATTGGGTAAAAATCCCTAGAATTCGAAAGATCCCATGGATAAAGATTTAAGGACTTTATTTAAGGAACATATTAGAATGGAAGAAAATGAAAACAAGGATGAAAAACATGAAGAAATAAAGGAATCTGAAGTAGAGATAGATTCAGGGAACAATTTAAAAGAAAGAATTCAAGAACCTGAAACATGGCGACTGAGTAATACTCAAAGGTTTAAGGAAAAAGGAAAAGAGAAACTGACAAAGGAGCCAAAGGTCATAGATTTAGAATCTTTACCTTACCCTCCTAAAGATCAAATCAAAAAGGCAAAAACTGATAAGAAGTATGCTCGTTTCCTTGACACTTTTCGTCATATTCAAGTTAATATCCCTGTTATCGAAGCTTTGATTAATATACCAAACCTATGGAAAATTTCGAAAGAAATTCGTCAAACAAGAAAAAATTAGAGGAATATGAGAATATATGCCTAAATGAAGAATGTTCCGCAATTCTCGCAAAGATAAGTTACCACCTAAACCGAAAGATCCAGGTAGTTTTACCATTCCGTGTGAAATTGGAGGATTTCTGTTTAAGAAGGTCTTATGTGATCTAGAGCGAGTATAAATCTCATGTCTTATGAGGATTATAAAAAGCTAGGCATAGGAAAGCTTACTACGACTGAAATGACTCTGCAGATGGCAGATAGATCGATTAAGTACCCTAAAGGAATTATAAAGGACATATTGGTTAAAGTAGACAAATTCTATTTTCCAGTAGACTTTGTAGTTATGGAAATGGAAGATGGTTATTCAGCACCTCTTATTCTAGGTCGTCCATTTCTAGCTACAGGAAGAACTTTAATCGATGTTCAGAAAGGAGAATTAATCTTAAGAGTCAATGAAGACGAAGTTACTTTCAATATTTTCAAAGCTATGAATCATGCATCATCGAATCATGTTCTTTTATAGAAGATATTCATTCTCGTCTATGATAATCGCTTACCAACTTTTGAAGACAGATTAGAAGAATGCTTAACTCTCGTCTATCTATAAAGAAGATGAGGAAGACATTGAAATGAAAGAGATAATTCTTTCTTTAGATACAGAAAGTTTTACCTTTAAACCACCATGGCATAAGTACTTGGAATTAGAACTAGAAGGACCAGTTCTTAAATCGTCAATAGAAGATCCGCCAAAGAACCTGGAATTGAAACCATTACCTTTAAATCTGAAATATGCTTTTCTTGAAACTGATAATCTATTACCGATTATTATTTCGTCAGCTTTAACTGAGCAACAAGAAGATCAATTACTTAGAATGTTGAAAAAGCATAAGAAAGCTTTTGGATGGACAGTTGCTGATATTCGAGGTATTAGCCCTGAGATTTGCGTTCATAAGATAATTTTGAAGGAAGATGCTAAGCCTTGTATTCAACCGCAACGCCGCCTCAACCCAAATTTGCAGTTAATTGTTAAGAAAGAGGTCATTAAGCTATTAGAGATGGGAATAATTTTTCCCATATCAGATAGTGAATGGGTAAGTCCAACTCAAGTGGTACCAAAGAAAGGAGGTTTCACAGTGAAAGAAAATGATAGAAATGAATGGATTCCAACAAGAGAAATTACAGGATATCGAATGTGCATTGATTTTAGGAAACTAAATGATCATACTAAGAAAGATCATCATCCACTTCCATTCATAGTTCAAATGTTGGAACGGTTAAGTGGTCATAAATATTCGCTTCTTAGATGGTTATTCGTGTTATTTACGATTTTCATTGCAAGCGGGAGATAGGGAAAAACTACTTTCACTTGTCCTTATGGAACTTTTGCGTATAAAAGAATGCCGTTTGGTTTATGTAATGCTCCACTACGTTTCAAAGATGCATGATGGCTATATTTTTCGATATGGTTGAGAAATTCTTGGAAATTTTTATGGACGACTTTAGTGTTTACGGAGATTCTTTTGGTAAATGTTTATCGCACTTAGAAAGAGTGTTGCAACGTCGTGAGGATACCAATTTGGTCTTAAATTGGGAAAAATGTCATTTAATGGTATCGAAGGAATTGTTCTAGGCCATAGAATCTCGAAATAGGAATTGAAGTTGATAAAGCTAAGGTTGAAGTAATTGAAAAATTACCACCACCGTTAATCTAAGGACTCTAAGAGGATTTCTTGGACATGCAGGATTTTATAGAAGATTTATTGCAGATTTTTCAAAGATAGCAAAGCCCCTAAGTCATTTGCTTGAAAAGGAAGTACCTTTTAACTTCGATAGTAAATGTAAGGAAGCTTTTCAGACCTTAAAAGCGAAATTAACTACTGCACCAGTGCTAATAGCACCAGATTGGAATTTACCGTTTGAGATTATGTGTGATGCCAGTGATTTAGCTGTAGGAGCAGTTTTAGGTCAAAGATATAACAAAATTCTCAAAGCTATTTACTATGCATCTCATACGTTAAATGCGGCTCAACCGAACTATACAACTACGTAAAAAGAACTCGTTGGTCGTGATTTTTGCCTTAGATAAGTTTAGATCGTATATTGTTGGTTCTAAGGTAATAATTTATACGGACCATTCAAACTTTGAAGTATTTACCGAGTAAGAAAGATGCGAAACCACGTCTTCTTAGATGGATTCTCTTACTTCGGGAGTTCGATTTGGAAATTAAAGATAAAAAGGGAAGTGAGAATGTAGTAGCAGATCATCTAAGTAGAATGGAAAATGATGGAGGAAAGGGAATAGAAATTAAAGATTCATTTCCTGATGAACAACTTTTTAGAATAGATACTCCTTCAACCATGCAGTTATTAAAGAATAGAATTCCTTCTAAGGAAATGTCACCCTGGTTTGGAGATATCATTAATTACTTAACCTGTGATTATATTCCGTCTCATTGGACTTGGCAGCAAGAAGAAGAAATTCTTTTATGACTTAAAATTTTATTACTGGGAGGAACCAGACCTTTTCCGTAAATGTTCGGATGGGATAATCAGAAAGTGTGTGCCTGATAATGAAATTTTAAGTATTTTATCATTTTGTCATGATCGTGAGGCAGGAGGTCATCATGGAGGATGGAAAACTGCTTTTAAAGTTTTACAATGTGGTTTTTATTGGCCTACGCTATATAGAGATGCTTATAAATATGTCAAATCTTGTGAATCTTGTCAAAAATGGGGAAATGTATCTAAAAAACATGAAATGCCTATGCAACCTATTTTAGAATGTGAGTTATTTGATGTTTGGGGTATAGATTTCATGGGACCATTTCCTATATCTTTTGGAAAAAGATTTATTCTAGTAATGGTAGATTATGTTTCGAAATGGGTAGAAAGTCGAAGCTCTTCCCACTAATGATACCAAAGTTGTCATACGATTTCTTAAAAAGAATATATTTACACGTTATGGCATTCCGAGGGCTATCATTAAGTGATAGAGGTTCGCACTTTTGTAATAAACCATTTACCAAGATAATTGAAAAATATGGTGTAACGCATAAGTTAGGAACGCCCTATCATCCGCAAACCAGTGGTCAGGTAGAGGTGTCTAATAGAGAGATCAAAAGAATTGTAGAAAAGACAGTGGATTCAAATCGAAAAAACTGGGCAGTTAAACTAGACGATGCATTATGGGCATATAGAACAGCTTTTAAAACACCAATTGGTTGTTCTCCCTATAGGTTAGTTTTTGGTAAGTCTTGTCATCTCCCAGTTGAGTTAGAACACCGAGCCTTCTGGGCTATTAAATTTTTGAATTTCGATCCTAAGGCTGTCGGTGATCATAGATTGCTTCAATTGACAGAACTAGAAGAATTCCGTCTCGATTCTTATGAAAACGCTCGAATCTACAAGAACGCACGAAATCCTTTCACGATAAGAGAATCTTTAGTCGTGAGTTCCATGTAGGTGATCGAGTGCTCTTGTACAATTCACGTTTAAAGTTATTTCCAGGAAAGCTTAAATCAAGATGGACAGGTCCATTTAAAGTAACGAGAGTTTTCAAATCTGGAGCTGTTGAACTAACAAATGGAAATACAACTTTTATAGCCAATGGCCATAGAGTAAAGTTATTTGTGGAAGGAGAAGGAACCGCACTGAAAGAAGAAATAATGCTACTAACTGATCCTCCGACAAAGTAAAAAGCAGAGAAATCGAGAAACTGAAAAGCAGAGGAGTTAAACTCAGCCGAATACCAGGTGCTATCTATCTTTACTCTACTTTTTTGTGTTTTAGTTATGTTTAAAGTAGTTTCGTCTTTTACCGGATAGACGTAAAAGAACCGGATGCTTTTTTTAGATAGAATAGGAATTTTTATATTGCTTTTGAAATTAGGCTTGGATAAAGATGTCGCGTTTAAAATAGAAGCTTCGGTTTTTTTGAAAAACAAGCAATTGTTGAGAGAGATCGATCGAAAGAAATATGTAATGGAAATTCGAGAAGTTCGATAAAGAGAAGGGCAAAGTTTTTAAGAAGGTGTAGAAGATGTGGAAAAAGTGAGCATGAAGGGAAATGTAGGAAAGCACAACCAAATCACGGGATGAGTGTTTGAATATTGTTAAGAAGGGAACGATTAGGTGGTTATCCGAAAATCCCGATGGAGATCAAAGGGAAAATTCGAACGCCTCATTTCTTAAGGTTAGGTTGATAGAACGTTACGTCGAACTCGGAAGATTTAGAAGTATTGGAATTAGGACCCTCGTGAATTTTGTAATACTTATAAAATTTTTATATAACTTTTGAAAATTTTATAAATAGGATCTTTATGAAATTACTTAAAAGTTTTATAAAGTTTTTATAAAAAGATTTTTTATTTTATTTTTGTAGAAGTTTTATTAAGTTTTAAAAAAAAAAAAAAAAAAAAAAAAAAAAAAATGTGGTCGGATCGATCCGACCTAACCCCGGATCGATCCGGAACCTAAAAAAAACCTAAAAAAGGGACGGGATCCCTCTTTCTTCTTCTTCTTCCATTTTTCTAAAAACAGCCGCCCCTCCCCTTTTCCCCTCAATTCGAATTTTTTCCTTCAAATCATCACACACTATCACCATTAAACTACACCACTTCTTAAACTTTTCTCATTTTCCACTCCTCTCTTCAAATTTGCATTTACATTGAAGTAATTTTCAAGGGAAGGCTTCAACTTTCATTCCGGCGACTTTCCATCTTTTCCGGCCAAATTTCAACCTTTTTAAGCTTTGTAAGGTAACATTGTAGTCACTTATTTTCTTAATTTCGTTTTTTATGCAAATTTTTATTTTTCAACTGTTTTGTCACTCACATTTGTACTGTTGTTTTGTGTTGTTTTGTTGTTTTGTGTTGTTTGTTATTTTGTCATTATCGTAGAATGGCCGAATCATCGAAAGCTAGTAAAAAACGCAAACCGCATATCCCTACCCAAATTCCAGTTATAGAAACTAGGCCTTTAACAGAAGAAGAATTGGCAGTTAGTTTTGAAAGAACCGCGTCTGCTGCAGCTAAGAAAGCATTGAAAAATAAATTTGGACAGTGTTTAGTTGCAATAGAGAGGGGTTTGGATTTTAAAGATTTGGGAAGGGAGGTGAAGGAAATTTTTGAAAGGCGACATTGGATGGAATTAGCCAGTTTAAGGTCGGGAGAAATTAACACCACCTTAGTAGCCGAATTTTATTCTTTGGTAGCAACTCACAATGCTACGGATGAAGGTGAGTTAACTTCTGTCAACCTGAGAACTAGGACAGTGCCGTTTACTCCTCACATTATTAATGCTATTTATGGTATTCCTGATATACCGGAGAATGAGGATTATTATACAGTTTGGAATTTGGATGAGCCAGCAGACTTTGATCATATTGTTGCGGTAGCCCAGAATGAGTTAGATCCCACTGCCGTCTGGCATGAAAACAGATTTTCCTATGGGAAATGTATCCGGGATATGAAAGCCATTAAACGTTTTATTAGTCACACTCTTTACCCGACTCGGCATTTTACATCTTTTGGTAAAGAGGATTTGTGTATTGCTTGGGCTATAGTTAATGATGTACCCGTGGATATAGGCGCAGTAATGTGTAGAAGGGCCAAGGAATTTGCCCCGATCGCTAGACCCGGCGGTCACACCTTTTCCGTGTTTTATTTCTTCCTTGTGTCGTCGATAGGAGTCCCCGAGCTCCCAAATGATAATTTGATGATGGTGGATGACACACTTATCGGTCCTAGTTTACCACTTAGGCCGGCGGGAAGAATAAACTTTTTGGACCCTAACCGTCGCCGACCTCGGCCCTACTCCATCCACTCTTCTTGTCCCTCCTTCATCCAGTCAAACTCAAACTCAACTTCCGAATACCATCACTTACGACATGTTTCAATCCATGGCCTATGATGTTCATCGTGCTAATGCCAATATGGTCGTTTTTGCGGAAAGGAATAAATTATGGTCTCGAAGATTTACGTCAAGGCATGCGAGGTTTATATCAAATGAATATACCGCGTAACCCTACCTATGCCGAGATGGATATTCCGCAATGCCAAACCCAGCCTTATACCTTGCCCGATTTCATTCCACCGATGCCACCTCACTCGGATTTCCAACAAATGCCACATTCTTTTGGATTTCAAACTAGTGGTGTAGGAGATTTTTCGACAGTGTACTACGGCAAATGCGACATCCGAACGGGTGGATCCGGATCATTTGGCCATACCACGACGAGATGGGGAAGCACTTTTTCTGATATCACGAGAGAAATGAGCTCGATGGGACTAGATAGCTCGGTACGGATGTCAACTTATTTTCAAGATCCATCCCAAGAATCGACCCGTTCTCAAGCTATGCCAAGTTCAAGCCACGTCGAGCTGAGTGATGAAGAGGAGTGATAATTTTTAAACATTCTATGGTTTTTGACATTGAAACAATTTTATTATCGTGCACTTTTTCTTTTTTTCGTTAAATTTTAAGTTGTTT
Source organism: Gentiana straminea (assembly GCA_036785695.1). NCBI lineage: Eukaryota > Viridiplantae > Streptophyta > Magnoliopsida > Gentianales > Gentianaceae > Gentiana > Gentiana straminea. Next base: position 13,559,215 of record JAVUPR010000137.1, read on the forward strand.
TGATCATAGTAGGATTTTATTTTAATATGATTTTCATGTTTTCATTGCATATTATGGTATTAAGCATCGTGTAGAAAAATTTATCGTTATAACGTAATGAAAATGAACCAAAAATAGGAAGAAAACTTGTCACCTAGAAAAAACTAAGTTTTTTTCAAGAAAAATCGACTCTGTCCGTGAACAGTAATGTTCCGGATCGATCCGGCTTTTCACCGGATCGATCCGACGTGAGTATACCGACCTGACAACATTACTGATTCAGAGGCCGGATCGATCCGGCCCTTTCTCGGATCGATCCGGAAAGTACAAAAACGCGCAGAAAGTAGATCTTTTCTACTTTTGCTTGATGGATGTATTCTATAAAAGGAAAGAGCAACAGCCAACCTTTTGCTCATTCTTTCCTTTCTTCTATTTTAATCTCTATTTCAGAAATGTCTAACCGCTCCTCTCCTTCGGTTAATAGTTATGAACCACATACGCCTGATGGTGTGGTCCCCGAAGGGCATGCCTCTTGTTTTCATAATAACGTCCCGAGACATCTAAATTTCGTCCGTTCTCCTATTCTGATGGAGAAAGGCTTAAACACTGAAAAAATTGATCAATGGGGACGTAATCTAATCCGAGGTTGCGGGTGGAAAAAGTTGATAAGGACTCCCACAGGTCGAGTAAACATTTCGATAGTTAGAGATTTCTTTGCGTCTCTCACCGAGATAACGACAAGTAGCCTCATCTCAACTTATTACGTTAGGGGAATCGTTATTTCATTTTCACCAGTCATCATAAATCAAATCTATCAAATTCCACCATGTACTTTTGATCGAAACCCACACTTCGAGTTTCTTTGGGAACTTGGGGATGCGTATAATGTTGTAAATCGTACTGCAGAAGCCTTTCAGTTCGTGTTTCCGTTGTTTGATCATAACTATGATTCTTCAACTCTGGCTTTACCCCCTCATTTAAGGGCTTGGAAACGCTTCATTAATTCTCGGATCTATCCAACTAGAGATTTTTATGGGGTTACGGATGATGAGATGCTGCTGTTGTATGCATTGACTGTGGGAGCATACATTGATTGGGGAGTTTTGATTTTTAAGACTGCAATTAATTTTGCAGTAGAAAGACGTAATAGGGGAAAACCGCTACCATTTGCCTGGGTTATCTCTCACCTTTGTATCCAACTGAATCACGTGCCTGAGTTTGCTACTGACGAGATTTTTCCATCTCGTGATTCTCAGTTAGGATTACTTCCGGTGGATACTCCCGGATGTTCATCTACGGTTTGATAATCGTTAGAAGTTGTGTTGTTAAGATGGTAGTTGTTTAAATTAGTTGTTTAATTGTTTTTTGTTGTTTATTACTTTTATTTATAGTTTGTAATAGTGTTTAATATATATGTCATTTTCTTTAATCAAAATAATATATGGTTGCTTAAAATAAGAAATAATAATCAAAATCATATAAAATTTTAATTTTATTTGCAACCTACTTTTTATTTACTCACTGAACATCGGGACGATGTTAGTTCGTAAGTGGGGAGTGGAAGTAAGTTAGTAAATTAAAATTAAAATTTTCTTATATAAATGTATACTTAATTGCTCAATACTTAGTTTAATTTTTCTTGGAACAAAATAATTAGATAATATATAATTAATATGAATAAAAACAATATAAATTGGTAAGAATAGATTTTAATTAAGTAAAATAAAGTAGATATATTATAATTATATTATATATGTCAATTTTAGATCTTTATAAGATTTTAAGTATATGTAACTATACATAAATATTATCAAGTAAGTTTCATATGAAATTTTAGCAAATATATTTATATTTATAATGAATTTTTTAGAATAATTTTCTTTGTAAAACGAAATATGAATATGGAATCGGATTAGGAATGATGAGATTTTTGACACCACAAAAATTACCTCAACCTTGATTAGAGTGATCAAGACCTCACTCGAAATAGCCATTTTTTTATCATAACCGACCCTTGGCTTATTTTGGTCTACATTTCCTAAAAATCCCACGAGTTTGTACGTACTTATGAAAGGAGATGATAGCACAAAAGCTAAGGATGGTGTCTGCTGAGGTGAAAAAAAAAAAAAAAAAAAAAAAAAAAAAAAAAGAAAAAGAGAAGAACAAAGCACCATAATTACAGAGAATTAATCGAATACCAGGTATCTTCCTTATCTTTGATCGACGGATATCGGTAGTAGCTTCCAATGATTTGAGTGCGGTAGGGTGTTATCTAGAAACGTCCTATATCACTACGAGGTATAAAGCTCCCGATAAAAATTCGAATCATAAGATCTCAAGAATGATTACGAGTTTAAGGAAACCGGACTCGTAATTTTAGATCGAAAGAGTATTACTCCGATCAATCTTGATGAAGCAATGCCTGTAAATTTGATTTTCTACACACACTCACGCTTTTAGTTCTTAATATTGAAAAAGAAGAGAGAAAATCTGAAAAATAGTTGGAAAAGGAGATATTATTAATCGAAATCGTTTTTGATCAAACGTGAAGGTGTAAGTACGTACGACTTGCCTCTTTCTCTTTTTGATTTCTTTTTCTATCTTTTCGATTAACCAATGTCCTATCCTAAAAAGCCATCTTGTCAATTACTTGACTTAGTCTTTGATTCCAAATATTTCATATAAGTTGAGATAGGAAAATAATTCTAGAATTTTAATTATATTTATTGAGTAGATTTTGTGAAATTTCATTTGAATAATAGTTGATAAATAATTTATCAAAGTTATCTACACTTTTTATCTTATTAATTTCTAAGAAAGATATAATTAATATGTTTATAATATTGAAATGATATTTTACTAATTTAAAAATTGTATCTACCACTTATATTATTTTTATCGTAATTTTTATATATTACCGCTTATTTTGCTCGAGGACGATCAAAGAGCTAAGTGGGGAGTAGTTGATGTGTAACATTTATATGATAAAAATTACGATGTTTTATATACGTTATCGACTCTTTTTATATAAAATATAAGTAATTATAACAGTATAATCTTATAAAATACTAATAGCTATGAATAAATCTAAATACTATAAAAATCTAGTAAAAAAATGATAAAAAGTTATAAATTTTGTACCGGGTTAATAACCGGAGTGTCGTGTCGATTCACGTGGGTATTTTTGGTATTTTACGGATCTTAGGTAAACCAAGACCCCGAGTGACGACATTTTATGGAGTAAAATCATATCTTTTGAAGGAATAAAGGAAGTGCCACGAGACTTAAAGTTCAAGTGGATCAGTGGTTCGTGACGCCGTATCAAGTTATATTTTCAACGAACAAATGGCCCAGCAAAAAGGCATTTTCTGAAAAAGAAGTCTTCATGGAAGTTATAGATCTCCTCAAGAGCTTTCCAACGCATCTTGAATTATGTCATTCGGAGATCCAGAGCTCAAGTTATGATTTTATCAAGTTTCGGATTAAGATTGGAAAAAAATCTATCCGGATCGATCCGGATTTACCTCGGATCGATCCGAGGAGGCATAATGATTATCCAAAGCATGTGGCCCTGCAGAGAATATCCTGGGATAATATTTTTTATTCCCGGATCGATCCGGCCCTTTCTCGGATCGATCCGGCAAGGGAAAAATTGCCTATAAAAAGGTAAAGATTGCGAGGCACAAAAAGTGTACCAAATATATTTCTTTTACCTCTTTCTAGTAGTAGTAGTATGTATATATATAGGCCTTATGCCATAAATAAAGTAGTATCGTCATAATGCTCGAGAAATTATCGAAGATCAATGTTGTTGAAGTTGTTGTAGCATCCGACGAATACATCTTTCGATCCAATCGTTGTAATCGGGTAAAATTTCTAAAGTATTTATGTTTATTATGTTTGTTTTTTATCTTTTCGTATAATGTTAGTAGGCTAAATCTAATAACTAGCCAAAGTTATGTAATCGTTTTATTTCGATCTTTTCGGTAAAGGAATGTTGTCTAAGTAAAATTGAATAAAATTGAGCTAATTGAATCTTTTTCTATTGATAAAGTTTGACTTGAAAGAATTCATAATCTAATTATGAATTGACGCCTCGTAATTAAGTTATGAACTCGTTAATAGAAAAACCGGAGGGTAAAAATTGGCCGAGTGAAAACGTGACAACGGAATCCAGCTTTCCTATTCGGGGCGATTTGTCCTAAAAAGATGAATCTTATTAAAATTTGTACTCAAGATCGTAATAATGTTAAAATCATCGTTAATTGAAACTTAAACCGGAAAGTTGAATCGCCCGGCCTTGACAACCGGAGCCTTTAAATAAAATTGACCGTTTGACGAACGGAATGACTCCTTTTTATTCAAAGGTAGAATCGTACTCGGGACCCGTTCGGAAAAACCGTAACGCTTGTGGACTTGGACCGATGACAATGGACATATGACAATTTCGTACGCTAATGTGAGGATGAATTGTTAACCTTAGGAGTACACCGTTTCATTTACTCAATTGAACCTAAAGATCGAGCACATTCCATTCATCGAAAAGATCGTATAAATCAATTATATAAACTTTGGCTAGTTCTCTAATAATATATTTGGCATCTATATATTTATATCTATATATATACTTTGCAACTCATGCACATCTATATATATTTATATATCTATATATATTATATTAGAATAAATTTTAATTTACGTATTTATTTTATGTTGACTAGAATAGTAGTGATCCGTGTTATAAAATTGCGGTTTAGATCGAGTTAATAAAAGCTCTTTGGTGTTTAACCACACTTAGAAGAATTACAAAGTTCCCCGAGGATACGATACTCGACTCACCATACTAGCACTACAGTTTGACCCGATACACTGTCGGTTAAGGACTGGTATTAGCACTAGAAAAGGCCACGTCACTCATGCTATTTCTCTGATATGATTCTTCTAAATAAACATCTTCACCCAAATTCACCAATAAGGAGTCTTCAAGTTGCTCATTAAAGTCCATGTTGTCACCCCCCGTGTTCAAATGAGAATCTTCGACACATGTCTCTATGCTTTCTATTTTTACATCCAACATCTCTTCCATGGCATTCCCAACAACATCCACATCTATCTCTTCATTAACAAGTCTTTTCAACACATGTCTCTATGCTTTCTATTCTTACATCCAACATCTCTTCAATGGCATTCCCAACAACATCCACATCTATCTCTTCATTAACATTCTTTTCAACACATGTCTCCATGCTTTCTCTTCTTACATCCAACATCTCTTTCATCCCATTTGCCAAAACATCAACATCGTCTCTTCATCTCTTTCAACACATGTTTCTTGACTTTCCGACACATTTACTACTTCACATGTTTCTTGACTTTCATAAACCTCGGTACACTTTTTCTTTTCCTTCAAACATATTAATAAAGCATCTTGTTTTAAATTACAAACATATATAAACCGATTCACAAGCTTATCGCAATCAAGCACCATCGGTCTAGCTTTACTAATGGGGACCATATATTTCATCTCAAACTCATACTTAGTTGTATCGATTTCCAACTCATTTTTCACCATGTCATACAATTCTTCAAATGTAATGTTCTTTTTGACACTCAGAATCGTCGAAACTTCTTCAGATTCACACCCTACATACTTCCAAGACCATAGACCATTGACGTTTTTTTCAATCTCCACAGGGTAAAATATAAAAATACAAACTTTATCTTCCATCACGCTTCACCGAGATCCTGTTTTTATTCAATACAATAATTACAAACCAATATACACATAGACAAAATCCATAATTCCGTTCAAATAGCCATTAACAAGTTTAAACTTGTGCCACACTATAATCAATATTTTAAGATTAATACGATTACCATTCACCCGGAAATGCAAACTACAAATAACCATATATATATATATATATATATATATATATATATATATATATATATATATATATATATATATATATATATATATATATAGGTAGTCATACCGGGTAATAACCGCACAAATCACCAATTCAACATTTAACCATTTCAATTCAAATCAAATATCCATTTTCAATCGTGGTCGCCCCCATTTTCAATTCAATTCGAGTTAAACACACGGTTTAAGCTAATCCCGCAGGTAAGTAAACTAACAAACTCAATTTCCCTAAATTCACATACCGGTATGGAAAGCCAAGAAACCCTTTCGATTACCACCCGGCTCGGCTAAGACAATGATTGACGGAGAAGAAGAAAAGAGAGGGTTGTTCCGGCGAGGACAATGACTGGACACCGATGGAGAGACACAACAGAGTTATTTGCTTTGCAAAGAGAGGGGCGGAAGCAGAGTAATTGGATACCGATCTGATTTTGGCGCGTAAATTAGGGTTGGTTAATTTACCCGCCCTAATTTAGGGGGTCGGATTAAGCAAAGTTTAATGGGATGTTTAATTAAGGGTTAATTACATTTTTAGTGTTAAGTAAATCACCCCAAATCAAGAAGGGGGGAGGGCATTAATGGCTTTTCACCTAACTTGGAGAGTCCAAGCTTGTTCATGACACGATTTATGTCATAAGCTTATTGTTGCAACAATTTCGGTTGACAAGCTTAAATAACTAAAGCCCCCTAAGAAATAGTTGTGCAATTGTTGAGTGTGTTGGACATATTGCAATGTTGGACAGATTGTCAATGATACACTCTTACAACGGTAAAATTGCTTAAAATTTTATCGAGCAAATTAGAGCCGAACTCGAGATTTAATTATAACTTAATCATGCCAATCTCAAGCGATTTTTTCCTTCCTCAAACGAACACAAGCCGAGTTTGAACATCATTGATTTTTGTTGAACAAAACATCATTGATTTGAATGATTGTTGATTCTAATTCGACTTGGATCGTTTTCATCCATAAAGTCAACGACTCACGACGGTTGTTTTGGTCCTTTCGGATTTTATTCCCAAAATGTTTTTACTTTATGATACAAAAGTCGGATTCAAATAGCCCGCGACATGATAAGGTGGCAAAAACAACGAAGGAAACGAAATTTGATAAACGTAATCATAACAAAAACAAGAAGATGTATTCATTGTAGGCAAGAGAATAACTACAATCCAATCCAATATTCATCGTAATATTACATTTGTAAATAAAGATTGTATTTTTCAAAAGTAAAATAAAAAGACCGAAAGGAAGTGTTAACTACAAGGACGCAAATAAATTTAGCTTTTCTATCATAAAGATTAAAAACGATTATCATCTTGTCGAATAACAACGGATAATCAGACCGGAAATTAGTAAAACCACTCAAAGTCACGAACAATAGTTTAGTTTTTGATTACTCATGGCAGCGTTTATTTATCGTGTCACACACGCAAAGCGCACCTTCAATGTCATCACAATCAACCGGGAATTTGCATTCACTGTCACAAGGAGACGGTTTTCGTGGGTCATCGTTCGTCGCTGCCGCTATTGCCGCCGCCGTCGTGGCTGCCGCTGTCTCTGCCGCCGTTGTCTTTGTTCCAGAATTTAAGTTCTGATACAGAGAGATCTCGAAATTCACTTCGATTACTAGCCGACACTTTTTGGCCGATCACTGCAACTGTAAATATGATCTTCTCGTGTTAGTCAATAGCAATTGTACATGCAATACTTACATAAGGCGTATCTACTATATTCGACATAATGGGGTCCGTGGACCCTGTTGAATCGAAAAAAATATAACATACTCCCTCCGTTCCTAATTATATGTCACACCGAATAAAAAAATATAACATACCGTTGTACTAAAACTCCGTGAAACTATATTTCTTTAGGCATTCAAGAGTGTGGGCAATCTCTCCCAAGACCTTGGTTGTAGTAAAGGCGCAACTATACACTTGCATAATTTTTCATTCAAGAGTGTGGGCAGTGTCTCCCAACACCCCTTTTAAGTGTGGGCAATATCTGTCCCAACACTTGCATAATTTTTCATTCAAGAGTATGAGCAGTCTCTCCCAACACCCCATTTAAGTGTAGACAATCTCTCCCAACACTTGTACAGTTTTTTTTTTTTATTGAGGGTTTGAGACACCCGGCTCGTTAACCATGTTAAGATCATTTTTTAAAGTCGCAACTATATTTCTTTAGGCATTCAAGAGTGTGGACAATCTCTCCCAACAAGGTTAGTCATTTTTTGTATGAACCTTGGTCAATTACTTTTCTTCAAATGCGACATATAATTAGAAACGGAGGGAATATATTATATTAAAAAAATGGTGTAGCCACCACTACAGAGAACATAATACAGATAGATTTTTTACTGAAAAAAAAAAAAAAAAGAAAAGAAAAAAACACATACCAAATAGCAAAAATAAAATGGCAAGAAGGAGTAAGCATTTTTTGCCATCTCTTTTTCCCAAAGCATCAATTACTCAATCTATCTTCTTCTACTTCTGAGGGAAAAAAAATTTAATGTTTGGCAAGTTCGTTTGCACTAGCTAATAGGGCTGACAATTTATACAACTATAAATTTGTCTTTCAGAAGAAATTGACATTAATTAACAGAAATGAGTTGTAATTAATTTTTTTAATCAGTGAAAAAAAAAAACATGCCTGGCATTCTGGCATTATACATGGGGGAATGAGTAAGACAATTATATAAACAATTGGTTTTATGCAATCATTAACAATGCCAATTCCATAATAGTTTTTATTTTTTTTATTAACCAACCCTAGGATAAAAGTACTGAATATATATATATATATATATATATATATATATATATATATATATATATATATATATATATATATATATATATATATATATATCACATGTAGTTCAATTCTCGGGCCGTTGTTATTTGGGTTAAGAAGATAAAACTAGAAGGGTTTTTTTTTAACTTCTGATATGACACGCGATTTACGTGAGATTCGGGGTTTACTCTAATTGACATATGCAGAATGTTTATTTTTCAAATACACTCGTTATTCGAGACGGAGACATTACAATATGATTCGTCATAGTGATGATCATTTTCTTTTGCCCAAGAAAAAATATAGGTTGGTTTGATTGAACCAAGTCCACACACCCAAACAACGACGCCGTTTGACATTTAGTAAAACAAGTGCTCGATGGAATTAAGAAAAGAAAAAGAGAAAAATGATTAAAGCACAACCATTGAAACATAAAATGTGATAGTATATACATAATACAAATCCGCCAAACAAACGGCTAGAACGTCACCCGGAGGCGAGGAACCTCAGAGTGTCCGAGCAGTAACATCCAAACCATATCTAGCTAAAAGATGTGCAAGAATATTCCCCACACGTCGAATGAAAGAAAAGGAAACAGAAGTAAAGTGTAATATTCCGATTTTCGGGAAAGGGCAGACGTGTCATTTTGCGAAAACGAAATATTGGGTTCGGTTCCTTTTATTCGGAGTTTAATAATTTGGATATTGATATGTATATTTTCGAGATACATATATATATAATTAAGGAAGAAAATCTGATTTAATAAGGGTGATTAAGGAAAATCAGTGCAATTAGGTAATATTGGGATTTTTCCTATTTAAGGAAAAATCAACCCCATAATATTTTAATCAGATTTTTCCACCTTCAATTTGTCTTCTGCGTGTGAGAAGAGAGCAAGTTAGGGCTGAGGATTTTTTTCATCAATTGCTAAGTCGATTCTTGACGGTTTTCAGATCAGAGTCGAGCACCGGAATCGTTGTGAAGGAAGCTTCGTTTTGAATCAAAAAGTTGAAGCTTTGATAAGAAAAAGGACGGTTTTAGTTGCTGTTTTTCTGAGTTTGGACATGGAATTTGCTGCTTAGAAGGGTAAGAGGCTCTTCCTACGGTTCAATTAACGTTATTATAGTTTAGATCATGTTTTAAAACGTTTAGATGCAAGAAAGATGGGTTCTCTTTGTTGGTCAATGTTCCTAGATGCTATGGTATGATTAGATAAGTGGTTATGTGTTTTTCTGTGTTTAATTCGATGCCAATTAGGTCAGAAACGGACTTGGAATCGAGTCTTGATGTTTTAGCGTTTTGGGAAAAACCCAGGCGGACGGGCGTCTGAATTAAGCAGACGGGCGTTCGAGACCCTAGTAGCCCAGACGGGCGTTTGCAAAAGGCAGACGGGCGTCTGAGGTCAGATTTTTTATTCAGGATGTAGCTGTTTTTTACGGACGGGCGTCCGAGGTTAGTGGACGGGCGTTTGATTTTGGACGGGCGTCCATAGGGGTCCAAACGGGCGTCTGACCTGTTTTACTTTGTTTTCACTATTCTAGCACCTTAGTTTGGTTTTTGACTTCACAATCATGTTTTCACTGTTTTAAACCTTTAATCCTGATACGTTAACAATAATTAAATATGAGCAAGCCTCGATTGAACTTCCGATTCGTTCAGTTAAAACACCGAATGTACTCTTAAATGGAGTTGAAGTTCAGATCCGTCGGAAGGGCGTGAAAGGGCTTGTGCTTTGATGAACTAGTGTTCATCAATGTCTGTGTAATTGTTAAGATGTGATGTCTAGCTGTCTAAGTGAGGGAGTAGAGTGGTTAAGGTGAGTTTTATTCTGAAAACATTTAGGCGGTTAGTTAATTCACACTAATAATTACATACGTGTAGATAAAAGCTAAAACGTCATTTATTCTCGGTTAGGCACTATTTTATAACGGCGATGTGATATGTTCAAAAAGGTGAACGGCGCTACTGGCCTTAAACGGATGAAGGGTAGTAGAGGAAATTCATCGGACGTATACGCATACCGGGGAGACCCCGGAGCTAATCGGTGCTAATCACCGTTAGTTAGCAAGTATATCTTCAGGCTGATGAACGCCATGCACAGTGTCCTTGAGTAGTGATGTAACAAAGATAAGCTAAGTTAGAAACGTTTAGTCATGACGTGTTGATGGACGCGAAGTGAACCCTAAATTGAGTCGGTCTCACTAAGATAATATCTTTAATAATAACTTTAGTTGAATTGTAGCTTCTACTTCTTACTTTGTACAAATGTACTTACCTCAAATGCATGTTTATTTATGTGTTTGGGGGAGAGAAGACGAACAGGTTAGTGAAGATTTCGAGGAGGACTTTGATGACGACGTTTGAGGACGCCGGAGTTGAAGACCTTGTTTATTATTCTTTTATTTACTTTTATTTCCCAGTTCTGGATTGTTGTTGGAACTTGTAGTTTCCTTTCAGTTTTTTGAGATTTGTACTTTTGGATTCGGTTGGTTTCCGATGTAATAAGTATTACATTCTATTCTACCTTTAGTATTTCTATTCTTGGTTATTTGAGAAAAATTACCCGAGTCTTTTTAGCTTCCGTTTGCTTTCATTTGATACGACGTAGTAGAGGCTTACGTGTAATATTATTTATTTAATATTATGCGTGTCGGTTTCCGGATAAGGACTCGGTGTCCGGGAACGGGGCGTTACAGTTGGTATCAGAGAAAAGCGTCTTTTAGGCTTCCCTTCTTTTAAGATAAGTTTCTTTAGATCTGTTAGTAACGTTCTGGTTTTCTTTGATCATCAGGATGGCGTTCACTAGAACCGGAGCGGGTGCAGAAGCGTCAGGAGTTCGTCGTGAAAGTCCTACACCAGTTGTTAGAGGCGGTTTCGTGAGGCAGAATCCTTCACCACATCCGAGCCCCACACCACCCCTCATACTGCAACCCCTACACCAAGGTCTCAGCGGAGTTTGTCACCGCGACCTCACCAGGAGCAACGCCCACAATGGCATGTGGGAAGTTTGGGTCAGTTTTCATTGATAAGTGATGTTCCAGCGGGTTTAGTACCGCCACCAGTGAGCTACCCTCCACCGAGGTATAACTACATTTATGGAGAACCAGGAGAAGCACCTATACGAGTCACTGTAGTGGGAGACATTCCACCAGTCTACGTACCCCCAGCAACTAGTATTTATCCACCTCCAGTGAGTGCTTACCCTCCACCGGTGAGCCACCCCTCGCCACCAGTTTTCCATCATCAGCAACATCAGACCTTTTACCCTCCTCCAGTGGGTCATACACCTCGACCTACTATACCTCCTTCACCCCGTTTTGATCATCAGCAGGGCTATGGTTATCCACCCTACGGTTTCCACCAGCAACGACCATACCAGCAAGAGATACCGTACGGATACCCACCAGTTTTCTCGCAAGCCCCGCCAGGCAGACCGGCACTTGAGCAAGCACCACCGGTTGATTGGTATACGAGGTTGAGAAGAAATAGAGTCCCGGATTTCTATGGGAATGTGGAACATTCCAAGGCCGAAGAATGGTTAAGAGGTTTCGAAAAGGCTTGCAGGAATATACATGTTCCTGAATCTGAGATAGCCCAGTTGGCGGTTAGTTTCCTTTTGGGCGCAGCTGAAGCTTGGATCGACGCCATACAGAGCAGCAATGAGAAGGTAACAAATTGGGAAGGCTTCAAGGTGATGTTTTATAACGAGTATTTTCCAAAAACGGTGCAGGCCGACATGGCGAGTCAGTTTTTGAAATTTAAGCAGGGTAACTATATGACCGTGTCTCAGTACACCAACAAGTTTAATGAGTTGGGAAGATTCTACCCTGAGTTGATGAAGGTTGAAGAGAGAAAGATGGACCTTTACAAGGAAGGCCTATCCTATCAGATACAGTCCGGTATGTTGGGTTTCACAGCTAAGAATATGGTTGAGTTGTTGAATAAGGCCTTAGAGGTGGAGACATTCAGAAAGAAAGCTACAGTTGTCATTGGGAACAAGAGGAGCTTTGGAACGAGCCAAGGCAGTAACAGGGGAGCACCGCAACAGAATTTGAAGAAGACAACAGCCCTTGCAGCGAGTAAACCTCCAACCGGGGTACCACTTTACCCTAAGTGCAATAGGAATCACTCGGGTGAGTGCCGAGTTCATACAAACGGCTGTTATCTGTCTCGGATTTTATCAACGGAAAAACAACAAGTAATAAATTATAAATCCGGTATACCCCAAGTGCAGGGATCGTAGTATAGCAACTAATACCGGGTCGATCTCACAGAGAATTGGGGTTGTTTATTCTAGTTTTTATTAACTAACCTAAGGGTGCCACAATTACTAATAATAAAAAGATTATAAAAATAGTCAAGAACTATAACATAAAACAAAACTAACAATGAAAATAACGAAAGTAAACTGGACAGAAGATCGAAACCTAAAGCCAGGAAGATATGATTACGAACAAGATAACTAAACTACTTCTATTCTAAACTTAATTGTGCAATAAAATTTGTAACTTTACTAAGCAACTCAAGCTCAACCGATTAAATCAATAAATTAACGAGCGAACAAGCAGTTGATCCACC